>CM051264.1:43851689-43936689 GCA_027921565.1 Artemia sinica
GGGGGCTGGGGAGGGTCCTTTGAGGGTCCTGAGGGGGTCCTTGAGGACTCGATTGGGCTTTGGGAGCCCCGGTGGACCTTTGGGGACCGGGGGAGGGACTTTTGGGGTCCGAGGGGCCTTTTGGGAGCCTGGGGACCTTTGAGGACCGGTGGAGGGTCTTTGGTTTTGGGGGGTCTGGGGGAGGGGCCCTGAGCACCGATTGGTCCCTTGGGAACCGGGTGATGGTCTTTGGGGGTCGGGGGCTCTTTGGGAGCTTTGGGGGACCGTTTTTGAGTATCGGGGACTTCCTTCGGGGTCGGGGTAGGGTGATTGGAACCCTTTGGGGTTTGGGGTAAGAGGACCTCACAACAATGTTAAAATACAACTTGTGTATTATAACGACCACAGAGTTTCACCCTCAATTCTCTTCTAAAATCATCTCTTTAAATCATCTTTTTAAAATGTCTCTAACTGTTTCGCCGAAATAATTCCATAAAATGGCTAAAACGGTTTCGAGCCCAAATAATCCTTAAACGTAATTTCAGCGTGTGTTTCCTTTTGTTTGGCATCTCTGCGCTGCACATTTCAAATTATTTAGAAACCTTGATTCCCGCGCCTAAAAAAAATTCATCGCTAAAGATCTAAACATTCGCTCTGAGACAGTTCTCTTTAGAAACAACAAATTAACTTTCCCTTTCGTGAATCTATTCTCTTTAGAAACAACAAATTACATTCCCCTTTCGTGTCAATCAATCAATCATGAACATCATCTGTCTTGTGTGATCTAAACTTGCCCCGGAGATAATTTCTCTTTGGAATACATCAAGACATTAATTAACTTGACGTCATCTGTCAGACATTTCCCCGGGAAACAATTTGATTAATGAACTCAATAATCCATCGAAAGTGAGAAAGTTCCTGTTTTTTCCATTCTCACTGACAAAAATCCATAAAACAGACATAATGTTGAGGAAAGTTCCTGTTTTTTTTCATTCTCACTGACAAAAACCATAAAAACAGACATAAAAGTGAGAAAATTCTCTGTTTTTCGAATGAGAAAAATACTGTTTTTCATTCTCACTGACCAAAAACCATAAACCACGTGGTTCTATAGCCCATATATGGTGTGCGGTACCGGAGTATAAGATAGCCTTCAATACTTAATAACAAAGGCCGTTAATTAGAAATAAATAGCTCTTATGAAAGTACTAAAACTCTTTGGTTTAAAGAGCGAGGTATTGACTAGGAGGGGTCGACCTAATCATATACGGTAATAATTTCTGTTCGTTTTAAGTTTGTTGTTACTCCTTACTTTCAGTTGAAAAAATGTTTTTTTAATTTAATTTCTTATCGTTTTTTAAATAATGCTGGAAAATCCGGCTCCCAACCATCATAGCAATGTCCCTTCCCCCATGAAAACTTCCTCCGTGGAAAGATCCTCCCACAAACCCCGACCCACGCCCCCACAACCAGAAAAAATCTCCCCCTTAAAACGTCTGTATATTTCCCAATAACCAATACTATATGTAAACGTTAGGTAAAGTTCATAACTTTCAGCCCTCCCCGGGACTTCGGGGGATTATGCCATCCTAAAAGGACATAGTTATTATATTTTCGACCATGCTGAACAAAATGGCTATCTCAAAATTTTGATCGGGTGACTTTGGGAAAAAATGAGCGCGGGAGGGGGGCCTAGTTGCCCTTCATTTTTGGTCACTTAAAAAGTGCACTAAAACTTTTAATTTCCGTTTGAATGAGCCCTCTCACGATTATTCTAGGACCACTGTGTCGTATAACGATCACCCCTGGAAAAAAAAGCAAAATAACACGCATCCTTTGATCTTTCTTCTGGCAAAAAAAATACAAGATTCCACATTTTTGCAAATAGTGAGTTTGAAATCTCTACAGTAGATTTCTCTGATACGCTGAATCTGGATGGTGTGATTTTCATTAAGGTTCTATGACTTTTAGGGAGCGTTCCCCCCTTTTTCAGAAATCAGGACAAATTTTCTCAGGCGCATAACTTTTGATGGGTAAGAACTGAACTTGATGAAATTAATATATTTGAAATCAATGTTAAAATCTTGATTCTTTCGATGTGTCCATTGGTATCTAAATTTTGTTATTTAGAGTTTCGTTTACTATTGAGCCGGGGTCGCTCCTTACTTACAGTTCGTTACCACGAACTGTTTGACTACAGCTGGCTGAAAACATGATTTAGAGTTAAATTCTTTACTATCTTAAACCTCAAAAAGTCAGGCAGCTAACTTACATTCAAGAGATGATTTATTATTTAAACTTTTAGTTGCTATGTGCCGTGTTTGTTCTTTACTGTGTGTTCAGCTATATCCTATGAAATAAGCATAGGTGCCTTGTTTATAATGAACTGTTACAGGTCACTTTATGTAATTTTTTTGGTAAAAAGTGATTCTGATTTTAGAAATTTTAGTTTTTAAATAAAAAAGGCACTAGAACATTTCATTTCTGATCGACTCCTCTAGCGCAATTCTAGTACCCCTGGGACAATACGATCCCCCTGGGAAAAAGAACAAACTTTTTTTTTTTTGGGGGGGGGGGGTGAGGTGGGGGTGGGGGGAGGTGGGGGGGGGGGTTCAAACCCCCCCTAACCCCCCTGGGTACGGCCTTGCTCTTATTATACAATTTTTACCACGAACTGTTTGATTTTTTTAAAGCGCTTTTTTTTCATTTTTTGGTTATGTAAAACCCTGATTATAAGCAGGTAAAATCCCTGCGGCTTTTTCTTATTTGGAATAGAAAGAGACGAACCTCAAAGAATCAGGCAAACTAACCAAGCCCAATATATGCAATGTTTTGGATATTGGTAATGATCGTCTTTTAACATAAAATTAGAATATTCTATTTACAGTATTTTATCTTTCTTATAATACAAACAGGAAAGGCCTACGGCTTTTTCTTCTTTGGAATAGTAGTAAGAGACGATCATTTGCTGTATTTGTACTTCAAATGTTCTGGATGACGATTTGATGTAATTTTGACGCTATTCTTCATTATATCTGTATTTTAATGTTTCTCCGGATTGACGCAGCCTTGATAGTATTCAGGCGATAAGCCTCAATCATTCCTGTATTTGTCCTTTACATGTTCTGATGATGAATTGATGCAATTCTGACGAAACTCGTTGTCAGTCTTATATCCTTTTAAAATTTTAAACGTTTGTTGTGTTAGAAGCTGCAGCTTTCTTATCATATATCTGTTTTTTGACAATCAATTTGAGAACGTCCTTGTTTTTCTCATAGTGCATCTTTCTTTTTGCCAGCAAACTGTTTAGCTCGACTTTCATATCTTTCCATCTCCTTAAGTTTTTTTTCTTACTTGTGAAAACCGTATAACTAGTTAGATAATATTCTTATGGAAATAAATATTATCAAACGGTTTGGGTTTCAGTTTCTGCGTATCAAGCACCAAAAACCTAACACAAAACTAAAACTAATTTTAAAAATTTTCTAGTTACTTTTTCTAGTTTAAAATTTAAAAGATTAAAATTAATTGCTCAGATGCCTTAAATATTTCTGCAGTTTTATAACTTTAGCGATTCTGAACTGAAAACTGGAACAAATAAATTTTTTCACTTTTTGCCGTCACGTTCACGTCTTTTACTTCATATTTGGTTATTAGTACACAATCGCGGTGTTAGATATTACGTGCACGGTCACTAATTATGTCATATATGAGTAATTATTAGACAATCGGTGTTATAAATCAGACTTGCTTCAAACAATTCAAATATTTTTGAAAAGATACGAGTATGAAAAAACATCAATTCTGTAGTTTTTTTGTATGAAGTGATTTTATTTTTATTTTTAATTTTTTAATTAAAAAAAAGCACTAGAAACTTGTAGTTTCCGTTCGGGAATTAGCCCTCCGCAAACTTCTAGGGACCAAGGTGTCGATACAATCGCCCCGGAAAAAAAAACAAATAAACCCGCATGCCGTGGATCTTTACTTCTGGCAAAAAAATACAAAATCAACTATTTTTCAGAGAGGATCTTGAAATTTTCTACAGTCAGACTCTCTAATACGCTTGAATCTAGATGTGTGATTTTTATTAACATTATATGACTTTTTTGGGCGTGTTTTCCCCCTTTTTCAAAAATAAGGCGAAATTTTCTCAGAAACTCGTAACTGTTTATGGGTAAAATTAAATCGATGAAACTTATATATTCTAAATCCGCATAAAAATCCAATTCTTTTGGTTTGTATATATTCGTATCAAATTACGTTTTTTAAAGTTTCCGGTTGCTATTGAGACGAGTCGCTCTTCACTACACAGGTTTTCTTTAAAATGAGCGCATTAAACAGCTCTATAACGATTTTCCAGTAACCAGCTTAGCTGAGGAGGTATGCAATATTACTAGATTGCAGCTAGAGATTCTACCATGATAAGTCAAATGATTATCTATTTTACTATTTGACTGTACTATTGGCTAGTCCGATCTTTTACATATTTTGTTTTGATCTGACTCCTTTGTTAGGAACTATGGGGTTTTATATATTTTTTTTACATTGGAACGTGATCGTCTCCTTACTAAGTTGCTAGCTACCGCTGCAACCCAGTATACTCTTACTATGTTGAATAGCTACCGCTGTAACCCGGATTAGCTAACCCCTGGAGCCACCGTATATCAGTTTACTATTAGGCAATAGATCGTTCTTTACTGTAATGATCTGACTCCTATTTTTAGGAGTTTTGGGTTTTTATATTTCTTAGCATTGGATCTGATCGTCTCTTACTAGGTTGCTAGCTACTGCTGCAACCCAAATCACATTATCTATTTATTTATGAGAGGCAACCTGGCCGAGTGGTCCAAGGTACTGGTGTTAACCACCAGTCCTCTTCGGGACAGCGTTGTGTTAAAAATCTTACCGCTGTTATATACGATTATGTTTGAAAGACTGCAGTGTGAAAAGACATCAAAAATGCAGTTTTTGTGGAAAAAAATCTATGTCTCCTTTTAGAAATAATTTATTTTTAGTTACTACTGATAGATTTTTAACCAATTAATTGCCTTTAAAATTGAGCCATTGAACAACTCTCTACGATGTTCCAGTGTCAAGCTATCTGTGGAAAAGAAAGAAAAAAAGAAAAAAGATATCCCGTTTAGGCAGGCCGATGTTGTAGTAGCTTCCACTTTTCTTGATTTTCCCAAAGACAAATATATTTCCTATGCCTGTTCACGCCAAGGGACAGAAAGTTTACTATACAGGGGTTTCGGGACAAGGACGGTTCTAATGGTGTAACTTTTTGTTTGATCTGACTCCTTTGTTTAGGAGACTATGAGGTTTTTATTATTTCTTACATTGGACGTGAATTCGTCTCTTACTAGGTGCTAGCTACCGCTCTGCAATCCGGAATAATCCGGGTTTCACAAAAAGCATTTAGTCTAGCAACCAAGTAAGGAGACTATCTCGTCCAATGTTAAGAAATAAAAAAAACCCATTAAACTCCTTTTTAAAACACACAAGTCAGAATCAAAAACAAAAATTAACACATTAAGAACCGGCCTTGTCCGAAACCCCTGTGTAGGAACTTTTGCTGTCCCTTGGCTTGAAACAGCACGGGAAATTATATTTGATGGAAAATCAAGAAAAGGTTAGCGGGCTACTACAAACATTCTGGCTCTAAACAGCATATGTTTTTTTTTCTTTGTTTGCCACAGATAGCTTAGCACTGGAACATCCTAGAGAGTTTTTCAACGGCCATTTTAAAGGAAATTAATGGGTTAAAAATCCTTTGTAACTAAAATAAATTATTTCTAAAAGAGTAATATATATAATCAAACGCAGTGATTCCAGCCTTACGGCAATCCTCTTTGCCTTGTAGCCTAGTGGAACCTAGATTAGGTTCCTTAGCAATATAATATAATGGACTAAATTTCGTTCTTTAATGCGGAGAAAAAAAGAAAAAAAACAGATGCCCTCGGTGCGGAAAATCCTGGTTGCAGCCACTTTTCTTCATTTTCAAATCCAATATATTTCCCTTGTTGTTCGAGCCATAGGGACAGTAAAGTTTCCTATATAGGTTTCGGACAGGGCGGTTCTAAAAAGTGTACTTCTTGTTTAATCTGACTTTTACGTTTTACACATTATACGGCGTCATGACAATACTATTGTATTGTAATTCACCTGAAGGAAGTTTGAAATATCATTAGTTTTTTTGTAATTTAAAAAATAATGTCTGATACAACACGTTTTATATAATATGCGACGTCACTTTAATACTACCATGTATATTTTTTGATTATTTAAATGTATATGAATGTGGCGTCATTTAAATGAAAAAGGCTTCACCACAATTAGGTCTCCAAATTATGGTCAACCGAAGGGTGCAAGTACATGACCCAACCAAATATTATGAACATCACATCCAATCAAATTTTGAGATAGCCATTTTTTCTATTATCCATTTTGTTCAACGCTTGTTTGAAAATTCTGGAAATTAGGTCTTTGAGGATTACAACCCCCCCCCAGCCCCTCAGGGCAAGGGTTGTAAATTATGCCCTGGGGGCATATAAGGTTTTTAATCATTCGACTTGAACTTTAAATGGCTAGTGCCCTTTTTGATAGTCGAAATTTATTGCGAAGGCAAGAAACTAACACCCCTTCCACGCCCACCATTTCCCCAAACACATCCATTCAAAAATTTTGAGATAGCCATTTTTTTCAACGTAGTTAAAAGCTCTGGAAATTATATCTTTGAGCAGGACACTCCCCCACAGTCTTCAGGGCAAGGTTTTAAAAGTTATGCCCTGGGGGCATATTTATATGGTTCTTATGGAAGGAATGCTCGTATAAACTTCAGAGAGGAGCTCATTTGATTGGAAATTGAAAGTTCAAGTTCACTTCTTAAGCGTCAAAACATATCGGAGGGTAACCAGCCCCCTCCACGCCCTTTTTCCAAATGCATCCGATAAAAATTTTGAGATAGGGAAATAATAAAACGGGAAAGTAAATCGTGCACGGCTGGGAGTGGAGGATGTTGTAGACATAAATGTAAGGGAAGTGGGAATTTCCTGAGAGGGCGTAAAGAGGAAGGCTTTGAATAGATTGGTTATGAAGGAAGATCATGTGTAGCTGTGTCGGACTGAGGCGGCTTGGTTGCTGCGCGGTGAGTTGCTAGTAGTGGTAGTTGGTCTAAAGAGACCCCAATTCATTACATAAAGGATCAATACTGTTACACAAAGGATCGATATAGTTCACAGTCAAGAGGATCAAACAGTTCGTGGTAACGAACTGTATAGTAAGAGCGACCCGTCTCATAGTAATCGAAACTCTAAAAACCGAAATTTCAATATCAATAGATACATCAAAAGAATTGGATTTGTATGCTGATTTTAAATATATGAGTTTTCATAAAGTTTACTCTTACTCATCAAACCTTACGAGCCTGAGAGTATTTCTCTTTTTTAAAAAAAAGTGCAAAACACCCCCCTAAAACTCAATCTTAATGAAAATCACACCTCCAATTCAGCGTATTAGAAAACCATATTGAAGAGGTTTCAAGCTCCTATCTGCAAAAATGTGGAATTTTATTATTTTTGCCAGAAGAAAGATCACGGATCCGTGTATTTTTGTTTGCCTTTTCTTCCCCAGGGGTAATCGTATCGACCCAGAGGTCCTAGAATTTTGCGAGATGGCTTATTTGAACCAAAATTAAAATTTCTAGTGCCTTAATAAAAAAACAAAAAAAATTAAAAATATAAATCACTTTTTTTACAAAAAAACTGCATTTTTGATGTCTTTTCATAATGCAGTCTTTTCAAAGATATTTGATTTTTCATTGCATAAGAAATCATGTTAAAGTTAGATCAATGATATCATAATCGTATGTAGCCAGGTCGTCTCTTACTATTCCAATTACGAAAAAGTCATAGGCTTTTTCCTGTTGTAATCAAACAGGATTTGGACACTATCTGAAGCACCAAATTTAGACATTTTCAATAATAATAGTCTCTATTTCTTCCTTTAAGGCTATTAGTCTCTGCAATTTTGTTCTGGACACTAGGAGGGAGGGAAGGGGAAGGCAGCAGGGTGGTTGGAGTTACAGTCTGTCTGTGTTGTGGCACTTGGTTTACTGAATTCCGCGTAAGGTCACTGACTGGCATAAAAAGTATCTTTAGTATGAACTGGAGGGGGGGGGGGTAGTCTGACGCACAATTAGGGCTTCAATTTCAGCTTCACTGCTAGGAGAAGCTAATAGAGCTAAAACAATCAGTTTTGACAAGAAGCATCAGACTTGGACTGGCGACCGAGAACTGATTTTATGGATTTAGGGGTAAGCCTATTGTCTTTCAATATGTCTATAAAGCCTTCAGTTGACATCCAACTTCTAGATCTTGGAGTAAGTTGCGGTGACAATACCAAGGTACTGTGGAAAATCTCTCATGATTTACCAGTGCCCAGCTAGCTGAGGAGAGAAAAAAGGAGAAAAAAGACAAAAAAAAGATACCCGTCGATGCCGAATATTATAGTCCAAGCCACTTTTTTTTGTCTTTCAAGCTAATATATTTTCTTTATTGTTCAAGCCAAGAGACTGTAAATTTACTGTAGAGGAGTTAAACAATGCAGTTCTAATAGTGTACTTTGTGTTTTCGATCTGACTCTATTTTTAGGAGTTAGGGGTAATTGTATTTCTTAGTATGGGACGTGATCGTTTCTTACTAGGTTGCTAGACCCCTACTACTACTGCACCCGGGTTTGTTAGCTACCGCTGCAACCCGGATGTACTTTTTTTTATCAGATCAAGTTTTAGTAGCTATGAATTTTTGTATTTCTTAGTATTGAACGTGATCGTCTCTTATAAGTTGCTAGCTACTGCTGCAGCCCGGGCAAATCTCTACAACCATGATACAGATGAAAACTAACATAATCCACATTTATAATAAAATATATCGATCCTTTGTTTAAGCACTTTTTCCCATAACTGTGGGAACAATTTTTCCGTTAACATCTTGCCTAGATATAGACCGGATTACAAACAGGAATAGGCCTTGAGCTTTTTCTTCTTTGAAACAATAAAAGACGAACCTTAAAGAATCAGGCAGCAAAGCCAGTCAATATACGCAACGGATCGTTCTTTTAATGGTCGTCTTTTAATATATTTCCCTTGTTATTCAAGCCAAGGGATGGTAAGGTTGCTATATAGAGGTTTTGGACAATGGGTGGTTCTAATTATGTACTTCTTGTTTTGATCTGAATCTATTTTCAGGAGTTATGGGTTATTTTTAGTTTTTTTACTACGGGGTGTGAATCGTCTTTTACTAGGTTGCAAGCTACTGCTGCAACCCGGATTACAAACAGGATAAAGCCCATGGCTGTTACTTAATTGTTGGAATAGTAAGAGACGATCTGGCTACAACCTGCGATTATGAAATAATTGATCAATATTTTAACAAGACTTAATGAAAATCACACCATCAGCTTCAGCGTATCAGAAAAACTAACTGTAGAAGTTTCGAGCTCATATCTGCAAAAATGAGGAATTTGGTATTTTTTGGCAAAATTGCTTAATAAGCCAAATATCTTTGAGAAGACTGCAATTATGAAAAGACAAGTGATAAAGTATCATATCTATCATATTTTTAATTTTACAACTTTAAATAATGACATCATAGTCCAAGTGGCCAAGCACGATCAGCCTCTAACCAAAAGGTTGGTGGTTTTAAAGCCGCCCTGGGATCATTTTCTTTAATTTGGAATTCAGCTATCAATAAAACATATCATTACTATATCATTAACTAGTGTAGGCTTATTTTAGTATCGGCAAGAGTTCGTTCTTTTATTATAATTTTGGGGAAATGGTGGGCGGCGTGAGACTAATTACTCTCCATTCACTTTCGACTATTAAAAAGGGCAATTTCAATTTCTAATCAAATGAGCCCTTTTGAAATTTCTACAACAACTTTCTATATAAACCTTATATGCCCCCAGGGCATAAATTACAACCCTTGCACTGAGGGCTCTGAGAGGGTTATCATCCTAAGAGACCTAATTTCCAGAACTTTCAACTACTTTGAACAGAACGGGTATCTTAAAATTTTGATTGGATTTGTTTGGGGAAATGGTGGGCGTGAAAGAGGGGGGCTATTTACCCTCTAATCACTTTCGACTATTAAAAGGGCACTAGCCCTCTCAATTTCCAATCGAATGAACCCTTCTGAAGTTTCTGCGACAACGCGTTCTATAAAAACCTTATATGCCCCCAGTGCCTAACTTACAACCCTTGTCCTGAGGGCTGTGGGGGAGTAGTCTCCTCAAAAACATTATTTCTATCTGGAAATCAACTACGCTGAAGAAAATAGATATCTAAAAATTTTGATTGGATGTGTTTGGGGAAAAAGTGGGCGTGAAAGGGGGGTTTTTTTAGTTAGCCCCTCAAATAACTTTCAACAGTTTTAAAAGGGCACTAGACCTTTGAATTTCCAATCGAATGAGCCCTTTTTTCAAGTTTCTACGACAAAGATTTCAATAAAAACTTATATACCCCCAGGGCATAACTTATAACCCCTGCCCTGAAGACCCTGGGGGGAGTGTCCCTGCTCAAAGGTATAATTCCTGAATTTAAACTGTGTGGAACGAAATGGCTATCTCAAAATTTTGATTGAATGTGTTTGGGGAAATGGTGGGCGTGGAAGGGTGTTAGTTTGCCTTCCAATGTCACTTTCGACTATTAGAAATGGAAATAACTTACAACTCTTGCCCTGAGCTGGCTGTGGGGGGTGGAATCCTCAAAAAACATTATTTCTATCTGGAAATCATCTACGCTGAACAAAATGGCTATCTAAAAATTTTGATTGGATGTGTTTGGGGGAAAAGCTGGGCGTGAGAGGGGGGTTAGTTACCCTCAAATCACTTTCGACAATTAATAGGGCACTAGACCTTTGAATTTTTAATCGAATGAGTCCTTTTTCAAGTATATACGACAAAGATTTTAATAAAACTTATATGCCCCCAGGGTATAACTTATAACCCTTGCCCTGAAGACTCTGGGGGGAGTGTTCTGCTCATCAAAATTGTATAATTTCCTGAATTAAAACTGTGTGGAACAAAATGGCCATCTCATAATTTTGATTGGATGTGTTTGTGGAAATAGTTGGCGTGGAAGGGGTGTTAGTTGCTTCCAATCATTTTCGACTATTAAAAATGACACTAGCTATTTCAAAATCCAATCGAATGAGCCCTTTTTGAAGTCTCTATACGACAACACGTTCTATAAAAACCTTTTATGCCTTCAGGTCATAACTTACAAACCCTTGCCCTAGGGGCCGTGGGGGGGGGTGTCATCCTCCTAATTTCCCAAACTAAAAACTACGTTGAATAAAATAGCTATCTCAAATTTTTTATTGGATGTGTTTGGGGAAAAGGTGGGCGTGAGAGGGGGTTAGTTGCCCCCAATAACTTTCGACCAACTAAAAAGGGCACTAGCCCTTTGAAATTTCCAATCGAATGAGCCTTTTTTGAAGTTTCTACGACAACGCCTAAATAAAAACCTTATATGCCCTCAGGCTATAACTTTACAACCCTTGCCCTGAAGGCTCTGGGGAGTGTCCTTCTCAAAAACATAATTTTCTATCTTGAAATAAACTACGCTGAACAAAATGGTTATCTCGAAATTTTGATTGGATGTGCTTCGGGAAAAGGTGGGCGTGAGAGGGGGGGATTAGTTGCCCTCCAATCACTTTCGACTGTTAAAAAGAGCACTAGCCCTTTGAATTTCCAATCGAATGAGCCCTTTTTTTGAAGTTTTCTACGACAACGCCTTCTATAAAAACCTTATATGCCCCCAGGGCATAACCTACAACATTTGCCTTGAGGGCCCGTGGGGACTGTCCTCCTCAAAAACATAATTTCTATCTGGAAATCAACTACGCCTGAACAAAATGGCTATCTCAAAATTTTTATTGGATGTGCTTCGGAAAATGGTGGGCGTTGAAGGAGTCTTAGTCACCTGTTTTCCAATTACTTTTGACTATTAAAAAGGGCATAAGCCATTCCAATTTCCAATTGAATGAGCCCTTTTTCGAAGTTTCTACGACAAATTCTTCGATACGAAGTGCCCTGCTCGAAAGGAAAAAATAATAAATAATACATTGTGCCAACATCGTCTTCTTCTATGCCGCACAGGGCATAACTTAAAATCTTTCGGCCCTGAGGGTTGTTGGGGGAGTGTCCTCCTCAAAAATATATTTTCTATCTGGAAATCAACTGCGCTGAACAAAATGGCTAAAAAACTCAAAATTTTAATTGGATGTGTTTTGTGGGGAATGATTGGCGGGGGGGGGCTAGTTGCCCTCAATCACTTTTGACTATTAAAAAGGGCACTAGCCACTCAATTTCCAATCGAATAAAGCCCTTTTTGAAGTTTCTACTAACAACTCCTTCGATACGAAGTGCCCTGGTATGGAAAAAACATATACATTGTGCCAACATCGTTCTTAACTTAGGCAGCGCGATTGCGCTGCCTTTGATACCTGTACACGCCTAAAATTACCAAAAAAAAGTGCTAGCACATAACATACAGCCCGTGCGATATATATAGGGGCTAATAATCGTATGATAAAGAAGCAACATCACCCGACCTGGTACGAAGTGCTTCAGTTGACGTATAATTCTAAGACTTCTCTTGCAACTTTTTGATGCCACAAGATCACTTTGACGTTTTCCAAGACATGTTGCAGTCTAGGTAATAAAAACCTAGATACCTCATCCCTTTAACCTGTTCTAGAGAATTACCAGAAAATAATATTCACCCATCGAGATCAATGGGCTCCTTACCAATTCGACTAAAAACCATAAGGACTTGTCTTTTTTACATTAACCGCCAACATACTTAAGGAAGTAAACACACTTAAATAATTTAATACCATATTTTACATTATTAATTAACTCATCCCACAGAAACAACACGAAAAGAAATAGCTAGTGTCATACCTGCGAAAGAGGTAAGACACGAATCAGGAAGGTAAAATCTCATAGTATCAACATAAACCCCAAAAATAAAAGTGGGCCTAGCACAGAACCCTGCGGAATACCACAATTCACAAGATATGGACTAAGAGGTTACACTATCAATTACAACCTTTATTCACCTTCCCTTTTAAAAAGAATCGAACCATATTCAAACAAGCTCCTTTAACCCCTAAAAGCTTTAATCTATTTCATAAAATATAAAATCAACAGTATCAAATGCCTTTTTAAAATCTATAAAAAACAGTGAGAGGTATTTGTCCACTATCAAGACACTGATTCGAAAAAATCACGTAAGTGTAACACCGCATGTGTAATTGAGTGACTTTTGCGAAAGCCAAACTGAGTATCACTAAGGATACCATGATGTGTCAAATACTAGTAGAGCGTCGATGAACCAACTTTTTCAAGTACTTTTGAGAAAAGGGGAAAGAATGGAGATGGCCTCCAGTTCCCAAAATCAAACATCTCCAAGCCACTTTTGTGAAAGGGAAAAACCTTGGCAGTTTCGAGGCCTTCAGGAAAGATTCCAGTTTTTCTAGCGACAAATTTATTAAATGAACAATATAAGGCAGAAGGTAACCAAAACAGACTTAAAAGCTCGGAAGGTTTATTCCATCTATCCCCGCTGAATTGGAAACTCAGGCTTCCAACAATTTTAAGTAGTTCATCACAGGTACACTTTTCAAAACTTAAAGACTAATCTGTCCCCTCTATTATCGTGAAACTCATACTCGCGGAAGGATTCAGGACTCTGGTTGTTTTCCTGATGCACTGTTTGACCAATTTTAGAGAAATAATCTGCAAAAATGTTCCGCCATATATTTATATATATATATAATATTATATATATATTATATATATATATATATATTTATATATATATATATATAGATATATATATATATATATATATATATATATATATATATATATATATATATATATTATAATATATATATATATTATATATATCTAATATATACCTATATATATATATTATATATATATATATATATATATATTTTCGGATATGCCTCTTATTTTAATCCAAGACAGATTTTCTAGCCAAATAAGAAATGACAGGAATTTAGTATTTTAGTCCCAACTCCTTTTTTTATGCAGTTTAAAATGGCTTCAAGTTAAGATGATATATTTATTTAGAAGAAATATAGAAGTTTCAAGTACAGGCAAATATATAAACAAAACATCCTATGCCTCCCATATGTTCTCTATGGCAGGGAATGAAGACAAAAAGAAAAAAAATCACTAACTAAAGAGGAAAATTGTAAATGACGGCAGCCGCAGTTGAGTTGAGTTTAGTTGGGTTAAGGCTGTAAGTCCCTCAAGCCAACAATTTTACCTAAACCTGAGAGAGGAGATTGGAAAAGAATACTATAATCTCCAAAAATTGACATGGCTGAAAACAAAAGGCTGACATTTGTCACCCTAATACTCTGCAGCAAGGGAAAATTCATACAAAAACTTGGACTGTAATTGATGCAAAAGGGAACATTTTTCTGAATTCCACCCCTTTTTGGAAGCTTTGGCACAAAATAATCATAAGATCTACTGTAGTTAAGAAAATGCTTTTTAAACCAATTTCCTCCTTGTCTTTGAAGTCTAAAAATCTGCAATTTCTGAAGTGAACACTTACAATAGAAACTGTAATTAGCTCTGTGATAAAAAAATCCGTATGAATGTGAGATTGTAAAATGGTTTGGTATGAAAATTGCTTTTTTTTTTTTTTTGGTGACTACCAGAGACCAGTAACATACTTAAATTCACCTAAAAATAGGTACTAAAATGCATCAATATTGAACAAAACGCTTAGCTATATAACTAGTTAACAGATAATATCCCTATTTGGTACACTAAAGTTTTCACTGCCAATTTGCCTTTTGGTGATTTTTCTGAGAGAAAATGGTGATTTTTTTGCATTCATTGGCAGCCCTGGATCTAGTTATAGCCACCTATTTACTAACATATTATGCTGAACTAACTATATTTCGATTAATTTAGTCAAGGCATGGATTACATGGATCATTTATAGAGCCTCGTAAATTCATAGAGGTCGGACTTACGGCCACACCTCAGTATTAGAGCTCTTCAAAAATTGTATAGCTCTTAAAATGTATTCAAGTTTCCAACATTTCTTCAATTACCTTAAGAAATGTCTACATATTTATATTTTTCTTTTCAAAATATTTCTAGTATTTAAAAAAAACCCTATATAAACATCATTTGAGCTTTAATCATAAGATATACTATATATATAAAATTTTGTTAATCCATAAAATCTTTTTTACAAGCAATAACATACTTTAAAACAAATTTTTGCTTTTTACATTAATAGTGAAAACAATTTGTCAAAACTTTAACTATAAATTAAGACCAGAGACCAGTTTTCACGAGACCAGTTAACAAGTAATAGCCGTACCAGGGGCTACTAACTGCTAACTAGTCTCGTGCAAAAGGTTTAAAGTTTTTATAAGTTGTTTTATTATTATAATAAAAAGCATTATTGGTTTTAAAGTATGTTATATAAAGATTAAATGAATGTAATAAAGATTAAATGAATTAACGAAATTTCTTATATAGAATATTTAATTTTTTGAAATTCAAAATGGATGTTTTATTTAGGGTTTTTTGAATAGCTAAAGAGATTTGAAAAAAGAATAAATAAAACCGTATTGATCTGTCAAAGTGTAAATTAATTAAAATTAAATTTTTGTAATTTTTTAACAATCTTAAAGCGCTAGAATACTCTGTTTCTAGGATGGGCTATCTCAAGGGTTGCCACCGTATGTGATTTATCACCAAATTTGGTGATTTTTTTTCGTTTGGTGTTTTTTTTGGTGTTTTTTCGTGATTTAGTTATTTTGCCTAAAATTTGGTGATTTTATCATAAGACTTGGTGATTTTACCATGTTTGCGCTCCATCTTTTGAATAAAGTGAGGTAAATTCTGATGAAAATGTTTTCAACAGACTTGATATTTAGTGGATAGAAAATTTAACGCATATCAAAATAGCCGATCAGGGGAGATGAATTAACCCATGCCACCTATAATAATACACAAGAAAATTTGAGGAAAATACAAAATATAAATTAAAACATAAAATATTTCGCAATCCTCAGTGCATTCAGAAGGCCTAAACTTCAGATTGAAAATGGGAATTCTTATTCCAAAGCCTAAATCTGAAATACTTGTTGAGCGTAGAGTGGATGGTAAGTACACTGAAGCTCTGGAGATTATAAAATACCCTGCTGCTGAACAAAGAATTAGTCAGATTAAGAGAAAAACTATTCAAAAAAAAACAGTAAGGCATGCTATCCTGGTCTCGTGTCTACTGTTTCAAACTAAAAGCACAAATTTGCATGAACAGCTTGGTGCGAATTCTGCAAGTGAGGCTGTTGAAGAAGTGACAGGGGTAGCTTATTCTGTTCAAGAAAAATCTGTAAAATCGAGTGTTCAGACCTTTTTGACGCAGATTGCTTCTGTTGTAAAGAGTTTTTCTAGTAGAAACACTATATCTCCATAATTTTTCTTAAGAGGACAGTCAAGAAACCCAGGTTGTGATGTAGTTAAATCAGATACTCAATAAAATTCTTGGCCAAGAAAGTGATTTCAACATTAATAGTGGTTAATAATGCTAACTCTTTAGAAGAATCAGATGGATCGTTTAAGACTCCTCCAAAGAAGAAACTGCCACTGACTTGCAAAGCAAAGACATATGGATGAGGACATCAGTTTGTCAGCGAAATTAAAGGAGTAAATAACATAGTCAGAAAAAAAAGACAAACCTGCTGTTCAGCCTATCACCTCAGCAAGGACAAAAAATACAACCAACAGCAAACAATAAAAAAATGTAATTTGAAATGCTTGTGAATACGAGATAGGTTGCTGTATTGAAAGTGAACCAAGATCTCATCTTCATTGATGAATCGACAGACAGAACAACAACGAAATTTCTTGTAATAATTGTTGCCTGTTATTCTCTGGAAGAGCAGAAACCACTCGAGCATTTTTTCAATGTTAGTTGTTTCTGATGCAACTGCTAAAGGGTTGAAGGAAACCTAATTACAGATGAATTCAGTTAAAGTAAGAAAAAAATACCACTGACAGACATTGTTGCCTTTGCTTCGAGAAATGCTTTTTTATTTTAGTATTATGATAGGATTCCAAATATTGGCTTGGCAAAGTCTCTGAAGGATGACCTTCCGTGGCTTGCAACTGTCAGTTTTATATCTGCCATTCGTTTACCTTTGCTCAGCTGCTGCGTAGTGATGTCCCTTAGACCCGTATTTTTTTGCAGTTCAGTCATGGACACTTCTTAAATGTCATGACTAAAAAAAAATATAAATGTTTTTACTTTTATATCAAAATATTAAGATTTTGATTATTAAATATCATGCCGATATGTTTATTTTTGGCATATAATAAACTGAACACTGCACCACATTCATTGTCCTTTTTTTTTTTTCTAGTTAAAGTGCCAATATGTAATGTTCTGGACTTGTTTCGGAAGGCATAGGTGGTTATCGAGATTAACATAATTCTTATGTTAATTTTGCTCGTTCGTATGAGTTTGGCTCGCGTATATTTATTGTAATTTCTGTCCGTTTTGGTTTCATTTATTTATAGATGCTCCTTTTTTGTTTTTTGGTAGTTTCACGCTTGGTAGATTATTTGAATCTGGATTTTGGCTCATTATTTTTGTTTAATGGAGTTTCTTGACTTTTCTTTGAAAAACTTATTGTTGTGGAAAAAGTTTGTTTAATTAATTTCTGTTCGTTTTATTATTGACATAATCTTTTCATGAAAAAAAGAAAATAATACTTAAATCGTTCGTTTTTTTAAGAATGTTATAATTTGACCTGCTACTTTGTCATTGCTGATTTGTATTGAGTGGAGAAAAATTTTTCAGCGTAATTTTTAACAACATACACCCTCTTAAAAATCTGGACACAAATAGTAGTGTTTATATTTAGGTTCCATTACGTCCTCTAGCTGACCTGAAATGAAAACAATTGATACCATTCGCACAAAAAATATATTGTTTAACTTTCTTATGATAGCTTGGAGACACTTACGCTATTCCGACTTTGGTTAAATCTTTAAGAGCAGAAGCAGCCCCCAAAAGTTTAAATATAATACCCTTAGTCGCTTCTTGGGATACTGTTCTGAGATGCCGTTATTGGGTATATTAGCATTAAACACAGTGCATTTTGATTTAACCTTTTTATGGCAACATTTAGTTTTTAAACATAAAGTCAAATGGGAGGTTGGGCGTAAGGGAGGGGGATTAGTTTCCCTCCAATCACTTTTTTCGACTATTAAAAAGGGCATCAGCCCCTTCTATTTTCAATCGAAATGAGAGCCTTTTTAGAAGTTCCTACGACAACTCCTTTGATACAAAGTGCCTGGTCTAAACAACAACAACAAAAAAATAACTTATTATACCCACCAAATCGGTTCTTTACTATAATTTTTATTTTTTAAAGCACAAATTTTAAATCATGAAAACACAACACAAATTCAAAGGAAAAAAATAACCCAGCTTTACTCTGAATTCTTTTGCCTACTTCTTATTAAAATTTCTAATCTAGCATCGTCTCCTTTAAGAGCAGTACGTTCCTCTATATATCTTCAAGATACATCTCCAATACAACTACCAAGATACACCTCCAAAAGAAGATGTATATATTTTGGAAGATACAAATCAGCACCACAATCTATAGGGATGCATATACTGCAATTCACTGGGAGATACCCACTGCAATTCACTGGGGAGATACCCACTGCAATCCACTGGAGATACCCACTGCAATCCACTAGGTGATACCAAAAAACAGTTTTGGTGGTTGTGGCCGAAAACGACTATCGTTTTGACTAGGGCTTCTTAAAAAATATCACCACTCACAAATATTCATTTCCACCATTTAAGATGAACTATATTGGTCCTTTTTGTAATTTTCATTGCTGCTATCGTCATTTCTGTCATTGGGGATTATTATTGTCATCCCTTTACTGAAATCCTTACTGTATTACAAACAGGAAAAAAAGCCTATAGCTTTTTCTTAATTGGAATAGTAAGAGACGACCTGGCTACAACCTAGGATTATGACATCATTAATCAATCTTTAACATGAAACCCGGATTCACATATATAGTTATGAAAGGCAGCCTGGCCGAGTGGTCCAAGCCGCTGGTGTTAGCCACCAGTCTCTTCGGAGGCGTGGGTTCGAATCTTATTACCGCTGGTTACGATTATGAGTTTTATTACAACAAATACAAAATCAAATATCTTTGAAAAGACTGCAGCATGGAGACATCAAAAATGCAGTTTTGGTGGAAAAACTTATTCTTTTTTCGAAATAATTTATTTTAGTTACTAAAGATTTTAACCCAATTAATTTCGTTTAAAATGAGCTATTGAACAACTCTACGATGTTCCAGTGCCACCATATCTGTGGAAAAGAAAGAAAAAAAAGAGAAAAAAATATGCCGTTTAGGCAGAATGTTGTAGTAGCTGCCACTTTTCTTTATTTTCAAGCCAATATATTTCCCTTGCTGTTCAAGCCAATGGACAGAAAGTTTCCTATACAGGGGTTTCGGACAAGACGGTTCTAATGGTGTACTTTTCGTATTGATCTGACTCCTTTTTTAGGAACTATGGGTTTTTATATTTCTTAACATTGGACGTGATCGTCTCTTACTAGGTTGCTAGCTACCGCTGCAACCGGACGCTCTTACTATACAGTTCTTTACCATGAACTGTTTGATAAAAACCCTGATTACAAACAGGAAAAAATCCTACGGCTTTTTCTTATTTGGAATAGTATGAGACGAACCTCAAAGAATCAGGCAGCTAACTAATATATGCAATGTTTGGTGTTCTAATGATCGTCTTTAATATAAAACACAAACATATTTTAAAATTGTGTCCTTGAAAGCCTACGCAGCGCAGTGGATAGTGTGTTGGAATTCTGATCCAAAGGTCACATGTTTAATTCCTGCCGAAAGTAATTTTTATACATTTGTCTTTTAAAGTCAAAACAAAACTTCTATTATTAGCTACTATGTAAATGTTACTATAAATCCGCTTCACACACCCATACACACCTTTCAGTAAGTATGGTGAGCTTTGTCGTTCAATTATTATAGGCCATATTTCGTTATTTAATATAAATACCAGTCAAAACCAAATGTCAAATTTGTCTACACCCGATAAAAATGGCGTAACAAGTCACTTTTAAGCGAAAGAAAAACCAAACTAATTTTAAAATTTTCAGGTATTTTTCTGGATAACTAAATAAAAAAAAACATGATGACAAAGACCATTTATGATGAAATATATCGGTCCTTTATATAATAGGTTGCTAGCTACCACTGCAACCCGGATTAATTTATGTAAAACCTAATTAAATACATGAAAAAGCCTACGGCTTTTTTCTTTTGAAATATTAAGAAACCAACCTCAAACAATCGAGTAGCTAACTAAAATTCAATATGTACAATGGTTTGTTATTCCAATGACCGTCTTTTAATGTAAATTGGAGGTGATCGTCTCTTACTAGGTTGCTAGCTACGCTGCAACCGGATTCCAATGACCGTCTTTTAATGTAATACTATAAAGTTCGTTACTACGAACTGTTTCATTATAACTTGTAGCTTATTTATGCTACCATGTAGGTTTCTGTGGAAATTTTTACTTTTCGAAATTAAGTTAGTTACTATGGCCTAGAATTCGCTATTTACCATAATCAACTATATCAATCCTTTATGTAAAACTTTACTAACCTATACCATAGTTAAGTCGCCTATAAAATTTAGTATAGGCAAGAGGTTGTTCTTTATTATAAAAAGGAAAACCAAACTAATTTTAAAATTTTAAGGTTTTTTTTTCTGGTTTTTTTTGAACTAAAAAATGAAATTATTCATCAGGACACCATAAATATTTTTGCACTTTGCAATTAAATAAAATAATTTTCTTAAAATTTTCAGGAATTATTCTAGTTTCAGTTGACAAATAAGATTTTTTTTTTTTAAAGGAATCGAGCAGCTAACTAAGTCCAATATATGCAATGGTATGTTCTTCGAATGATCATCTTTTATTTAGGTTGCTAGCTACCGCTGCAAACCAGAACTATTTTAAAAAATATTGTATCTTTAATTACAGAAGGAACTAGATGTAGCACGTTCCTATTGAGACGAGTCGCTCTTACTATGCATTTCAGGAATTATTCATATTTCAGTTAACAAATAAATTTTTTGTTAAACCCCCCCCCCCGTAAAAAAAAAATACTGCATTTTACATAATAATGGATAATTAAATAAAAAAAACATAATTAAACAAATACCATTTATGATGAACTATATCGGTCCTTTATTAAACAAAAATCAAATATCTATGAAAGACCGCAGTATGAAAATACATCAAAAATGCAGTTTTTTTGACAAAATTGATTCTACTTTAAAAAATATTTTATTTTTAATTACAAAAAGGCACTAGATGTAGCAATTTCCTTTAAAATGAGCCATTATACAGTTCTTTATGATTTTTTTTTGTGCCCAGCTAGCTGAGGAGTCAAACCAAGCGGAAAGAAAAAAACGATGCCGCTTGTGGAGAATGCCGTGGTTAAAGTCAATTTTCTTAATTTTCAAGCCAACGTATTTTCCTTGTTTATCAAGCCAAGGGACGGTAAGTTTGCTATATAGAGGTTTTGGACAAGGCGCGGTTCTAATACTATACTTTTTGTTTTTGATCTGAATCTTTTTCAGGAGTTATGGGTTACTTTATTTTTATACTATAAGGCGTGATCGTCTCTTACTAGGATGCTAGCTACCGCTGCAATCCGGATATAATCAAACGCAGTGATCCCAGCCTTACGGCATACTCTTTGCCTTTAGCCTAGTGGAACCTAGAATAGGTTCCTTAGAATATAATGGACTAAATTTCGTTCTTTAGTGCGGAGAAAAAAAAGAAAAAAAACAGATGCCCTCGGTGCAGAATATTCTGGTTGCAGCCACTTTTCTTCATTTTCAAACCAAAATATTTCCCTTGTTGTTCAAGCCAAGGGACAGTAAGTTACTTATATAGGTTTCAATCGAATGAGCCCTTTTCGAAGTTCCCACGACAACTCCTTCGATACGAAGTGCCCTGGCCTAAACAACAACAACTACAAAAAAAATATTCATTACACCCACATCGATGTTTACTATTAAAATGTCAAGCCTTCCAATCACTTTCGACTATTAAAAAGGACACTAGGCCTTTCGATTTCCAATCGAATGAGCCCTTTTGGAAACGACAACGTTTCTATAAACACCTTATATGCCCCAGGGCATAAATTACAACCCTTACCCTAAGGTCTGTTAGGGTTGTTGTCATCCTCTAAGACCGAATTTCCAGAACTTTCAACTACTTTAAACAAAATGGCTATCTCAAAATTTTTATTGGATGTATTTGGGGAAATGGTGGGCGCGGGTGTGAGGGGCGGTAGTCGCTCTCCAATCACTTTCAACTATTAAAAAAGGCACTAGCCCTTTCAATTTCCAATTGAATGAGCCCTTTTAAAGTTTCTATGCTTTCAATAAAAACCTTGTATGCCCCCAGGGCAAATCTTACAACCCTTGCCCTGAGGGCTAAGGGGGGGGGAAGCCCCCCCCCCCACAGCGTTATATAAAAACAAGTTTTTATATAACGGTTTTTATACAACGCGTTATATAAAAACCTTATATGCCCCCTGGGCATAATTTACAACCCTTGCCTGAGGGCTGTGGAAGGGGGGGGGGGGGGGGTTGTCATCCTCAAAGACCTAATTTTCAGAACTTAAAACTAAGTTGAATAAAATGGCTATCTCAAAGTTTTGATTAGATGTGTTTGGGGAAAAGGTGGGCGTGAGAGGCGGGTTTGTTGCCCTCCACTCACTTTCGACTATTAAAAAGGGTACTAGTCCTTTGAATTTCCAATGGAATGAGCTTTTTTTGAAGTTTCTACGACAACGCCTTCTATAAAAACCGTATATGCCCCCAGGGCATAATGAATTTTTTGTTGTTGTTGTTGTGTGTTCTTATATAAAAAATCCTATATGCCCCCAGAGCATAACTTAAAACCCTTGCCCTAAGGGCTGTGGGGGACTGTCCTCCCTCAAAAAACATAATTTCTATCTGGAAATCAACTACGCTGAGCAAAATGGCTATCTCAAAATTTTGATTGGTTGTGTGTTTCGGGAAAGGGTGGGCGTGGAAGGGGTGTTAGTCGCCTTCCAATCACTTTCGACTAATAAAAAGGGCACATGCCACTCCAATTTCCAATTGAATGAGCTCTTTTCGAAGTTTCTACGACAACTTCTTCGATACGAAGTGCCTTGCTCTAAAGGAAAAACTTAATAAATAATACAGTGTGCCAACACGTTCTTATATGCCCCCATGACATAACTTAAAACCCTTGCCATGAGGGATGTGGGGGAGTGTTTCCCTCTTTACTTAGTCCCCGTTTCTTGTCTCATTCTCGAGTGTCCCCGTTCTTTACTTAGGCAGCGCGATCGCGCCGCCTATTATTTATACAACACAACTTTCTATATAAACCTTATATGCCCCTAGGGCATAACTTACAACCCTTGCGCTGTGGCCTCTGAGGGGGTTATCATACTAAAAGTCCTCATTTCCAGAACTTTCAACTACGTTTAACAAAATGGATATCTCAAAAATTTTGATTGGATGTGTTTGGGAAAATGGTGGGCGTGAGAACGGGGTTAGTCGCTATCCAATCACTTTCAACTATTAAAAAAGGCACTAGCCCTTTCAATTTCCAATTGAATGAGCCCTTTTGAAGTTTATACGACAACTCTTTCAATAAAAACTTCATACGCCCCAGGGCATAACTTACAAACCCTTGCCCTGAGGGCTGTGGGCGGAGAGGTTGTCATTTTTAAAGACCTAATTTCCAAAACTTTCAACTACGTTGAATAAAATGACTAATTCAAAATTTTGATTGGATGTGATTGGGGAAAAGGTGGGCGTGAGAGGGGGATTAGTTGCCCTCAAATCACTTTCGACTATTACAAAGGGTACTAGCCCTTTGAATTTCAAACCGAATGAGCCCTTTTTGAAGTTTCTACGACAAAGATTTCAATAAAAACCTTATATGCCCCCAGGGCATAACTTATAACCCTTGCCCTGAGCGTTGTTGGGGAGTGTCCTCCTCAAAAACATATTTTATATCTGGAAAATCAACTACACTGAACAAAAATGGCTATCTCAAAATTTTTATTGGATGTGTTTGGGGGAATGATGGGCGGAGGGGGGGCTATTTGCCCTCTATTCACTTTTGACTATTAAAAAGGGCACTAGTCCTTTGAATTTCAAATCGAATGATCTTTTTTTGAAGTTTCTACGACTACGCCTTCTATAAAACCGTATATGCCCCCAGGGCATAACTTAAAACCCTTGCCCTGAGGGCTGTGGGGGGAGTGTCTTCCTCAAAAAACATATTTTTTTACCTGGAAATCAAACTACGTTAAAACAAAATGGCTATCTCAAAATTTTGATTGGATGTGTTTGGGAAATGATGGGAGTGGGGGGGGGGGCTAGTTGCCCTCCTTATCACTTTCGACAATTAAAAGGGCCCTTTGAATTTCCAATCGAATGAGCCTTTTTGAAGTTTCTACGACAACGCCTTCTATAAAAAACCTTACATGCCCCCAGGGTAAAACGTAAAACCCTTGCCCTGAGGGTTGTGGGGGAGTGTCCTCCTCAAAAACATATTTTCTATCTGAACATCAACTACGCTGAACAAAATGGTTATCTTAAAATTTTGATTGGATGTGTTAGGGGGAATGATGGGCGTGGAGGGGGGCTAGTTGCCCTCCAATCACTTTTGACTATTAAAAAGGGCACTAGCCCTTTGAATTTCCAATCGAATGAGCCTGTTTTGAAGTCTCTACGACAACGTTTTCTATAAAAACCTTATATGCCCCCATGGCATAACTTAAAACCCTTACCCTGAGGGTTGTGGGGGAGTGTCCTCCTCAAAAACATATGTTCTATCTGGAAATCAACTACGCAGAACACAAAATGGCTATCTCTAAATTTTGATTGGATGTGTTTGGGGGAATGATGGGCGTGGGGGGGCTATTCGCACTCCAATCACTTTCGACTTTTAAAAAGGGCACTAGAACTCTCGATTTCCAATCGAATGAGCCCTTTTGAAGTTTCTATGACGACCCCTTCCATATGAAACACCCTGCTCTAAAGGAAAAAAATAATAAATGATACATTGTGCCAAAATCGTTCTTATATGCCCTCAGGGCATAACTTAAAACCCTTGCCTCGACGGTTGGGGGGGGGGGACTGTCCTCCTCAAAAAGATATTTTCTGTCTGGAAATCAACTAAGCTGAACAAAATGGCTATCTCAAAACTTTGATTGGATTGTTTGAAGGAATGATGGGCGTGGGTGGGGGGGGGGGGCTATTTAACCTCCAATCACTTTCGACTATTAAAAAGGGCACTAGCCACTCCAATTTCCAATCGAATGAGCCCTTTTCGAAGTTTCTATCACAACTCCTTCGATACGAAGTGCCCGGGTATGGAGAGAAAAAAAACACATTGTGCCCACATCGTTCTTTACTTAGGCAGCGCTAGTGCGCTGCCTATGACCTTAATTAAAAAAAAAACTAAATAAAAAAAAAATTAAACACGCATCCGTGATCTTTCTTCTGGCAAAAAATATCAAATTCCACATTTTTCCAGATAGCAGCTTGAAACTTCTACAGTAAGATTCTCTGATACGCTGAATCTGATTGGGTGATTTTCATTATGGTTCTATAGCTTTTAGGGGTGTCTCCCCCTTTTTTCGAAAATCAGACAAATTTCCTCAGGCGCGTACCTTTTGATGGGTAAGACTAAACTTGATGAATATTTTATATTTAAAACCAGCATAAAAATTCGATTCTTTTAATGTATCGTATTAGCATCAAAATATCATTTTTAGAGCTTCGGTTACTATTGAGACGAGTCACTCTTACTATACAGTTCGTTACCACGAACTGTTTGATTACAAACAGAAAAAAAGCCTATGGTTTTTTCTCAATTGGAATAGTATGAAACGACCTGGCTACAACCTATGATTATGATATCATTGATCAATCTTTAACATGATTAAATAAAAAAAACAAGTTTTTTAAACTGAAAGTAAGGAGCGACATTAAAATTAAAACGAACAGAAATTATTCCGCATATGAAAGGGCTGTCCCCTCCTCAACGCCTCGCTCTTTACGCTAAAGTTTGACTCTGTCTCACAACTTTATTTTTTAAAACAATAAAAAACTTTAGCGTAAAGAGCGAGGCGTTGAGGAGGGGACAGCCCCTTTCATATACGGAATAATTTCTGTTCGTTTTAAGTTTTAATGTCGCTCCTTACTTTCAGTTTAAAAAAACTTGTTTTTTTTTATTTAATTTCTGATCGTTTTTTAGTTAATGCAGGGATGTTTTCCCCCTCTTTTAAAAAATCGAGTAAATTTTCTCAGGCTCGTAGCCTTTGATGAGTAATACTAAACTTAATAAACTTATATATTTAGAATCAGCATTATAAACACATTCTTTTGATACATTTATTGACATCAAAATTCCGTTTTTAAAAGTTTCGATTACTATTGAGCCGTATCGCTTGTTTTTTTATTGTTTTTTTTTTTTTTTATTACGTATATGTTATTACGTATATGAGGGGGTTCTCCCCTTAGTCAATACCACGCTCTTTACGTTAAAAGTTAAAAAAAAATTTGATTCACAAACCCCTGAATCACAAAGGCCGTTTAATTAGAATAGATAGCTCTTTTGAAGCACTAAAAAAAAAACTGTAGCGTAAAGAGCGAGGTATTGACTTGGGGGAGAACCCCTCGCATACGTTATAATTTCTGTTCGTTTTTAAGTTCTAATATCCTTCTTACATTTCAGTTGAAAAAACTTGTTTTTTTTTTATTTAATTTCTGATCGTTTTTATAAATAATGCTTGGAAATCCGGCGCCCCCTTCATAGAAATTTCCCTTACCCCAAAGAAACATCCTCCACGGAAATATTCTCCGGATTAACCCCTCGTCTAGCCCCCCCTCTCCAGAAAAAATCCTTCCTGAAAATGGTTGTATACTTCCCAATAACAAAAATAATGCTGGCAAGTCCGGCGCCCCCTTCATGGCAATTTCCCTTCCCCCATGAAAACTTCCTTCATGAACAGATCCTCCAACATAACCACCGACCCACCCTTCCCTCCCACTACCAGAAAAAAACCTCCTGAAAACTTCTGTTATACTTCCCAATAACCAATACTATATGTTAACATTGGGTAAAGTTCATAACTTTTAGCCCTCCCTCTGGGAACTTCGGGGGATTAAGTCATCCTAAAAGACATATTTATCATATTTTCGACCATTCTGAACAAAAATGGTTATCTCAGAATTTTGTGATCGGGTGACTTTGGGAAAAAAATAAGCGTGGGAGGGGGCCCTAGTTGCTTTCCATTTTTTTGGTCACTTAAAAAGGGCACTAGAACTTTTAAATTCCGTTCCAATGAGCCCTCCCACGATATTCTAGGACCACTGGGTCGATACGATCACCCTGGGAAAAAAACAAAAAAAAACAAAAACAAACAAACAAACAAACAAATAAACACGCATCCGTGATGCGTGCAAAAAAATGTAAAAATTCCACATTTTTGTAGATAGGAGCTTAAAAACCTCTACAGTAGGGTTCTCTGATACGCTGAATATGATGGTGTGATTTTCATTAAGGTTCTATAACTTTTAGGGGGTCTTTCCCCTTTTTTTGAAAATCAGCCAAATCTTTCTCAGGCGCGTAACTTTTGATGGGTAGCACTAAACTTGATGAAAGTTATATATTTGAAATCAGCATTGAAATCTGATTCTTGTGTATGTATATGTATTGTATGTATGTATGTATATGTATATATATATATATATATATATATATATATATATATATATATAATATATGTATATATCTATATATATATATATATAATATATATATATATATATATATATATATATAATCAAGGAGAGGATTAGTGGCTACAGTAGACAACTAGTAAATTGGCTACTAGTGTATTCTGACTTGCTTTACAATTTACAATAATATTTGACTAATCTTAAGGAGAAAAAGAAACTGCCGAAACCTCTAAAAAAAAGTACCAAGATCTTTACCTCTTGGATGGTATGGAAAAGAGGTTTTTCAAACCTCTTGAGATAGCCAAAAAATATATGGCTATCTCAATATTTTGATTGGATGGGTTTGGGGAAAATGGTGGGTGCGAGGGGAGGGGGGTTAGTTGCCCTCTAATCACTTCGACTATTAAAAGAGCACTAGCCGTCTCAATTTCCAATCAAATGAGCCCTTATTGAAGTTTCTGCGACAATGCTTTCTATGCAAACCTTATACACCCCCAGGGCATAACTTACAACCCTTGTGCTGAGTGCTGTGAGGGCCATTGTAATCCTCAAAGACATAATTTCCAGACTTTTCAACTACGTTTTTTTTTTTTTTGAACAAAATGGCTATCTCAAAATTTTATTGAAATGTGTTTTGGGGAAATGGTTAGCGTGGAAGGGGTGTTAGTTTTCCTCCAATCACTTTTGACTATTAGAAAGGGCACTAGCCCTTTCAACTTCCAATTGAATGAACCGTTTTCGAAGTTTCTATCACAACGGTCTCTGTGAAAAACCTTATATGCCCCCAGGGCATAACTTACAACCCTTGCCTTGAGGGGGTGTGGGGGGGGGGGTTTATCATCCTCAAAGACATAATATCCAGAACTTTTTCAAATACTTTCAAATACTTGATAAAAAAAAAAGCGGAAGAAGTTCAGTTTTTCTTTTACTCTTAATATTCGTCTGTTACTTTACTAAGAATACTTTTTTCTTCTTTTCAATTGCCGACCCGCCCCTCCACAGAAGACGCTGTTTTGGTATCATAAGCTTCTTTCTCGATTACAACAAATTATTTATTTTCATTTTATATTTTATCATATTGCATTCCTATATATTTGCTTGCTATTTCAGCAAACGATACAAGAAAGAAAAGACGTATTCAGAAAATTTATAAACAAATTTTGGAAAAAAAAAAATTGTTCTTAATGTAGCCAGTGTCAAGTAATTTGATTGATACATTTTGAAAACAAATGGTGAATTTCTAGGTGGACCTATGGTTTGGCTAGGATGAGGGTGAAACCATCATTTGATTCCTTTTTTGTGCTCTTTCATAGTACAATAATCGCTTTGAGGGATCCCTTAAAGGGACCCCAAAGGTATTTCATTTTTTTTTGTAGCCACACAAAGAAGTTATAACCTAACCTATATATATGTATATATGGTTTTTGGTTTTGGTTTTTAGATTTATAAAATTTTCAATTTTGTAAAGTTGTTAATTTAGATAAGTTTTCCTTGGTATCCCTAAAGTAACTTTTCTTTCTAGACAAGGCAAAATATGTTATTTCATTGCAGATAACCAGCTGTAAGTTTACCAAGCTAAGTAAAAGACCTGTGATGCATAGAATCTTTTTAGGTCCTAAAAATAAAGAAAAAGGTAGAAATAGTAGCTAGAAACTTTCAATTTCCGTTCGAATGAGCTCTCTTGCAACATTCTAGGACCACTGGGTCGATACGATCACCCCTGGAAAAAAAAACACAAAAAAACAAATAAACACGCATCCGTGATCTTTCTTCTTGCAAAAAATACAAAATTCCACATTTTTGCAGATATGAGCTTGAAACCTCTACAGTAAGGTTCTCTAATACGCTGTATCTAATGGTGTGATTTTCATTAAGATTCTATGACTTTTAGGGGTGTTTCCCCTTTTTTCGGAAATAAGGCAAATTTTCCGAGTCTCATAACTTTTGATGAGTAAAACTAAACTTGATGAAATTTAAATATTTGAAATTAGCATTAAATTTGGATTCTTTTGGAGCATCTATTGACATTAAAATTCCGTTTTTTAGAGTTTTGGTTACTATTGAGACGAGTCTCTCTTACCATACAGTTCGTTACTACGTTTTTCGTAAAAAATTGATTCTTGTAATTGTGTATTTCTTATATTATTATCTTGTCAAAAGATAAGCGTGTATAAATGTTGCATTCATTTATTACGTCACATTTGATTGTTACTGTGGCTACTGTAGAATGGTCAAGAGTCTCCAATGCTAGAATGGTTAGCATAGCTTGTACGTGAAAATGCAGTTTTTTTTTGTAAAAAGTGATACTAGATGCCCTCCAATATTTTCGTTCGAATTAGCCCTCTCGAGACTTTCTAGGACCACTGGGTCGATACGATCACCCCTGAAAAACAAAAAAAAAAAAAAACAACAAAAAGCAAATAAACACGTATCCGTGATCTTTCTTCTGCCAAAAAATACAAAATTCCACGTTTTTGCAGTATGAGCTTGAAACCTCTACAGTAAGGTTCTCTAATACGCTGTATCTGATTGGGTGATTTTTCATTAAGATTTTATTACTTTTAGGAGGTGTTTCCCCTCTTTTTTCGAAAATAAAGCAATTTTCTCAGACTCGTAACTTTTGATGAGTAAGACGAAACTTGATTAAACATATATACTTAAAACAGCATAAAAATCCGATTCTTTTGATGTATCTATAAGTAAAGAGTGATGTGGACACATTTTTTTTTTTTTTTTTTTTTTTTTTTTTTTTTTTTTTTTTTTTTTAGACCAGTTCACTTCGTATTGAAGGAGTTGTCGTAGAAACTTCGAAAGGGGCTTAATCGGCTCGAAATTGCAGCGTCTTTTTGATAGTCGAAAATGAATGGAGGGCAACCAGCCACCCCCCAAGCCCATCATTTCTCCAAATACATCAAATCAAAATTCCGAGATAGCGATTTTTTAATGTAGTTATAAGGTCCAGTAATCATGTCGTTGAAGATGACAAACCCCTCCCCACAGCCCTCAGGGCAAGGGTTGTATGTTATACCCCGGGGCATATAAGGTTTTTTTATGAAAAGGGTGGTCGTGTAAACGTCGGAGGGAGCTCGTTGGATTGGAAATGAGAAGTTCTAGTGGTCTTTTTAAGAGTCAAAGTGATCAAAGGGCAACTGATCCCCCATCACAATCTATTATCCCAAACGTATCGATAGAAATTTCGAGATAGCCATTTGTTAAAAAAAAAAACAGTCCAAAGATCACACAACAAAGCCTTAGGGGTCAACACAACCCTCTAGAGTGTGGGGCAAGGGTTGTAAGTTATGCCCCAGGGCAAATAAGGTTCTTATGGAAGGGATGGTTGTGTGAACTTTAGAGGAGGCTCATTTGATTGGAAATTTTAAATTCTAGTTCCCTATTAAGAGTCCAACGCAATGGAGGGCAACTAGCCCCCCTCCTCCCTGACACCCCTTTTCCCCATAAGCATCCGATCAAAATTTTGAGATAGCCATTTTATTCACAATAGTCCAAATAGCATATAGCAATGCCTTCACAGTAGACACACCCCTCAAGAGCCCAGGGGAAAGAGTTGTAAATTATGCCCCGAGACATATACGGTTTTTATACAATGGGTGGCCGTAAAAAACTTCTGATCAGATGGGGCTCATTTGATTGGAAGTCAGAAGATTTAGTGTCCTTTTTAACAGTGAAAGGTGAATGGAGGGCAAACCAATCCCTCCCTCACATGCCTATCATTCCCCAAACCACATTCGATCAAAATTTTAAGAAAGTCATTTTGTTCATCATTGTTGAAAGCTCCAGTAATTATATCTTTGGGAATGTTAACATCCCCATAGTCCTCAGGGCAAGGGCTGTAAGTTAGGCAATTCGTTCATTGTTACATAAAGTATATGTTATTGAGAAAAGGTAAAAATGTTTGAACTTTACTTTCCAAGAAGACGAAGGGCATTCAGGCGAGTGTTTGGAAACCGTTTGTCGTGTGAAAGTTGAAGCTAACAATACTTGTTGTAGGGGATGTCGAACTAACCAAAAGAAAATATTTGCATCCCAATGCTACTGTTTCTACTCATACTACTACTACTGCTTCTATTATTACTGCTCCTACTACTACAATTAATTTTATAGAGTCAAAAGATATTGTAGGGCAACCAGTCCTCACTCCCAAGCCCATTAATTTTTCAAACACATCCAGTCAAAACTAAACATTTGCGAAAAAATTTCTCCAATTTACAAGTAGCAAGCTAAACTATGGATAATTACAGAAAAAAACCGTAAAGATACAAAATAAATTTTTTTTCCACGAAAAAGACTATGTAAAAAAAAAAAACAAAAAAACATTAATTTAAGAAACTTTTCCACAAAACAAGTCTTTCACAGAAAAGCAAAGAGCTCCATTAACCAAAAATGAGAAGAAATAAGGTCAAAATAATCTTCCAAGCGTAAAAAATGCCACAAACCCCTATCAATAAACAAATGAAACCCTGACAATCCCCATGCTTTTTCAAGACCAGAACATAACTAGCACTTTACTGAAAAAACAACAACAATTGACAATGCCAGTTTAGATTGTGACCATGTTAATGAGATTGTCAGTTTAATATACATATACTAATATTCATTCCTTAAAGTTTCAATATTTTTATTTATTAAGTCAAAACAGTGAACACATTTAAAATGTATTGTCATTTACAATATTATATTTTAACAATACAATAAAATGTATTGTTTTCAGTAAAAATGCAGATCATGTCCCGGTCTTGAGAAGGAATAGGTTGTCAGTCCTGCTCATGTTCATTTTTGCTCTTTTTGAGTTCGACTCGATTGTTTATTGTAATTTCTGTTCCTTTAAGGTTTCATTTATTTACTGATGGTGATTTATGGAAGTTTTACGCTTGGAAAAATATTCGACTTTATTTCTGCTCATTTTTGGTTTAATGGAGCTCTTTACTTTTCTTTGAAAAACCTGTTTTGTGGAAAAAGTTTTTTAAATTAATAAAATAAAAATGACATTTCTTTTTCACTGAACTGTTTTTTGTCTTCTTAAAAAACGTGCTTGCAAGCATTTGGTTACTATGGGCCATGGTTGTTTGCTCTTTACTATGTTGTGCCTATCACCACAATCATGATTACTAAAATATCACTATAAGACAAGTAAAAAGGAACTTTTTAACCGACCGCTAACATCCTAAATTAATTTAAAAAAAAAAAAAATGAAGAGAGTGTGCCAAGCATCATCAATTGAAAGATATATTGGCGGAATATTTCAAGTGGCAGTCCAAAAGTCGGAGGAAAACCATCGCAACGTTTCACGGACGTCTACTGATATTTTGAAAAAAAAATTCCTGCGCCTCATAAGAATAAAGTCTTTCGGTCCTGGAAACAAGAAAACCTCGTGATATTATTTAGGGGTGACACTTCCTCCAGCAAGAAAAAGAACAGAAATAATAATAAACAAGAAAGCAGTTAATATGGTGAAAACCATCCCATATTTGGACGATGGGTATATAAAGAAAAGTTTTGTGAGATGGCTGCCAATATATTCGAGCGATTCTCTGAAGGGATCCAAGATAGAAGGCATCAAATTTCTAACACAACTGGGTAAGTGTACAGACACATCAAACAGAGCTCAGTTGATGAGTTTTGTCTTGTATGGATGTTTTCAATTTGTCCTCTCCGGTAAGTAATGGGACTTGCAAAAGAAGTATTGGTTCGCAGTTCTTCGCCGGGGAATATAAAATTACAAGAGATTTTCGGAGTTCTTCAGAGTCTCTCACCCCTCGAGGACTTTAATGGATATTGATTACTGATGTGTGTAAAGATTGTGCAGCTAATATGAAGGTCATTGAGTTGGACTTAAAGTATTGATAAAAGGGACATATTTATCAGCGCAATTGATTCAGCTTATTATTTATATCTGGTCGATTTCTTTGAAACACTTAAGTCCTGCACTCAATGAGACACAGAACACCATGATGAATGGTTTGGACCTTATAAATTCACGTGCTCTGAACCTTTAGATCCTTTTACTTGTTTTCCAGAACTTGGCTTTGGAACTCGTAACTTTGTTTTTGTATACCGATTATTGATATTATTGTTGATATTATTGATATTATTGATAAGCTAATAATACAATACAAGAGGGAGCTTTCTCTCATTTTAAATATTTTTGAAGAAAAAGAAAGTCCCTACTAGAAAAAAAAAAACAAGCACCACACAAGCCAGTCATTATGTTTAATGCAATAATTTATGTCATTTTAAGTTGAATCCTATACTTGTTTATCTTTAATCTTGTTTGATTTGAATCATGTTCGGGAGAAAAATTAGCGCTTAGCAGAAAAAATCACAAAATATCAGACGAAGTCAGGCAGTTATCTCGTCAAAACAGGTTGCTTGGATCCCGACAAGAAGAAAATGTTTTTCTTAAACAACAGAAATCCACTTTTAAACCGTACGTTCTTGAAGAATGTACGTTTGTCGAATAATGTGCAATGTGGGGTGTTTTACTGACATATTTGTAGATTCAATGAACTGATGATACACTTCGAGGACTGAAAAGTAACATATTCACTTCCATCGAAAGAATGCGAGTTTTTAACGACAAAAATGTATTTACTAGAAAAAAATTCTCCCACTGGATGTTTTGAAATCATCACATGATTTTTATGCTTCTATCCGTCAAAAAATTGACGGAATTTTCAATCTTTTCTAATATCAAAGCAATTATCATCACTCATTTGAAAAATCTGGAAACGACATTCTCGGATACTTTCCTGAAAATTGAAATGGATGCTGCCCGAAACAACTGGCCATTGATCGTTTTTTGTGACTAAATTTTCTATACGAAATGACAACATTTCTTAATGTTGTTTATGACTTTAAAGACTGAATGTAAGCTTAAAACGGAGGGGAGATTAATTATTTAGGACATCAAATCTAAAACGAGCAGAAATTACTATTGATGAAGAAATGCAGCTAAATAGAGCAGGGACTTTTACCGCCAAAAATTTTTTGTGTTGCCACCCCTGACACCACTGAATGACTAGGGTCAAATTTGTGCTTTAATGAAAACTAAAAAATTTGTTTAAAACAAAAGTTTTATGGAGCCAATTTATATTCCATGTGTTTCACACGATTTTATTTGAAGGAAAAGAAAATTGATTGACAGCACAATAGAATAAATTCAATGAAGCAGGAAGCTATAGATTTATTGATATCGAAAAAAAAATTCCTGAAACTTTGAGCAGTGTTAACTTTTAAATATAAAGAGAATTGTTCGAAAATTTTCTTTCAGTAGAGTACAATGACAGTCTAAACTTATGGTGTTCTACGATTGAAAGGGGTACAGACCCGTGGATCCTACTTTGACCTCTTCTATCAGACAGATTGGAAATCCTTTACACTTTGTCATTGCATTATGCCTTTATCTCAACAATGTGTGACGTGCCACTGTTTGGCAAATATTTATTTAACTTGTCTTGATTTTGAATATTTATACTAAATTATTGGACTCAAATTAGGAATCAGCAACCTCAGGAACCGTCAAATAGTATTTTTAGCTAAAAAAAACAACACGAATTGTGAAATATATACTTAATGTGAATTGATTTTAGAAAGTCAGACTTCGGCTTGATTATTTTAATGATTAGTATTGAACTGTTTAAAGCCATTCCCTAAATAATCCACGAATGATGGGAGTCCAAAAAGGTGCAGTGCACGCATCTTCTCGACTTGGTGGGTGGATGGGGCTGGATGGTCCACCTGTTCAAGGGTTTTACTTTGGATCCAATGATTATACGGCTTTAAAAGTCCTCTCTGATTGATTTTGAAGACTGGTATAACCACCTTTCTATTGGAATTTATCTAATGGAATGTATCTGTTGGAATTTATTGGAATGCATAATTTGGGCTCTTACTCTTGGGTCTGCACATATCATATCACTCACAGAGCTGCGTATTCTGTCTAAAGTTCCCCGGATCAATGCAAGGCAAAAAAATTTCATTTTTCGTTATAGAAGAGATTCAATTAACTGTGACAAAAACCTTGCAAATGGGCCACAAAACATCTTCCAGAGGGCATACTGTTCATGGCAGAATTACTGAAGAATGAGCAGAGGTCCAAGGACAGTATTTTAAGTTTGAAGAATTTTAATTTTTTGCACAAATATGAACAATAAATTCATTAAAAAAATAACAGTTGCATTACTTTCGGAGCGTGCCGTATAAAACAAGACAAACAGTAATGAGTAAATAGAACCTCCTGATGTATTGAAAATAAAATTATTTGAATTTACGTTGGACAGAACTCTAAAAGGAAGACTAGACAGCAGTGTGGGAGAGACATCTGGCAAAAATGGGTTTTGAATCCAAAATCTTGAATAACTAAGCGTCATCAGCATTATTGCCTTTTCCATTAAATTATTTAAGTGGTATTGCTTTCTCAGCGTTGACTGCAGTGAAAACTGCAGGCTTTTTTATAGCAGTTGTCAGCAATATCCCTCTTTGCATGAAATCTTTTATGTCACAGATTAAAAAGGTAAGCTCACAAACACGCATTAAAAAGGTTAATACGCGCCATTAGGAAAGTAAAGACTTTTCTATGAGAACTTATGTGTAGAGCGTACCGGTGGACAAACCTTCACCCTTTGCAGGTATAGTCGTGAAAAAAATGTTTATACCTCAGCTTTAACAGGTTTAACAGAAATTAAACTACGCGGAAAAAGTCTAAAAAATGTTACAATTTCAAATCTTTAAACTTTTCTAAAGAAATCTAAAAAGAGTTAAGAATGCTCAGATACTATGGTTGATCTAGATTTTCCGTTCAACAACGTTATTCCCTTATTCATTAAGGGAATAACGCGAATTCTAAGGATTGCTAAAACTAGCACGTTGAAATTGTGTCTCTAGGTTGTCTGCTCTTTTGGAACACTTTTGTTGTTTATTTAAACATTTGAATTTACTTCTAGATCAAACATATGTGGTATTTCGGCTAGTAGTCGGATGATACGCCAGCATTCTCATCCTGAATCTTCATGTTATCATTGCAGCATCGGCCCACATCAGTCTCTGCGTCAACTCAAAGATCACGGAATGGCTAGTGAAGGTCTTGCTGTTATTGCAGCAGAATCTGTTAGGATGAACGGTGGATTAAGACCTTTCAAGCAGGTAAGAGTCATAAGCTTTTCGGAGAAGTAAGCATCCTTTTTGGCTGCTATTTTAGGCAAAATTAGGCTTTTATTTCTGTAATACGATGAAAATATTGCAAATACAACCCTCGTTGGAATAATACGAGCATTCAAACTGGAAGACTGGTTTTGAAATGGCAAGAAGAACACTCGCTGAAGCATAATTATTTTGCTAAAAAACAACTATTATTAGCGTAAATATGTGTCTCAATCGACCACGATCACACTCGAATGTGATACAATTTCAGCGTACAGTCATTGATTCGTGAAATCAGTAAAGCGTTTGGAGGATATAAAAAAAAGTACTGGAGACCAAAATATAAAATTGTTTCTGAATCTGAAGTTTTGAAGCTACTGATAATATATTTTCTTTGCACCCAGTTCATGTGTCAGGCATCACATGGAGCTTATTACAGAGTAATGATAACAAGGCGAAATTAAGACACGTTTCGGATACGATGAAGTTGATTTGTCGATGAACCCGTTTTCACCCGTCAGCTTGGATGCCTTTATTAAGCAACATCAATAAGATTTTGAAATAAATAGCTAACTAAAAGGCAGAAATGTTCAGAACATTTCATCTCTTTATAATGACAGGTGGCAGAGTTGTTCCAATCTATCCCGTTTTCAGTCGTCCTGTTTTTCTCTGCTTGCGTAGGAGACATTTTCTCTGCTGCATTGAAATACACCTACACCCCCACCCCTCTTCTTTAATAGTTCATTTGTTTTGCATGACAATGCATCCGTCACACCCTAGGTTATATCTATAGGAAGTTTAGATATGGCTAAAGTCAGTTACTAAGATGTTGATGTCATTTAACATGCCACTGTTGCTAAAGGTGAATACTTGGGCTCTTATTCTAGAAGTCGCAGACTTATTTAAATAGGGCTAAAACCTTTGTTATTAAAGGATCTTAAAGATGGCTAGGATTTAATTCCTGTAATTCATTATAATTTGAAATTTCTTTAATGACAGTTGAAAAGTCAAGGTGTGGATAATATCTATATACTCTTTAATGTCCTATTCCAAATTTCAAATTTCGTATTTAATTTTATTTTTCAGTATTTTTTTTCAAATGGCTCCCAAGAACCATTTCTTGGTACCCCCCCCCCCCCCCTGATTGTTTCCTTATAATAACAATAATAATAATTTGAGTCTATTTTTCTGTTTTTATCCATAGAGGATAATTAGGATAATTATTAGGGATAATTATTTACCTTATTAGTTATTGATTTATACATGCATATTCATTTTGAATAGTTTTTTTTGCATTTGTGTGTATGTTTAACTGAACTATTTAATTAATATAAAAAGGTTATTTTAAGCACAGATTTTATTTTTATGATTGTCAGTGTCCACTTGCCTATGGGATCGTAACCCCATTGCGGGGCTGCAACCTCTCAGGCTGAGGAATAATGCCCTAGTGGAGTTTTTCTCAAACTGTGATCTGCGCCTTTCTGGGGAGATACGGTGTCGTTATAAGGGTGATACGAAATATTTAATTAAACAATTTGGCACATTTGTCGGAATCACCAAATTCGAAATTTTGCACCATCATTCTTTTATGAATCTAGAAAAAAAAAACTCCACAAACTAGTAGCAACGGTTCCAAGAAGCGGAAATAAATATGACGATAGTTGAGTTCTCTCGCTTTAGCTGTACCTGAGCAAAGAAAATGGAAAACTCCACGAATATTATACCCAAATTGGCTGTTGGCTTTTTGGCTTTTCGGCAGTTGTGGTAATAAAAAAATATATCTCGAGGGTTTCCATATATAATTTTATTCCGAGGTTTGAGAAGTTGTGCAGAGAACAATAAGACCATCCATCACATTAAAAATGTCAGTAATGTCAATCTCTATTCGATGTTAAAAAAAAAATTCTGAATTAAAAGTTCAGATTTGATCCGTATTGAACCCTTGTTGAATACATTTGCAACAAGACCAGCCGCTAAAACCAAGGCCATGGTGACTGTCCATATTAAATAATGTTATTACTAAAACATTTGACATTAGATATTTTATATCTTTCCAAGGAAAGTGGTATCGTTTTTAATTTTTCGCTGTTAAATGAATAGTTACTTTTAAATAGGCAAGTTTTCCGAATTCTCTGGAATATAAAAAAAAGTTTTAAAAATTTGATGCATGAAGGAATTTGCTAAAAATCTAACGTTCTAAAGGAGCCGTAAACCGGAAAAGATTAAAAACCTCTGCTTTAGTCGATAGGTCAGATTAGCTCAAGTCTTTCAAAATGTATTGGAAAATATAATTTTACAAAATTTTAGTGTTACAAAGATGATATCTATACCTTTGCGACTAATGATGATATTTAATAGGAAAAATGTATAAATATAGTTTTATTATATAATTTAATGTCCTGGGCATGCGACCTTTTCGCCAGCATTATCTTACCCGAGTGCCAAAATTCAACAAAACAGTAAGTTTTTCACAGCGAAACATTAAGTTTTTAGCTACTCTTTGGGTTGCTGATAGGTAATTCGCTGTCTTTAATTTTGGCAGTTAAAAATAGATGGCGATACCATTTATGCTAAAATTGTGAATTTTTTAAATCTTTAGTTTATGTACAATGATACACTCTTTTTGATTTTTGGTAGACCTTAAATCAGACTATCTTTATTTAAAGTTGGAATTGGTAGACTAGCTGGTACATTATCTTGGGTAAAGCCTTCTCAGAATAAAAGTCACAAACCAGTTACTTCTTTATTGTTTCAGATTTTTGAGTCATATGCAATGCACATAGCTCTTGCACGTCCACTTGGAGGAACTTTTTATCATTAATCCAAATTTAAAACTTATTAGTTTTTCCCGTTAGATTCGAACTAGAAAGTTTACTCTGAGGAAAGACAATTTTGCCAAATCTTGCTGTAATAGAAACAGTCCACTTAGAGAATCATAATGAGGTTTATGTCAAACATCCCCACACAAATCATTTCCAACTTTTAATGAACCTTATCTTACCATCAGAGAACATGAAGGCTGAAAAAGACGGCAGCTGTGTATCATCTTTCCAAGTTCCAAAAACTTTTCAAACAAAGTTTTTTTAAGTCTATCAACAAAAATCTTAAATTTGATCAAAGTTGAACACTGAGCCTTCTTATAATCTTTTTTATTCTTTTTTATGACATTTTCCGTGCTTTCAAATCCTGTACGGTTAATGTGTTGGAACTCATCGTGCATGAGTGTGCATAGGTGCAAAAAGTTCGAGCTAACTAATCATAGATATTCAGAAAGCATACAATCCAACAAAAAGCAATAAAATTACATTGTTATTCCGCTTGCTTTCTATATTTTAATGCATAATTTAAATTTATATAGATATATAGATAGATAGATCGTGTATTTCCAAAGCCCAAGAGCCATATACACACAAAAATTTATGAAAAATAAAGAAATCACAACAGAACAAATTACGAAACACTAATTAACATGACACATAGCAAAAAATACCTTATGGTAATTTATCGAGAAAATAAATGTAAATCCATATAATAAATAATAATTAATTCTAAAAACTTTTCCTTCTTTCTAATCCCTTCTCTATGTACGCACCAATACGAAATATTGTGGTTGGATTACTACTTTGTAAAATACCAGGAAGCAGCAAAACATTCCCATGTAAGTAATTTTCCCTTAAATCAGAGAGCACCGGGCACTTTCGGAGAAAAATGGTCCAAATATTCGTCCTCATCTCTACAAAGAGGACACACATACCGACCATAAGGATGTACTATCCCCCTGTCGAACACCATTTGCTTGCTCTGGATTGGAAGGCAGTTCGCCCTAAGCTGAATCCATCGACATAAAATCATAGCCGGTAAATTAAATTTAAAATAAATTTCCTCTCCAAAATAGGTTTAACCTGATTATAATGATTCAGTGTAGCGGAATTTAAAACCAGCCCTTGCCAATACTGAATATATAAATGCCAGATTTGGTATCTGAATCCTTTTACTAACTGTAGACCTTTGGATCTCTACTTTTGCACCTAATTATTTCAGTTTGAGATTAGTATGAGTTGGAAGCCTTATGTAAAATTATGTCCTTTATAAATCCGTTCTGTGTTGTCCCGTACAATCAGATACAAAACAAAATTTTAGGAAACTTCAAACTATTAAAGTTGAAATGAAACATAAAATTAGATTCAATAAAAAAGCGTATCATAGTCCAAAATTTAAGCTGAAGAACTTTTAATGTAATTAAAGTAATTTTAAAACTGAAAATCATTCTAGACCTTTTAATTAGATAAAAACAGTTCAGGTAATAAAATTGTTAAAATATGCATTTTATTTTGTTCCAGTTGTTCCATTAATAAATTTTTGATGACTAAATTAAATACTAATTAATGTCAATCGTAAAAAAAGGCTCTAACAATGATTTAAACTACTGTAACTCTTTTACTTTAATTCATGTTTTATATTGTCGTTCGCTTCTTCACTTTTTAGCTTTTAACTCTTTTAACTACGGCAACAAAGAATTTGATTGCCACCAATAAAACTAAAATTAATCCTTTTAAAAGATAATTTTTTCGTAAGTAATAATAGACGTCAACCATTTTATTTACTGTTTTTCCTTTTAGACCTCGGAAATGATCGTGACCAATAAAACAAAGACTGGCATGAATCTAATAAAGATGAACATCGTAACCTAGGAAACAAGACCAATAACTTTGACAGATACCTAAAAAAAAGGGATGTCGAAGTACTGGCACAACATGCTAACTAAACGAAATAAATTGAAATGGCTCAATAGAGCAGCTTTTATCAAACAGAAGAACTTTTTACTTTATATGGGGATTATATCATGAGGCAGTTTTGTTGTTTTTATTTTATTCGTCTAAAATACCGAAACAAAGGCATTTTTCAATGACCATTCCTAAAAATTTATTTCTCAAATCTAGGTGGGATGGTTCGAAATAATATTCCCCCTCTTCCTGGCACTCTTAGCTAAAATAGGGCATTTAGTATAGGTTTTATCTCCAACCTACCTTCATTTTCCCACTAAATATATGCCACTTTTTCACATAGATAAAGAGTCGAGGGCAAATTATCGCCGGTGTCTTTGAGAAGTTTCAGGTAAAAATTCCATTATTTTCATAGAAATTAAAATAAACAAATAGAACTTTTTATTAGGCATACCATTTTTGAACGTCTTCTGAGTTTTCATTTACTAAGGGGGTGGAAGGGGGGAATTCTATAAAAAGAAATATTTTAAACCTCCAGTTTAGGGTTCTCGACCATGGAGATATCAATGGTACCCTTCTTAAGCTTCCCAGCCTTTCCACCCCGGTTTTGCACTGAAAATTGCCATTATTTGTGCCATATGGCTCTTTGTGATGGAGTTATCAAGACGAAATAAGAAAAAGAACGTAAATATGAACAACAGCTTTTAATTAATCTTTTAAACATAACTCTGTGATCTTGTGGTACCCTGGTAGATCTTGTAGATTTTGCGATCTTGTGGTAAACCCTGGTACAGGGTACCCTGGTACCCTGGTTTTCCAGATTAGAGGCTCAAAACCTATGGTATAAGGTTTTAGACTTGGAAAAATCAATTCACTATCCTAGAATTTGCACTCTCTGGTACTTTGGCAGTTTTGAAGTACGAATTGATGTTTTGTGGAACAAAATGACAGAATACGGCACTTTGCTGTGGCACGATTTCTTTTGTTACTTATAAAACACTGGATATATTATTATTATTATTTTTTTGAACACCCATCTTCATACAAAAAGAAAATGAAGGAGCACTGCAAATAGAGAGAGAGAAAAAAGAGCAAAATATCACTATATAACTATGACAACGTAACAAGAGTTGAAGAAGTTGACTTCAAGAATGTTTTGAAATCTTTCGATTGTGTTTCTTCATAAGTTTAGCAACGACTATAGTACGATCTTCTATGTGAATACTACTGATGAGCACTTGTTTAATTTGATAAGTCCGGGGGGAAAAAGGGAGACACGTCAATGCTACCCATACAAAAAGTGATTTTGGTTGGTATTTAAGCGGGGTAAGTCTCCAGTCTAGAGTTTTCAACAATCGTAATTACAACAATGCACTTTTCTTTTCAATCTGCTGCCATTTTTGAGGGATTTCAAAATTCCTGACTTTTCTTTGCAATAAACTTTAGCTTTTAATTAAAGCCTAGTTATAATTCTTGTATCAAATATGATTGGAAATTTTCTTCTCTAGAAAATTTTGTTTCAAAACCCGTTTTAAACTTTCAGTTACTATAGACTGTGGTCGTTCTTTATTTGGTTGCAGCCATTGCTAAAACCATTATTAAGCTTATGTTTTTTTTTTTATAAAATTATATCCGTTTTCATATGGATAATTTGTTCGTATAAAATTTCTTAGGGATCCTAACAACAAAATAAGTTTTGCTGAACAAATGATACACAATTTTCTTTCTAAGAAGATGTGTTTTATCTTCTCATTTGTATCATCTTGCAGAAGAAGTTCCTATTTTAAAATTAAAATGGAATAATTGTACGGATGTCATTAAAAAGTGGCGTTGTTTGTGTCGGTATGGGGGTAAGGTTTCTAATGTTGGATATTTGAAATCTGCGCTTCTTATCATCAATTCCGACCAGATGCCCAATTCGGAACTCCAGTTATACAATTTGAAAGTACTTATGGGGTTCTTGCGCAAAACAAGCTGCAATATACAAACCTCTATATTAAATTGAAGGTGGGGAGACGGACTGAGGATTTTAGAGGAAATATTTTGCTCTTTAGTTCTACGACATACAGAATTAAAAACCATTATATGATTCTAGTTCAAACAAGTTTCCTTGCGCCTACCCTGTATCCAAAACTTGTGTTGGGTGGAGGGGTCGCCTTTGAGGGCCTACGGGTTCAATTTTATTCTTGAAGTGTATACGGACAAAATTTTTACGTGATTCCAGCTCAAAAAAAGGAGTAAAATGTTCACCACGTCAGTCCTCAGCTTGGACTTTGTTTAATCTCACACTGAGTATGCGAAAACAATTTTTTTAGGACTTGGCTAGTGTTTTAATCAAATTCCTTCAATTCATTTTGACTTAGCTTGTTTTGACACTGAATCATGGTTTTGCTCGTTTTTTCTACCGAACCACTGAAATTTTTTGAGCTTAGGCTTGCCTAGTTTCGCAAACTTTTTTCTGCACTGAGTAATCAAACTACCTTTTGCATCGAATCAGAGCTTGGCTTGCAATCGAATCCGGTCAGGGATTAACTCGTTAATCCACCGCATCGCGGATATTTCTCAGTTTGGATTTAGCTCGTTTTGGTAGCCAGTCAGGATTGGCCGCATTTTTGCACCGATATTCTGCAGCTTGGACATCGGTTGTTTTACCATTTCTGTTCATTTCAGCACCGTTTTAGTTCGCTTTTAGCTAGCTTGTTTTCCACACTCATTTCAAGGCTTACCTGTATTTTCGCAACGAGTCAGTCCACAGTTAGACTTGGGTGTTTTTTTGCTTTGAATCAGAACTTAGATCGTTTTTATACCTAGTCAGTCCACAGCTTGGACCTAGCTCGTATTCACTCTGATTGAGGTCTTAGATTATTATTATGCTAAGTTAGGACTTGGCTCTTTTTAGACTGAGTCAGTCAACAGCTTGGACTTCGGTTGTTTTGTGCAGAGTTGGGACTTGAATTGTTCTGTTTTGAGACTGGATTTAGCTTATTTTTGCGCCAAAACTGTCAGTCTCTGGATCTTAGCTCGTTCTGTCATGAGATTAAAAATCGTTGCTTGATTCCTGTTTAGATAAGCTGCAACTATCTTTGTATTAAAAAGTTCCAGTGGAAAAGAAGAGAGGGAGTTAAATTGGGTAAACTCCCTGCCAAGTTCTTATGACAATTATTTCTATGCACAGCGAATATAAAAAAAAAATAGTGATAGTACAAGTAATGTATGTTGATCTTTACTTATTCAACGCTACTTCGTTAAAATTAAAAGTTTTAATTAATTTTACCGTTGTCAGCTTCCTCTTCAAGGTCACTGCCGATTTCAGCTGCAAGTTAGTTTGTTTTCAGAAAGGTCTATCACGCTATAGGACATTGACCAGAGTAGTCGATACAATTTTTTTTATTAAGAGACTGACCGAAACACGTAATTGTAGTTTTTCTGTGTTTTTTTTTTCCGCAAGCTAAACCATGCTACTATTACACTAACGAAAATCTCGAAAAGATCGTAGAATATAACCATGAAAGGCTATATGGTGAATTTGATTAGGCCTTGCCAGTAAAAAAGTGAATCCTCTCAGTGTCGTCTTGGTGGATACATGAAGGGGGATTGCCCTTAAGGCCCTGTCTCCTTCCTTAAAATATTATGATTTTTAGGAATCATACCAGCCACTTGGAATGTCTGCTGTTTGTTTTTTAAAGTTAGCCTTCCCTCTCAACCTCTCAAGATAGATTTCATCGAATGTGACAAAGCTTAATTAACAAAGAGAAATATTTTTTCCATGCCTAAGAATTCAATTTTTGAATATTTGATTTACTTCATGGTTACCCGAATATTTTTCTCCTTGGGATGGAAAGTATTTTTAATGTATGAACACTAAATTGAAGTGTGTATCTGTTCAAGCATTCAAAGTTACAATGAACACCTAAATCATTCGATCTAAAAACAAAACATTTCTTAGAAAAAATCTTGAAGTCATCAGATGACAACTAAAATACTTTATTTTAAGTGATTAGACTTTATTGATCAGAATTTCGTCCTTTCAGCGATAGGCTATATCATTGTTTAGGCTGTTCAAAAGAGACAGGTTAGGCTTTTTTATTACTTGGGCCCGTTTTTGCGGAATCAAGCTCGAATCAGGGGATTGTGATGACGTCACAAGCAAAGCACTTTGCGAGACCAGAAGACCTACTTGGAGCAAGAGATTTACTAGGAACAAAAATCCATGGCCACGCCCGATAGGCAGAGCCTCATTTAAGGCTCAAAAGTTTGAGCTTGTGAAACAAACCGTTATGAGTGAGATGTCAATATCCTGACCTACCTACTGTAAACCTCATACACCGTACACGGTATGTACTTCACCCTTCTTTGATGGTTGAATGAGGTCAAAAGTTCTGACTATCTAGTTGAACTTCTCCTTTCTTGTCTTTATTCATTTCCATTTTCGAATCGGATCTTTTCCCGTGTGTCAAATTTTTGTGCTAGTTACCAGTCTTTTCTTTTTTTTTTCTTTCATTGCTAGTCTTCTGAAAGAGTGCTCTATCCCCTACCCTTTTTATCTGCCAGCCTTTCTGTGTGTCTCTTTTTCTTATCTCTATCTCTTTTCTTACTCTCTTTTTCTCTCTCTCTTTTATCTCTCTTTCTCTCTCTTGGTCTTTCTTATAAAACTTTTCTTGCTATAAGTGCAGTCATACGTTTTATGTAATTTTTTTCCTCGAAAGAAAATTTGTCATACCATGAGTGTTGTCATTGTGGCTATTCTTATTTTATGTTTTCTCTAATCTTTGCCTACTAAAAATTGCTTTATTTTGTCAATTCTCCTTTCAGTGCAAGAAAACAAATAGTACTGTCAGTGGTGCCATTCTCACTTTTGCTTGCTCTTACTTCTTCCTGTTTTTCTGTTTTCTATGTACTTTCTAGCTATCTCCCAATTAATATATGCTCTCGTGGACTCAGCAATGATAAAGCTCAAAATAACCATCGACAGCAGCGAAAGAATCGACTGCAACGAGCCTTCACTGATGCAGCTAGCGAAACTATCTTTCCAGTGCCATCTATTCCGGTTAGATTCTGTTGTTTCTGCTAAACTGCCTGTTCACGCCATCTAATATCCAGAAAAAAGTTCTAAAGCAGCTCTAGGTATTGCTAAGATGGCAAAAGATGATTCTCAAATGCTAGAAAATGGGAGTTCTTTGTCAGGATCTGCCGGCCATTTCATCCAGTTAAACGTCCGTGTTAAGCAGAAAGATTGGAATTTTTATGCAAACAAAAAAGCTTTGCTTTACTTAGATTGTGCAAGATTTCATAAAAAAAACCTAAGTATTCAACTTTAAAAAAATGTTCAAATAACAATAAAACACTCAAATAGGGATAGATCCTTTTAATAGACAGTAATAATTCACATACAATGCTGGATATTTCGGTCACTTGTGCAGTGACTGCTGATGACGGTCGCTGCACATGTGACCGAAATTTCCAGTTTTTTTTGTGAACTATAACTGTCTATTAAAAGGATTTATCCCTATTTGAACTTTTATTTATCGTCATGGAAAGACAGTGTGGTCTTCGAAATTATCTGTTCATATAATTAAAAATATCAATTCTGACCTTGAACGATTACAATTTTAACGCCACGTTCTTATTGCTTATATTGTTGGTTACTGAGTGTTACTCTGGAAATTAGTTGTAAGTGTTTCAGTTCTTAATCCAACGCGATAATCCAAATTTGGACTGAGATTTGCAAAGATATAAGGTTTATTTTCTTTGTCATCTTTAGAAAAGATTTTTGACGGAATAATTCTGTATTTTTATTGCTTTGGATAGAACTTTTTCTGGAATAAAAAACTTGCGAGAACAAGCAAAATTTCACATGTTGTTGTAGTTAGTAGCAGTCAATGCTCACTGTTTGCATAAGTATTTACGGCTTTGTGCTTATGGTAACTTGTAAAATTTGTGTCCAGCCAGTCTTTTTTGGTAAACGTAAGTATCTAGGAAGCTTTTTTAGCTGAGTGGGATTTTATGTGCACCAGGCTTTTTCTCGTCACATAATAACTGGCACTTGTACACACTATTCAAGAAGTTGGTAAAACAGTCCACTTTGCCTGTGGACTTGGCTCGGGTGTTGCTTTCACCTGGGGAGAGGCAGTTCAAGCACAATACACTTACTTTAAGAAAGCTTGAGGTGACTTGGAACAACGACTTGTTTTTTTCTTTGTTTACCCAAAGCGTTTGTACTAAGCCAAATCCAATTTATATTTTGGGTTTATATTAAACTCAAGCAAATTTAGACTAAACAAAGCCCAAACTACTTACGATTGTATTTCTTTTTCATTTGTTGGCTTCTGAGCAATTACTCGTAGGCTTGAAAAAAGATGATTGAGAAGAAAGAGTCCAGAGCAGCGTTGCCACCGTAGAACAATTGTACCTTTTCTGATACAATTTAGAGGTCCTGATATAATGCAGTACATTTGGAAAATTTTGGGTAAAATCATTTCTATAGGTACAACTTGATTTTACTTTTAGTTTTCTGACTCGGATATCTGTTCAAGTTATAGTTTCTCGAGGTTTTTTTTTTTGTTATGGCAAATTATTAACCTGCAATTCGGATGGTACAAATTATTCTCTTGCAGTAGGCTATAATTTTAGTCAAAAACTGGTTGTTTACCCTGAACTGTATGATAAACACATTCCTGACTACAAAACCGCGAAATTTATTAAGCGTTTTCTGGGTATTAGGAATTTGATTGTAAAATTTTTGTCAAGATCAAGTCTCTTTGGGGTGGGATTCCTCTTTTATCGGAAAAAAATTCAGGTGTGCTAAAAACTTGTGATTTATAGCGTATAAACATGAAATTCTTAAAACATTTAGAATCAGCATAAAATGGCGATTCTTTATTGTAAATTAATACAACAAAAAAAAAAACTTTCCGGAAAAAATAAGATTTTCAAAGAAAAGTAAAGGCCATTTTAAACTTAAGATCAGCAGATACAAATACCTGTTAAAATTCAAACTCAAAATGACCAGAAATTACTATTAAAGAATAAATGAAACCCAAAATGAACAGCAATTAAATAAACAATCATAGCAAAAACATACAACAAGTAATAATATAAATGAATAAATAAATGTTAAAGCGAGTAATTGCTTAAATTGAATATGCAAATCAAGCTTAAAACAAAAAAAAAATTTTTGCTATTGAAGTATAAATGAAACTCAAAACGAACAAAAATTAAATAAAGAATCAATGCAAACAAACATACAATGCATACTAATGTAAATGAAAAAATAAATCTTAAAACGAGTGAAACTTGAATTGAATACGTAAATCAAGCTTGAAACGAACAAAAACCACTACAAACAAGAGTTTGGTATAACCTCCTTCTCTCACTGTAAAAGTCTAAAACTATTGCGCCATGGCGCTTTACTTAAAACGAATTGTATTACAAATATTTTCTTTTGTACTTAATATTGAAAACAAACATTAAAATTACAGTAAAATTTTGAACTGATGAGCTTTCAGCAATTAATATCATTATGAATCAAATATTCAGTTTAATTCATTAGTTCTTTCTAAAATTGTTCAAGACCCCTAAAATTGTCGCCTTCCTTAACTGTAAAAACCTAAAGACTACTGCGTCATTGGCGCTTCACTGAAAACGAATTATATTTCAAATATTTTCTTTTCCAGTTGTTACATCATTGAAAATAAAAATAAATTACAGTCACATAAATCTTGAATTGATGGATCTTTAAACAATTAATATCATTATATATCAAATATTCAATTTGATTTTGTTTATACTTTCCAAGACTCTTCAAGATACATATAGTTTTCAGTAAAGCGCCATGACAAAGTAGGATTAGACCTTCACAGTGAGAAAAGGAAGCGATACCCAAACTCTTGTTTGTTGTGATTTTTGTTCGTTTCAAAGTTGATTTGCATATTCAATTTAAGTTTGACTCGTTTCACTCTGAAGTTTATACGGGCATCCCTTTCATAAGAACCATATCCAGCCCCATTATATAATTTACAAAGCCTGCCTCCCGGGTCCTGGGGGGTTGTGTCGACAACGGAAATTTTGTTATCTGACTTTTGAACTACTTTAAAAAAAATGGCCATCTCAAAATTTTTATCGGATGAGTTTGGAGGGAAAAGGGTGTGTGTGGGGGGTAAACCCATCCGATACAAATTTTGAGATAGCCATTTCGTTACAAATAGTTCAAAGGTCAGATAAGAAAAACTCCTGTGTCGACACAACCCCCAAAGGCCTGGCGGCAGGCGTTGTAAGTAATGCTCTGGAGATGTATATGGTTCTTATGGAAAGGATGCTCGTATAAACTTCAGAGAGGGCTCATTTGATTGGAAATTGAAAGTTCTCTTTCTTTTTTAAAGAGTCAGAAGAGATCGGAGGGCAACTAGCTATTTTGTTAAAAATAGTTCAAAGGTAAGATAACAAAAACTCCGGTGTTGACACAACCCGAAGGGCCTGGGGGCAGGCGCTGTGAGTTATGCCCTGGTGGCATATATGGTTCTTATGGAAAGGATGCTCGTTTAAACTTCAGAGAGGGCTCATTTGAATGGAAATTGAAATTTCTAGTTTAATTTCTAAGAGTCAAAAGAGATCGGAAGGCAACTAGCCCCATCCCAACGCCCTTTTTTCTGTAAACCCATCCGATACAAATTTTGAGATGGCCATTAAAAAAAAAAATAATTGTTTAAAGGTCATATAACAAAAACTCAAGTGTCGACACAACCCCCCAGGGCCCGGAGAGCAGGCGTTACAGGGCCGTATATGGTTCTTATTAAAGGGAACATAACTTAAAACCCTTGCACCGAGGGTTGTGGGGGAGTGTTCTCTTCAAAAACAAATTTTCTATCTGGGAATCAACTACGCTGAACAAAATGGCTATCTCAAAATTTTGATTGGTTGTGCTTGGGGAATAATGGACGTGGGGGGGGGGGTGCTAGTTGCCCTACAATCACTTTCGACTATTAAAAAGGGCACTAGCCAGTTCAATTTCCAATCGAATCAGCCCTTTTTGAAGTTTCTACGAAGACGCGTTCTATAAAAACCTTATATGCCCCCAGGGCAATACTTACAACCCTTGCCCTGAGGCTGTGGGGGAGTGTCCTCCTTGAAAACATAATTTCTATCTGGAAATCAACAACACTGAACAAAATGGCTATCTAAACATTTTGATTGGATGTGTTTGTGAAAAAGGTGGGCGAGAGAGGAGGGCTAGTTACCCTAAAATCACTTTAGACTATTAAAAAGGGCACTAGACCTTTGAATTTCCAATCGAATGAGCCTTTTTTCAAGTTTTTACGACAAAGATTTCAATAAAAACTTATATGCCCCCAGGGAATAACTTATAACCCTTGCCCTGAAGACTGTGGGGGGAGTGTCCTGCTCAAAGGTATAATTTTCCTGAACTTTAACGGCGTGGAACAAAATGGCTATCTCAAAATTTTGATTGGATGTGTTTGGGGAAATGGTGGGCGTGGAAGGGGTGTTAGTTGCCTTCCAATTACTTTCGACTATTAAAAAGGGCACAAGCCATTTCAATTTATAATCGAATGAGCCCTTTTTGAAGTTTCTACGACAAAGCGTTCTATATAAAAACTTTATATGCCCCCAGGGAATAACTTACAAATCTTGTCCGAAGGGCTTTGAGGGGGTCATCCCCCTCACAGCCCTTCGTCACAGCCCTTAAAATCTTGTCATCCTCAAAGACCTAATTTACAGAACTTAAAACTACGTTGAATAGAATGGCTATCTCAAAATTTTGATTGGATGTGTTTGGGGAAAAGGTGCGCTTGAGAGGGGGAATGATGGGCGTGGGGGGGGGGGCTAGTTGCCCTCCAATCACTTTCGACTATTAAAAAGGGCACTAGCCACTGCACTCCAATTTCCAATCGAATGAGCCCCTTTCGAAGTTTCTACGACAACTCCTTCGATACGAAGTGCCCCGGGTATGGAGGATAAAAAAAAAAATACATTGTGGCAACATCGTTTTTTTACTTAGGCAGCGCTATTGCGCTGTCTATGATACGTATATTGTTATTTATAATGAATTTCTTTGTCTTTTACTCGTGGATTAAATGAAGGAATGCCTAAATTGGCTCTGACTATCGTTATATCTGTTTACGCAATAAGTGAGGCTTGCACTGACACGTACACAGAGTAGTCAAAGATCAGTACCTTTTCGTTACTCGTCAGGGTTGCCACCCCTAGTGATTTATCACTATTTCTAGTGATTTTTTATGTTGCCTAGTGATTTTCTTCTTGCTAGAGATTTATAGTGACTTTGGCTCTAAAACTAGTGATTTTTTCCTAGATCCAGTTATTTTTCCGATATTGCGTTTAGACTCATGATTCAATCGAATAAATCATACAACAAGCTAATTAATAATAAAAAAAAACCGAAAATAGTGATTCAAAACAGTTCCTAATATGTTCCAGATTTGCATATATGCAAATATAATGCCTTTAACACTTCCGATTTCCCCTCACATGTCGATATCAGATATAGACCCCAGAGCGTTGTCATCAAGATAACAGGTGAAGCTAATTAATCACAAAATTGTAAAAATGTTCTATACTTCTTATTTCACAAGATTTGGTCAGTTCGAATTTTTTTTTCTCCCTATTTATGGGTTTTTTTCTCTGTAATCTATCAGTTCTAAATTAGATGTTCTTTTGAAAGTGGAACCTTTGAAAGTGGAGTGAATGGGGGATTTTAAAAATAAGAAGGTGGTTATACATTAAATATAATTTTCCAATTGAAAAAAGAAATCATCGAAAAAGAAAATTGAACATAGTGCTTTTTTATAATAGGATTTTTAATTTTATGGGCAGCGCAATAGCGCTGCCTAAGTAAAGAACGATGTTGGCACAATCTGTTATTTTTTTTTTTTTTTGGTTTCTTTTAGAACAGGGCACTTCGTATCAAAGGAGTTGTCGTAGAAACTTCGAAAAGGGCTCATTCGATTGGAAATTGGAAGCACTTGTGCCCTTTTTAATAGCCAAAAGGGATTTCAAGGCAACTAACACCCTTCCACGCCCACCATTTCCCCAAACGCATCCAATCAACATTTCAAGACAGTCCTTTTGTTCAATGTAGTTGAAAGATCTGGAAATTATGTATTTGAGGAGGCCACTCCACCCACAGCCCTCAACGCATGGGTTGTAAGTTATGCCCAGCAAATTATTTAACAGGCAGATCGCTTTATATCACCATTTCTTAAAAATAACCATAATAAACAAAAAAGTCAATGAGATAATACTTGATAATTTCTAAGCATTCATGATAGTTTTTTTTTAAGACGTTGCCACTCTAAGTCACAAACCAACCAAAATCGTATTGAAAAATTCACCTTTATAGATTTTTAGATCCCAAAGCAAAACAAGAAATAAATAAACAATCTTGAAGGCGATTAGGCTTCAGAGGGGGCGGGTTCTAAATAAAGAGTTCATTGGGAAGGCTTATATAAGAGGTATATTTTGTAAGAGAGATCTCACTGCCAGTACCACCTTGACCTAATGATGTTTTTTTCTATTTTCAATTCAATCCAAATTACCTATGAAAATCTAACTTATTCATTATTCAAAGTTTGATTCGAATTGTTCTTTTTTTTGGAAAAAAATACCGATTCTGTGATTTTATACAGATTCCAAGCAGTTAACGATGCTTAAATTATATTCAGTCTTTTCCTCGTATTTCCTCCAACTAGCTGTTGCTAACTTTAAATTCTGACTATGTCAACTCCTATTGTTCATACTAACTACGTCCTTACTCATCTCCTGGTCTTCTATTAAAATTGTAGAATGCGCGGAGAAAAGGCAGAATTAATCTGTCAGCCTAGAGATATCGTGGTCAGTACTTCCTCGGCTTGGAGGACTGGCAGATATGTAAAAGCATTACTGAGTATATTTAGTTCATGGAAATGCAGAGAGCTTAGGAAAGCTCCGAAGTCGGGTTAGTTTAGCTGCTTTTCTTAAAATATACAGTTTCAAATATCTGTTTTAAACGAAATATTGATGGATTACGCTTGAATACTTTTATTTGGACACAATTTTATATTATTGAGCTTCCTGAAAGGTTAGAAGTATGTTTTTTTCAGGATAAAATTATTCAATAAAGATCTGCGTTTCAATTACTGCCATGTCCACTTTGTAAATTTGCAAAACCAAGGTTTATAGTCTCTTGTAAGGTGCTCTTCTTAAGACTACAAAAATATGTTGACAGTCAGGATTGTAGTTTAGCAATGCGTGGAAATATATAACTACTGTTTGTAAAACTTTGGCAATAAGTAGATAGGTTTTAAAATTGCTCAGAACAAGATCTTAGCTACATATTTTACCGTCCCTTTCTTGTGATATAGTTAGTTTATATTGAAAACCAATTTTATTATTTAGTTCCAGAATGAATTCAAGTATACCGTTAATTGGTAAATTGAAATAAATATAGTATTTAAAAGAGTTAAAAATAAATTATGGGATCTCTTGCTCGAAGGAACGTCATTATAATCTTGTTGCTGCTCTGTTTTCAAATTTTGGTAGAACTTCAAAAAAAAATTCGTAATTTTGGGTCTTAGTGGCTACACTGGTTTCATGCACTTTATAAGACGAAAATGTAAATTTTTAAGCAAATATGATCAAATCCAGTAAGTTAATTAGTAGTTTTAAAAAGTGTACATCTTTTATGCAAGAATATAAAAACAAAACTCCCAATTTCTTATGTTCGAATAGTCTTTAGGTACTTTCGTGTCATAAGCCCTCCTGTGCCAAATTACAGTTGAATATTACAATGTACCTCCATCTGAATTAAAGGAAACGATAATGGTATATAAGATGGAATATCCTTAAAAAAGTTATCTTTAGAAACTCATCCTTTGCTAAATTATGCAGTAGCATCTGGAAAAATCTTGCCAAAATACTGGTCTGACGAGATCTTAGAGAAGCCGTAACTGCATTTCTGGGGTCAGGCTTCTTTAAATAGCCAGAAACGTGGGAATTGGTTCAAAGTACCTCCTATGTATGCCTGTTAATATGGTATTAATTAAAAAAACTTTTAAAACAAAATAAGTTTAAAAAAAGTAAAGAACTCCATTAAACCAAAATGAACAAAAATAGAATCAAATAATCTACCAAGGATACAGCTACAACAAATGAGTACCAATAAATAAATGAAACCCAAAACAAACAGAAATTAAAATAAATAAGAGTCAAGCTCAAGCCAGCAGAAATTAATATGAGTAGGGTTCTAAACCCTAAGCTTGCTAAAAGCCAGATTATAATTTGTGCTTTACTGAAAAAAAAAATTCAAATTGATCTACTGAAAAAGATCTGCTTTGTCAGTTTAATATACATATGCTGATATTTATTCCATAAAATCTTAAATGATTTTTGATTTCTAAAAGTTAGAAAAGTGAAAACGTTTAAAAGAATTTTTTCTGGAGAAATGTGCGGCAATATGAAAATCGCTAAATTCGGAAAAATTCTATGTTTTTTAAAGACCTTATCCTCTTGACCATTGACCCTATAATAACTATAATAATAACCTGACCCTATAATAACTATAATAATAACCTGACCCTATAATAACTATAATAATAACCTGACCCTATAATAACTATAATAATAACCTGACCCTATAATAACTATAATAATAACCTGACCCTATAATAACTATAATAATAACCTGACCCTATAATAACTATAATAATAACCTGACCCTATAATAACTATAGTAATAACCTGACCCTATAATAACTATAATAATAACCTGACCCTATAATAACTATAATAATAACCTGACCCTATAATAGCTACTAAAAAACCCTTAATGAAAATACAACATTTGCATTGAAACATTCGGATATTTTATTAGCTAGAACTTAGTAACACTGTCTGGCCTAAGTTTTAATTTCACTTTTTCTTTCTGAATGCTTATTTTACTATTCGAATGTTAATTGAAGGAAAGCTAATATAAAAAGTGACAAGGCCAATAACTGTGTTGCTGTTGTTTAGTATTTCTTTTAAATTTACAATATTAAATGAATCACTATCGACCAGCTGTTTTTATCAATCCTTTTGGCGAAGGATCACGCACGTGGTATTATCGAATCTATTCTATTATGAACCATAAACTGGCATATTGTAAGATGGTTATCTTTCTCTCATTATTGAACTTGTTACTTGTATGATAAACCCCTACCACTCAAGCTGTTCAGTCATTGACGCATTATAGAACCGTTTTTTTTTGTCGCTAGTTTCTTTCAGATTAGCGTGAGACAAGACAAAGAGAAGTGACCGAATAGAAGGAAAATATATATAATTTTGGTTATATATTTGCGCATTAGGGGGAAGTATTTAGACAGAGTGAAGTTAGAAAACAATTCTTACTACATAATATGCAGAATAATTGTACCTAACACATTAGGCATGGAAACCCACTATACTTTACCTCCATCCCCCCTAATGTGCAAATATATAGCCCAAATTAAATTTCTAAAGTATTATATTTTTAACTTTGTTTGGTATATTTCATTAGGACTGAGCGTCAGAGAAATACATAAGAAGAGTATTAGGTAGGGGGTATATTATACAAGTACCTTGAACCTAAATAGGGACCTTTAAATATGAACCTAATTGGATAAGTAACACTTACTTAGAGTTACTTGCATTTAAAACTTTTGAAGTAATATTTCTAATAATTCTTGTTTGCATGTTTTTTTTATATACGGCATAGAAGCTAAACTTATCATTTTCAATATAAAATAGATAGCACTTCGGAACTGGAATGAAATACAAGACTCTTTGCTCTTTTACTACAACTTCAAACCACCATTATCAGTTTAATGCGGATGGCCCTTACACCTTACGCCTTTCGGTGGTTCATAGTCTTCTCCTTTTATTTTCACTCTGTGAGTCTATGGTTAGAAGTTATTATTTTTTTTTTTGTCGTCAAAAATATTATTGCTTGCTATTAAAAAAAATATAACCTGTCTCTTAGCTTATTATCCTGATCAAACAGTTCGTGGTAACGAACTGTAAGTAAGGAGCGACCCGGCTCAATGGTAACCGAAACTCTAGAAAACGGGTTTTTGATACCAATAGATATATCAAAAGAATCAGATTTCAATGCTGATTTCAAATATATAACTTTCATCAAGTTTAGAGCTACCCATCAAAAGTTACGCACCTGAGAAAATTTGGCTGATTTTCAAAAAAAGGGGGAAAGACCCCCTAAAAGTTATAGAACCTTAATGAAAATCACACCATCATATTCAGCGTATCAGAGAACCCTACTGTAGAGGTTTCAAGCTCCTATCTATAAAAATGTGGATTTTTGCATTTTTTGCCAGAAGAAAGATCACGGATGCGTGTTTATTTGTTTGTTTGTTTTTGTTTGTTTTTTTTTTTTTTTTCCCAGGGGTGATCGTATCGACCCAGTGGTCCTAGAATATCGTGGGAGGGCTCATTGGAACGGAAATTAAAAGTTCTTATGCCCTTTTTAAGTGACCAAAAAAAATGGAGGGCAACTAGGCCCCCTCCCACGCTTATTTTTTTACCAAAGTCACCCGATCAAAATTTTGAGATAGCCATTTTGTTCAGCATGGTCGAAAATATGATAAATATGTCTTTTGGGATGACTTAATCCCCCGAAGAACCCAGAGGGAGGGCTAAAAGATATGAACTTTACCCAATGTTAACATATAGTATTGGTTATTCGGAAGTATACAGAAGTTTTCAGGAGGTTTTTTTTTCTGCTAGTGGGAGGGAAGGGTGGGTCGAGGGTTATGTTGGAGGATCTGTTCATGAAGGAAGTTTTCATGGGGGAGGGGAAATCGCCATGAAGGGGGCGCCGGACTTGCCAGCATTATTTATTGGTTATTGGGAAGTATACAACCATTTTCAGGAAGGATTTTTTCTGGAGGGGGCTAGAGCAGGGAGTTACTCTGGAGAATATTTCCGTGGAGTATGTTTCTTGGGGGTAAGGGACATTTCTATGAAGGGGGCGCCGGATTTCCAAGCATTATTTAAAAAAAAACGATCAGAAATTAAATAAAAAAAACCAAGTTTTTTCAACTGAAATGTAAGAAGGAATATTAGAACTTAAAACGAACAGAAATTATAACGTATGTGAGGGGGTTCTCCCCCAAGTCAATACCTCGCTCTTTACGCTACAGTTTTTTTTTTTAGTGCTTTCAAAAGAGCTATCTATTCTAATTAAACGGCCTTTGTGATTCAGGGGTTTGTGAATCAAATTTTTTTTTAAACTTTTAACGTAAAGAGCGTGGTATTGACTAAGGGCAGAACCCCCTCATATACGTAATAACATATACGTAATAAAAAAACAATAAAAAAACAAGCGATACGGCTCAATAGTAATCAAAACTTTTAAAAAACGTAATTTTGATGTCAATAAATGTATCAAAAGAATGTGTTTATTTTGCTGATTCTAAATATATAAATTTTATTAAGTTTAGTATCAAACAGTTCGTGGTAACGAACTGTAAGTAAGGAGCGACCCGGCTCAATGGTAACCGAAACTCTAGAAAACGGTATTTTGATACAAATAGATACATCAAAAGAATCGTATTGTAATGATGATTTCAAATATATAAGTTTCATCAAGTTTAATCCTTTCCATCAAAAGTTAGGCGCCTGAGAAAATTTGGCTGATTTTCGAAAAAGGGGGGAAAGACCCCCTAAAAGTCATAGAACCTTAATGAAAATCACACCATCATATTCCGCGTATCAGAGAACCCTACTGTAGAGGTTTCAAGCTCCCATCTACAAAAATGTGGAATTTTGCATTTTTTGCCAGAAGAAAGATCACGGGTGCGTGTTTATTTGTTTGTTTGTTTGTTTGTTTGTTTTTTTTTTTCCCCAGGGGTGATCGTATCGAACCAGTTGTCCTAGAATATCGTGAAAGGGCTCATTGGAATGGAAATTGAAAGTTCTAGTGCCCTTTTTAAGTGACCAAAAAAATGGAGGGCAACTAGGCCCCCTCCCACGCTCATTTTTTTCCCAAAGTCACCTGATCAAAATTTTGAGATAGCCATTTTGTTCAGCATGTTCGAAAATATTATAAGTATGTCTTTTAGGATGACTTAATCCCCCGAACTTCCCGGGGGGAGGGCTGAAAGTTATGAACTTTACCCAATGTTAACATATAGTATTGGTTATTTGGAAGTATACAGACGTTTTCAGGGGGAGATTTTTCCTGGTAGTGGGGGGGAGGGGGGGGGGGTCAGGGGTTATGTGGGAGGAGTCCTTCCATGAAGGAAGTTTTCATGGGTAAAGGGACATTGCTATGAAGGGGACGCCGGACTTCCCAGCATTATTTAAAAAGATCATAAATTTATATAAAAAAACAAGTATTTCAACTACAACAGCAGCAACATCGAAACTTTAAACGAACAGAAAATATTACATATATAATTGGGTTCACCCCGTAGTCAATGCCTCGCTCTTTAAGCCAAAGATTTTTTAGTACTTTCATAAGAGCTATTTATTCTAATTAACGGCCTTTGTGATTAAGCGGTCATTTCTAAAGAATTGGAACAAGATTTGAACTTTCGCTTAAAGAGCAAGGTATTGACTAGGGGGCGAACCCCCTAATAAATGTATTAAAAATATATGAATATAGAAGTTCGTTACGTAAGTTAATTCGTAAGTTACGTATATTTATTACTAATAAAAAACGTTCGTAAATAAAATTAAACAAGTTTCGAGAAAGCCATTTAACTAAATAAAAGTAAATTAATATGAAAATTTTGTTTTAATTATTCATGTACGGTGAGCCAAGATCAAAACCTGCATTTATTCAAAAACGTTCAAAAATTAAAAAAAAAACAAGTTTTTTAAACTGAAAGTAAGGAGCGACATTAAAACTTAAAACGAACAGAAATTATTCTGTATATGAAAGAGACTGTCCCCTCCTCAACGCCTCGCTCTTTACGCTAAAGTTTGACTCTGTCTCACAACTTTATTTTTTAAAACAATAAAAAACTTTAGCGTAAAGAGCGAGGCGTTGAGGAGGGGACAGTCTCTTTCATATACAGAATAATTTCTGTTCGTTTTAAGTTTTAATGTCGCTCCTTACTTTCAGTTAAAAAACTTGTTTTTTTTTTTAATTCTCAAAAGGCATGCACCCAAAAAAAATTGACATAATACGGCAGATAAATATGCCTTTCCAAAAACATTTCGTTATCACCGATATCATAGGCAGCGCAATAGCGCTGCCTAAGTAAAGAACGATGTTGGCACAATGTATTATTGCTTTTTCCTTGGTTTTTTGGTTTTTCTTGGTCTTAGACCAGGGCACTTTGTATCGAAGGAGTTGTCGTAGAAACTTCGAAAAGAGCTCATTCGAATAGAATTTGGAGTGGCTTGTGCCCTTTTTAATAGTCGAAAGTGATTGGAAGGCAACTAGCACCCCTTCCACGCCCACCATTTCCCCAAACACATCCAATAAAAATTTTGAGATTGCCATTTTATTCAGCATAGTTGATTTACACACAGAAATTAAGTTTTTGAGGAGAAGACTCCCCCACACAACCCTTAGGGCAAGAGTTGTAAGTTATGCCCTGGGGGCATATAAGGTTTTTATAGAAAGTGTTTGTAGTAGAAACTTCAAACAACGCTCGTTCGATTGAAAATTCAAAGGGCTAGTGCCCTTTTTAATAGTCAAAAGTGATTGGAGGGCAACTAACCCCCTCTCACGCCCAGCTTTTCCCCAAATAAATCCAATCAAAATTTTGAGATAGTCATTTTGTTCAACGTGGTTGAAAGTTCTGGAAATTAGGACTTTGAGGATGACAGCCCCCCCCCACAGCCCTCAGGGCCAGGGTTGTAGGTTGTGTTCTGGGGGCATATAAGGTTTTTTTTATAGAAAGCGTTGTCGTAGAAACTTCAAAAAGGGCCCATTTAATTGGAAATTAAAATTGGTAGTGCCCTTTTTAATAGTCGACAGAGATTAGAAGGCAACTAACACCCCTTCCACGCCCACCATTTATCCAAACACATCCAAAAACTTTGAGATAGCCATTTTGTTCAAAGTAGTTGAAAGGTCCGGAAATTATATCTAAGAGGATGACACTTCCCCCACAGCCCTCAGGGTAAGGGCTGTAAGTTGTGCTCTGGGGGCCTATAAGGTTTTTGTTGAAAGTTTTGTCTTAGAAACTTGAAAAAGGGCTCATTCCGTTGGATATTCAAAGGGCTAGTGCCCTTTTCAATAGTCGAAAGTGATTTAAGGGCAATAACCCCCTTCTCACGCCCACCTTTCCCCCAAACACATCCAGTCAAAATTTTTAGATAGCCATTTTGTTCAAAGTAGTTAAAGGTTTTAGAAATTAGGTCTTTTCATTCGATCGAAAATTGGAAGGGCTTGTGCCCTTTTCAATAGTCGAAAGCGATTGGAGGATAACTAACACCCCCTCTCACACCCACCATTTCCCCTAACACGTCCAATCAAAATTTTGAGATAGCCATTTTGTTCGAAGTAGTGAAAAAGTCTGGAAATTATGTTTTTGAGGTGTACACTCCCCCAAAGCCCCAAGGGCAAGGGTTGTAAGTTATGCCCTGGGGGCATATAAGGTTTTTTTTTTTATAGAAAGCGTTGTCGTAGAAACTTCAAAAAGGAATCATTCGATTGGAAATTGAAACGGTTAGTGGCCTTTCTAATAGTCGAAAGTCATTGGATGACATGTAACCCCTCTCTCTTGCCCACCATTTTCCCAAACACATCCAATCAAAATTTTGAGATAGCCATTTTGTTCAACGTAGTTGAAAAGTCCGAAATTTCTGTCTTTGAGGATGACAACCCCCTCACAGCCCTCAGCTCAAGGGTTTTAAGTTACGCCCTGGGGGCCAATAAGGGTTTTTATTGTAAGCGTTGTCGTAGAGACTTCAAAAGGGCTGGAAGTGATTGGAGAGCAACTAACGCCCCTCTCATGCCCACCATTTCCCCAAACACATCCAATCAAAATTTTGAGATGAGCCATTTTGTTTAACGTAGTTGAAAGTTCTGGAAACAGGTCTTTGAGGATGACAACCCACGTCAGAGCCCTCAGGGCAAGGGTTGTAATTTATGCTCTCGGGGCATATAAGGTATTTTATAGAAAGCGTTGTCGTACAAACTCAAAAAGGGCTCATTCAACTGGAAATTGAAAGGGTTAGTGCCCTTTTTAATAGTCGAAAGGGATTGCAAGACTTGACATTTTTATAGTAAAGATCGATCTGGGTATATTCTATTATTATTATTATTTTTTTTTTTTTATACCAAGGCACTTCGTATCGAAGAAGTTGTCTTAGGAACTTCGAAAAGGGCTCATTCGATTGAAAACAGAAAGTCCTAATGCCCTTTTTAATAGTCGAAAGGGATTGGAGGGTAACTAGCCCCATCCCACGCCCACCCTCCCATTTACCCATTATTTTTAAAAACTAAATATTTTCTTAAGATTAAATCAAAATGTACTGTGTTAATGCTAATTCTCAATAAGGCATATCAGCAGTATCCCAAGAACGACTGAGGGTATTATGGTTTACTGAGGGTATGAGGGTTTACTGAAAGAAAGACAAATGAATGTGCATTGTCAGTTTACTATACATATACTGATATTCAGTAATCAAAACCTTAATATTATTTGATTTATTATAGTTATAAAAGTGAAAACATTTATATTTTTTCAGTAAAGTGAAAATTATGTTATGGCCCTGGGAGGGCATAGGGGGTTTTTGAGCCCGACTCATGTTAATTTCTGCTCGTTTTGAGTTTGACTCGGTTATTTATTGTACTTTCTGTTCATTTGGGTTTCATTTATTTATCGATACTGATTTGTGGTAGTTTCACGCTTGGTAGATTATTTGATTTTATTTTTGCTCATTTTTTGGTTTAATGGAGTTCTTTACTTTTCTTTGAAAAACTTATTTTGTGGAAAAAGTTTTTTTAATTAATTATAGAATAAAAAACTATAATTTGTCACTCGAAATTAACCTGAAAAATTAAGACGAAATAAAATATGTTTGAGAGTGATTTGCGCTATTTTGTAGAAAGCTACCGATATATTCTAATCGCACACAATATTCAAGCTGTAAAAAATTTTTAAACTATCTGCTTGTTGTCGAGAAACACGGTATCCTCTATTTATTTTTAGGAGTGCTATTGACTCCTACCCAAACCGAGCATTTCTGCAAATACCTTTGAAATAGCTCGCAGGTTTTAGCCGTGTTTTGATCTATCTATTCCTGCAAAATGGGCTGAATGCGTGGAAAAAAATTGACTGCTTATTAATTCTAAGCATTCAAAAATGTACGCCATAGCCCCAAAAAAATAATTAATGATGAATAAGGGTCATTAAAAATAATGAACCGGAGATGATTTCTTGATGCAGCTTCAAAAAAGATACTAGCTATAGGTGAAGAAGTCTATTTACTGATAAAACAAAATCCTAATAGAGAATGGGTTTTCTGCCATCCTAGAAATGTTTTTTTATGATTAATTAAAAAAAAAACTTTCCTAAAAAGAAGTTTTTCAAAGAAAAGTTAAGGCCATTTTAAACTTAAGATCAGTAGATAAAAATATCTTTTTAATTTTTCAAACTAAAAACGACCAGAAATTACTATTAAAGAATTAATGAAACCCGAAACGAACAGAAATTAAATAAGCAATCATAGCAAAAAACATACAAAAGTAATAATATAAATGAATAAATAAATTTTTAAAGCGAGCAATGCTTAAATTGAATATGCAAATCAAGCTTAAAACGAAATAAATATTTTGCTATTGAAGTATAAATGAAACCCAAAACGAACAGAAATTAAATAAACAATCAAAGCAGATAAATATACAATAGCTGCTAATATAAATAAATAATATAAATCTTCAAACGACAGAAACTTAAAGTGAATATGCAAATCCAGATAAATTTGAACAAAAAACACTACAAAAAAGAGTTTGGGTATCGCCTCCTTCTCTTACTGCAAAAGTCTAAAACCTACTGCGTCATTGGCACTGTACTGAAAACGAATTATATTACAAATATTTTCTTTTGTGCTTAATATTGAAAATACTGAAAACATATTGGATTATTGAAAAACATTGAAAAACAATATTACTACTACTACTACTAACAACTCATCGCAGCACCAAGCCGCCTGAGGCCAACACAGCTACGCACGCTCCTCCTCCACCCCAATCTGTTCAAAGCCTCCCTTTTTACACCCGCCCACGAAGTTCCCATTTCCTTTAAATCTTTCTTTATGACGTCCTCCCACCCCAGACGGGGACGACCTGCTTTCTGTTTAGCCCTAGATGGTTGGCCGAAAAGAACAATCTTTGGCAATCTGTCATCCTTCATCCGCACAACATGCCCTAACCACCTCAACCTTTCTTTCATTATAGACCTAGAAAGCGGTATTGAACCACATTTTTAGTATAGCCTATTGTTTGAAATACGGTCAGTCAGCCGGGTACCCAGAACAATCCTTAAGCAATTTCTCTGGAAAACATCTAGCAAATCTTCATCCGCTTTTCGGAGCGTCCATGCTTCTGAGCCATATTTGACCACTGTCATCACTGTAGCTTCTAAGATTCTAATCTTGGTTTGCAGACTTATCTTCCTATTCTTCCAGACTTTTTTTAACTGTGAAAAAAACACCCTGAGCCTTGGCTATTCTATTTTAACATCTTCACTGCTCCCACTATCTTTACTAATAATACTACCAAGGTAAGTGAAGCTGCCCACCTGATCAATCTTTTCATTACCCAACGTCACCTTTTCATCTTCACTTATTCCTAGCCTTAGTGACTTAGTCTTCCTAACATTAATTTTCAAACCAATACTAGCACCCTGAACTCGCAAAACCTCTAAAACTTCATTCATTTTGCTCACACTTTCATCTAGGATGCTTAAATCATCAGCATAATCCAAGTCTAGGAGACTTTTTCCTCCTCATTTGATTCCGTGGTCTCCCATTGCCTTTCCTGTGCTCCTTAAAACAAAGTCCATCAAAATAATCCATATAAAGGGGGATAGAACACAACCCTGCTTAACTCCTGATTTAATACAAAACCAGCTGCTAACCTCATTTCCTACCTTAACCGCAGCAGTGTTATTCTCGTACATAGCACTAATCACTTTAATGTATTTGTCTGGTATACCATACAAGGATAAAACCTTTACTAAAGCTCCTCTATCAACAGAATCGAACGCTTGCTCATAATCTATAAAACTGAGGACCAAAGGTGTTTGAAAACTTAGGCACTTCTCAATTATTAACCTAAGAGTCAAAATTTGGTCAACACATCCTCTACCTTTTCTAAAACCGCACTGCTCTTCTCTTAAAACTTTGTCTACAGCATCTCTCAGTCTAAAAAGTATTATATTACTAAGCAATTTGCTACCTACAGAGACCAGACTAATGCCTCGATAATTACCACACTCACTTTTATCCCCTTTCTTATAAAGTGGCTTAATTAAGGTTTTCCTAAAATCGTTAGGTACTTCCCCTTTTTCAAAAAAATCATATTCATAATCTTCAATAACTTATTTCTAACCTCAGAGCCACCATATTTAAGAAACTCATTTACTACCCTATCAGCAGCTGGAGCCTTATTATTCTTTAATCCTTTTAGTACTGTTGCTAATTCCTCCTCACAAAACAAATCTTCCTTCACATCCAAGGTATCACAAACTTTTTCATTTTCCTCTATATTTTTTCCTGCAACTCTATCTCGGTTAAGCAAGTTCTCAAAATGTTCGGCCCATCTCGCTTTAGCTTTTTCCTTATCGCTAATTGCCACCCCATTCCTATCTTTAACTGGGACAAGTCCGGATTGACTACTACCTCTCAATTTGTTAACGTGCCAGTACAATATTTTACTATTATGCCGTCTAGCTGCATCTTCTAAATCCTCGGCAATTTTATCCATGGCCTCCACTTCACACCTCCTTAGTTCATATTTCAATGCTTTCTCCACTTTCTTTACATTTCTTTTGTTTTCATGCGATCTGTCACTCAGATAATTCTTGTACAAGTCCTTTCTCCTTTCTATTAAACATAAAGCTTTTTCACCTAATATTCTTAGCTGCAGTTCTAGCTTTCTTCCCTAATACACCTTCAGCAACTTCACAAATTATTTTTCTAAAATTATTCCAACCAATTTCCACATTATCAAATTTTAAACTCTTAAGTTTAGTATTCAACTGTTCCTGGAAAGTTTCTCTCAAATTCTCATCCTGGAGTCTACTAACATCATAACTTCCCGGGAAGTAATTGCCCTTCCGATATTTCAGCTTTGAATTAACCCTTGACACTACTAGATGGTGATCTTTACTTTTAACATCAATAACAGCACTCCTATATACCCTAGTATCTTGTATTGATCCTGCCAGTCTTCGGTTTACTATAACATAATCAATAAGGTTTGCTGTCTTACCATCACGTGAATACCATGTTAGCTTATGAGCCATTTTATGACCAAATACCGTATTGGTTATAACTAGATTGTTATACCTACAAAATTGCAAAAGTCTGTATCCATTACTGTTTTCTTTTCCTACACCAAATTTACCTAAGCTGGGATACCATCTATCCTTATTTCTACCAACCTGGGCGTTAAAATCTCCCAGTAATAACATCATATTTCTACCTGGGACCTTGTCTATTTGCTCCTGTAACTGTAAGTAAAATTCATCTGAGTCACTAGTATCTCCATCAGTCGGTTCTACAGGGGCGTATACTACTATAACTGATACCCTGAACTTTCTAGTCATAAAATGAGCAATTAGTATTCTATTATTAATACCTTCCCAGCCTAAAGAAGACTCAGCAGCTTCCTTATTCATCATGAGCCCTACTCCCTGTCTACGTACCCCATCCTTCCTGCCTGAGTAAACAAATTCTATATCACCTAATTTCATGCTTCCTACCCCTGGGATATGAGTTTCTAAAACTCCTAATAAATCCAGTTCGAATCGTCTGAATTCGTCAGTCAAAATGTCGATATGATAGTCATTTTTTAATGTCGTAACATTCCAAGTTCCAATTTTCATGTTCTTTAAATCATTGAAATTTTTTTTGCCTCAGGAAAAGCAATGATCCCGGATACCAGTGCAGGACGGGGATCACATATCTTCTCAAGTCTACACCGAAGGGCTTAAGCCGGCTTAGAACCGGACAGCAAGAAGTCCCTGGGACCTCCATGAATGGAGGCTTTGTGCAATCCTGGGCCCATCTTGGTCACAACATGGTTTTCAGCACTTGGCGATGCTCTTCTATCAACAAGAGTCGAAATCCTGCACAGACAATCTCAAGCCTATTACCTCCGACTCATTATATATTAATGCCTACAAATATTATGCTACTACGGGGAGGCAACCCGTAATAGATAAATTAGCTAGGAAGAGGTTTTTCAGCCCAAAGACGCCCATCAAAACATACCAATCCCAGAAGAATTGTCCATTAGTCAGAATCCCGTGCGAATGCTGTGTCGTTTACTAGGCTATAATTTCCTCGAGGGGTGCCACTCCTCAAGTGGGAATAGAGTTGACCGCAAGGTCCCCAGTCTTGCAGGTACCCCGAAAAGGTCGAGGCAGCCCTTTGCAGAGGCCGTTGTCCATAGCTCTGGATCTTACGCCCTGCCACAGTTGTCCTCCTATAGAGGATCCTCCCGCGATGGTGTTCTGCATCACCATGCAATTTAACCCATTGCTGGGAGAAGGTTTGCAACTCATGGAACTTGTGGATAAACCAGTGGGCCCTTTTGAGTGTACATTTGAGGGGCCTTCTTCCTCCTCCGCCTGTATTTATGACCCCGGGCAAGGGTGCCCCAGATTTATTATGGACCCCCAGGGACAAGGTCCCCCCCTTGGTCCGTGCCTCCTATGGAGGTACCCTACATATCTGTAGAGCGTTCCCCTATCGCCACCTGGGGACACGCTGAATGGCCTGGGGGAGGCCAGATAAACGGATCACTTTTGTTTTGCAAAGGCCATAACTCAGTGACATATTTAACCTACTACTTATAAATATACATAACTCACTGACTAGGCCTATATAATTTATATACAGAAATATATAACTCAGTGACATACTTAACCTACTACTTATAAATATGTGTAACTCACTGACTAGGCCCTATATAAGTTATATACAGAAATATATAACTGAGTGACATATTTAGCCTACTACTTATAAATACGTGTAACTCACTGACTAGGCATATAAGTTATATACAGAAATATATAACTCAGTGACATATTTAGCCTACTACTTAAAATATGTGTAACTCACTGACTAGGCCTATATAAGTTTTATACAGAAATATATAACTCAGTGACATATTTAGCCTACTACTTATAAATATGTGTAACTCACTGACTAGGCATATAAGTTATATACAGAAATATATAACTCAGTGACATATTTAGCCTACTACTTAAAATATGTGTAACTCACTGACTAGGCCTATATAAGTTATATACAGAAATATATAACTGAGTGACATATTTAACCTACTACTTATAAATATGTGTAACTCACTGACTAAAAACAATAAACAATATATAACAAAAACAATATTGAATATTGAAAATATTCTGAAAATATAATTCTTAACATTGAAAAACATTACAGTAAAATTTGAACTGATGAGCTTTCAGCAATTAATATCATTATACATCAAACATTCATTTTAATCTATTAATTGTTTCTAAAATTGTTCTGAACGAATATAGTTTCACTACAAACAAGAGTTTGGATACTGCCCCCTTCCTTTACTGTAAAAACCAAAAGCCTACTGCGTCATTGGTGCTTCACTGAAAAGGAATTACAAATATTTTGTTTTATAGTTCTTACACAGCGTTGAAAATGAAAATAAAATTACAGTGAAATAGAATCTTGAACTGATGGATGTTTCAACAATTAATTTCATTATATATCAAATATTCAATTTGATTTTGTTTATACTTTCCAAGACTGTTCAAGATATATATATATATATATATAGTTTTCAGTAAAGCGCCAATGACGCAGTAGGTTTTAGACTTTTACAGTGAGAGAAGGAGGTGATACCCAAACTCTTGTTTGTAGTGATTTTTGTCCGTTTCAAGCTTGATGTGCATATTCAATTTAAGTTTCACTCGTTTTAAGATTTATTCATTAATTTATGTTAGTATCTATCGTATGTTTCTTTGCAGTGATTGTTTATTTACTTTCATTTCATTTTGAGCATCATTTATGCTTCAATAGCAAATTTTTTTTTCGTTTTAAGCTTGATTTGCATATTCAATCTAAGTATTACTCGCTTTAAGTTTTGTTTATTCATTTATGTTATTACTTGTTGTATGTTTTCTGCTATGATTGTTTATTTAATTTCTGTTCGTCTTGGGTTTCATTTATTCTTTAATAGTATATTCTGGTCGTTTTCAGTTTGAATTTTAACAGGTGTTTGTATCTGCTGATCTTAAGTTTAAAATGACCTTTACTTTTCTTTAAAAAACTTCTTTTTCGGAAAGTTTATTTTTTAATGAATTTTTGTTCGTTTCTAATTGTAAAAAGTGTCAAGTCTTTAAAAATTAATTATTTCAAAATATTTTTTTTCAATTTCAAATGTTCATAAAAATATCAAAACTAGTATCAAAGTAACAATATCGAAGTAAAAAATTAAATTTATTTTGTTATCTGACCTTTGAACTATTTTGACAAAATGGCTATCTCAGAATTTTCATCTGGTGCATTTGGGGAAAAAAAGGGCGTGGGGGAGGAGGCTAACTGCCCTCCGATCACCTTTGACTCTTAAAAAGTGAGTAGAACTTTCAATTTCCAATCAAATGAGCCCTCTCTGAAGTTTATACGAGCATCCCTTCCATAAGAACCAAATATGCCCCCAGGACATAACTTACAACACCTGCCCCGGGACCTGGGGGGTTGTGTTGACACCAGAGTTCTCGTTATCTGATGTTTTAGCTATTGAAAAAATGGCCATTTCAAAATTTTTATCGGATGGGTTTGGGGAAAAAGGGCGTGGAGGGGAGGGCTAGTTGCCCTGGAATATCTTTTGAATCTTAAAAAGTGAATTAGAACTTTCAATTTCCAATCAAATGAGCCCCCCCCCCTGAAGTTTAAACGAGTGTCCCCCCTTCAATAAGAACCCTATGTGCCCCTAGGGTATAACTTAAAAACGACTGCCACCAGGCCCTGGGGGGTTGTGTCGACACCAAAGTTTTTGTTGTCTTACCTTTTAACTATTTTGAACAAAATATCCATCTCAAAATTTTTATCTGATGTATTTGGAGAAAAGGGGCTTGGGCGGGGGAGGGACTAGTTTCCCTCTAATTTCTTTTGACTCTTAAGAAGTGAACAACAACTTTCACTTTCCAAACAACTTATCCCTCCCTGAAGTACATACGAGCATCCTTCCTTAAAAACCATATATGCCCCAGGGCATAACTTTCAATGCCAGCCCTCGGGCCCTGGGGGGTTGTGTTGACACCAGGTTTTTTATCTAACGTTTTTTTACTATTTTTAACAAAATGACTATCTAAAGTTTTTATCTGATGCATTTGGAGGGAAAAAGAGCGTGGGGGCGGGGGGAGGGTGACTGTTGCCCTCCGACCTCTTTTGACTTTTAAAAGTGAACAAGAACTTTCACTTTCCAAACAAATTATCCCTCTCTGAAGTATATACGAGCATCCCTACTATAAGAACCATATATGCCCCGGGCCCTCAGGGGTTGTGTTGCCACAAGGCAATACAACCCCTGAGGGCTATTTTTAACTAAATGGCTACTTAAAAATTTGTATCTGATGAATTTGGGGACAAAAGGGCGTGGAGGGGGGGCTAGTTTACCCTCCGATCTCTTTTGACTCTCAAAATTGAACTAGAACTTTCACCTTTCAATCAAATAAGCCCTCTTTGAAATTTATACGAGCATCCCTTCCATAAGAAACCATATATACCCCGGGGCATAGCTTACAACTCTTGCCCCCGGGCCCTGGGGGTTTTGTAGAAACAGGAAATTTTGTTATCCGACCCTTGAACCATTTTTAACAAAATGGCTATCTCAAAATCTTTGTCTGATGCATTTGCGCGAAAAGGGCGGATGGGAAGAGGCTAGCAGCCCTCCGATCACTTTTGACTCTTAAAAAGCGAATCGCAACTTTCAAATCCCAATCAAATGAGCCCTCTCAGAAGTTTATACGAGCATTTCTTCCATAAGAGCCATACATTTCCCCAAGGCATATCTTACAAGGCCTGCCTCGGGGCTCTGGGGCTGTGTCAACACTGGAGTTTTGTTATCTGACTTGAACCATTTTTAACAAAAATGTCTATCTAAAAAATTTTATCTCATACATTTGGGGGAAAAGGGAAGGGGGACTAGCTACCCTCCGATCACTTTTGATTCTTAAAAAGTGAACAAGAACTTTCAATTTCCAATAAAATGAGCCCTCTAAAGTTTATACGAGCATCCCTTCCATAAGAACCTTATATGCTCCACAGCACAACCTATAACGCCTGCCCCCGGGGCCTGGGCAATTGTGTCGAAATCGGAGTTTTGTTATCTGACCTTTGAACTAGTTTTAACAAAATGTCTGTCTCAAAATTTTATCTGATGCATTTGTTGAAAAAGAGTGCGGGAGAGGGCTAAGCGCCCTCTGAAAAAGCGAACTAGAACTTTTAATATCCAATCAAATGAGCCTTCTCTGGAGTTTAAACGAGAATCCCTTCTATAAGAGCCATATTTGCCCAAGAACATAACTTACAACGCCTGTCCCCAGGCCCGGGGGGGTTGTCGACCCCGGGGTTTCTGTTATATGATCTTTGAACTATTTTAACAAACAGGCTACCTCAACATTTTATCGGATGTATTTGGGAAAAAGGGCGTGGGGTGCTAGCTGCCCTCTGATCCTTTTGACTCATAAAAAGTGAACTAGAACTTTCAATTTCCAATCGAATGAGCCCCCTTTGAAGTTTATGCGAGCATGACTTCCATAAGAACCTTATATGCCCCTTATACGAACCTTATATGAGTTTTGTTATCAGACCTTTGAACTACTTTTAACAAAATGGCTATCTCAAAATTTATATCTGATGCATTTGGGGAAAATGGGCGGGGTGGGGGGGGACAAGCTACCCTCTGATCACTTTTTACCCTTAAAAAGTTAACTAGAACATTCAATCTCCCAATCAAATGAGCCCTCTCTGAAGTGTATACGAGCATCTATTGCATAAGAACCTTATATGCCCCCAGGGCGTAACGTACAAACGCCTGTCCCCTGGCCCTGGGGGTTTTATCGACATCGAATTTTTGTTATCTGATTTTTAACAAAATGACTATCTCAAATTTTTGATCTGATGTATTTGGGGAAAAAGAACATGGGGAGGGGGGAATAGTTGTCCTCCGATATCTTTTGTCTCTGAAAAAGTGAACTAGAACTTTTAATTTCCAATCAAATGATCCCTCTCTGAATTTTATACGAGCATCCCTTCTATAAGAACCATATTTTTCCCCTAGTGCATAACCTACATCACCTGCTCCCAGGCCCTTTGGGGTTGTATTGACCCCTGTGTTTTTGTTATATGATCTTTGATTTATTTTTAACACAATGGCTACCTCAAAATTCTTATCGGATGTATTATGGGAACAAGGGAGTGGGGGGGGGCTAACTTGCCTCCGATCACTTTTAATATTTAAAAATTAACTAGAACTTTCAATTTCCAATCAAATGAGCCGTCGCTGAAGTTTATACGAGCATTCCTTCCATAAGAACCTTATATGCCGTCAGTGTATAACCTACAACGCATCCCCCCGGGCCTGGGCGGTTGTGTTGACGTCGGACTTTTGTTATCTGACCTTAGAACTAGTTTTAACAAAATTTCATCTCAGAATGTTTATCTGATTCATTTGCTGAAAAAGAACGTGGGGGGGGGGCTAGTTGGCCTCAGATCTCTTTTTAACTCTGAAAAAGTGAACTAGAACTTTTAATTCCTAATCAAATGAGCCCTCTCTAAAGTTTATACGAGCATCCTTTCTATAAGAATCATATTTGCCCCCAGGACATAACTTACAGTGCCTGCCCCCTCGCCCTAGGTGGCTGTGTCGACCCTGGAGTTTTTTGTTATATAATCTTTGAACTATTTTTAACAAAACGGCTAGCTCAAATTTTAATCGGATTTTTTGGGGGAAATATAGTGGGGGGAGCTAGCTACCCTCTGATCACTTTCGACTCTTAAAAAATGAACTAGAACTTTCAATTTCCAATCAAATGAGCCCTCTCTGAAGTTTATACGAGCATCCCTTCCATAAGAACCTTGCATGCCCCCGGGGCATAACTTACAACGCCTGCCCTCAGGCCCTGGGCAGTTGTGTAGACGTCGGAGTTTTGTAATATGACCTTTGAACTAGTTCTAACAAAAAGGCTATCTCAAAGTTTTTTATCTGATGCATTTGGGGAAAAAGGGCGTGGGGGTATAATTTCCCTCTGATATCTTTTGACTCTGGAATAGTGAACAAGAAATTTTAATTTCTAATCAAATAAGCCATCTCTGAAGTTTATACAAGCATCCGTTCTATAAGAACCATATTTGCCCCCAGGCATAGCTTACAACACCTGCTCCCAGGCCCTGGGGGGTGTGCAGACCCAAGAGTTTTTTTTTTATATGATCTTTGAACTATTTTTAACAAAATGGCTACCTCAAAAATTTTATCGGATGTATTTGGGGAAAAGGGTGTGTGTGGGGGGGGGGGGAGGTAGTTGCCCTTGGATCCTTTTGACTCTTAAAAAAGGCATCAGAACGCTCGCTTTCCAATCTACAGAGCCCCCTTTGAAGTTTTATACGATGACTCTTTTCATATGACATGCCTCTGGGGAAAAAATAAATAAACAATAAAACATTGGAGCCATATGACCTTTACTATAGACAACGCTTTGGCGTTGCCTCTGATTGTCGCTACTTACTTTCACTTCTTTTTTCTCTTTTTATTGCTTCTGTATTGATTTCATTTTGCTCAGAAGCTCATTTTCAACAACGCATGAGTCTAAACTTGTGGTATTTTATTTTTTCATTTTTTTTTCTTTTATTTCTTTTTTTTATAATAGTGAATGCATCAATAGGGACAGAATTTAGGAATGATTTGGTATTCGTAAAGATTTCAAAAATTATAGTAGAATCTGGAAGGGCCCCTGTGCATCTTTTTTAAAGTGAATCCACTGAAGACACAGCAAAAGAATAAGTTGTGTGTTGCTTATTCAATAGGGTTACTGTACATCTATAATTGAAAATATTTGTATCGTGCCTTAAGAATAAGCTCTTTTTTCACATTTGATTTCTTTTGTCGATACTTGTCTATTATAGCAACCATACTCAAGCTATTGACCTGACTAAAACCGGTTTCTTTGTCCTGTATTCGGAGATAATTAGCTTAGTCTCAGTGAGATAAACTACTATGCAGTTATATCGTAATTAAAATATATAATTTATAGAGTGGTTAGGTTAAGATAGGTTAAATAGTTAATATAATGCGATCTGGGCAATTATATTTTCATCATATTTTGGTATATTTCATTATGATTAACCTAACTTCACTTCTCGAGTGTGGCCCGTGTAATAGACAAGTACCCTTTTGTCTTTAAGTCAATCATGCCTCGTTACCAGCTTATGTCTATTTTCAACATCGTCATAGCTTTTCTTTTTAGTATTTGGGAGAGTAATTTGTGCTGTTGTTTCTTTCTACCTTAAAAAGAATTGCCGAATTATTCTTGTGTCTTGATTTGACTCTAAATAAATTGAAACTCGGAGAAGCCAGGAATGCTTTAGTTTAATTTTTTCCCATCCTAAGCCCACTAGAAAAATTAATTTGCTGTTTCTTTCATCCTTGAAATTAGTAATTTCATTCCGTGATTTAATGGAGTGGGATAGAATGAGGCCAGTTTCTTTTGCATCCTTTTTATAAGTATGTATTATCATTTTATGATAGGCAATTTTTTTTCGTTTGACAGTCATCTCATCACTGAGATACTCGTTGGCTTTGGCATTCCTCCTAGACTAGTTATAACTAAGTCAAAATATAAAAGAATTTAAGAGAGAAAAACGGGTATAATTTTGATAAAACAGTGGAACAAAAAAAAAAACAACAAATAGATAAAACTTAAATATCTTATTTATTTTTTATATTTTTTGTTTGTTGTTTTTTGTGTGTGTGTTGTTTTTTTTTTGTCTTTTTCTTTATATGTTACATTTAATTTAGTTTAACTTTAATTTTCTTCCCCTTGATAAAGGCTCCTGGACGCTGAGTCAAAATACTCCGATTTTTATTATTTAAAGTTATTTTTTAGTCCATTGTTTTATACAAATTATACCTGTTTTTTTTCTGTCTTAAATTTGATAAATGGAAAGAAGTGTGGTCTATTAAATTATTTTCAAAAATAAAAGCAGTTATATAATGAGAAAAATCAGTGAATGAGCCGAAAATCACTAAATTTATATTACCAGCTCTCCTCCTAAGAAAGCTTTGATGACATAAATTTTGTAGATGACAGTGATGCATGCCCTTCTGGGCGAATAGCATTTTCATAACTTAGTATTAACCTGGACCAATATAACTGTACTAGAAAAAAGACATTCAGAAGCTCGTTCTTGTTATTATTATTTTCGTGACCCAGAAACTTTACATTTTGAATTATTGGTTAAATTTGATTTAGTTTCGCTTGAGCAAATAAGGCTTAAGCTGAGTATGAGTTTTAGAAAAAAAATTCATAGAGACCCATAAAACCCTGACATTATTTCGCTCATAAACTTTTCCCAAGTGACCTCCAAGGATTTTCAAAGGGCCAGTCCCAATTTGACAGAAATAAGCGTGAAACATATAGGTTGGGAAAAAATGTTTGTCCCGAGTTTTTTCTACGAGGACAATGTTTGCATTCAATAAACTGCGTATTTATGCTTTTTGACATAAAAGATGCTTTTAAGAATAAGATGATTTGATTTGGTTCAATCCAGATGGGAGATACATAAAATATGGAACTTATCCCATGTGCCTTAGGGTCTGTTTTGGTGATATGCAAGCCTTAAAACCCAAATCAGGGTGTTAGGCCCGATAGTTCACGTGAACCCCGGCTCGAGCAGACGTAAATGATATTATATGGTATCCTATATCATCTCTTTTGATCTGGCTGAATAATACCATTGTGCATCATTTAAAAGAACTACGGTTCCTTAGAAAGATTGCAGACATATAAGCTATTGAATAAAAAAGTTACGTTAATTCAGACCAAAGCGTACAGTGCCATACGCGGCAGTAATGTCCACTTGCGTGTTTACTGTTTTCTCAAGATAAGAATGACAATACTAATTTTACTCTGAATCAGGCACTTGCGAGCGTTTTCCGTTTACATATTTAAGTCAAATAAATCATCAATAAAGTCAAAAAAATAGTAAAACTAAAAAAAAAAAAAATCACTAGGCAAAACAAACTCCCTAAAAATAGGGACAAATCTCTAAGGATGGCAATCCTGCTCTAAGATTGCCGTAATGACTGTGAATGTTTAACTAAAGGACTGTACGTTGTGGTTGGGCCGTGCACGCTGCCTATATTGGGATTGTTCAGGAGGTGATAAAACTGTTTTTTCTTATGCGCATATTAGTGCGGAAGTGATTTTTTTAGACACAAAATATAAACAATTTTTTTTTCTGCAACCAAAATATGTGAACCAAAGGCTGTATTGGACACACCTCGTAAGCTCTGTAAAATTCAATCGTACAATGTGCGTAAACAGCAGCCCCGGAATGTTCCTCATAAATACCCTAGTTATTTTTTCGTTTTGCACTAAAGATTATTCAAATGCTTCTGAAAAAAAAGAAGAAAAAAGAATACAGAAGGATCATCTTGGGAATAAGTGATAATGTTCTTTTTTTTAAATCAAAGAAAACCTTACACAGAAAGCTCTTAGAATAAAAATTCATTCAAAGAGAAAATTTGTGTGCTTCAAGATATAATATTTAATTTTTAATCCCTGAAGGAGGTATTACTTTACCAATTTCTCTCATTTCCATAGAAGAAAGAAACAAACATGAATGTTTAAATGACTTTCTATTTCAAAACATAAATTTTCGAAACAAAGGGATATTAAATGGATTTATCTTGCAAAAAATTATATTAACCGTAGAGTTTGTTATCATGTCTGTCATTGATGGCGTAGAACAGTGTAAAAAAAAATTGATTTCCAACAAAATGTTTTACTCAGATTCAAACAAGGCAAATAATCCAATATTTCTGTTGGAATTGTGACTTGCTTATTGAATTCAAACAAGTAAAAAAAAAAATCCAATTTTTCTGTTAAAATTGTGACTTGCTTATTGAATTCCAGCAAATTATTGAAATTATTAGGATTTATGCACTTTTCAGTAGAAAAAAAATGTAATTTTCGCCGCAAATAGGTTATATTAATCAAAATGGTTCTGGACTTCAACAGTAGATTAAAATTTCTTGAATATCATATTGGATTTGACTATGGTGCCATTTAAAGTGAATGTATGTACAAATGTTTCTTATGAACATGCATAAATTTATGTAGGAACATTTTTAGCCTATAATTAATATTTTGGAGCAATTAAAAAAATATCATATGAATTTTTTTGATCACTGGTGGCTTATGGAATAGTTAGAGTGTATTAATAAAAGAGAAACAATCTTTTTGGCTTTTCTACTTAAAGACAAGACCGGACTTATTAAATGTTATATTATACTTTATGGCATTATTTCTGTAGTATGATTACTTGAGTTTTGCTGGAAACCGACGATTCCACTAAACTTCATGATGAGTGGAAAAGTCTGCCTCTGAACAGGAGGAAGACCTATTCGGGATTATATCTTAAACTAGTCATTGGGGACCATTCCTGTCAGCTGTTTAGAGCATCCAACTAGTTTATTTTTCAACAAGATTGTAAGCCTAATAAATTGAACAACGATAATAATGGAAATCCAATTTAAGAACAGGAAATTCAGCAAACAAGATGGAAATCCAATAAGGATCTTAAAATCCAACATGTTGTGTTTGAAGATTCAATTCAGGTATGGAATCCAACATTTTTGTTTTTCAACAGACTGGATATTCAGTAATGAAAATGGAATTCCGAAATTGTCTCTAATATTCAATTTAAGCTGTTGAAATTCCAATTTTGCTGTTGATGAACATCACAAACAATTTTGTTGAATCTCAAACAATTTTCTAACAGTGTAAAGAGGAATAGGGTAGGGTGAATGCTGCTTATGATATATTGAGACAAAGTTCTCAAATTTTCAAGAATTTCGTGATAATAAACGGTAGATAAGGAATAACTCCTACCGATACCAACCAAAATCGTAAAAAAACGAGATTTGATAGCAATACATGCATACTGAATTAATCTATTTCATATCCATTAGCTATGTTCATATACGTATTTACACAGAGGTAGAAAGGGTGACGGTTATCCCCTAGGAGCAGTTTTTGTACGCTAAACCCTTAAATCTTTAGATTGCACAACACGAAAAAATGTTTTCGGTATTTCATAACGTGAAAGAATTACGTTGAAATTTAACCCGAACAAGAATTATCCTATTTCTGTAATTAATTAAAAAAACTTTTTCCACAAAGTGAGTTTTTCAAAGGAAAGTAAAGAGTTATATTAAACCAAAAATGAGCAGGAATAAAGTCAAGTAGTTTTCTAAGCATAGAACTACCACAACTCACAATTAATAAATAAATTATACCGAAAAGGAACAGAAATTACAAAATTAACCTAACCAAATTCAAAACCAGTAGAAATTTGGAAAAATAGGACTGACGCCCTCCCATACCACCTGAAGACCAGAACATAATTTGCATTTTACTGAAAAAATATGGATGTGGATTGACAGTTTGTATATATATTATATATATATATATATATATATTTCAAGTTACAATTTTTGATTTATTAGAGTTAATAGAGTGAAAACATTTAAAATGTATTTCGTTTTTTAGTAAAGTGCAGATTATGTTCCAGTCTTCAGAAGGCATAGCCCTACCGTTACTAATTTCTATTTGTTGTATGTCTGGCTCAATTATTTATTGCAATTTCTGTTCGTTTTGGGTTTCATTTATTTATTAATGCTGATTCGTGGTAGTTTTAAGCTTGGAAAATTATTCGACTTTAGTTCTGTTCACTTTTGGTTTAATGTATGCTGTCTGTCGCCGGGCATAACTTACAACCGTTGCCCCTGGGCTAAGGGGGTTGGTCAACCCCAAAAGTTAATGCTCTTAGGACTATTTTGCACAAAATTACTCTCTAAAATTTCGAGCAAATGCATTTGGGAAAAAGAAGATGGGGGGGGGGGGCTGGATGCCCTCCAATCATTTTTCATTCTTAAAAAAGGGACTTGAACTTTCAATTTGCAATCAAATGAGCCTCCTTCAATGTTTATATGACATCCCCTTCCTATAAAACCTTATATACCCCGGGGCATAGCTTATAACCCTTGCCCCTGGGCTCTGGGAGGTTTTGTCAACCCAAACGTATTGTTATATGATCTTTCATAAGAAAAAAAAAACGAGCAAAAATGGGATTTTTAAAGGCCAAATGAAAATACTGAAAAAACACAACAAAGCGAATATTTCGAGGACAAACGCCTCTCTTCTTCAGCGCGAAGCGAAAAATGTATCCAAGGAAAGTGATGAAGAAAAAAAACAACAGAAAACAATCGCGGAAAGTCGAAAAGAACCAAAAAAAACAACGAAAAAACCAAAAACTCAAAAGATGAATAAAATTCAATAAAAGCCAAAAATTATAAGAATTAAAAACCAAGTACCTAAAAACCATAAAGTGAGTTATTCGCCAATATCTGCGATTTGCACAAAATCCAAAAAATTATGAACTGCCATCGACGGATACTAGCGAACAACTGAGGAATGAAAGAAAAGAAAACGATTGATTAACTCAAAAACAAAAAGAGCCAGCAATTAAATAAGTTGGAGAACTATGTCATCTGATTTGGCATTTTAATTGTTGCATTTCTTGCAGACACCCTTTAAGACTTAAGGGGTTGTTCACGTGTTTGATTATATGATTGCAAAAGTGGATCAAGGTTTATTTCAGGGATTACTAAAGTATCGGCTTCTCTTTTGAGAAAACCAAATTATGACTCGTTTATTCTTAAGTCAAAACTAGAACTAAATGTTGGTATTTAAAAATTTCAACAGCTTCTCTGTAGTGCTGGGCAATACCTTTGCCATGCAAAATTAGGCTAAATTAATCAGAGGCAACGCTGTAGCGTTGCCTATAGTAAAGGCCATACGGCTCCAATGTTTTATTATTATTTATTTTTTTTTTCCCAGAGGCACTTCATATGGAAGGGGTCGTCGTAGAAGCTTCAAAGGGGGCTCATTCGATTGGAAATCGAAGGTTCTAATACCCTTTTTAATAGTCGGAAATGATTAGAGGGCAACTAGCCCCCCCCCCCCCTGCCCATCAATCTCCCAAACACATCCAATCAAAAATTTAAGATATCCATTTTGTTCAGCGTAGTTGATTTCCAGATAGAAAAATATATTTTTGAGGAGAATACTACCCCCCCCACAAACCCTCAGGGCAAGGGTTTTAAGTTATGTCCTGGGGCCATAGAAGGTTTTTATAGAAGGCGTTGTCGTAGAAACTTCAAGTCAGGCTCATTCGATTGGAAATTAAAGAGCTAGTGCCCTTTTTAATAGTCGAAAGTGATTGGAGTGTAACTAGCCCCCCTCCCCCCTCCACGCCCATCATTTCCCAAAACACATTAATTAAAAAAAGCTTTCCGAAAAATAAGTTTTTCAAAGAAAAGTAAAGGCCATTTTTAAAATTAAGCTCAGGAGATACAAATACCTGTTAAAATTCAAACTCAAAACGACCAGAAATTACTATTAAAGAATAAATGAACCCAAAATGAACAGAAATTAAATAAACGATCATAACAAAAAACATACAACAAGTAATAATATAAATGAATAAATAGATCTTAAAGCGAGTAATGCTTAGATTCAATATGAAAATCAAGCTTAAAACGAAAACAAATATTTTGCTATTAAAGTGTAAATGAAACTTAAAACGAACAGAAATTAAATAAACAATCAGTGCGATTGTTTTTTTTTTTTTTTTTTTTTTTTTTTTTTTTTTTTTTTTTTTTTTTTTTTTTGCCAAGTAATTACCTCTTAAACATAATACAATATATATTAATGTAAATGAATAAATAAATCTTAAAACGAGTGAAACTTAAATTGAATATGCAAATCAAGTTTGAATCGAATAAAAATAACTACAAAACAAGAGTTTGGGTATCGTCTCACTGCAGAAGCCTAAAACCTACTGCGTCATTGGCGCATTACTGAAAACAAATTATATTACAAATGTTTTCTTTTGTACTTAATATTGAAAATAAATGTTAAAATTACAGTAAAATTTGGAAACTGATGAGCTTTTAGCAATTAATATCATTATGCATCAAACATTCAGTGTAATTTATTAGTTCTTTTCAAGATATGTGCTCTGCAACGACAGAGTCAAAATTTTTCTGGTTTTTTTTCCGCCTTTTAAGTGTATTAATTAATTGAACTAGAGTGCTGAGTTAATCTATCTGTGAGGCGCTGATCAGTTCTTTCGATATACCAAAGACCACACGAATAAGAAATTCTGTATACTCCGGAGTTTTCACCTATTGGGATAGGGCGTTTACCTTGATAGATTTGGACCTGATAGTTTTTCTGGGTCTATAGTATGTGTTAATGTTATTTTTTCTTAGATTTTTTTTGAAATGTGGTCTGAAACCCCTTTAAAGTATGGGAGACCAAGACAAACTGAATTTTCCCTTTGATTTGTGTTTTCTGTGTAACTATCTGATCATCTTTTAATGTGTTTTGCAAATTACAGAATTTATTAAACTAATTGGATAACCATTCCCAAATAAAATATCTCTAAGATGGTAGCTCTAAATCCAATAACCGTGTTGAACGAACTTTCAATGCTCTATCAACTAGAGAAGTGTCAAATCCTCTTTTCACAGGAGGAGAATGATCAGAGGAATAATTTAAGTAAACAGTCATTATGTGTGGGTTTTCTATAGACACTAAACTCGAAACACCCAAACTCGAAACATGTATCATTTCCAAACTCGAAACATGTATCATTTCGGTGCACCAGAACATCTAAGGAAGGAAGACACCTCTCTACCTCCGAATCCTGAGTAAGTTTAAGTTTTGGATCCAAGGAGCTGAGCAAGTGAAGAAAAGAACCCAGAGACTCGTCACCATGCTCCCACAAATAAAAAATATCATCTTTAAAACGAACCCCAAATTCAGGTTTACAAAAACTTTGCAAAATAGCCCTTTCTTCAAGGTCTTCATGACGATATCAGCCTGTATTGGAGAAAGGGGGGCATCTTTTAAATTTTTGGTTTTTTTCTTTGGTTTTTTGTTTCTTTTCACATTGACTTTCCGCGTTTGTTTTTGGATACATTATTTCGTTTCGCGCTGAAGAAGAGAGGCGTTTGTCCTCTCGAAATATTCGCTTTGTTGTGTTTTTTTTCAGTACTTTCATTTGGCCTATAAAAAACCCCATTTTTTCTCGTTTTTTCTTTCTTTATGCTAAGCTTAAGTTTAAAATGGCCTTTATCTTTCATTGAAAAACGTATTTTAGGAGTAGAGATGGGGGTGCTACTCCCACGAGGACAATACCCCTTCGAATCCCGATCCGGACACTTTTTTTTAAAACTCCCACGATTACCACGTGGTTTATGGTTTTGTCAGTGAGAATTTCAAAAAAAAACAGGAACTTTGTCACATTTTTGTATGGTTTTATGGATTTTCTCAGTGAGAATGAAAAAACAGGAAGTTTGTCACATTTATGTCTGTTTTTATGGATGTTTATGTGTGTTGATTATTTGACGGTTTTATGGATTTTGTCAGTGAGAATGGAAAAACAGGAACTTTGTCACTTCCTTCTTGTTGTTGTTCAAGCCAGATGTTATGAGTTTCCGGGAAACAGTATTTGTTATTGTTGTTCAAGCCAAATGTTATGAGTTCCCGGAAACAGTTAATTAATGTCTGACAGATGACGTCAAGTTAATTAATGTCCTTGCATTTCCAAAGAGAATTGTCACCGAGAAACAGTTAGATCACACATGATGTCATGATTGATTGATTGACACGAAAGGGGAATTAATTTGTTGTTCTAAAGAGAATTGATTCACGAAAGGGGAATTAATTTGGAGTTCTAACAAGAGAATCGTTTCCGAGGCAGATGTTTTGATCTTAGCGCGCGAAAAGGTTTCCAAATAATTTGAAATGCATTAGCGCAGAGATGCCAAACAAAAGGAACATGCTGAAATTCCGTTTGGGGGGGTAATTTTGGCGAAACCGTTTTAGCTATTTTATGGAATTATTTCGGCGAAACACTTAGAGACATTATAAAATATGATTTTTGAAGAGATTTTGGAGGAGGTTTTGAGTGTGGTCGTTATAATACACAAGTTTCAATTGAACAGTGTTGTGAGGTCCTCTACCCGAACCCAAAGGGCCCCGATTGCTCTACCCCAACCCAAAGGGCCCCGATTGCTCTACCCCAACCCCAAAGGGCCCCGATTGCTCTACCCCAACCCAAAGGGTTCCGATCCCCCTACCCCAACCCCGAAGGAAGCCCCCGGTCCTCAAAGGTTCTCTGGGCTTCCAAAGGACCCCCCGGACCCCAAAGGCCATCATCCTGTCCCCAAATGCCCCCAGGCTCCCAACTGGCCCACCGGACCCCAAAGGGCCCCCTCCCGGACCCAAAGGCCCTCCCCCGATCCTCAAAGGTCCCCCAGACCCCCAAAGGCCCTCACCGGGCTCCCAGGGCTCCCAAAGGACCAATCGGCACTCAAGGGCCCCCCAGACCCCCAAAGGCCCTTCCCGAGCCCCCAAAGGCCCTCTCCGGTCCTCAAAGGTCTCCCCGGGCTCCCAAGGTCCACCAGACCCCCAAAGGCCCTCCACCAGTCCCCAAAGGCACTCTCCCAGTCCACAAAGGTCTCCCAGACCCTCAAAGGCCCTCACCGGGCTCCCAGGGCTCCCAAAGGACCAATCGGCACTCAAGGGCCAAAACTTACACACACACGCCAAAACTTACACACACAAAAAAACTTACACACACACACACACAAACTTACACACACACACACAAAAAACGTACACACACAAAAACTTACACACACACACACAAACTTACACACACACACACACAAAAACTTACACCCACAAAAAGCTCACACACACACAAAAACTTACACAAAAAAACTTACACCCACATGCAAAAACTTACATGCACACAAAAACTTACATGCACACAAAAAACTTACACACACACACACACACAAACTTACACACACGCACAAAAAACTTACACTCACACACACAAAAAACTTAAACACACACACGAAAACTTACACACACATAAAAACTTACACACACACACACACAACAAGAAAACTTACACACACACACACAAAAACTTACACCCACACGCAAAAACTTACATGGACACAAAAACTTACATGCACACAAAAACTTACACACACACAAAAACTTACACACACACACACAAAAACTTACACACACGCACAAAAACTTACACACACACACACACACAAAAAAAAAAAAACTTACACACACACGCGAAAACTTACACACACACACGAAAACTTACACACACACACGCCAAAACTTACACACACACAAAAACTCACACACACACACACACACACACAAACTTACATATGCACACGAAAACTTACATGCACACACAAAAACTTACACCCACACGCAAAAACTTACATGCACACAAAAACTTACATGCACACAAAAACTTACACACACACAAAAACTTACACACCACACGCAAAAACTTACATGCACACAAAAACTTACATGCACACAAAAACTTACACACACACAAAAACTTACACACACACACACAAAAAACTTACACACACACAAAAACTTACACACACACAAAACACACACAAAACTTACCACACACACACAAAAAAAACTTACGCCCACACACAAAGGCTTAGACACACAAAAACTTACACGCACACACAAAAACTTACACCCACACGCAAAAACTTACATGCACACAAAAACTTA
>CM051264.1:43951689-44526689 GCA_027921565.1 Artemia sinica
GGGCCTTTGGGGGTCTGGGGGACCTTGAGGACCGGGGGAGGGCCTTTGGGGTCGGGAGGGGGCCCTTTGGGGTCCGGTGGGCCAGTTGGGTGGAGCCTGGGGGGCATTTGGGGACAGGATGATGGCCTTTGGGGGTCCGGGGGGTCCTTTGGAAGCCCAGAGAACCTTTGAGGACCGGGGGCTTCCTTCGGGGTTGGGGTAGGGGATCGGAACCCTTTGGGGTTGGGGTAGAGCAATCGGGGCCCTTTGGGGTTGGGGTAGAGCAATCGGGGCCCTTTGGGTTGGGGTAGAGCAATCGGGGCCCTTTGGGTTGGGGTAGAGGACCTCACAACACTGTTCAATTGAAACTTGTGTATTATAACGACCACACTCAAAACCTCCTCCAAAATCTCTTCAAAAATCATATTTTATAATGTCTCTAAGTGTTTCGCCGAAAATAATTCCATAAAATAGCTCTAAAACGGTTTTCGCCAAAATTACCCCCCCAAACGGAATTTCAGCATGTTCCTTTTGCTTGGCATCTCTGCGCTAATGCATTTCAAATTATTTGGAAACCTTTTTCGCGCGCTAAGATCAAAACATCTGCCTCGGAAACGATTCTCTTGTTAGAACTCCAAATTAATTCCCCTTTCGTGAATCAATTCTCTTTAGAACAACAAATTAATTCCCTTTCGTGTCAATCAATCAATCATGACATCATGTGTGATCTAACTGTTTCTCGGTGACAATTCTCTTTGGAAATGCAAGGACATTAATTAACTTGACGTCATCTGTCAGACATTAATTAACTGTTTCCGGGAACTCATAACATTTGGCTTGAACAACAATAACAAATACTGTTTCCCGGAAACTCATAACATCTGGCTTGAACAACAACAAGAAGGAAGTGACAAAGTTCCTGTTTTTTTTTTCCATTCTCACTGACAAAATCCATAAAACCGTCAAATAATCAACACACACATAAACATCCATAAAAACAGACATAAATGTGACAAACTTCCTGTTTTTTCATTCTCACTGAGAAAATCCATAAAACCATACAAAAAATGTGACAAAGTTCCTGTTTTTTCAAATTCTCACTGACAAAAACCATAAGCCACGTGGTAATCGTGGGAGTTTAAAAAAAAAGTGTCCGGATCGGGATTCGAAGGGGTATTGTCCTCGTGGGAGTAGCACCCCATCTCTACTTTTAGGAAAGTTTTTTTTTTTTTTTTTTAATTAGTTTATGTTCGTTTCTGATTGCAAAACTTTTCAAGTTTTTTAAAAATTCCTTATTTCAAAAATCAAACTTAAAAAAAAAAATCAAATGTTCATCAAAGTATCAAAACTGGTATCAAAGTAACAACATCGAAGTGAAAAAATGGGTTTGTGTCAACCTCGGAGTTTTTAGTATCTGATGTTTGAACTATTTTCAACAAAGTGGCTATCTCAAAATTTTTATCGGATGGGTTTGGGGAAAAAAGGGCGTGGGGGAGGTAATTGCCCCTCGGTCTCTTTTGAATCTTTTAAAAGTGAACTAGAACTTTCTATTTTCAATCAAATGAAACTTCTTCTCCGAAGTTTATACGAAAATCCTTTCTATAAGAACCATATATACCCCCAGAGTGTAACTTACAATGCCTCTCCCTGGGCCCTGGGGGTTGTGTCTACCCCGGAGTTTTAATATATGATGTTTGAAGTAATTTTAACAAAATGGTCATCTCAAATTTTTATCGGATGGGTATATCCATCCGATAAACCCAAAGGCGTGGAGGAAGGGAGGGACTAGTTGCCCTCCAATCTTTTTACTCTGAGAAAATGAACTAGAACTTTTAATTTCCATTCAAATGAGCCCTCTCTGGAGTTTATACGAACATCTCTTTCATAAGGACCATATACGGCCCCAGGACACAGCTTACAATGCCTGGCCCCCGGGCCCTGGGGAGCTGTGTCGACACCGGAGTTTTTTTGTTATCTGACCTTTGAACTGTTTTAAAAAAAAATGGCTATCTCAAAATTTGTATTGGATTGGTTTGGGGAAAAAAAAAGGTGTGTGTGTGTGGGGGGGGGGGCTAGTTGCCCTCGGGATATCTTTTGACTCTTAAAAGTGAACTATAACTTTCAGTTTCCAATCAAATGAGCCCTCTCTGATGTTTATGCGAGCGTCCCCTTTCATAAGAACCATATACGTCTCCGGGAAAACACTTACAACGCCTACCCCGGGCCCTGGGGGTTGTGTTGACACCGGAGTTTTGTTATCTAATTTTTGAACAATTTTCAAAAAAAACTGGCTACCTTAAAATTTGTAACGGATCGGTTTGGGGAAAAAAGGGAGTGGGGGGGGGCTAGCTGTCCTTAAATATCTTGATTCTTAAAAAGTGAACTAAAACTTTCAATTTCCAATCAAATGAGCCCTCTAAGAAGTTTTATACGAGCATCCCTATCATAAGAACCACACATGCCTTTAGGGCATAACTTAGAACGCCTTCCCCCGGGCCCTGGGGGGTTGTATTGACACTGGAGCTTTTCTTATCCAAGCTATGAACAATTTTTAACAAATATCTATCTCAGAATTTCATCAGATGGGTTGGAAAAAGAAGGCGTGGTGGGGGGGGGCTAGTTGCCCTCGGATCTCTTTTGACTATTAAAAAGTGAGCTAAAAATTTTGATTTCCAATCAAATAAGCCCTCTCTGAAGTTTATACGAGCATCCCTTTCATAAGAACCATATATGCCCCAGGGCATAACTTACAACGCCTGCCCCCGGGCCTGGGGGATTGTCTCGACACTTGAGTTTTTGTTATCTGACTTTTGAACAATTTTTAACTTAACGGCTATCTCGAAATTTTTATCGAATGTATTTGGGGAAAAAATGGCGTGGAGGGGGGGGGGGCTAGGTGCCCTCCAATCTCTTTTGACTCTTAAAAAGCGAACTAGAAATTTCAATTTCAATCAAATGAGCCCTCTTTGAAGTTTATACGAGTATCCCATCCATAAGAACCATATATGCCCCCAGGGCGTAGCTTACAACGCCTGGCCCCGGGCTGGGGGGATTGTTTCGACACTGGACTTTTTGTTATATGATCTTTGAAATATTTTAAACAAAAAATAGCTATCTCAAAATTTTTATCGAATGCATATGGGAAAAAAGGGCGTGGGGGGGGGGGGGCTGGCTGGTTACCCACCGATATCTTTTGACGCTTAAAAAGTGAACTAGGACTTTCAATTTCCAATCAATTGAACCCTCTCTGAAGTTTATACGAGCATTCCTTCCATAAGAACCATATTTGCTCCCAGGACATAACTTATGACCCTTGCCCTGAAGACTGTGGGGGGAGTGTCTTGCTCAAAGATATAATTTCCAGTACTTTCAACTACGTTGAACAAATGGCTATCTCAAAATTTTGATTGGATGTGTTTGGGAAATGGTGGTCGTGGAAGGGGTGTTAGTTGCCTTGCAATCACTTTCGACTATTAAAAGGGCACTAACCATTTAAGTTTCCAATTGAATGAGCCCTTTTTGAAGTTTCTACGACAACGCTTTCTATAAAAACCTGGTATGCCCCCAGGGCATAACTTTCAACCCTTGCCTTGAGAGCTGTGGGGGGGGGATGTCATCCTCAAAGACCTAATTTCCTGATTTCCTGGAAAAGTATAGTGCTTGGCCGTCTCCTGTTGTGCTGTTTCTATGTTGTGTTAAATTTTTTTCTACATGTGAAGGTGATACAGCTGCAACAGTTCTTTATAACCAAACCAATAGGAACTTATAGAGAACATCAATATTCCTAAATGTTTTACGTGAAGATGGTTCTAAAGCTCCTGGGTAAAGTTTGTGTACTTCTTTTCTTCTGAGAAAGTTGCAGGAAATGTTTTCAAGTCCCAATCTTACTCTAATTCCATTTTTTTCCAACTTTTTGATTTGAAGATGGCATCCTTCATTAGTTCTTCATTGTTACATAGGCTTCCAAATACGACTTTAGTTCTGAAGCGCCTCATGCAATTTCTGGTCTTTTCTGGAACTTTTTTTTTGGTCTTTCATAGCTCCTCAAGACATCCGATCAAAGCTTTGAGACATCTATTTTTCCTCATCAGAAAAAATAGAAACTTTTATCTATGATCTGTTTGAAACTTGGAGCCTTAAGTCCGCTATAATGGGACTTGAAACAGACCAAAAAAAATTTTGATTTTAGATCGGCTTAAAACTTATATCTTTAAGTCCTTTGCCTGAGGAGACCCCCATAAAGAAGGAAAATGTGAAAAGAAAAAAATTGCCCGAAAATTGGCGCAGACAAAGGGCCGAAAACTTTTTGTGCTAAACGACTCAAAACTTTAAAATTGTAAGTCCCTGAACAAAGGAGCCCTAAGTTTACAAAAATAATTTACGTTTCTGTGCATGGGCTCTCCAAAATGAGGACGTCGAAAAGACTTATTTTTTTTTTTCCAGAACGGCTTTATTGTATCCTTCAGTCCTTTGACAATAGAGACCCAAGTGCACAAGGAAAAATTGAAAAGAAACTTTTGGTTCCTGCAAAAATGTAATACAATTTTTTGCTTTAGATGGGACCCCCCCCCCCCAAAAAAAAAAAAAAAAAATTGGCTTGAATTCTCAAAATCGTTGCCCCGGACAACAGGACCGAATATTTTTTGGGAGTCAGCAGAGCGTTAAGGGGGCCAAAAATGGGCCCAAAAACCTGTTTTTCTTTGAATACATTGACATTTACAGCCGAAAGTCCCTGGGCCAACTGGTGTCAAATCAAATAATATGGAGTATAGTCAAAGAGGAAAAATAATTTTTTCCTGATGGGTTCGAAATTTATATTCATAAGTCCTAGCCTCAAGAGGTCCCAAAAGCCAAAAAAGAAAAAAGTGCTATTTATCCTAAAAAAAAAAAGCCGAGAAACTTTTTTCTCTAGGCGCCAAGGGAGCCTTCATGAATAAAAAATTAGGTTTTAGGTACCAAACCCAAAAGCTTGGGCTATGAACCGTTAGTTCTACGATTGACTTGAATTTTTTATCTAATAGTTCTTGGGTCAAAAGGACACTGATCCACAGATAAAAGCTGTAAAGAAATAATATCAATTTGCCTGGAAATTGCGACCAAAACTTTAAAAGAAAAATGTTGGTATGCCTGAAAGTCAGGTCCTAAAAAGTTTTACTTTTCCTCTGAACGGCTTGAAACTTAAACAAAAGTCCTGGGCCATGTGGACCCTACTGTCCAAGAAATTATTTTGTTTTAGGGGCACGGACCCCCTCCCTCAAAATAGTCACCCAAAGAAGGATTTAAAAACTTTTTTCCATTGGCTCGAAGTCAGACACAAAGTCGTCTGACTTCGCAGCCGACCTTTCGCTCGTTACTGACCCCATGCAACAGCTAATAAATGCTCTGAATGTCCTGCAGGAAGAAGCTGAAAAAAGTCGGGCTTAAAGTAAATTGGCAAAAAATAAATAATGATGCAGTCGAACCACAATCCCCAGTTAGGCCTCCGGAATTCATTACAGTTTGCGGAGCCCGCGTTGAAGTAGTTACTAACTTCTCCTATCTTGTCTACGTGATTTCAAATGATTGCTCTTTGGACGCAGAGCTGGAGAGCTGAATCACGAAAGGTTCTTCTGACATTGGAATTCTCAATGCCATCTGGAGATCCACCATATTTCAAGACACATGGAGATGCGCATATATAATTCATCCATGAGCTCAGTTTCTGCTCTAGGCGGCTGAGACATGGCACCTCAAATCCACCATCTTGAGCACGATAGACGCTTGCCAGACAAAACAAACTCCGTTGTATCAAGGGGATCAGATGGGATGATTTTGCGAGTAATGAAAGTCCCTACTCACCAAGCTCCATTCTCAACACAAATTGTACAGCGAATTCTCAGATGGTTTGGGCATCTCCTTCGGATGCCACCTACAGCCCCTGCTAGAATTCTATACGACTTTGACCCCCACACCGCATGGTTGGGTTACGCCCGAGGGTAGACCTCAGATAAGATGGACGGACAGTCTTCAGAAGTTCCTCCCACACGACCGACAATGCTGTTATCGAGACCCCCCTTATAACAGCGGATCGGTCCACATGGAGCAGCAAAGTTGCTATGCTCTCTACACCACTTAACATGCGACAGGTGCCTGAAGTCAAGCTTGAATCTTAAGGGATCGTTTCTTGGGCTAAGAGGACCATGTATATTTTTGAAATGTGAGGGTATGAGTGGGCGAAAAGCTTTGAAATCCCTGATCAGTCGGAGTGTTACAGGCGTAAGTCCTCTGATTAGGAGGAACCTATGCAAGAATCTCTCAAAAAATGGGACTAAAAAAAAGGACCGAAAAATAATGGATCTCTGAGAAAAGGATAAAAAGGAGCAAGTGTTTTTTTCCAAATGCCTTGGGACTAAAAATCATAAATTCCCAGTCCAAGAGATCTCGGTCCAATGTTGAGGGCACGGTCCCCTAAAAATATAGCAACAACTTTGTTTGATTGACTTTAAACTCATATCTACAACTTCTTAGGACACGGCTACCCAAATTCGAAAAAAGAAGAAAATGCGAAAAAATTTGTTCTCCTGAAAATGGGCCCCCGCAAGGGTAACAAGCATTTTTTTTTAATCAGACTATAATTTGAAGCTGTAAGTCCCCTGTCCAAATTGACCCTTATGTACCAAAAAATAGTTCGGAGTCATCGACTCCCACCCTTGGAAAAGAGGCACTAAAAAGTTTTTGTTCCGATTTGCCTAAAAACTTTTTAGGATTGTTTTATATTTAATGGAACCACACAATATGCTTGGGGAGTGGTGGGAGGGGTATTAGGGGGGCGAAAAAGGGGCCGGGAAATTGATGTTCTTGTAATTTATAGGCGCAAGTCCCTGATCCAAGGGGTACCTGATGTGAAAAAACCAATAACTTGAGGGCTTAGTCCCCACAAACGGGGTTCAACAAAGGCAGAAGCTTTTGCATGACTGTCCAAAATTTTGTATGACTGTTTCAAAAGTCCTTGCCTCAAGAGGTCCCAAACACAGAAAAAAGAAAAAAGGTACTGTTTTTTTTCTTTTTTTTCTGGCGTAACAACCAAAGGGCCATGGGTCATGGGAACCCTCATGACACAAAAAAATTAGGTTAAAGGTGGCAGTCTCCAAATACCTGCGCTATGAACTGATTTTTTTGCGATCAAATTTGACTTTATCTGATAGTTTTTGGTTAAGATGGTCCTATTCCACACAAAGAAACTGAAAAAGAAAAAAACATTGTTTTCCCTGGAAGTCGGGTCCTAAAATTTATAAGAAAATTATTGGTTTCCCTGAAAGTTGGTCCTAAAAAGGTTTAATGAACTCTTTTTCTGAAAGGCTTCAAACTTAAAACAATACATCTCTAGCCAAGGGGGGCCAAAACAGCTGAATTTTTTTTTTTCCGAATACCTTGAGACTTAAACCCATGAGTTCCCAGTCTAAGGGTTTTTTAATATACAGTTAAACTTAGACTGAGAGTTGGGTCACCTAAAAATGCGCCCAAAAATTTTCAGATTATATTTTAATTAATGTTTGAAGTTCGTTTTTTGGCCATGGCGACCCAAAGCTATAAAAAAAGTAATAATAATACTAAAAATTTTATTCCCTTGAAAATTCGCCCCAAGAAAGTGCAACAAGCGCTTTTTTCTGAACAGATTGAAATTTAAAACCGCAAGTCCCTGAGCCAAATGAACCATAATGCAGTTTGGAGCAAAGAAACAAAGGAACAAAGAAAATTAGTCTGGAGGTTTGAAGTTACCCCCTCATCGGAAAAAGAGCCCAAAAAGCTTTTTGTTCTGACTTGTTTTTTAAGATTGTTTTTGGGTTAAGAAAAATCATAAATTTATAGAGTAGGAGGGTTTTAAGGGGCCCAGAAATGAAAATAACAAGCTTGATGTCCTTGATCATTTTTGAACTTACAGCGCAAATATCCCTGGGCCAAGGAGAACTTATTGTAAAAAAAATGTATTGAGTCAAATGGGACCCAAAAATAGGTGAAATCTTTTTTCCTTTTGCAAAACCGGATTTGGAGAAAGATAGAAATTTTCTCATGGAGCCTCAATAAAGATGAAACATTTAGGAAAAGAATATATTATACCAATTAATTTTGTTACAAATAAATTTTAATATGTTTTTTTTTCTCTCTTATTGGTCTACCATCCGACAGTATATTGTGCATATCGTAAAATTTGTCCTTTTCTTGAAATATGATTTAGATCTGCTTTTCTAAAATGAAAACTGTAAAATTCTCTGTCTATGCGAAAAATAACAAAAATCCAAGCTACATGAATTCGAACTTGCAAACGGTACAAAACTGAACTTATTCATAGCTCCCAGTATTGGTTACAGCTATTAAAAAAGGAAAAGCAATACAGTTAAAACTTAGGAGGCAATTTCATTTAAAGAAATCAAGCATTATTTATAATTCCAAAACATTGAACAAATATTTGCTGTATTGATTTTTTGACGGTCGAAAATTACTCTTAAATTTGTTCCGTCTCTTATTGACTTGAAAACCTCCAGGCTATCTTGAGTTTCCCTCATGATGTTTAGCTCGTGATGGGCGACGTTTCCTTATAACTGTATCTAGCCCTTGTGGAGCTATCAAATATGCAATTTGTCATGCTACCCTGAGGCTTATAACAAAGACGGGATCCGAACCGGCTCTTTCAGCTATGCATCATGCACGAAAGTTATTGCAAACACCCTCTTTCACAGGACAGACAGCTATAAGCCAACATAGTATCCTATAGCAATGACAGGAGAACGTGGAAAATTATCGACTGTATTATAGTCAACCAAATATGTTGGTCATCAGTCACACATTGTAGAACATATCGTTGTACTGAAATAGGGAATACCGACCATACTTTAGTCGCTACTAAATTCCACCTATGACTTAAAGCCCTGCCTAGTAAACGACGACAACCAAAGCTAGATACCCAGAAACTTGAAATTAAAGTATTCCCGCCAGAAATTTTCAATTGAAATCCAAAACAGATTTGAATGAATGAATGCCCCCTTTGACCCCCGAAACGTTCTGCAGGCATAGCAAATAACGTACTAGAGGTCGATACTGATACCATCGGTCACAAAGCGCAACTAGTCGGAGGGTTTTAACATAACTCAACACTTTTCTCTGAAAAAGTTCTTTTGTTAAAAATTCTTTTTAATTAACCTTGTAAACGGGGGATATTATCATATCATCTGTTTTTTGTTTATTGTTTTTAAAAGGATCCTACAAATAGCGAATTCCCTTCCAACTTCAGATGCCTTGGGCCCCAAAATTAGTAAGCTGCTACCACAGATTTAGATCCAAGGGAGCACAAACCATTGTACTATATAGTACCATTATAGCGAAAAAAACCCTTTTCGTTTTGCATATTTTTTGCTTCTAATGAAAACACCGCGTATTCGCACTATTTTTTCTGCTTTCAGTTTCTTTAGCCTGAAGTTCAGTTGCATATTTTTATTTTTTGAGTTTTGTCACTGTTGGCCAGTTTGGCTTTAAATATTAAAACACTGATACATTTTTGATAGACAATTTTAGCCCTTTTCTCTTCATGAATAGTTCCAAATATCTTCTTATTCTTCCAATGAAAGTAAGCAGAAACATTCCTCGTCGCAGATGTGACCTGCGTTAATGTAATCCTTCAGTTCTCATAAGCTCAATAAACCATGGCGATTTGTGATAAGCTTGAATGAGAAATGAATTGATTATATTTACGGTTGAAAAGATCTGAGATGGCAGTGTAATTTTTTTCTATTTATGTCTGATGCTTGAGATTTTCTATATTCTGCATAATAAGAAAAACGAATCAATAACATCTTGATTATTTATAAAGATTATTTTCGTTGATTGTCGTCTTTCTTCCCTATATCTTAGTTATGTTGATTGGTTTTGGTTGACAATCTAATGTAATGAACCACGAAAACCACATTGCCTTTTTATCACTAGTAACTGAAAACAGAGATGTCTTTTCGAAGACAGGAAAAAATATGATTTTTATTAGAAATACCATCATTGGCGACAGTCCAAAGTAAAAAAGAACAGCTTAAAACAAGAAGAAAAACGATGAGAAAAAACGCAATATAAGACTGGCAAATAAGAGAACAAAAGTAAGGCCTAAATTACTCATCTAGATACCCTTTTTTTAAAAGGCATTCTTTCAAATAGGCCCTTTTATTTTAGGCCTAAAATCTCTTCTGATTAAATTAAAATCCAGCAGGCAAAGGCTAGAGGTAGACCTCGGCGCTGTGCTGATAAGGGAAAGACCGGCGGCGGCGGGGCCAAAAATAGCAGCGGCGGCGCGCCGCCGATGATTTTTTCACGCCGCTGCCGGTGAGATGTCGGCAGTGCGCCGCCGGCGCCATCAATGTTGACCGCAAACATTAATGTTTTCATCAGTCTTTCTCAAATCCCAGCTTGAATTTACAAACAGTTCGGGCCTATTCATGAGTTAAAAACTTCGCAAGTTGCTGGCTGGAAACTGGTCTTCTTCGTTATTCATCAAGAGAAGTAGAAGTCTGGTAGAAACGAAATGGCTGTGGCGTTTCAGAACCCTTGCATAATAGTTGAAATAATAGATAATAGATTGACTGTGGCCTTCAATAAGATTCAACGAATCTAATTAAAAGGGAGTAAACACAAATCGGATCGGATTTTTATGCTGATTTTCAAAATATAAATTTCAACAAGTTTAGTGTTACCCATCAAAAGCTACGAGCCTGAGAATATTTGTTGTGTTTTCGAAAAAGGAAGAAAACACCCTCTAAAGTCATAGAGTCTTAATGAAATTAAATAAAATAAACAAGTTTTTTAAACTGAAAGTAAGGAGCGACATTAAAACTTAAAACGAGTAGAAATTATTCCGTATATGAAAGGGGATGTCCCCTCCTCAACGCCTCGCTCTGTACGCTAAAGTTTTTTATTGTTTTAAAAAATAAAGTTGTGAGACAGAATTAAACTTTAGCGTAAGAGCGAGGCGTTGAGGAGGGACAGCCCCTTTCATATACGGAATAATTTCTGTTCGCTTTAAGTGTTAATGTCGCTCCTTACTTTCAGTTTAAAAAAACTTGTTTTTTTTATTTAATTTCTGATCGTTTTTAGTTAATGCAGCTTTTATTTTGGCTCAACGTCATTGAATAAGTAAACAAAATTTGCATAAAAATTTTACTCTTCTTTTGCTAAATGGCTGTCTCTAAATTTGGTTCTGACGTAATTTACAAATTAACTTACGTAACGAACTTCTATATTCGTATATTTTTCTTCTGGGCAAAAAATACGTTGCAGATATAGTTGCAGATTTTTGCAGATATGAGCTTGAAACCTATGTAATAGGGTTTTCTGATACACTGAATCTGACGGTGGAATTTTCATTAAAATTCTTTCACTTGTAGGGGATGTTTCCTCCCTCTTTAAAAAATCAGGTAAATTTTCTCAGGCTCGTAGCCTTTGATGAGTAATACTAAACTTAATAAAATTTATATATATTAGAATCAGCATTATAAGCCCATTCTTTTGATACATTTATTGACATCAAAATTCCGTTTTAAAAGTTTCGATTACTATTGAGCCGTATCGCTTGTTTTTATTTTATTTTTTTATTATGTATATGAGGGGGTTCTCCCCTTAGTCAATACCACGCTCTTTACGTTAAAAGTTAAAAAAAAAATTTAATTCACAAACCCCTGAATCACAAAGGCCTTTTAATTAGAATAGATAGCTCTTTTGAAAGCCCTAAAAAAAACTGTAGCGTAAAGACCGAGGTATTGACTTGGGGGAGAACCCCCTCATATACGTAATAATTTCTGTTCGTTTTAAGTTCTAATGTTGCTTCTTACTTTCAGTTGAAAAAAACTTGTTTTTTTAATTAATTTTTGATCGTTTTTTAAATAATGCTTGGAAATCCGGCGCACCCTTCATAGAAATGTCCCTTACCCAAAAGAGAACATCCTCCACGGAAAGATTCTCTCCGAGTAACCCCCTCCTCCAGCCCCCCCCCCCCCCAACAGAAAACAATCCTTCCTGAAAATGTCTGTATACTTCCCAATAACCAATACAATATGTAAGCAATGGGCAAAGTTCTATCTTGCAGCCCTTCCCCTGGGAACTGTGGGGGATTAAGTCATCCTAAAAGACATATTTATTAAATTTTCGACTATGCTGAACAAAATGGCTATCTCAAAATTTTAATTGGTTGACTTTGAGAAAAAATGAGCGTGGGAGGGGGGCCTAGTTGCCCTCCATTTTTTGGAGGGCACGCATCGTGATCTTTCTTCGAGCAAAAAAAAATGCAAATTTCTACCTTTTTGCAGATAGGAGCGTGAAACTTCTTTAATAGGGTTCTCTGATAAGCTGAATGTGATGGTGTAATTTTCGTTAAAGTTAATTAAAAATGCAAAATTCCACATTTTTGCAGATAGGAGTTTGAAGCTTCTTTAATAATGTTCGTTGATAAGCTGAATCTGATGGTGTGAATTTCGTTAAAGTTAATTAAAAAAATTTGCAACTAAAACAAAATTTTATTGTTTAAAAAAAAATGAGCTGTGAGAAAGTCAAACTTTAGCGTAAAGAGCGAGGCGTTGAGGAGGGGACAGCCCCTTTCATATACGGAATAATTTCTGTTCGTTTTAAGTTTTAACGTCGTTCCTTACTTTCAGTTAAAAAAAACTTGTTTTTTTTTTATTTAATTTGTGAACGTTTTTTAATTAATGCAGGTTTTGATTTTGGCTCACCGTGCATGAATAATTAAAACGAAATTTACATATTAATTTTACTTTTATTTGGTTAAATGGCTTTTCTCGAAACCTGTTGAATTTTATTTACGAACGTTTTTATTAATAATAAATATACGTAACTTACGAATTAACTTACGTAACGAACTTCTATATTAATATATTTTTAATACGTATATTAGGGGGTTTTTCCCCCTAGTCAATACCTTGCTCTTTAAGCTAAAGTTCGAATTTTGTTCCAATTCTTTAAAAATGGACCCTTAATCACAAAGGCCGTTAATTAGAATAAATAGCTCTTATGAAAGTACTAAAAAATCTTTGGGTTAAAGAGCGAGGCATTGACTAGAAGGTGAACCCGATCATATAGCTAATATTTTTTTGTTCGTTTTAAGTTTTGATGTTGCTCCTTACTTTCAGTTGAAAAACTTGTTTTTTTATATTTAATTTCTGATTTTTTTAAAAAAATAATGATGGGAAATCCGGCACCCCCTTCATAGCAATGTCCCTTTCCCCATGAAAACTTCCTTCATGAAAAAGATCCTCCCATATAACCACCGACCCACCCCCACCCCCCACTACCAGAAAAAATTCCCCCTGGAAAACGTCTGTATACTTCCCATAACCAATACTATATGTTAACATTGGGTAAAGTTCATAACTTTCAGCCCTCCCCCCTGGGGGCTTCGAGGGATTAAGTCATCCTAAAAGACATAGTTATAATATTTTCGACCATGCTGGATAAAATGGCTATCTCAAAACTTTGATCGGGTGACTTTGGGAAAAAAATAAGCGTGGGAGGGGGCCTAGTTGCCCTCCATTTTTTTTTGGTCACTTAAAAAGGGCACTAAAACTTTTAATTTCCATTCCAATGAGCCCTCCCACGTAGGACCACTGGGTCGATACGATCACCCCTGGGAAAAAAAAAAATAAATAAAAAATAAACACGCATCCGTGATCTTTCTTCTGGCAAAAAATGGAAAATTCCACATTTTTGTAGATAGAAGCTTGAAACCTCTACAGTAGGGTTCTCTAATACGCTGATATAATGGTGTGATTTTCATTAAGGTTCTATAACTTTTTAGGGGGTCTTTCCCCTTTTTTCGAAAATCAGCCAAATTTTCTCAGGCGCGTAACTTTTGAATAGTAAGATTAAACTTGATGAAACTTATATATTTGAAATCAGAATTAAAATCTGATTCTTTTGATGTACCTATTGTTATCAAAATTCCGTTTTTTTAGAGTTTCGGTTACCATTGAGCCGGGTAGCTCCTTACTTACAGTTCGTTACCACGAACTGTTCGAAACCCACCATCAGATTCAGCGTATCAGATAACTCTATTTTAGAGATTTAAAGCTCCTATATGCAAAAATGTGGAATTTTGTAATTTTTTCTGCCAGAAGAAAGATCACGGATGAGTTTTTATTATTTTTATTTCTTCTCAGGGGTGATCATATCGACCCAGTGGTCCTAAAATATCGCGAGAGGCCTTATTCAAATGGAAATCACAACTGCTAGTGTCCTTTTAAGGGACCAAAAAAAAACTGGAGGGTAATTAGGCCCCCTTCCACGCTCATTTTCCCAAAGTCACCAGATCGAAATTTTGAGATATTCATTATATTCAGCATTGTCGAAAAATCTAATAATTATATCTTTAGGTGTAAAATGACCCGCAACAATCCCCGGTTTAAGGGCTGCAAGCTGTGAACTTTGCCCATTGTTTACATATAGTATTTTTATTGGGAATTATGCAGCCATTTTTTTTAGGGGGGGGGGTGTGCCTGGGTGGACTTCTAAGAAGAGAATCTTCCTTTGTGAGGGAAATTTCTGATGAATGAATATTCTAGGGGAAATGTTACACTTGGGGGTTTTGACAGAATTACTGTACGAAATTCTTTTTTAATTGTCTTACATTCTCTTTGCCAATTTTTTTATATGGGGATGTTCCAAGGGGATTATCCGGGGGCTTTTTTTTTTTTTTTTCCGCTCGTTTGTTTTCAGGGATATAATTTCACGGAAGAACGCATTTCTGGAGTGATCGAGAAACCGACTATAGATTAAAGTCTTATTCCAATGAAAAAATGCTAAGGGGAATTTTTCAGGGTGAATCGTCCACAAGCAATTCTAAAGAGAGGGGGGGGGGGATTCTAAGCGAGGAAGGAACTGTCTGGGAGGGAATTTGAAGGGGGTGCACTTTACGCTAGATGAAATTTTCACGGAGGAGATCCGGAGATCCTAGAGGGGAAGGGGGTATATTTCATATAGGGTGAGCCAGATTTAGCGGCATCATTTAAAAACACACAGAAATTATGCCCCATATTAAGGGTTGCCCCCTCCTCAATACCTTATTCTTTACGCTAAAGTTTGACTGTTTACTAAAATTTAAACACAGGGGCTGTTTAATTAGAATAGATAGCTTTTTTAAAAGTGTTAACAGCTTTAGCGTAAAGAGCAGGGTATTGAAAAGGGGCATATACCCTTCATATACGGATTAAATTTGCCAAAATTAATGTGCAAATTGTGTATTAATTTTCATGCACGGTGAGCCAAAATCGAATCTGCATTAGTTGAAAAACGTTCAGAAATTAAATAATTTTTTTTTACTTAAAGTAAGGAGCGACATTAAAACTTAAAACTAACAGCAATTATTCCATATATGAAAGGGGCTGTTCCCTCCTCAACGCCTCACTCTTTACGCTAAAGTTTGACTCTTTTTCACCACTCTACTTTTTTAAAACAATAAAAAACTTGGGCCTCTCGTTGGAGGCGCTCGGTCGGTGCGCCGACGTGGCGCCGGGGTCTATCTAGAGGAACGGGCCCAAATAATCTTGGGATTTACCAATTTTATATATCTACTATACATATTTTATAACGTATACATCTTGAATTTTTCATGCAATTAATTTATTGAAATAAATTTAATTCAAATGAAATTGTAGTGCCAAAGAGAAAAACTGTGTACACTTTAAAACCATGCGCCGCATATCTGGTAAGCATAAATGATCTTGAATACATAAAAATACCATTGGGTCTTTTAGTTCTTAAAAAAAACAAAAAAAAAACAAAAAAAAAAAACAATGAAAGTGCCGTAAAAAGCTTTCCATCAGTGACAGTCGGTCCTAAGGTCTCCTAGAAGCTATACAGGTAATTCCATTGCTAAACTATTTTAGGGCTATAGAGAAATTGAATTGAGTTTTAATGATTGTTTGCCGCTCATAACACCTAAGTTATGCAGATTAACACACTAGACATTTTTGCAACAGAGGGAAAATTGAATGTAAATATAATCTCATTACTTTCGCGTTTATTTGCGAACGACAGATTTGCATGAATGTAAGTAGGACACAAAATAAAACTACATTAAAGTGAGGAGGTTGGGGGATCACTTTCCCCTAGATAGATCACAGACTTAAAAGAAACGTGTGAACATTTTATCCTTAACATTTTCCTTGTCCTTAAACCAAATCTTAACCTCCTTCTGACGGTTTCTTAATCAAAAACGAATCAGGGGGCCAAAACATAAAAACCTTAAGATTGTGATAATTGTGACTCTGATTTTGACGATATCAACTAATTTTAGCTATTTACTAGGTTTTACCATATTTCAAATAAAAAATCTCTTCTAGCATTATAGCTCGCATGAACGTGACATCAAATCTAGATAAAATAAAAATTTTTAATTTTATATTTTTATCTTCCTGTACGCCATGTTTTTTTTTCGAGAACCCTTCTAGCTTGCCCTACACTTGGTTAGCACAGATAAATCATATTGTTCCAAAATTATTTTGGTATACACTTTCCCGATATGCGGGAAAGTGCGATAGCTGGATATAGGGTATTATCCAGGGTTACATTCCAAACTATAGCATCAAGTAAAGTATACTGACAGAAATAAAGCAAAAAAAAAACTTAAATAAACAGTAATAATAAAAGAAGCATGGTTAGTATGAAAAAGATGAGAAAAGAGAAGAAATGATTGCTTGGTTGGCAGGATAGCCATAATATTATCTGATCCTTTCCTCTGTTACAGCTAATATAATTACCATTCTTTGCGATTCTTCGTGGTATCACTAATGTTCATTTTTCCAGTTCCTCTACAAAAAAAATGTGCTGGATCTGCGCTCTTTTTTCGATAACGGCATATTTCAATATTTTTCATTTTATTATTCTGTATAGAGCACTGGATTCCTTCACTGGCGAATGACGCTCTACCTGATATACTCATCTTGCATTTGGTGAAGAAACAACAAATGTCAATACCAAAGCTTTATTAAAGCATATTGTTATTCTTGACGGTATCTGCTTCGAGGATTGAGTTCAAGATGTTAAATCCTGGAACTAAAATGTTTCTATGTGAGCGTAGCATCGTGATTAGTCACAAATAAAAATGACCAAGACAGATGGAATTGACCACTTGCAAGCTGGAATACCAAACGCTTATAGTTTGAAAAACGAATGACTTTTAAAATTCGAGATAGAAATACGGATGACCTGCTATTAAAATGGATAAACTCAAAGAAAAGCAACTTCTGAGTCTCAAAGCTAAGACAAATAAATTGGCTCCTACTTTCAATTATAATAGTTCAACCCCCCGTTAAGCAATTATCAACACATTTGTCATTGCAATAGGACACTAAATGTCCGTGTAAAAAAGAACAAGATGCAACAAATTTTTTTTGGTACCATTCGATGCACGAAAAGGCGCTGAATAAAATATCAAAAATTGATATTAACCCAAAAGTATGATTTATTCTGAAAAGTTGTTGTTTTCCGTTTATATCGTCTTTTCTTAAAAAGAAGATTGGTTGTCAGAAAGAGAGAGTAAGGTACATGTTCGTGGCACAGTCCGACGTTGAAGTAAAAAACTGACCGCTCATGAGAATTTTGAATTACCTGAAAATATGTTTTGTTTAAAAAGGGGAATGTCTCTATTAGGTTTTATTTTGGTCTTTCTCTTAGCGACCCAGCTATATTTTGTGAAAATTCATCTGGATGAATTTTCTATCAGGAATTGTTGGCAAGGAATTCAAAATATTTATCGGACAAAACAACTGAATTTGAGACAAAAAATTCAATACATGGCTCTTTCGTCAATCAAAGAGTCGCTCAGTTTTCACTAGTCTCTATTTAAAGGAGGGATGGGCTCCATCAATTGGTAGACAGTGCCAATATTAAAAAAAATTGTTGTCTTCAATATCTGTTTATTTGATGTTAAGTTCATACTTTGTGTTGACGTGAGCATATGAGATATTGTACTAAATATATTCTTATTAAATGGTTTTTGGAAGCGAAAAATGGACAACAGAAGAGACTGTGATGTATTTATAGTTTTTACCATTATGGACCTTTACATAACTTAATGCAAAAGGAATTATGCTTCATTATTTTTTAAAATAAACCCGTATTGACTGAACTTTCAGCTGGCTGATTTCTGCTGACTGAATGTCATTACCCCCTTTAATCTTTGTGCTGAGCTTTTTAGCAGCCAAGTAGTTTGTAAAACAATAATAGCCTTAAGCTATCCTTAATAATAGGCTTTACCCCTCCAGATTTTGCAAAATAAAGCCATAAGAATCCTTGGTACTTTCTTACATCGTCCTGCACGACTTCAGGGTCTTTCTGAAACAAAAAAGTTTGTTTTATTTCTTTCATATATTAAACCTTAGTCAACTTTAGGATTTGCAATTGCCGCTCTGGCATTGTGATATTCAGCCTCCGGCGAGTTATTTTATGAATCACATATTCTTTTCACCCCCTTTTGCTTACTCGCTTCTTCATTGGCTCGTTTTGTAGCGTATAGAATCCCCTCAGTTAACTGTGAAAGAGATAAATTTTCAATAAGATACCAAATCTCTTCCATAGCAAATAGGCTTAACTTAAATACTAAATTTAAAAATCTTAATAGCCGATAACTGATTTAAGACTAAAATTAGTAGAATATATAATTAACCTTTGATGGCAGGGTGATTTTATTTGATAATTTTTTTTTTTAGTATTATTTTTGGAATTTGCCATGCTGGGGTAGCCTCCTTTGTCCTTTTCCTTCTATATGTTATGATGTTTTTAATTTATCTTTTCTATCTTTTATTTTTGGTGTATTTGAAAATTAAAGTAATAATATATAGTCTTCTTTTCGAGCTTAGCTCCCTGTTGTCTTTATTTAATTGTTTGTGTTTGTTTATATTTGTGTGAAATAAAATCTATCTATCTATCTATCAAATCCTAAGTTTTATTTATTTATTTTGTACTTCTGTCATTAAGAATTTAATAAATGAAAATATAGAGAGAAAACAGGTAGGTTATAATGTTCTAAAACAAAGTATTGGACAGTTGTTAATATAAATTCTATATTTAACAAATCAATTATTAATAAATATATTCAATTAATAACACACAAGTTGTCTTGACCTGTGTCCATTTATAACCTTAGATTTCCTCTAAAGTTCATTATATCTTAACTTTTAAATTCAATCATAGGCCATATGTGGAATTTTTTTTTCCAAATAAATAACCTGTTTCACCTGCATTTAGTAATAATTTTTGAACCTTGGGCATATGTAAATTTTTTAAATAAATATATTATTACATTTTTGCTATATTTCATTAACAAACTCGAATTGTACCGGAGACAACCTAACTTGTCTTTCTGTTTTGGGTATTCGTGCTATTTGCATGATGATTTTGGAAGTTATTAAGACATTTCAAACTCCAATTATACCAGAGACAGGGTGGTAGTGCTAAAATTACCAGTGCCAGAGCTGTAAATTGCTGGGGCGTCTTGGGGGTATGGAATACCCCCAGTGAAACGGGGGGGTTCCGGGAAAATTCGGAGTCCTTCCCCAGAATTTTTTTTATTTACCCTTTCAAAAACACTTTTTTTACGCATTCTGAAGCCAAAGCCAAACCAAACCATTCAAAAGCAGATGAAGATTCGTTAGATGTTTTCCAGAGAAATTGCTTACGGATTGTTCTGGGTACCCGACTGGCTGACCGTATTTCAAAAAATAGGCTGTACGAAAAATGTGGTTCAATACCGCTTTCTAGGGCTATAACGAAAAAAAAGGTTGAGGTGGCTAGGGCACGTTGTGCGGATGAAGGATGACAGATTGCCAAGATTGTCCTTATCGGCCAACCGTCTAGGGCTAAACGGAAAGCAGGTCCTCCTCGTCTTGGGTGGGAGGACGTCATAAAGACAGACTAAAAGGAAGCGGGAACTTCCTGGGAGGGTGTAAGAAGGGAGGCTTTGAACAGATTGGGATGGAAGAGGAGTGTGCGTAACTGTTTTGGCCTCAGGCGGCTTGGGGCTGCGGTGAGTAGTACAAGTAGTAGATGCCAAACCACACCAGATGTATAACCAAATTCCACATGTGTTTTATTATAAATTTTAATACTTAAGAGTTGGGTGTGCGGTACATAGTTTTGAGCTAGTTATGTTTAGCTTTGTGCATTTGATCTTCAATGGAATTATAATTTTCTTTATTTAATAATAAGTCATTACCATGATAAAACTCTTTAAATTTTTAAAAATGTTAATTCGTTAGATAATTTAATACCCAAAGCTAAATATGATTTTATAATGTTAAACACCATACAAATATTTAGTTGAGCTAGTTAGTTACCGCTAAAATATTGACCTGCTCAAATTCACGTACCATACACAAACAATGCAGGTCTAATTGGATCTTTGGTTATAAAAGCAGAACAATCTAAACGAATGAATGAGAATGAGTTGAAATTAATATAATAACCAGCTGTAAATTAGATATACAGAAAATACAGTTTTGAAATATTGTAATAATGTTAGTATTTAGAAGTGTGTTAACTATAAAAAATTATAATCTATAACTTCAAGTCTTGAGTGCGTCATATCTTCTGCCTCTGTGTTTTTCTCACTCTTGACTATTCGCGTCCAAGTGTCATCAGCTTCACCATGAGACCTTAACCAGGTTTTAACATAAGGATCAGGGCCCCAAGATGTCAAAAGGAACTCAATAAAGCTTTACAAATAAGAGAGGAGAAACGTGAGAAATAGTCAGCAGATTCCTTGTTGAAGTCAAAATAATGTTCAATGGGCTGAAAACACTCAGCTGAAGGGCAACTGACCAACTTAGTGCAGTTAATCCGGGACACGTCTACTACAGTCAAGATACTCTCTGAAAGAGTAATTCACTTTACATTCATCAAGTTTGAATCTTTTACACAAAACTGCGTATTTCCTCTTCACCAAACCTCACAGGAATTTCTGTTGGCCAGTGTTCTGTGTCCAATACTTGAAATTCATCTAATAGTTTTTTGTACGCCTCTTCATTCTGTCCATAAGGGGTAAACAGACGCCTGTTAAGGATGTTTGCCACACTTAATTCAGTTCAGTTCAGTTCATTTTATTTAGCATCAAAATACATTTAACAAATATGCCAATACCCGCCCCAAGAAAGATACCAAAAAAAGCACTTGCGACTGGGCGGGTACATACAACTCATTTACTAATTAATGATTAACTATAAAAAAAAAAAAAAAAAAAAAAAAAAAAAAAAAAAAAACTTAATAATAATAATAATAATAAAACAAAAAAACACTAAAAAAAAAAAAAAAAAAATCAATCTCTCATCAATTCATTTAATAATAATATAATGATAAAGATAAATAATAATAATAATAATAAAGAGAAAAAAAACTATGAACCTTGACCTAACAAATATTTTTTCAATTTATTTTTAAATAACCCCAGGTGCTCAGCCGCCCGAATGGTCTCCGGAATAGAGTTCCACACATTAGGTCCTGAAAATCTAGTATGTAAGCCGGCCCTGGTTCCACTTCTATTTGGAACAATGAAATCACTAGCATGACGAGTTTCATAATGGTGCAAAGACCTATTGTCATTAAAATAATCACGAAAAACCTCTGGACTAACATCATTCCAGCATTGATAAGCAAAAATTCCTATTTGGTAGTCTCGTAGCTGTCCTACATTCAACACTTGCAACTTGTTGAAGCAAGCTGAAGTGTTATTTACACCTTCAACATACCCACCAATAAGACGCATCGCTCTATTTTGAAGAGTCTGAACACGTTTAAAATTCACATAAAAATTACTTGCCCATAACATACAGCCATACGAAGCATATGGGTGGATCAAAGCATGGTATTAAAGCAATAAAACTCTCTGAGGTAAGAAATTTTTTAAAACGACGAATAGCTCCAAGACCAGGTGCAACCTTTGTGGCAAACAACATCACTGTGGCGTTTCCACGAAAAATTACAATCAATGTAAAAACCTAAGTGCCGGATTTCTTGAACTTGAACTACAGGCTTATTTGTTAAACAGAATTCTACCATCAATATCACTGGGCTTGCCTACTCTAGAATATACAATAAAATTAGTCTTAGTAACATTAACTGATAACAAACTCAAACTAGTAAAAACATGGAAATTTCTCAGAACACAATTTACTTTCAACACAAGACTATCCAAACAACGACTAGAAAACGTAACTGCAGTGTCATCAGCGAATGACGTTAAGCAACAATCTGGAAGATAAAACCTCATGCTATCCACATAAACCAGATACAGAAGTGGACCAAGGACCGATCCCTGTGGCACACCACACGACACTTGATAAGGGGAAGAAAAAGCATCATCAATCATCACTTTAATAGACCTCCCACACAAATAACTTTCAAACCACTTCAAACTCACTCCTTTAACACCTAAGCATTCTAATCTTTGCAATAAAATTTTAAAATCTACCGTGTCAAATGCTTTCCTAAAATCAAAAAATACTGTTAGGGGGATTTCACCTTTTACTAAACAATTATTTACAAAATCAACAAGATGAATGGCAGCATGACTAGTGGAATGACCTTTTCGAAACCCGAATTGGGTATCACTGAGTAGGCTATGTTTCGTGAGATGGTCATATAGACGGCGATGAATCACTTTTTCCAAAATTTTTGACAATAAAGGCAGTATCGATATTGGTCTCCAGTTACCGGCATCTGACCTGGCACCCCCTTTGTAAAGCGGGATAACTTTAGCTTGCTTCAACGCTTCTGGAAAGGTCCCCGTTTCCATAGATAAATTAATAATATGGAGAATACATGGTAGTATATACATTAACACAGCTTTAAAAGTTCTCAGATTCACGCCATCTATCCCAGCAGAATTCGATTTTATATTTTTCACTATTTTAACCACTTCATCACTTGTACACTTTTCAAACTGGAACTCAACAGTATCTCCACGAGAGTCCACGAATTCCCTCGCTAAGAAAATTTTCCCTGTCACACACACCTTACACTCTCTTGAACAGACGAGCCAACCTGAGAATAAAACTGGCCAAAATGATTCGCGACTACATTTTTATCACTCACATAACTTCCGTTTATATCAATGCAAGGCGACTGACTACTTTTCTGATTTCCCATAAACTCATTAATAACCTGCCATGTGGCTTTGGTATCTCCCTTACTATCAGAAAACTTTTCTTCAAAATACTTCTTCTTTGCTTGCCTTCTCATACTGTTCACCTTATTTCTCACTCGCTTGAACTCCGCAAAATCTGCGTCATCCTGACTATTAAGATATTGCTCATATAACAAGTTCCTTTTTTTATCATGTCTATTATTGCCTCCGTAATCCACGGCTTGCGGGGATCGTCCTCTTTTGTTTGGTCAAGCGCAAGGGGCATGTTTTCTCATAAGCCGGTTGGAAAATATACATGACCTGATTGTACGCTAGAGAAGAATCACCAGAAATCCCAGGACCGAGTCCCACTTGATACAGCTCAACTCCTCGGCAAAGCTATTCAGATTTCGCTTTTCAGCTCACGTGTCAGTATTTTTTTAGCTGGGATACGTCGTTTTCTAAGACACGTCACATGAGCAATTACCGGAAGATGATCTGAGCCTGGATATACTATCACATCTGAATAGCTTTGACTCAAATTGCTAGGTCCCACGCAAAAAACGTTATCAATTAAGGTCGCAGAATGAGTAGAGATTCGGGTAGGTACACAAGTTTAAAGGGTAAAGGTCACTTGAAATCATATAATTAAAAAAATCCAAATTATCACCTGAAAGATCTAAAAGATTATAGTTAAAATCACCCATACAAAAAAATCCATGCTTGAAGACGGAACCAACCTCATCAACTCATCAAAACCTGCTACAAACTCATCCAGGCGAGCACTGGGCGGCTTATACACCACACTAATTAAAACATTCCTTTTTTCAATTTCTAATTCCAAACAAAACTTTCAATCTTACCTTCTATCCATACACCCAAATCCTCCCTCACCATATACTTCATATTTTTCTTAATCAAAAATCCCAGGCCTCCTCGGTTCATAGTTGATCGGTTTCTTACCTCAAAATCATATCCTGGAAAAGAAAAAGCCGAGAGAGATTGGTCAGAACTCAAAAAAGTTTCACAAATACCCATTATATCAAATTTTGAAGAAGATATCTCAATCATCTGCAGAACATCTAAATATCCCGTAGTAAGGTGGCAATTCCACGTGCAAAGACACAGCGACATGTCTCCACTAACTTGCGACGGCAATATATAAGAACTCTCACGAAGAGGCTTTGAATTAATAATAGGCAAATCATCACTTCCAATTTGAGCCTCTAAATGATCTTCAATACGGAGCGGATTACGCATAAATCTATTCAATGAAGAAAAATCATTCAACATAAATAAGGAAATAAAATAATTTCTCTTAATCTAAAAAAAAAAAAAAAAAAAAAAAAAAAAAAAAAAAAAAAAAAAAAATAAAACAAACAAAAAACACAAAATAATCAACATTTACTAAAACACTAAAGAGTGTCAACAAGTGAGCAGATTCGTGTTGGGTGGCTATCACCCTGCTCACGTTTGTAAACACGGCCACGATCAGACCACACGTTTTTTGCACCATATCTGTTTCTCGCACCTTCAAAATCGCTTTTTTCATTTTCGTAAGATATTCAGTGACGAATACACCTGATTTTGCCCACTTTGATTCGCTCTGAAAATATTATACGCCGTATCTTTAGTTGCAAATTTAACGAGAACTGGCGCAACAGTCGTAGGTGTCTGGATATTATCCGGGCAGCGTTCGGAAGTCTAAAACGGTTCAAAGACAACAACTGTTCTTTCTGGACATTTACACCCATTCTCTTCACTATATTAAGAACAGTAGTACCCAGGTCGTTTCCGGGGTCCTATTAATAGTAGTTGTTGTACATTAGTAGTTACAAAATTTGTATTTTGTTCCAATGTAACAGAGTAAAAAACTACCTCCTTCCTTTATAGCTGTCTTAGTCTCTAAGGTTGTTGCTCCTGGTTTCTCCTTCAGTGACTGAATGTATCTAATAGATCTTCTTATAAGTTTTTCTGCTTTTTATATTTGTAATTGTACGATTTTGGAGACTCTCTGACAGTGTTAAGAGCTCACAAAGTATGTCATACATGACGGCTAAATCAAGCAAGAACTGCTTTGAGGTTAGTTGATTTAAGAGGCCCTTGAAAGTGCTTTTTTCTGCTGATGATCTGGTTGTATCATCTTTACAAGAGGAAAATTGCGCCGCCAAGGTACTGTAGCTACACCAAACCGCAGTAACCGTTCTAAATGAGCTAGCCACCCATCTAGTGTTTAAAACACGCCCCTATTTTGTTTAGTTGCGCACTTAGATTAGATGCACATTCTGATAACTGACGTTGATTTTTAGAAGATAAACTATACACTGTATACAATTTGTCCATAAGGGATTGGAAGAGGTTGACCCCTGATACTTCTTCTACAGCGTCAGTTAGTGCAAGCTCTATTCTGTGATTCATACAGTGCCAGATTATTAAATTGGGAAATTCAGTTGGGAACTTTGCAGCTACGCCAGAACGTTTCCTAGCATTACATTGGCTCCATTACTAGTGAAGGCAACTAATTTTTTTTTTTTTTTTTTTTTTTTTGATAGTCATGGTCAAAACCATATTTAGTGTGACTTTTGTAACTGCTTCAAATACAGTTTCCGCTTTTTGGTCGGAAAGTTCTATTAGATCTAAGATCAAGGTTTCTGGATCTTTGTTTTTGTTAATTTCACACTTCAAATAAGCTATTAAAACTGACTTAGAGCTTAAGGTAATGAACTCGTCTAAGATTATGGAGATCTTACCATCCTAATTCTTTATTTTACTTGTTATTTTAACCTTCATTTCTTGGGTAATGTCATATATAATTGTAGTGGTAATGTAACGAGAATATAGACCAACTCCAATATTGACACCATTTAATCGTTGTAGTTCAAATAAATCAAAATGATCCGAATATAGTCGATCATTTTTCGCCAAATAATAAGCTGAGCTAAAAAACTGATTTGGTTGATTCTTTATGAGTTTCATTGAAAGCATCACAAACTGTTTCAATTGAGAGCTTGTGATTACTTGTGTTCAATAATCTTTTTGTGCAACGATTTCAACTGAGCATCTCTTTTTGAGCCATTACTTGTGATATGGTAAGAGCGCGATTCATTGGGTAAAGAAATGCGCTCGGCTTTAAAAGCACCTAGGCTGGATAAATCACTGCATATTTTTTGGTCCAAATTTTCCATCCCTACAGTCTAACCAAGGATAAGCTTCTTTTTTCTTACCCCAAATATCCATTGTCCAAACGTCTGGCCAGTCACATTTGACTCCTTGTCTTTCAGCTTCCAAATTTGTACTTTCAACACACGTAGGTTCTCTTGCCTCAGACGTCATCGCTTCACTTTCAATGTCATTTTTTTTTTGTTATGAACTTCTGAGGCTGTTTTATTTACAGATCCTCTTTTGAAAGAAGAGATATTGGATTTTTGTTTTGGCCAAGTTTTTGCCATTTTAAAATCAATAATCATAAATAGCCCCCCAGTAATCACAAACACTATCATTAACAGCAACTATTCCAAATGATAGAACGTAACTGTTTACAGGACGAACAAAATACGTAAATAAACAAAAAAGACTGAAGTTAGGCCAGAAGTCTCGCGCAAGTAAGTGGCGTGATGTCAAAGTACAGTAATGCTAGTGCAGGTTCGTATTTTACCTGCGCGTGCGCGAAATACGTAATAAACATTCCCGCTGACGGAACAAATCAGTACCGGAGCGCTGCTCCTCCCTCAAAAGCAGTGCCGGTGCGTCACTCCGCTCCGCTCTGGCTCCACTACAACCCTGACCAGAGACAACTTGATTTGTCATTTTGTTGTGCGTATTAGCGTTATTTACGTGGTAATATTGGAAGTTATTAAGATATGAGTTATGTTTATTGTTTTTGTTTTTTGTCTTCCTTTTCTAAATATGTTGTGTTTAATTTAGCTTAATTCCTTTTTTTTTTTTTTTTCGTTGATAAAGGCATCAGGGTGTGAAGTCTAAATATTCGGATTTCATTATTATTTAAAGTTTGTTGGTTTTCTTGTCCACTACTTTATTTTAGAATATTATACCCGTTTTCTTTATATATTTTCATTTGTTAAATTCTGTAAATGCGAAGGCAGTTCGGTCTAAGAAATTGTTTCTGTTATTGAGCTTTTTAGATGAACAGTTAACAGCCTGGGTCACTAAACGTAAAACGTGTAATGGTTCTCGGGCAATTCATCAAAATGGAAAATATATTTACTCGACCCAAGGGCCTAATAGTTTACCTTTGGACGTTTCCTTTTGTTTTTGTTATTTTTTTTTTGCAATATTTTGTGCTTTAAAATTTTTAATTTAGTTTTAGTGAATCTTTGTTTCTTACATTTTCATAATTGTGAAGGGGATTGCAAATTAGATTCATAATACAGTTTGCACATTTTTCCCGTATAAAATGTGCAGCAGAAGTAGGCCACTATTTGAAAAGTTAAAGACTGATTCGACTTGATTCCATTTAAAAAAGAAACAGTGGAGATATCCAAGAAGGAAATCCATTACTGGTTTGGATTTTAAATGGATATTTTCTTTGGTTGAAAAATTTCTTAAAGTGTATGTGTTTGTTTATGTACTTGAGCATAAAACCTGTTCTACATTTAAAAAGAGGCTCCATTTTTGAAGGCGGGAGGATTATAACTGCCCACTGGATTATATCCTGTATTTTGAAGAAACCCTTATTTTGGTGTTTTCGTTGGAAATAACCCTTTAAGTTTCGAAAATATATATTTTATTCTATCTTCATTAAAGACATTTGAAAAATCCTCACCCCCGCCTCTTACATTTTCATGATCTGGTGTTGCTGATTTGAGACTCGTTTTAATCAAAATGACTTCTAAAAAAAGTTGTCCAAGTAAATTTTTGTAAAGTTTTTTAGCACGAATCCGTATTCAAGGGAAGGTCCTGGTGATTAAAAGTACATTTTGCATCCTTTGCTGCCATTGCGTCAGTCAAGACCAATTGGTATATTTTATTTAGATGTCACTATCGTCACTTCAATATGGCATACAGCTTATGTAAAATTACACTTTCAATATAGTATTCGGATCGTAAGCATAGCTGCCATTCCATTTGGAGGGGGGGGGGGTATATTTTTAGTTTTTATGGTGTTTTTGCCTAAATTATTCAGGTAAAAACTCTCTTTGTTAACTTCAAATAGATAATGCCAGAAACAACTGAGAAACAAGCTGGTTCGGTAATTAAAAAAAACAAAACTAGGTTACCTTGAATACGTCTATCAGACTTAGAAAGGCAAAGTGGTAGCAACAGGAGAGACAAAACAATCACAACAGCATTGCATCCTAAGATTGGACCTTTCCTATTTAAAGTAGTGATTAATCCGTGAAACGTACTGCTTATGTACTGCGTTTTCCGTAAGACCAAGAGGTATTTTTCCTATCTATTAGCAATTATAAAAAAATCAATTAATTTTGTCTTGCTTCTAGTTAAGAAAGCCTGTCTCATCTGCATCATTAACGTCAATAAAAATTGGTAAGAACGATGCAACTGATGAAGCACCGAATATTACTGGCTCTAGGTAAGATTTGTTTTGAAAATAAGAAGTTTGAAAAAAAGACTGACAATTTTTTTCTGTGAAGGAATAGCCTAATGTTCTGTTTCCAAACTCTTGGTTTAAAATAATGTATTATGGATTTTAAATTCGCTTCTAAAACATTTTTTCAGCAAAATATTTTGCCATCGTTTTAAAGTCAAGGATTTTTTTTTTAATCAAAAAATACTATAGTAACAAGACTAATTATTTTTGTCATGAACTAAGAGTCAAAGTATTTGTTTTATCAAAAAATATGCCATTGTTTGTTGTCGTTTTTTTTTTTGGAGAGACGATAATTGTTTCAGTTTACCATTGCGAAATCATCATTGTTGCATATGTTTGTTTTTAGAGGCCAAGTTTTGCTTCCGTTGTCCCCAAGAATATAGTACAGTCACCCATGCGAACTGCAAACTGCACCCATGCGAATTTCATACGAACTGCACTCACGCAAGGGCTTACCCAGAGATGATGATCTAATAATAGTTATAATTCAGCCTACGCAAAACTGTAACTGTTAAATATTGGGCAAAAAGAAATTGGCACCCACAAAACTCTGCACCATAGAACATCAATTTTACTTACTGAAAATTCACCCATATGCGCAACCTCTTGCATTTCCAATTTTTTGTTAATTCTTTTGTGGGTATAATCTCACTTTGGCTGTAATGCTCCGTGGGTGAAGTCTTTCGTGAATGCTCTGTAGGTGCAGTCTTCCTGGTTTTTCAAAGAAACGTTTCTCTAGAATATTAAAGACCTTCCCGTTTGTTAGAACAATTAATGAAGAACGAAGGATTTCCTGCAAGGAATGAACAGAATATGGCCCGAACAGAAAAAGAATTATAAAAGGCTTGCCGTCGTCGTAGAAATAATTAATCGATGTAGAAACGAAAGTCTTCACAGGGAGGGGGAAGACGAAAATCTCTTATTACTTCATTTTGAGTTGAATTGAGCTATATACTTTTATAAGAGGCAAAGCTCTTGCGTTGCCATAGTAAAGAGCCGTAAGACTTCAATGTATTTTTTTTTTCCTGTGCCGGTTTATATGGAAGAGTTGGCCGATTGGAAATCAAAATTTCTAGTGCTCTTTCTAAGAGTTGAAAATAACCAGAGGACAACCAGCCCCCTCCCAAGTCCTCTTAGCTGCCCCCTCCAAAGATATCCGATAAGAATTTCTAGATAATTGTTTTATTCAAAATAGCTTAAAAGTCAAATAACTATGCTTTCGGAAATCACCTGAGCTCTAAAAGCCTTGGGGTAAGGGCTGTAAGTTAAGTAAGCTGCCCATTGTTTACATATAGGGTTTGTTATTGAATTGAATATTTTTATGACACGTTGTAAACGCAATAAAAACGGAGCATTAGAGAAGAAGAGAAAAAAATGAAAAAGAAAAACAGAAAATGACAAATAAAACAAAATTAAAATTCATAAAATAAGCACACAAGCACATCAATTAACTAAATAGTTACACAATACACATAACAAGCACAATGATAAAAAAAAAACGCAATATATGTACTGTTTTAAAAGGGAGTGCCACGAGTGTCCATTGATTCCTTTATTATAAGCTTCAATGCATCTGCCGATGGCAGCATTAGGGTCTATAATACCGTATCCCGTATCTCCTATTCACCCAAGAATTACTTGCCTAAGGGGGGGCAAGTGCCAAGGATATATTTAGGGTACCGGTAATAAATTTGTCGAAGTTGCTCTAGTTCCATTGCCGAGAAGGTACGCAGTAAAAGGTCAAGGTAAAAAAAAATTTGGAAGCGCAAATGAGTTATACAATTTAGCTAGCAGCCAGCAATTAAGACGAAGTTTATTAGATTAAATAAAAAAACAAGTTTTTTAACTGAAGGTAAGGAGCGACATTAAAACTTAAAACGAACAGAAATTGTACCGTATATGAAAGGGGCTGTCCGCTCCTCAACGCCTTGCTCTTTACGCTAAAGTTTTTATTGTTTTAAAAATAGAGTTGTGTGAAAGAGTCAAACTTCAGCGTAAAGGTCGAGGCGTGAGGAGGGGACAGCCCCTTTCATATACGGAGTAATTTCTGTTCGTTTTAAGTTTTAATGTCGCTCCTTACTTTCAGTTTAAAAAAAACTTGTTTTTTTTTTTAATTTCTGAACGTTTTAAAATTAATGCAGGTTTTGGTTTTGCCTCACCGTACATGAATAATTAAAACGAAGTTTGCATATTACTTTTACTTTTTTTTGGCTAAATGGCTTTCTCGGAAGTTATTTAATTTTATTTACGCATGTTTTTATTAGTAATAAATATTCGTAACTTACGTAACGAACTCCTATATTCGTATTTTTTATTACGTATATTAGGGGGTTCGCCCCCTAGTCAATATCTCGCTCTTTACGCTAGAGTTTGAATTTTGTTCTAATTCATTAAGAATGACCCCTTAATCACAAAGGCCATTAATTACAATAAATAGCTCTTACCAAAGTGCTAAAAAAAAAAAATTTAGAGTAAAGAGCCAGGTATTGACTAGGGGGCGAACCCTTTCATATACGTAATAGTTTCTGTTTGTTTAAGTTTCGATGTTCAAAAGCTTTCAGTTGAAAACTTGTTTTTATTTATTTATTTAATTTCTGATCGTTTTTTTTTTTAAATAATGCTGGGAAATCCGGCGCCCCCTGCATAGCAATGTCCCTTCCCCCAAGAAAACCTCCTTTATGAACAGGTCCTGAGACGTAACTCCGATTCGCCCCCCCCCTCTCCCACTACCAGAAAAAATGCCCCCTGAAAATGTCTGTATACTTCCCAATAACCAATACTATATGTAAACATTGGGCAAAGTTCATAGCTAGCAGCCCTTCCCCCGGGGACTGTGGGGGATTAATCCATCCTCAAAGACATAGTTATTATATTTTTTGACCATGCTGAACAAAATGACTATCTCAAAATTTTGATCGGTGACCTTGGGAAAAAATGAGCATGGGAGGGGTCTAGTTGCCCTCCATTTTTTTGGTCACTTAAAAAGGCACTAGAACTTTTAATGTCTGTTCTAATCAGCCCTCCCGTGATATTCTAAGACCACTGGGTCGATACGATCACCCCGGGGGAAAAAAACAAACAAAAAAACAAATAAACACGCATCCCTGATGTTTCTTCTGGCAAAAAATACAAAATTCCGCATTTTTGCAGATAGGAGCTTGAAGCTTCTATAGTGGGGTTCTCTGATCCGCTGAATCTGATGGTGTGATTTCCATTAAGATTCTATGACTTTTAGGGGGGTTTTCCCTCCTTTTTCATAAAATAAGGCAGATTTTCGCAGGCGCGTAACTTTTGACGGGTAAGACTAAACTTGATTAAACTTCTATATTTGAAACCAACATACTGTTTGATACTTTGTTGCCGTAGGCACTGGACCTTCGGCACTGGAAATGACGGATAAAGAGCTTTCTGGTCGCTTTATTGGGGAAGGGGGGACATGTTTATCCCAAGTCTCTAAAAAGGCTTAGGGCATTAAGGTGAAACTGTAAGGAATGCTGAAGGGGTGCTGAACAAAAGCAATGCACACTATGTATATTCTGGTTGTCAAAATGCGTATCAGCAATACCTCAGGTTAGGCTGAGGGTATTAAGTTGAAACTTTCTGGGTATTTTAGCAGAATGTTGAAAAGTGATTGAAGGGCAGCCACTCCTCCCTTCCTTATGCTCTTTTTAGCTGTCCTTCCCTCAAAGAAATTCGAACAAATGTTGATATTGCCATTTTTCCAAAATAGTCTAAAGGTCAAATAACCATGTCTCCGGTTATTTCACGAGCCCCCAGCCCCTGGGGAAAGGGCTCTAAGCTATGCAAGCTGCCCATTGTTTACATATATATGTTTTTTTTAGGAAAAGGGGTATGTTTGATTCCTGGTCTCCAAAAAGGCTCAGGAAATTAAGTTGAAACTTTTAGAAAATATTTAGGAGGGTATTAGATAATATTAAAAGGACACTATGTGTATGCTGGTTGTCTAAACGATGCCAGCAATATCTCCGAAATGTCTGAGGGTATTAAGTTGATACTTTCAGGGCAGACACAGCTCCTGGGCAAGGACTTTAAGTTATGCGAGTTGCCCAGTTTCACTATGTGTGAACAATATGTAAGTTGCTTTACTTCACCTTAATGTGGTCTTCATTTACTTCAACGTCAGTTCGTTTTTGGATTGAATTATCCCCTTGTATTAGTCTTTTTTCCGTTCCATGTTTGCTTATTATATGACTTTATTTCTGCTCGTTTTAATTTTTTAATATGACTTTTAACTTGTGTTATAAAAGTCTTTATTGGAAAGCATTTTTAAAAAATAATTTTTATTCATTTAACTGGCAAAGTTTACTTTTATTATTCATCAAGTTTTCACAGTATTTCTGCTTAACTACTAAAATATTGGACTGCAAACTTAATTTTGAGCCGAGTTTGAATATTCAGTCCAAATTTCTGTTAAATTCAGTCCAAACTTCAGTTAATTTTGTGATTTCAAGTTTTCACAGTATTTCTGTTAAAGGACTAAAATATTGGACTGCAAACTTATTTTAGGCAGAGCTTGAATATTCACTTCAAATTTCTCATTAGCCGTTGTTTTGTGCAATAATTTCTTAACATAATTTTTATATTAATTGATAGTATACTGAGAGAGAGATTTTAATCATATGGATTGAAAATCTGCATTAATATTATATATATATATATATATATATATATATATATATATATATATATATATATATATATATAATATATATATATATATATATATATATATATATATATATATATATATATATATATATATATATATATATATATATATATATATATATATATATATATATATATATATATATATATATATATATATATATATATATATATATATATATATATATATATATATATATATATATATATATATATATATATATATATATATATATATATATATATATATATATATAATATATATATATATATATATATATATATATATATATATATATATATATATATATATATATATATATATATATATATATATATATATATATATATATATATATATATATATATCATTCTTATATTCACGGCGCCAGGTACTTAAAGGTATTTGATATGCCACTATTCATTTACCTCGTTCTGAAACCTCGAGGTTTTAAATGTCTGTTGAACCTTCTCTTTAAGGGGTCAACAGAGAAATTTGCAGAAAACATCCTCAGGTAGATCGTTTCTGATAGAGGTGCAGATACAACATTCTACTATAATAATGCGTTCCTTTTCTTTTTGGTTGTACTGTTAGTTTCTTTCAATAAACGCCAGTCAAACTTATCTAAAAAAATGGATAATTATGTTTTTTTGGCTGTGTAGGCTTAAGTTTGACCAATTCTTTTATTCAAAGCATTTCGGCGTACGATATGTATAGCCAGTTGGTATTTTCCAGTGTTTTATTTAACGGTGTTCTTTCGAAACACTTGATCTGGAAATTATATTCGATTTGATAATACTACGTTAATATTGAATTTGATATATTAATAAATTTATAGGATATGTATAGCTAACTGGTAATGTCCAGTGTGTTATTTACCCGTGTTATGTCGAAAACACTTTATCTGAAAATTAGACTGTTCCTCATTTCTCTTGGTATTCTTTTTATTTCATTAATTAAAAAAACTTTTTCCACAAAATAAGTTTTTCAAAGAAAAGTAAAGAACTCCATTAAACAAAAAATTAGCAAAAATAAAATGAAATAATCTACCAAGCGTGAAACTACCACAAATCAGCATCGATAAATAAATGAAACCCAAAACGAACAGAAATTACAATAAATAACCGAGTCAAACTCAAAACGAGCAGAAATTAACGTAAGTTGGGCTCAAAACTCTTATGCCTTCCTAAGGCCAGAACATAATTTGCACTTTACTGAAAAAAATGTCAATGTTTTTACTTTTATAACTTTAATAAATCAAATAATATTAGCATTTTGTTACTAAATATCAGTATATGTATATTAAACTGACAATGCACATTCATTTGTATTTTTTTTCAGTAAAGTGCAAATTATGTTCTGGCCTTGGGAAGGCATAGGGGTTATTTTTTTTCTTTCGCTTTTATAACTCCTTCGAGCATTTACATGTATTTGTATGAAGGGTTGAAATAAAATCATTATTATTATTATTATTATTATTATTATTCCACACCCACCATTTATTCTAACACATCCAATCAAAATTTTGAGATAACCATTTTGTTCAACGTAGTTGAAAGTTCTGAAAATTAGGTCCTTGAGGATGACAAACCCCCCCCCCCCCCCACAGCCCTCAAGGCAAGGATTGCAAGTTATACCCTGGGGCATATAATGTTTTTATAGAAAGCGTTGTCGTAGAAACTTCAAAAAGGGCTCATTTGATTAGAAATTGAATTGGCTAGTGCCCTTTTTAATAGTCGAAAGTGATTGAAAGGCAACTAACACCCCTTCCACACCCACCCTTTATACAAAAACACATTCAATCAAAATTTTGAGATAGCCATTTTGTTAAAAGTAGTTTAAAGGTCCGAAAATTATATCTTTGAGGATGACACTCCCCCCACAGACCTAAGGGTAAGGGTCGTAAGTTATGCTATGGGGGAATATAAGGTATTCATTGAAAGCTTTGTCGTAGAAACTTGAAAAAAGGCTCATTTGATTGGAAATTCAAAGTGCCAGTGCCCTTTTTAATAGTCGAAAGTGATTTAAGGGCAACTAAACCCCTCTCACGACCATCTTTTCTCTAAAGACATCCAATCAAAATTTTAAAATAAAAATAGCCAATTTGTTCAACTTAGTTAAAAGATTTAGAAATTAGGTCTTTGAGGATGATAACCCCCTCAGTTCCCTCGGGGCAAGGGTTGTAAGTTATGCCCTGGGGGCATATGAGGTTTTTATAGATAGTGATTTCGTAGAAACTTCAAAAAGTGCTCCTTCGATTGGAAATTAGAAGGACTTGTGCCCTTTTTAATAGGCGAAAGTGACTGGAAGATAACTAACACCCCTCTCACACCCACCATTTCCCCAAACACATCCAATCAAAATTTTGAGATAGCCATTTTGTTCGACGTAGTTAAAAATTCCGGAAATTATGTTTTTGAAGATGACACTCCTTCCACAGCCCTCAGGGCAAGGGTTGTAAGTTATGCTCTAGGGGCATATAATTTTTTTTTATATAGAAAGTTTTGTCGTAGAAAATTCAAAAAGGAATCATTCGATTAAAAATTGAAACGGCTAGTGCCCTTTTTAATAGTCGAAAGTAATTGGAGGGGAAGTAACCCCCCTCTCACGCCCACCATTTTCCCAAACACATTCAATCAACATTTTGAGATAACCATTTTGTTCAACGTAGTTGAAAAGTCTGGAAATTGTGTCTTTGATGACGACAACCCCCTCAAAGCCCTCAGGGCAAGGGTTGTAAGTTATGCCCTGGTGCATATAAGGTTCTTAAAGAAACTTTGTCGTAGAAACTTCAAAAAGGGCTCATTCGATTGAAAATTGAAAGGGCTAGTGCCCTTTTTTGATAGTCGGAATTGATTGGAGGGCAACTAACCCTCCTCTCACGCCCACCATTTCCCCCAAACACATCCAATCAAAATTTTGAGCAAGCAATTTTCTTAAACGTTGTTGAAAGTTTTGGAAATTAGGCCTTTGAGGATGACAACCCCACCCCCAGCCCTCAGGGCAAGGGTTTTACGTTATGCCCTGGGGCCATATAAGGTTTTTATTAAAAGTGTTGTCGTAGAAACTTCAAAAGGTCTAATTCGATTGGAAATTGAAAGGGCTAGTGCCTTTTTAATAGTTGAAAATGATTGGAGAGCAACTAAGGTTTATAGAAAGCTTTGTCACAGAAACTCAAAAAGGGCTCATCCGATTGGAAATTGAAAGGGCTAGTGGCCTTTTTAATAGTTGAAAGTGATTGGAAGGCTTGAAATTTTTATAGTAAAGATCGATGTGGGTACTATGTATTATTATTATTATTTTTTTTTTTTTTTTGGTTTAGACCAGGCCACTTCGTATCGAAGGAGTGGCCGTAGGAACTTCGAAAAGGGCTCATTTAATTGAAAATAGAAAGGGCTAATGCCCTTTTTAATAGTCGAAAGGGATTGGAGGGCAAGTAGTTTCCCTCCCACGCCCACCCTTTCCATTTTCCCCTTATGTTTAAAAACTAAATGTTTTCTTAAGATTAAATCAAAATGCACTGTGTTTAATGCTAATTACCAATAAGGCATTTCAACAGTATCCCATGAGCGACTGAGGGCATTATGTTCAAACTTTCGGGGCTGTTTCTGCTCTTAGAATTTTACCAAATCAAAATAGTGTAAGTGAGTTAACAGATTTTTTTTTTTTGTGAATGGTATTAAGTTTACTATTTCAGGTCAACTAGAGGAGGTATGAAACTAAATTAAACAGTGCTATTTGTGTCCAGATTTTTAAAAGGGTGCATGTTGTTAAAAATTGCTGAAAATTTTTCTCCAGCCTACAAATAGTAGGCCAACTAAAAAGTCTTAAAAAACGAAAAGATTTAAAGTATTATTTTCATTTCCCCTAAAAAAAACTATGTCAATATAAAACGAACAGAAATTAATTGAAAAAAGTTTTTCCATATAATAAGTTTTTCAAATAAAAGTAAAGAACTCCATTAAACCAAATATGAGCAAAAATAAAATCAAATAATCTACCAAGCGTGAAACTACCACAAATCAGCATCGATAAATAAATGAAACCCAAAACGAACAGAAATTGCAATAAATAACCGAGTCAAACTCAAAACGAGCAGAAATTAACATGAGTAGGCTCAAAACCTCTATGCCTTCCCAAGTCCAGAACATAACTTGCACTTTACTGAAAAAATACAACTGAATTGGATTTTGTCAAAAAAAATACCAATGTGTCAGTTTAACATACATATTCAGATATTTAGTAATCAAAATGTTAATATTATTTGATTTATCAAAGTTATAAAAGTAAAAATATTTATATTTTTTCCCGATAAGTACAAATTATGTTCTGGCCTTGGGAAGGCATAGGGGTTTTGAGCCCTACTCAAGTTAATTTCTGTTCGTTTTGAGTTTGACTCAGTTAATTATTGTAATTTTTGTTCGTTTTGAGTTTCATTTATTTATCGATGCTAATTTGTGGTAGTTTCACGCTTGGTAGACTATTTGATTTTATTTTTGCTCATTTTTGGATTAATGGAGCTCTTTACTTTTCTTTGAAAAACTTATTTTGTGGAATATTTTTTTTTTATTAATCATAATCAAAATGACTGGAAAGAATTAGTGGAACCGAACTGAATGTTTAATATATAACATTATTAATTCCTGGAAATCTCAGCAATTCAAAATTCAATATTTTATTTAACATGTGTTTTCATTTTCTAGTATTTTATCATAAAAATTATGCTTAAAATATATATATTTTTTTTGTTATACATGAATATATACATAATATTTAGTTATTGTTTATAATAACCATATTCATACTTGACAGTGTAATTTTATTTTTCTAAACATATTCGAAAAATAAAAAATATATAATCACTGTAATAATCTGGATGACTTGAAAGAGATAATGAAAATGAAATTAATGTTTATTATACAATTATATTAATTCCTGGAAATATCAGCAATTAAAATTAAGACTATTTAACAGATTTTTTTTCAATGTTATAAGCATAAAAACTATGTCTGAAATATATCTTATATTCAGTAAAGCGCAAATGACACAACAGACTTTAGAAGGTTTTACGGTTTAGAGGGCGTAAATAGCATAAATTGGTACATTCGCATGCCTGCCCGTACAGAGATGGAAAAGGAGAGGCGGGGGTAGGACATCACGGTCTCACCAGAAAATTTATTGAATGGGGGGGGGATGGGTTAAAAAGTGCTACCATGAGCTTTGTTTTTGGTGATTTTAAATGGTGTTGTTTCTCTTTTCCTATTTATACACCATGTTTCAATTGAAAGATGTGGATTCAGTGTATTGAACATCGGACGACCTTATTGTAGAGGTCGCGGTAGCCTCAGCCATGTAGAAGATAAAAAGTCAAGCATAATTTCCATTCATTTGAACAATAATAACCCCTTTGTCCATCCAAAATTCTATAGTAAATATATTATTAACAACTTATTCAACAAAACTACTGTTCGTCAAAAAATTGTGACTATATGCTCAAATTTTGTCCAAGATTTTCATTACAATCCGAAATTTTTATCCGTAAGCAGATAAACTGAAAAGCGGGGTTTTCTAATCAATTTAAAGTTATAGGTATACACAATTTACGAAAACTGACATCGAGAAGTTTCAACCCTCGCCCAGGACAGAACACTCTGGAGACGACTAACGGCGCTGTCGTCCCATTCCCTATGCACTTGTAATTTGCCTAGCATGAGCTTTAAGTATACAACTTAGCAGTAAGAAATTAGTGGTTTGTGTAGCCGGTGCTTCACATCGTATCTTGCTTAAGCCAGGTCATGATTTGGAAAACGTCAGAAACTAAATTAGAAAACAAAAATTTCGCTTGAAAGTAAGGAGCAACATTAAAACTTGAAACTAACAGGAATCCTTAAATGAGGGACTTCTCCCTCCTCAACTCCTCATTCTTTCTGCTAAAGTTTAACTTGTTGTTCCATTTTTTTAAGAACGACTGCTGAAACACAAGGGCCATTGAATTGGAACAAGAATCTTTTTTAAACCATTGAATATCTCCAGCGTAACGATCAAGGGGTTGATGAGGGAGCAGCCTTAGCTCATATATGGAAAAATTTTATTTATTTCAAGTTTTAATGTTGCTCCTTACTTTCATCTGAAAAAAAATTGTTTTTTTTCTTTATCTAATATATCGTATGGCTATATGCTTGAAGGAATACCTATGGGTTATTTAGGCTGCAGAGTGCTATGATGACCTTATCTTTTAAAAATTTGGGATTTTAATATTCGTTTTCTTTTAGTTTTGTTTAACTTTAGTAAAGTTAGAAGCACTCAACAATTATCCAAGCTTCAAAATTTTTAAACTCTTTTAGAACACTCTTGGATCGTCAACGCTCATGGGAAGAAAAAAAAAATGGACATTTAGGCAAACACAGACCTAACGTAGGATATCGATTAGGACGACGGAAGGCTTTGTTTGAGAAACGCAAAAGAATAAGTGATTATGCTCTGGTGCTCGGCATGTTTGGTATCATAGTGATGTGTTTAGAAAATGAGCTTGCATCTGCAAATGTATATAATAAGGTAAATTATCTGTTTCCTGTATTTAATCGTGTAACTAATATTGTCCTTAAACGTCTTTCCGTGATGGTGTATATCGTCCCACAGTGAAGCAATGGAGCCTTTCCTTAGGATCGATGTTCTGTTAGAAAAGTTTCGATTTTTAAAATACAAGAACCTTAAATTTTGGGGTTTCTCTGGAGAGTTCCTAGCGTAAGAGGCTTGAAGAGGTTGGGATGGAGAAGGAAAGTTGCTCAAGACATTGCCTCTATGTGGCCTATTTTATTGACAGATTTGTATTATAGAAGCGGAGCAGTTATGATATTGGTCTTGTCGTATGACCAAAGACTGTTAATCTTGAATCTTCGTGGAACCCTGAGTTAAACCATCCTCTCCTCACGACGACGCTGTGGCTTTTATGATCATATATAATTTTTAACGAAGATGACTCTTATTTGTCGAAATATAGTTCCTATAAATAATGTACACCAAGTTTCGATTTCATTTTTTTCTGGAATAAGAAAAAAAACGTTGAGGAGTCCAATTAAAGATTATGCTGATAGGGCCAAACAGCTAGTCGGCTTAATTGCTCTTATTTGCCCTGATTTCCCAAGAGTCTTTCCACAGAAAGACAAAATCCTTTTGTGAATCTCAATGCGCTCTCTCTGGTCGTAGCTTCCATTCAATCACGCCTTCAGACAAAAACAGATTGAGGAAAAGCGTGGAATCCAATAAATACATTAGACTAAACAGTTCTTAAATCAAGTAAGAACATATTGTGTTGAATCGAAAGCATTATTATTTTGTCTTTCTTGTTTTTTCTATTTATCAGGTACAGGTCACATTAGGGCACGAAAGTCAGACGATCCACAAAGGGGGCATCAGTGATTCTTTATCATGATATGTAAATTTAACATTGCCTTTCGTAATCACAAATATCTCATGTTTCCTTGTGGACTGCAACACTTCCTTAGTAATTTCAACAGCCCCTCACGCCAATCTTGAGGGAAAGGGGAAGCTTGAATTCTTCCAGCCCTAATCTCTCGTTTGTGCAATTATGCAAGAAATAAGTGACAAAAGAAAATAATAATTCTGCTTAGTTTATACTTAAAGAAACGTTTAGTTATAAACTAAATCTCCACTATATTTCCAAATGTACACTGCATTCTCAAAATATGTTTGGTATTGTCATCTAAAAAGACTAACAAGACAAGCTTTCTCCTTCTTCTTCTTTTCAAGAAGCAAGTTGAAATTCATTAGAATACACTTAACAATATTTGATAACTCTTGACTGTGGAGAAACATATATACTTCGATTATATTTATCAAACAGTTCGTGGTAATGAACTGTTAGTAAGGATTGACTCAGCTTAATAGCAACCAAAACTCTAAAAAAGGAATTTCGATAACAATTAAGTTATATTAAGTTTAATGTAAAATTAATTAAGTTTTAATATTACACATCAAAAGCTACGAGCCAGAGAAAATTTGACTGATTTACAAAAAGAGGTGACCCCTAAAGCGTTAAGTTATTTTAGTGAATATAATACAATCAGATTCAATGTATTCGAGAACACTACATTGGAAGTTTCTAGTTTCTATCTGCAAAAATATAGAAAGAAAGATTGCGGGTGTTTTTTTTTTTTTCAGGGTGATATTGTATCGAATCCATGGTCCTAAGAGATCAGGAAAGGTCTAACTCGCACGTATATTTTAAGTTCTAGTGCCCTATTTAAGTGACCAAAAAGATTGGAGGGCAACTAGTCTCCCTCAAACGCCACTCCCCCCCCCCAAAGTTATTGAATCAAAAGTCTGATCTGTTCATTTGATTTGGCATATTTGAAAGGTCCAATTGTTACGTCTTTGGGGATGACATGACCCCCCCCCCCCCACATTTCATGAGGAAAGAGCCGCTAGTTGGACAATTTGCCCTTTGTTCCTGTTGAGGAAAGTTTCCGGGGAGAATTTTATAAAATTTTCACACGAGGGTGGGAGATTCCCCCACCCTCCTTTATCTGTTCTATTATTATATTTCCCTGCTTTTCACCAGCCTTTAGTCCAACGCCAAAGACTCCCGGAAGACAATCTGTTAATAATCAATAAAAGTTATAAGAAAAAAAAAATAATAGTTTGCTGGACCGCCAACAGCCCGAACTACTGACTGACCAATAACCGACCACTATTGGCAAAATGTGTCCCATATGCAACTGAATTAGAAATTACTAAACGTGCTAAAAAGAACAACTGAGGACACACAGCTTGTTACGGAAGAGAAAAAAGACATTTGTTTCTACGCTGACAATTTTTTTTTATTTCCTTTCTCCTTTCTTATCACGTCCTAGTTATTTGATCTTGAAGTATGTGATCCTTCCATGGAAATATTTGGCCAGTTAAGTCGAGTGGAAAGAACGTGGCTTCCAAAAGCATTCTATTATCCAACATGCCATTTATTGCCGATAACTGGGTAATAAATATTGGGGGTTTCTTTTGTCGCTTTACAATATGAATAAAAAGATAAGGCACTTTAGATCCTTGGGAAAAAAAAATTGTGGTAGTTTTTCGTATTTGAAAGCTTGTCCTTAACATATGTTAAATGCAAGCCTAGGTATGGGTCTTTTGAAGTAAAGTTGTTTGAGGCGTGGCTTCCATTATACTGTTGATAGACATAAGACGTTTGATGATGTCTCTTATCAAAATAATGGAATCGATTTTAGAGAAGCAACTTATAAGGAGTCAGAGAGAGCATTCAATTTAAAGAAGTTTTTTACAAAATAGGTCCGAAAATCACCTTTACAAATATATGATTTTCCAATAGTGATATATTTTTTTCTGTGAATTCAATCCAAAATAATTGTATACGGTAAAATCATACGGAATGGTATCCTATCTTCCATAAACACAGAACCACCCCAGGCATGTCTTTGTTATTGATCATGGTTGCCCCAGTAGGAGGCAACCTAGAAAAGAACAAACCATAGTCCATAATAGCTAAAATCTCATATGGAAGGGGCCGTCGTAGAAACTTCAAAAGGGGGCTCATTCGATTGGAAATCGAGAGTTCTAGTGCCCTTTTTAATAGTCGAAAATGATTGGAGGGCAACTAACCCCCCGCCCCACGCCCATCCTTCCCCAAAACACATCCAATCAAATTTTGAGATAGCCATTTTGTTCAGCGTAGTTGATTTCCACATAAAAATATATATTTTGAGGAGGATACTCCCCCACAACCCTCAGGGCAAGGGTTTCAAGTTATGCCCCGGGGGCATATAAGGTTTTTATATGAAGGTGTTGTCGTAGAAACTTCAAAACAGGCTCATTCGATTGGAAATTAAAGAGCTAGTGCCCCTTTTTAATAGTCGAAAGTGATTGGAGTGTAACTAGCCCCCCCCTCCCCCCCACGCCCATCATTTCCCCAAACACATCCAATCAAAATTTTCAGATAGCCATTTTTGTTCAGCGTAGTTGATTTCCAGATAGAAAATATATTTTTGAGCAGGACACTCCCCCCACAACCCTCAGGGCAAGGGTTTTAAGTTATGCCCTGGAGGCATACAAGGTTTTTATAGAAGGCGCTGTCGTAGTAGAAACTTCAAAACAGGCTCATTCGATTGGAAATTAAGGGGCTAGTGCCCTTTTTAATAGTCAAAATGATTGGAGGGTAACTAGCCCCCCCCCCCCACGCCCATCATTCCCCCAAACACATCCAATCAAAATTTTCAGATAGCCATTTTGTTCAGCGTAGTTGATTTCCAGATAGAAAACATATTTTTGAGGAGGACACTCCCCCACAACCCTCAGGGCAAGGGTTTTAAGTTATGCCCTGGGGGCATATAAGGTTCTTATAGAAGGGCGTTGTCATAGAAACTTCAAAACAGACTCATTCAAGTGGAAATTAAAGGGCTAGTGCCTTTTTTAATAGCCGAAAGTGATGGAGTGTAACTAGCCCCCTCCCCCCCACGCCCATCATTTCCCTAAACACACATCCAATCAAAATTTTGAGATAGCCGTTTTGTTCAGCGTAGTTTATTTCCAGATAGAAAATATGTTTTTGAGGAGGACACTCCCCCAGAACCTTCAGGGCAAGGGTTTTAAGATATGCCAAGGGAGCATATAAGGTTTTTTATAGAAGGCGTTGTCGTAGAAACTTCAAAAAGGCTCATTCGATTGGAAATTCAAAGGGATAGTGCCCTTTTTAATTGTCGAAAGTGATTGGAGGGCAACTAGCCCCCTTCCCCACGCCCATCATTCCCCCAAAACACATCCATTCAATATTTTAAGATAGCCATTTTTGTTCAGCATAGTTTGATTTCCAGATTGAAAATATGTTTTTGAGGAGGACACTCCCCCCACAACCCTCAGGGCAAGGGTTTTTTTTTTAAATTATGCCCTGGGGCATATAAGGTTTTTATAGAAGGCGTTGTCGTAGAAACTTCAAAACAGACTCATTTAATTGGAAATTAAAGGGCTAGTACCCTTTTTAATAGTCGAAAGTGATTGGAGGGCAAGCTAGCCCCCCACGCCCATCATTTCCCCCAAACACATCCAATCAAACTTTTGAGATAGCCATTTTGTTCAGTGTAGTTAATTTCCAGATAGAAAATATGTTTTGAGGGGGACACTCCCCCAAAACCCTCAGGGCAAGAGTTTTAAGTTATGCCCTGGGGGCATATAAGGTTTTTATAGAAGGCGTTGTCGTAGAAACTTCAAAACAGGCACATTCAATTGGAAATTCAAAGGGCTAGTGCCCTTTTTAATAGTCGAAAGTGATTGGAGGGCAACCAGCCCCCCCCCAACGCCCATCATTCCCCCAAACACATCCAATCAAAATTTTGAGATAGCCATTTTGTTCAGCATAATTGATTTCCAGATATAAAATATGGTTTTGAGGAGGACAATCCCCCACAACCCTCAGGGCAAGGCTTTTAAGTTATGCCCTGGGGGCATATAAGGTTTTCATAGAAGGCGGTGTCGTAGAAACTTGAATAAAAGCTCATTCGATTGGAAATTCCGAGGGCTAGTGCCCTTTGTAATAGTCGAAAGTGATTTGAGGGCAACTAACCCCCCTCTCATGCCCACCTTTTCCTCAAACACATCCAATCAAAATTTTAAGACAGCCATTTTATTCAACGTAGTTTTAAGTTCTGGAAATTAGGTCTTTGAGGATTACAACTCCCCCAAAGCCCTCAGAGCAAGGGTTGTAATTTAAGGATTCTCCGAATCCTTCATATTAGTTTCTTATGGAAGGGATGCTCGTTATAAACTTTAAAGAGGGCTCATTTGATTGAAAATTGAAAGTTCTTGTTCACTTTTTAAGAGTCAAAAGAGATTGAAGTGGAACTAGACCCTCTCCCTCCTCCACGCCCTAAATGCATCAGATAAAAAATTTTAGATAGACATATTGTTAAAATAGATTTCAAAGTTCTGATAACAAAAAACTCCGGTGTCGACACAGCCCACAGGGGCCCAGGGGTAGGCGTTGTAAGTTATACCCTGGGGCATAACTTATTAACTTTTTGCAATCAAAAACGAATTGAAAAAATTAATTAAAAAAAACTTTCCGAAAAATAAGTTTTTCAAAGAAAAGTAAAGGCCATTTTATACTTAATTTCAGGAGATACAAATAGCAGTTAAAATTCAAACTCAAAACGACCAGAAATTACTATTAAAGAATAAATGAAACCCAAAACGAACAGAAATTAAATAAACAATCATGGCAAAAAACCTACAACAAGTAATAATATAAATGAATAAATAGATCTTAAAGCGAGTAATGCTTAGCTTGAATATGAAAATCAAGCTTAAAACGAAAACAAATATTTTTGCTATTAAAGTATAAATGAAACTTAAAACGAACAGAAATTAAATAAACAATCAATGCGAACAAAAACATACAATATATATTAATTTTAATGAATATAATGAAAAAAATGAATGAAAAAAATCTTTTAAAACAAGTGAAACTTGAATTGAATATGCAAATTCAATCTTTTGAATCGAATAAAAAAAACTACAAACAAAGAGTTTGGGTATCGTCTCACTGCAGAAGCCCAAAAACCTACTGCGTCATTGGCGCTTTACTGAAATTTAAAATTATTACAAATGTTTTCTTTTGTACTTAATATTGCAAATAAATATTAAAATTACAGTAAAATTTTGAACTGATGAGCTATTAGCAATTAATATCATTGTGCATCAAATATTCAGTTTAATTTATTAGTTCTTTTCAAGATTGGGCAAGACAAATATAGTTTCACTACAAGCAAAATTTGGATACTGCCCCCTTCTTTAACTGTAAAAACCTAAAGCCTTCTGCGTCATTGGTGCTTCACTGAAAACGAATTACTCGTATATTACAAATTTATTATTTTCCAGTTCTTACAGCATTGAAAATGAACATAAAAATTACAGTGAAAAAAAAATCTTGAACTGATGGTTCTTTCAATAATTAATATCATTATATATCTAATATTCAATATGATTTTGTTTACACTTTCCAAGACTGTTCAAGACTCATATAGTTTTGCCATTTTTTTTAACTCTGCCATTTTTTTTGTAACTAGTCGTGTTAGTTTGTTATATAAAAACATTCTATGGCTTCTAGGCATTTCTATTTGAGCGGAAAACTGCCCTTGTAATAGTCGAAAGTGATTTGAGGGCAACTAACCCCCCTCTCATGCCCATTTTTTCCCCAAACACATCCAATCAAAATTTTAAGACAGCCATTTTATTAAACGTAGTTTTAAGTTCTGGAAATTAGGTCTTTGAGGATTACAACTCCCCCAAAGCCCCCAGGGCAAGGGTTGTAATTTAAGGATTCTCCGAATCCTTCATATTACTTCTTATGGAAGGGATGCTCGTATAAACTTTAGAGAGGGCTCATTTGATTGAAAATTGAAAGTTCTTGTTCACTTTTTAAGAGTCAAAAGAGATTGAAGTGCAACTAGCCCCTCTCCCTCCTCCACGCCCTAAATGCATCAGATAAAAATTTTGAGATAGACATTTTGTTAAAATAGTTCAAAGTTCTGATAACAAAAAACTCCGGTGTCGACACAGCCCACAGGGGCCCAGGGGTAGGCGTTGTAAGTTATACCCTGGGGCATAACTTATTAACTTTTTGCAATCAAAAACGAACAAAAATTAATTAAAAAAAAACTTTCCGAAAAATAAGTTTTTCAAAGAAAAGTAAAGGCCATTTTATACTTAATTTCAGGAGATACAAATAGCAGTTAAAATTCAAACTCAAAACGACCAGAAATTACTATTAAAGAATAAATGAAACCCAAAACGAACAGAAATTAAATAAACAATCATGGAAAAAAACCTACAACAAGTAATAATATAAATGAATAAATAGATCTTAAAGCGAGTAATGCTTAGATTGAATATGAAAATCAAGCTTAAAACAAAAACAAATATTTTGCTATTAAAGTATAAATGAAACTTAAACGAACAGAAATTAAATAAACAATCAATGCGAACAAACATACAATATATATTAATGTAAATGAATAAATAAATCTTAAAACAAGTGAAACTTGAATTGAATATGCAAATCAAGTTTGAATCGAATAAAAATAACTACAAACAAGAGTTTGGGTATCGTCTCACTGCAGAAGCCTAAAACCTACTGCGTCATTGGCGCTTTACTGAAAACAAATTATATTACAAATGTTTTCTTTTGTACTTAATATTGCAAATAAATATTAAAATTACAGTAAAATTTTTGAACTGATGAGCTTTTAGCAATTAATATCATTGTGCATCAAATATTCAGTTTAATTTATTAGTTCTTTTCAAGATTGGGCAAGACAAATATAGTTTTACTACAAGCAAAATTTGGATACTGCCCCCTTCTTTAACTGTAAAAACCTAAAGCCTTCTGCGTCATTGGTGCTTCACTGAAAACGAATTACTCGTATATTACAAATTTATTATTTTCCAGTTCTTACAGCATTGAAAATGAACATAAAAATTACAGTTAAAAAAAATCTTGAACTGATGGATCTTTCAACAATTAATATCATTATATATCTAATATTCAATTTGATTTTGTTTATACTTTCCAAGACTGTTCAAGACTCATATAGTTTTGCCATTTTTTTTTAACTCTGCCATTTCTTGTAACTAATCGTGCTAGTTTGTTATAAAAACATTCTATGGCTTCTATAGGCATTTCTATTTGAGCGGAAAACTGCACCTTAAACTTTGTGGAACATGCATTTTCTTGCATGAAACACCAAAATATAATAAAATGTCAAGTTTCGGAGAGTTCCACCACTTGCAAGCAAGTGCCATTGGTATTTTTGGATCCGCAAGGTCAATTTAGGGGGGGTGGAGGGTAGGCTAATTCTCGTAGCAGCCCCCTTCCGTCGTGATATGGTTCACATTTTCAACACCTGGCGTCCGGACTATCAAATAATCTACCAAGCATACAACTACCCCAAATCAGTATCAATAAATAAATGAAACCCAAAACGAACAAAAATTAAAATAAATATTAGAGTCAAACTCAAAACGAGCAATTTAATATACATATGCTGATATTTATTCACTAAAATCTTAATTAATTTTTCATTTCTTAAAGTTACAAAAATGAAAATATTTCAAAGAATTGTTTTCAGTAAGCGCCAATGACGCAGTAGGTTTTAGGCTTCTGCAGTGAGACGATACCCAAACTCTTGTTTGTAGTTATTTTTATTCGATTCAAACTTGATTTGCATATTCAATTAAGTTTCACTCGTTTTAAGATTTATTTATTCATTTACATTAATATATATTGTATGTTTGTTCGCATTGATTGTTTATTTAATTTCTGTTCGTTTTAAGTTTGATTTATACTTTAATAGCAAAATATTTGTTTTGTTTTAAGCTTGATTTTCATATTCAATCTAAGCATTACTCGCTTTAAGATTTATTTATTCATTTATATTATTACTTGTTGTATGTTTTTGCTATGATTGTTTATTTAATTTCTGTTCGTTTTGAGTTTCATTTATTCTTTAATAGTAATTTCTGGTCGTTTTGAGTTTGAATTTTAACAGCTATTTGTATCTCCTGAGCTTAAGTTTAAAATGGCTTTTACTTTTCTTTGAAAAACTTATTTTTCGGAAAGTTTTTTTTTAATTAATTTTTGTTTTTAAAAGAAAGTTATGGGAATTATGAAAAAAAACGGAAACTCATCGAAAATCATGTTGGATAGAGACGAAAGGTATGGCATTGGAATCATCATATCCGAAAACGTCTTAAGAAAACTTTTAGCTCCCCCTCCCTGGAACAATAAGAAAAAATCACTTTTTCTGCATAAGTAGCACTGATGCGTTCTCTTTTTTCTTGTTTTTTTTTTTTTTTTCTTCACCGCTAGCGGGGCACTAAAACAACAAAGAGCTGGTTAAGGGCTCATTTAAAAGCAAAGTGTTATATCTAGTGCCTTTTGCAAGTATTAAAAGCATAATATTAAAGGAAAGTGTAGTTTTTGACAAAAAACTGTGTAATTATCGTAGGCTTTCGCCCATGGTTTTCCAGTGGCGCACTTTTTATTTCGGTCTGACTCTGTTTTTGAGTGGTTTGGGACCCTTTTACGAAATTTCCATAATTTATTTTTCGAAATACGTTATTACTTTTAAAATTAACCGAAATTAATAGTCAACCATTCCTCGATCAGCTTTTAATGGCAATTCTTTCTCACTAGACAGTTTTTGAAACCGTGTTTTTACACTTAACTTTACTGGGGTTGCAGCTATTGCTCCAACTATGATTTATGGGATAATTCCTCTTTGTTCTTAGTTTTCCAGTCGACTTCATTTGAGTAAAAAAATTTAATTCTCTTCAAAGCAAATAAAAGTCTTCCATAATGACTCCAAAGCTATAATTTTAGTTTTTATGAGGACCTTCGGCTCCTTATAACCGAAATTGCACACTTATTCAAATACATTGCTCCGTTCAAACGGGGTTGAATGGCCTTCTTCTACTATATATGTTGATGTGAAGACATCCCTTGATAGATTAAAGGTTAGACATAAAAATACAGTTTTGGAGGATTAAACCTATTGAAGTATGTACTAATAAGAGATATAAAGTCAAACTGGCCTACCATTTTCAAGATGCTCTTCTTTGTTTTTTAACAGATATGCTGGCTTCGCATCCCCCCCCCCCCCACTAATAGCTGATGTACAATTTATAGCACTTTATGAATTTTACTAATACTATATAAATTGTCTATGATAACCGTTCATTTTGTATGGTTTTTATCACAGTTCATATAATTATCCAGTAAGCTTATCGCAGATCATTTCTGGTCTTCGTTCTCGGTGCGAACAAAAAGCTCCTCCCACTTCTTTCTGCATTAGCGGGTTAGTACTTGTTTCCGATTAGATCACAGTCTGACTTGTCTACCCATGAAAAGATCTGATGCCGCCTATGTTTCTATCTGCAAAAACGTTCTCCGGAGCACTCGCACCCCGGTTCGGGTTTTTATAATGGGTGAGATAGGGAATGATCATACTGGATAATTATATAAACTGTGGTTTTATATTCATTTAATATGAAATGTGCTATAGCGCGTCAGAAATTAGGAGGCTGCATAAATAGCTTTTTGATAGGCGTAGTCCTCTTGGCCGTCCATGAATTTTGGCTGCCTAACATTCGGGCCAGAATCGTTGTTTTGCAGCATTAAATGGCTCTCTGTGGTGGTGTGATGTCTTTCGTCTCCTAATAAAACTACTATAGTTTAATTTTTATTGTGATCCCTGATTGGATATAATCACCACTGCTAAAAAGAGGAAAAAACAATTTAGTACGAATCTGCAACCATTCGCTGACCTATCTTTCTTGTGGAAAATACCAAATTTGGTATTTTTTTTTAGGTAGAGCTCGAAATTTCCCTTCGAGGACTTTCAAAACCTGATGAGTTGATGGTTTCATTTCCCTTACGGTGTAATCCCTTCCCGGGAGGGGGAGTTCTCTTCCTAAAACAGCGTATATATTCTTCTCAATTTACTTTTGGTAACTAAACTAAAGTTATTAATTTTTATAGAATCATGATGATTCTATAAAAATTCAGGTTCAGGTATTCTCTTTTAAGGATGGGCCCCTGGGTGGTTTTTAGAGACACGTTCCCCCAAGAAGGTCAAAAACTGCACTAATTTCAGGTTTTGAGGGTCAAAAATACCTATTAGGGAGACAATTTTTTTGTCCCCCCCCATACATTAATTCTGTATCCTACCCTAGAATCAGGATGAAAAAAAAAAGTATTTTTACTTTTTAGTGTAATTGAATGTGAAGGATCTTTTTTAAAGGGTTCTTTCTTTTTAGAGTTTATGTTTCCAATTTAGGTTCGTACTTTGCTTAAATTCGTTTTGAACGGACTGTTTAATCCTATTAGTAAAAATACAGCTTGTTAGAGTCTACATAAGCACAAAACATACATAAATCGTAAAAACTCTCGATTACATAAATCGTAAAAACGCATTTTGAATCTTGTCACAATACGATGTCGCTTGATCCAACATTCATGTATATATCTCTTAAATTTTTGGGAAATAAAAAAAAATTGTTAAACAAACACAAAATATAAGTTTCTTTATGTGCTTCTACTCTTCAACTATTCGGTTTGATAATTCCGGTGCGCATTGACACATACAAATAGCGTATAGTAAATAATACCATACTACACGTCAATGATCTTTGTTATTGTGTGCCTATCAGGCCTTAGGCCAGGTATAAGAATTATTATGATTTCAAGAGTATTTGAAAGGTTTTTTTTCTTCAGATTAGGTGTCTTTCCATCTTAAAAATTTTTGTATTGGGAAAGTGGTTCTATAGAATATACAAAAAAAAATTACTGAGAACCTTTTAAATGATTCGTTAGATCCTGGTTCTTTAGTTAGTTTTGTTTAGCAATTAATACATAGAACAACTTTTGCACATAATTTTACTATATTATTTTGAAACTTACTAAACCAAATAGCGTAAAGCGTTGCAATCAACATAATATTTTCTAACTGGGAGGTCAAGAACTATTTCATAACCAGGATATCCAGATTGGCGTAACTGAGGACAATGTGTTTTGGTTAGAATTGTTCCTCTACTAGAATGGAACATACTATTTGGTTAGCAAAAAGTACTATTTTCATAAGAACAGACATTCCTTCGCATTTGTCGTGCTTTTTGTGTAACGCGCGCATTTCTGAACGTTTTAGCTTTTTTTTCTCAATGCCCGAAATCCTCTTTTTAATTTGATAGAATTATCTTTATGAAGGGCGTGACCCATAAACTTATAAATGCTTTTGTACAGAAGAAGGCATTATAACCGAGCCTTTTTTTAGTTTGGCAATAGCGAAAATCATAAAAGATCCCTTATTTACAGGCACAATTTTGAACCTAATTTTAATACTTCGGTTTTTCATTAAAAAAAAAACCATTTTGTTAATAAGCTAATCGCTTGCTAAACACGCATAAAAGGTATTAAACGTTAATCACTTGATGTTTAATTCTTGCCTGATTTATGTTTTTTTGGTGTAAAAAGCCGAGTTAGGCCAAAAGCAGATTTAAAAGAGTAATAGTAGGAATGAGAACACAAAAATATGTTGTTTTTTTTTTACAGTATATTCATTGCATTATATCCTTACAAAGTATGCGCTGATGTACATTCAATGTATAGTTCTGGTTTGATTATTTGTGTACAAGTTTAAATTTTCATCAATTCTAGAAAAAAACTACAGCTTTTTTTAATCCCAGGTTCGTCAGTACCTGGTAACCATGAGGAAATCAGAATTCTGAAATATTGCCTGATAACCTGCGTTGTTTTTTGTTTTGTGCGAAGAAAAGGCCTAATGTTGGAGTTACAGTAATATTCAGAATAGGTCCCATTAAGTAATTTTCAGCAAAGTCCTTGCGACTATATATAACTATGTAACTATTTATGTCTAACTATGTATGCGTATTTGTAGTCGATTACATAGTGAATTCTTTTTTTCAGGCTTCTTTTTATTCCACTGCTCTTAAGACTTTGATAAGCGTTTCAACTGTGATACTTCTTGGTTTAATTTTGGCATATCATGCCTTGGAAGTGCAGGTGAGACATTTTTTGCACTGACCGAAGGAAATAAATAAAATGGGAACTTGCAAATAATGTTCTTGGTACTTATCTGTTAGCTAGTACACACTCGAGAATTGGGATCTACAGGTACGAGATTGAAACAGCTCAGACCCTTGGGAGATAGATAGGATATATACATAATTTGGGCAGTATATTTCCACATTGAGGGGGTTGGGGTTAAGTATAGCGGGCTGCATGCAAAATGTAACCTAACCTAACCAAAATACCAGCTAAATATATATTAAAATATAGCTACAATGTAGTTTCCACTAAGCCGAAGCTAATTGTCTCCGTATAAAAACAGCAATAAACCGGTTATCGTCTGAATCTATTGATCCAAATTCTTGCGTGTGCACTGGATAACAGACAAATACCATGTTTTTTTAGTGTGATTTAATCTTCGTTTGAATCAATTACAAAGCCCAGCAAAAAGGACATATATACCGAGTCTTTTTCAATACATTTAGAGAAGAAATTTGAAAAATCCTCCCTCCGGTTATGAATCACCTCACTACGCTTAAATAATGCCCAACTCTTAAATTACTGATAAATGATGTGAAATCTATGACCTACTATAAAAACCTTGTATCTTGTATAGCCATTCCGGCAATGTCAGCATGAAGAAAACGTTATTCACCTTTTGAGTACTGCTGGAAGTTCTTTCTGATAGGTGCTTCAAACTCGTAGGTCCTTGGAAAAAAGGCTTGGAAAATTGAGCACATAATCCAGAAAGCGCTTTTCTAAAATCTTCTGGGAATATATCAGAAAATTGTTTCGGCTAGACAGTCAACTGACATTTAAGAAAGTGTATTTGTGCAAAGTTCTGTTTAAAAAGTTTTGAAGCCTAAAGGTAGAAAGTTATATTGACATATTAATTTATTTTCCGAATAATTTCCATGAACTTCAACACACTCATTGTAGCGTTTTTTCCTCCTAATAAGAATTCTTTGTTGGAAATGTTTTTAATCCATTTGTTATAGGGGAGGAGGAGGGGTCTTCAGAACCCAACCTCATGCGTATCTTTGTGTAGAAAATGTATTAAGCCACATGCACAAACTTAATGAAAAAATATGTGAAGTGAGTTGATTCACTAGCATTTACTAAGAGCTGAGCGTCGACTGCGGAACGGCTCATTCAATTGGAAAATGAAGAGTGCTTTGATCTGTGAGTATAGACAGTATCTTTGGGCCTCCCTGCCTTGGTGAGAACCTAAAGAAATTAAGTAAAAATTGTTTTCCTTTCAATCGACCACTTTGCTTCCGTCTATAATTTGGGAGAAAGGGCGTAAATACACGAGCAAATTGTTGCTGACATTAAAACCTACAGGGTGGGATCCCAACAGCTCAGACCAAAAGAAGCTACAGAGCTTGGAGTATTTTCGGTCACACGAGACTAAAAAGTAACACCAGACTTCAAATACGAAAAATATTCCTAGACGAAAAGTGTTACTGATCTTGGAATACTTTCCATCTGCCCAGACAGAAGAGTCACTCCGGACAAAGAATGTTTTTTTTTAGGATTCCGGCCAAAAGGACTTAAAAAGCTAGAAAAACTTTTCGTCAGTCCAGACCAAACGGAACACTTCGGATGATTGCGAAACCCACACTGAGCTTCCTGACCTACACCAAAAGGCATCCTGGGACTTATTTTCGATGACTGAAAATTTATATATTTTATTATTATCTTTTTTTTGATTGGTTTGAAAATTAGAAGGCATATGTCCCAGGTCAAAGAGACTTCAAGGAACAAGTAATTATCGTGAAAATGATTTAAGCATATGAAATACGTTCTTGATATCCGAATAACTTGAAACTTTCTGAGCAAGTATCTTGGGCTAATTTGACTTTAAGGCACAACCAATTTTGTCACAAAAGGTTTTTAGTACGTGAGATAAATTTTCAGGTCTGGCTGGCTTGAATCTTACAAAGCATGAACCTCAGTCTAAAGCCTCAGAATTAAAAAATAAGAATTAAAAAAAAGAATTAAGAAATGGATTATTATTTTTTCATTTTAAGTTATGTTTATTCTACGTTTTATTGGTTAATGCGTAGTAATTTCTGTTTAAGCGTAAGCCAGAATTACTTCGGTATAACAGTTAACTACTACTACTACTACTAACAACTCACCGCAGCACCAAGCCGCCTGAGGCCAACACAGCTACGCACGCTAATAATTAATTCTGCTTGAGTTTGACTCGTTAAGAATTAATAAGCTTGTCTCTTCTCGTCTTAAGTTTTATTCTCACTCTTCACTTTTCACGATCAAAATTTTTTTTTAATTTGACCTAATGGCTTTAAAGACTTTTTTATCGTTTGGCCCGTTGCTCCCATCTTTAACTGGCTAACTTCCTTTCTGATTAAGGAGTTGTATTATTCTATAGGGAAATCTATGGAAGAGTAAGAGCTAGGGTTTTGCCTAGGGTTGTAATCCTCTCTTCGTGCTTTTGCTTTGTTGTTTTTTTTTCTAAGGTACCATTTTCTTAGTTTTCTTTTGATGTTACTGTTTTATTGTGCTTTAATTCATTAAGATTTGTGAAAATGTTTAACACTTACGAAAAATTTGTTTTCATTACTAAAGATTTTACTAAAATTGAGACAGAATAATCTAATAAAATTTTTAAAAAAATATCCAAGCATTACAACTAAATCCTAATAAGCCGACATTCGTTTTAATGGTGAATTTTTCTCTTTTAGTTATTTTTAATTGACAATGCTGCTGATGATTGGCGAATAGCAATGACTTGGCAACGAAACTTCCAAATATTCTTGGAACTAGTCATATGTGCCGTCCATCCTATCCCAGGCGAATATTATTTTCTTTGGACTACAAAACTGGCGAACAACCCTCATGTGATCGAGTCAAAATGGGTTCCAATAGATGTCACCCTTAGTTTACCAATGTTCTTGCGACTTTATTTAATTTGCAGAGTAATGCTTCTACATAGTAAACTCTTCACTGATGCTTCCTCACGGTGATTATCAATTGTTCCTTTCTTTTTTATATTTCTAAGAAAACTGTACTCTCAGAGCTTATGTTCTATTGAAAGTTCAGAATTTGACTGAGTCAAACCTATTTTTTTCAGTTTCAAATTGACAGGACCTAGGCATTGCTGAAACTCAAAGTGTGTAGTAGTTATACAGTCTGAGCCGCAAAGAGCCGAGAGGAATTCAGCTCGGTGGCTAGTTTTTTTTTGTTTTTTTTTTACATAATATAATATTGCTGTTACGGCCCATGAACAGTAGGATGCTGATATTACAGTCCTTTAATATTGTAATCTTGCTTTTACAGTCCTTTAACTGTTTTTTTTGAGCACTTTCTGCAACACTCACATTTTAAAATCACAAATATTGCATAAGTTGTACCTCTATTCATTACCCCTTAGCACTTCAGAAGACTCTTGTTGATAATATATGTGACACAAGCGAAGTTAGTGACAGCTAAAAGCTCTAATTAATAAAGTCCTGAAATCTCTGAAGTTACTTATTTACGTCTTAACAAAAACCGTTAGATGACATTAGCGAGGTTTCTGACAATAACACAGCGTCTCTAACCTCTATACCTTGTACTATTTTGATAAAGCTTAGGAAAAATTCCGTAAAGTCATAAGTTATGAAAATTGGCCCTTTGCAAGACATAATGTTATATGGTTACCAGTTTCCTTCAGTGGTATATAATTCAAACAGACCAGTAAAACATCCTTTATGTTCTAGTATATTGCTAGATTGCTTGTGGCAGGCAATAGCGGTTTTGTGCTTCATAATCGGGGGGGGGGGGGCAAGATATATCATAGGAGTGTAAAAATATAAAAGGAACTTAGAGTCAGATATCAGAAAGACTGCGGGGAGCCGATGCCCCCCCCCCTGCCTATGCTAGAACCACCACTGCTGGTAGTTCCAGTAGATTAGGAAATTTCAATTAGTAGTTTTTACCGTTTGGTTATTTACCTGTCAGCAGTGGCGTGATTTCATCAAAAATCCTCAGGGGGGACAAAGTTGGAGCCAATTTTCCCAAATCAAGTGAAAATGATAGTAAAAAAAAAAAAAATAAGCTATTTGATACCATAAAGGTACTATTTAGTACTATAAAAGTCTTATAAAGGTACTTTATAGAGCTATAAAGATAAATATAAATTGAAAAAAAACCTGATCTGTTTCTGTTAATGCTTGAATTATGCAGATTTATCTTAGTTTTGACAAGATTTTGGAAGAAACCAAATTTCAGCTGGGGGCAAACAGGGTTCTTGGGAGGGCAAACCGATGTCTGGGAGGGGAAGGTGCCCCCCTGTCCCATTGAAAATTACGCTCCGGCCTGTCAGATTGAATGAAATCAGGTTCTTATAAGAGATTCAGAACTCATACAGTTTTTATCTTCTTTGGGTTGAAATAAAATATAAATAAGCAACAGGCAGACAAGTTCCAAGAGTAGAAAGGGGGTACCAGCGCGACGAGAACACCCTGCTGCCACCTACAACTTTTTTTTACATAATTTATTCAAGGATTATCGATCGAGTCTAATGGGGGTCAAGGTCAATCGATCTGTTGTTGTTTGGCCACGTGTAATGACATGAGGGTGATTTACATAATCGGCGGGGGAATTATTGATTCACGAAAAGGGGAATTAAGAAACAAACATGGCTTCTTTGTTGTTTGGCTAACCTAACCCGAGAAATTGATTTACATAATCGGTGGGGGAATTATTGATTTACGAAGGGGGAATTAAGAAACATTATGGTTTCTTTGATCTTTAGGCTAACCTAACCTGAGAACTTGATTTACATAATCGCTAGGGGAATTATTGATTCACGAAGGGGGAATTAAGAAAACAAACATGGCTTCTTTGATCTTTAGGCGAACCTAACCTGAGAAATTGATTTACATAATCGCTAGGGGAATGTATTGATTCACGAAAGGGGAATTAAGAAACATTAGGGTTTCTTTGATCTTTAGGCTAACCTAACCTGAGAAATTGATTTACATAATCTGCGGAGGAATTATTGGTTTACGAAAGGGGAATTAAGAAAAACATTATGGCTTCTTTAATCTTAGGTCTGAGGGATAAACGTTCTTTAGGTCAGAGAGAAAAATTGATATTCTATTTTTAAATAGGGCTTCATTGATCTTTAGTGTCAGGAATTAGAAATGACATCACTTGTTATCTTGGAATTATACGGGAGTCTAAAGAGATAGAAATTCTATTTTTAAATACGGCTTCACTGAGCTTTAAGTCGGAGAGATAAATTGATATTCTAACGAAACCTTAATAGTGTAGCTAGGAACATTTATGAGATGAAGAGATTAACGTAGGAAAGGGTTTCCTAGAAATTTGAAATGTGTCAGCGCAGAGATGCCAAAAACAAAAGAAACACGCTGAAATTACGTTTAGGGATTATTTGGGCGAAACCGTTTTAGACAGGTTATGGAAATATTTTGGCGAAACAGTTAGAGACATTTTAAAAGATGATTTAAAAGATGATTTTAGAAGAGGTTTTGAGTGTGGTCGTTATAATACACAAGTTCCATTTGAACAGTGTTGTGAGGTCCCCTACCACAACCCCAAAGGGTTCCGATCCCCCCACCCCAACCCCGAAGGATCCCCCCGGTCCTCAAAGGTTCTCCGGATTCCCAAAGGGCCCCCAGTGCCCCAAAGGCTCCTGAGCCACCATTTTAATACTTTTTTTATGGCTTTATTATATCTTTTCAAAACAAATTATTATTTTAGGGAATTATTTCGGCGAAACAGTTAGACATTTTAAAAGATGATTTTTGAAGAGATTTTAGAAGAGGATTTGAGGGTGAAACTCTGAGGTCGTTATAATACACAAGTTCCATTTGAACAGTGTCGTGAGGTCCTCTACCCCAACCCCAAAGGGTTCCGATCCCCCCACCCCAACCCCGAAGGAAGCGCCCGGTCCTCAAAGGTCCCCCCAAGCTCCCAAAGGACCACCCGCCCTCAAGGGTCCCACAGACTCTCAAAGGCCCTCCCCGAGCCCCGTCTTTCGTTGATGTGTGTTGTCTGAAACTTATGATTTTGGGATATGTAAATTACTATTTCGGACTTTTCTGAGCTAGATTTCTTAGTCTTTCGTTGGTGTGTGTTGTCTGAAACCTATGATTTGGGATGGATGGATTGCAATTTTTTGACTTTTCTGAGCTGGATTTCCGAGCCGTTAATAGGTATGTGCTGTCAGAAAAATTATGATTTGGGATGTGTAGTTTGCAAGTTGGACTTTTCAGAGCTATGATTCTTAGTCTCTCATAGGCGATTGTTGTCTGAAACTTCTAGTTTGGGATGAATAGTTTGCTATTTCAGGCTTTTCTGAGCTAAGGTTTCCTAGTATTTCGTAGGTGAATGTTGTCTGAAACTTATGATTTGGGATATGTAAGTTACTATTTCGGGCTTTTCTAAGCTAGATTTCTTAGTCTTTCGTTGGTGTGTGTTGTCTGAAACCTATGATTTGGGATGGGTGGATTGCTCTTTTTGACTTTTCTGAGCTGGATTTCTTAGCCGTTCATAGGTATGTGTTGTCTGAAACCTATGTTTTGGATTGTGTGGATTGCTATTTTCTGACTTTTCTGAGCTGGATTTCATAGCCTTTCTTAGGGATGTGTTGGACTGAAACCTATGATTTGGGATGAGTTGGTTTGCTTTTTGGACTTTTCAGAGCTGGATTTCTTAGCCGTTCATAGGTGAGTCTTGTCTTAAACCTATGATTTGGGATGGTTAATTTGCTATTTTTGACTTTTCTGAGCTAGGTTTCTTAGCCTTTCATAGGTGTGTGTTGTCAGAAAATTATGATTTGGGATGTGTAGTTTGCTATTTCAGGCTTTTCTGAGCTAAGGTTTCCTAGTATTTCGTAGGTGAATGTTGTCTGAAACCAATAGTTTGGGATGAGTAGTTTGCTATTTCAGGCTTTTATGAGCTAGGTTTCTTAGCCTTTCGTAGGTGTGTGTTGACTGAAACTTATGATTTGGGATATGTAATTTGCTATTTCCGACTTTTCATAACCAGATTTCTTAGTCTTTCGTAGGTGTGTGGTGTCTGAAACCTATGATTTGGGATGTGTGGGTTGCTATTTTTTGACTTTTCTGAGCTGGATTTCTTAGCCTTTCGTAGGTGTGTGTTGACTGAAACCTATGATTTGGGATGGTTAATTTGCTATTTTTGACTTTTCTGAGCTAGATTTCTTAGCCTTTCATAGGTGTGTGCTTTCAGAAAATTATGATTTGGGAGGTGTAGTTTGCTTTTTGGACTTTCAGAGCTAGGATTCTTAGTCACTCCATAGGTGTTTTTTGTTGTCTGAAACTTCGAGTTTGGGATGAGTAGTTGGCTATTTCAGACTTTTCTGAGCTAAAGTTTCTTAGTATTTCGTAGGTGAATGTTGTCTGAAACTTATGATTTGGGATATGTAAATTACTATTTCGGGCTTTTCTGAGTTGGATTTCTGAGCCTTTCGTAGGTGTGTGTTGACTGAAACCTATGATTTGGGATGTGTAGTTTGCTATTTTTGACTTTTCTGAGCTAGGTTTCTTAGCCTTTCATAGGTATGTGTTGTCAGAAAATTATGATTTGGGATGTGTAGTTTGCTATTTCAGGCTTTTCTGAGCTATGGTTTCCTAGTATTTCGTAGGTGAATGTTGTCTGAAACCAATAGTTTGGGATGAGTAGTTTGCTATTTTTGACTTTTCTTAGCTAGGTTTCTTAGTCTTTCGTTGGTGTGTGTTGACTGAAACCTATGATTTGGGGTATGTAGTTCTGCTAGTTTTGACTTTTCTGAGCTGGATTTATTAGCCTTTTCATAGGTGTGTGTTGACTGAAACCTATGATTGGGATGAGTGGTTTGCTATTTTTGTCTTTCTGAGCTAGATTTCTTAGCCTTTCATATGTATGTGTTGTCAGAAAATTAAGATTTGGGATGTGTAGTTTGCTATTTGGACTTTTCAGAGCTATGATTCTTAGTCCATCATAGGCGTTTGTTGTCTGAAACTTCTAGTTTGGGATGAGTAGTTTGCTATTTCAGGCTTTTCTGAGCTAAGGTTTCTTAGTCTTTCATAGGTGAATGTTGTCTTAAACCTATGATTTGGGATATGTAAATTACTATTTCGGGCTTTTCTAAGCTAGATTTCTTAGTCTTTCGTTGGTTGTGTGTTGTCTGAAACCTATGATTTGGGATGGGTGGATTGCTACTTTTGACTTTTCTGAGCTGGATTTCTTAGCCTTTCACAGGTGTTTGTTGTCTGAAACCTATAGTTTGGGATGACTAGTTTGCTATTTTTGACTTTTCTGAGCTAGGTTTCTTAGCCGTTCATAGGTGAGTGTTGTCTGAAACCTATGATTTGGGATATGTAAATTACTATTTCGGGCTTTTCTGAGTTGGATTTCTTAGTCTTTTATAGGTGTGTGTTGTCTGAAACCTATGATTTGGGATGTGTGGGTTGCTATTTTTTGACTTTTCCGAGCTGGATTTTTTAGCCGTTCATAGGTGAGTGCTGTCTGAAACTTATGATTTGGGATGGTTAATTTGCTATTTCCGGCTTTTATTAGCTAGGTTTCTTAGCCTTTCATAATTGTGTGTTGTCAGAAAATTATGATTTGGGATGTGTAGTTTGCTATTTGGACTTTTCAGAGCTAGGATTCTTAGTCCATCATAGGTGTTTGTTGTCTGAAACCAATAGTTTGGGATGAGTAGTTTGCTATTTCAGGCTTTTCTGAGCTAGATTTCTTAGCCTTTCATTGGTGTGTGCTTTCAGAAAATTATGATTTGGGATATGTAAATTACTATTTCGGGCTTTTCTGAGTTGGACACTTCTAAATTTTTCCGTAGAAGATAGGAAAAGTTATACTATGATTGTGATTATTTTCCATGAAGATAAAAAGTTTCACTTTAATTCTAACTTGTCTTAAATTCAATTCCGACCTTTCTCAAAGAGATGAAAAAAATTAAAGTTCTGGTCCAAATATTTTCCTGGAAGAAGAAAAGTTCAACTTCGATTCTGAATTTTCTCAATGAAAATGAAATAAGTTATTGATCAAATCTATTTTCCCAAATAATATAAAAAATTTCCACTTCAGTTCAGATTTTTTTCTCAAAGAGATGAAGAAATTTAAAGTTCTGTTCCAAATTTTTCATAGAAGATAGGAAAAGTTATACTTTGATCGTGAATATTCGAGTTCTATTCTGAATTTTACCAAAGAACACAATTCAATTCTAATTTCCCCAATAAAAAATTTAAAGTTCAATTCTAAATTTTTCAGTGGAAGATAGAAAAAGTAATACCATACGTGTGAATATTTTCCCGGAAAATAAAAAGTTCTAGTTCAATTTAAAATTTTCTCAACGAAGTGAAGAAGAATTCAAGTCCTCTTCTGAATTTTACCAAAGAACACAATTCAATTCTAATTACACCAGAGAAAATAAAAATCTTCCACTTCAGTTCCTTATTTCACAAAGACATAAAGAAATTTAAAGTTCAATTCTAAATTTTTCGGTGGAAGATAGAAAAAGTAATACCATACTTGTGAATGTTTTCATGGAAGATAAAAAGTTCTAGTTCAATTTAAAATTTTCTCAACGAAGTGAAGGAAAGTTCAAGTTCTCTTCTGAATTTTCTCAATGAAAAAGAAATTAGTCATTGATCATTTCTATTTTTCCAAATAATATAAAAATTTTCCACTTTAGTTCAAATCTGGCTCGAAGAGATGAAAAATTGAAAATACTGTTCCAAATTTTTCACTGAAGATAAAAAAGTTCAAGTTCTCTTCGGAATTTTACCAAAGAGCAGAATTCAATTCTAATTTCTCCAGAGAAAATAAAAATCTTCCACTTCAGTTCTTTATTTCACAAAGACATAAATAAATTTAAAGTTCAATTCTAAATTTTTCGGTGGAAGATAGAAAAAGTAATACCATACTTGTGAATATTTCCCGGAAGATAACAAGTTCTAGTTCAATTTAAAATTTTCTCAACGAAGTGAAGAAAAGTTCAAGTTCTCTTCTGAACTTTACCAAAGAACACACTTCAAGAAAAGAATTGAATTGTGTTCTTTGGTAAAATTCAAAAGAGAACTTGAATTCTTCCTCACTTCGTTGAGAAATTTTAAATTGAACTAGAACTTTTTATCTTCCGGGAAAATATTCACACGTATGGTATTACTTTTTCTATCTTCCACTGAAAAATTTAGAATTGAAATTTAAATTTTTTATTGGGGAAATTAGAATTGAATTGTGTTCTTTGGTAAAATTCAGAATAGAACTCGAATATTCACGATCAAAGTATAACTTTTCCTATCTTCTATGAAAAATTTGGAACAGAACTTTAATTTCTTTCTTCATCTCTTTGAGAAAAAAATCTGAACTGAAGTGGAAATTTTTATATTATTTTGGGAAAATAGATTTGATCAATAACTTATTTCATTTTCATTGAGAAAATTCAGAATCGAAGTTGAACTTTTCTTTCTTCCGGGAAAATATTTAGAACAGAACATTAATTTTTTTCATCTCTTTGAAAAAGGTCGGAATTGAATTTAAGAAAAATTTAGAATTAAAGTGAAACTTTTTATCTTCATGGAAAATAATCACAATCATAGTATAACTTTTCCTATCTTCTACGGAAAAATTTAGAAGTGTCCAACTCAGAAAAGCCCGAAATAGTAATTTACATATCCCAAATCATAATTTTCTGAAAGCACACACAATGAAAGGCTAAGAAATCTAGCTCAGAAAAGCCTGAAATAACAAACTACTCATCCCAAACTATTGGTTTCAGACAACAAACACCTATGATGGACTAAGAATCCTAGCTATGAAAAGTCCAAATAGCAAACTACACATCCCAAATCATAATTTTCTGACAACACACAATTATGAAAGGCTAAGAAACCTAGCTAATAAAAGCCGGAAATATCAAATTAACCATCCCAAATCATAAGTTTCAGACAGCACTCACCTATGAACGGCTAAGAAATCCAGCTCGGAAAAGTCAAAAAATAGCAACCCACACATCCCAAATCATAGGTTTCAGACAAAACACACCTATAAAAGACTAAGAAATCCAACTCAGAAAAGCCCGAAATAGTAATTTACATATCCCAAATCATAGGTTTCAGACAACACTCACCTATGAACGGCTAAGAAACGTAGCTCAGAAAAGTCAAAAATAGCAAAACTAGTCATCCCAAACTATAGGTTTCAGACAACAAACACCTATGAAAGGCTAAGAAATCCAGCTCAGAAAAGTCAAAAGTAGCAATCCACCCATCCCAAATCATAGGTTTCAGACAACACACACCAACGAAAGACTAAGAAATCTAGCTTAGAAAAGCCCGAAATAGTAATTTATATATCCCAAATCATAGGTTTCAGACAACATTCACCTATGAAAGACTAAGAAACCTTAGCTCAGAAAAGCCTGAAATAGCAAACTACTCATCCCAAACTAGAAGTTTCAGACAACAAACGCCTATGATGGACTAAGAATCATAGCTCTGAAAAGTCCAAATAGCAAACTACACATCCCAAATCTTAATTTTCTGACAACACATACCTATGAAAGGCTAAGAAATCTAGCTCAGAAAAGACAAAAATAGCAAACCACTCATCCCAATCATAGGTTTCAGTCAACACACACCTATGAAAGGCTATATAAATCCAGCTCAGAAAAGTCAAAACTAGCAAACTACATATCCCAAATCATAGGTTTCAGTCAACACAAACCAACGAAAGACTAAGAAACCTAGCTAAGAAAAGTCAAAAATAGCAAACTACTCATCCCAAACTATTGGTTTCAGACAACATTCACCTACGAAATACTTTCAAAAATTGCAATCCATCCATCCCAAATCATAGGTTTCAGACAACACACACCAACGAAAGACTAAGAAATCTAGCTCAGAAAAGTCCGAAATAGTAATCTACATATCCCAAATCATAAGTTTCAGACAACACACATCAACGAAAGACGGGGCCTGGTCGGGGAGGGCCTTTGAGGGTCTGTGGGACCCTTGAGGGCCGGGTGGTCCTTTGGGAGCTTGGGGGGACCTTTGAGGATCGGGCGCTTCCTTCGGGGTTGGGGTGGGGGGATCGGAACCCTTTGGGGTTGGGGTAGAGGACCTCACGACACTGTTCAAATGGAACTTGTGTATTTATAACGACCTCAGAGTTTCACCCTCAAATCCTCTTCTAAAATCTCTTCAAAAATCATCTTTTAAAATGTCTCTAACTGTTTCGCCGAAATAATTTCCCTAAAATAATAATTTGTTCTGAAAAGATATAATAAAGCCTTAAAAAAGTATTAAAATGGTGGCTCAGGAGCCTTTGGGGCGCCGGGGGCCCTTTGGGAATCCGGAGAACCTTTGAGGACCGGGGGTTCCTTCGGGGGTTTGGGTGGGGGGGATCGGAACCCTTTGGGGTTGTGGTAGGGGACCTCACAACATGTTCAAATGGAACTTGTGTATTATAACGACCACACTCAAAACCTCTTCTAAAATCATCTTTTAAATCATCTTTTAAAATGTCTCTAACTGTTTCGCCGAAATAATTCCATAGCCTGTCTAAAAACGGTTTCACCCAAATAATCCCTAAACGTAATTTCAGCGTGTTCCTTTTGTTTTTGGCATCTCTGCGCTGACACATTTCAAATTTCTAGGAAACCCTTTGCTACGTTAATCTCTTCATCTCATAAATGTTCCTAGCTACACTATTAAGGTTTCGTTAGAATATCAATTTATCTCTCCGACTTAAAGCTCAGTGAAGCCGTATTTAAAAATAGAATTTCTATCTCTTTAGACTCCCATATAATTCCAAGATAACAAGTGATGTCATTTCTAATTCCTGACACTAAAGATCAATGAAGCCCTATTTAAAAATAGAATATCAATTTTTCTCTCTCTGACCTAAAGAACGTTTATCCCTCAGACCTAAGATTTAAAGAAGCCATAATGTTTGTTTCTTAATGTTTGTCTCATAATGTTTGTTTCGTGATCCAATAATTCCTCCGCAGATTATGTAAATCAATTTCTCAGGTTAGGTTAGCCTAAAGATCAAAGAAACCCTAATGTTTCTTAATTCCCCTTTCTTGGATCAATACATTCCCCTAGCGATTATGTAAATCAATTTCTCAGGTTATGTTCGCCTAAAGATCAAAGAAGCCATGTTTGTTTCTTAATTCCCCCTTCGTGAATCAATAATTCCCCTAGCGATTATGTAAATCAAGTTCTCAGGTTAGGTTAGCCTAAAGATCAAAGAAACCATAATGTTTCTTAATTCCCCCTTCGTGAATCAATAATTCCCCCACCGATTATGTAAATCAAGTTCTCGGGTTAGGTTAGCCCAACAACAACAAAGAAGCCATGTTTGTTTCTTAATTCCCCTTTTCGTGAATCAATAATTCCCCCGCCGATTATGTAAATCACCCTCATGTCATTACACGTGGCCAAACAACAACAGATCGATTGACCTTGACCCCCATTAGACTCGATCGATAATCCTTGAATAAATTATGTAAAAAAAAAAGTTGTAGGTGGCAGCAGGGTGTTCTCGTCGCGCTGGTACCCCCCTTTCTATACTTCCAAGTCATGATGAATTTCATAAAAAACAACTAGAACTCTTCATACGGGTCTTTGTTCACATCGATTCTGCCGTTACTAAAGCGGCAGCTAGAGCACTAACCAGAGCACTAAGCCACTAACTTAAGTCACAGAAAAATCTTATTGATGTAACACCAGTGAGCTTAGCGTTAGCTACTTAGTGAGGTTCAGAAAACTGTCTAATTTCCTATGTTCTTCCCGTACCAACAAGAAAGTTCTGTTTATAACCATAATATTGACATGTTTCTTTTTATACTACATGATCACAACATAAGAAAGAAAAAAAACATCTTAGACACCAATACCAGGAAAGTAATATTAGGCTGCATTGAGGAGGGGTCAGCCCCCTAATATACAAAATAATTTCTATTCGTTTTAAGTTTTACTATTGTTAATTAACTTTCGATAAAAAAAAAGTAGTCCTTTATTATTTAATTTCTGACTGTTTTTCAAATAATCCCAGGAAATCCGCCCTCTCCGTGGAAAATCTCCCATAGAAAGTTCATCCAGTGAAAAAACCTTCCGCCGGGAAATTACCCCTGATAAGTCCCCAGAAACTCTCCCCATATGGAAAGTTTCTCCCGCAGAAAATTTCCCCATGTATAATTTCTCCCTGGTGATACTTCCCCCATGAAATTTCTCGTTTGAGACATCCATCCACGTAAGAACAGACTACCTAGCTAAGCTGCTGCACCCAAAAGAATTCCAACTCCGCTGAATATTTTTACCGGAAAATTTCCCCAAAGCATCTCCACGTGTAAAAGGGTGTCGTCAACGAGAAAGAAAGACAAATAAAACTAATTTCGGATATGAATTCTCGCAAATTTTCCCCGTGTAAATATTTCACCCCCAGAAACTTCAATCTCAATGAGAAGTTAGCCCTGTAGAAAATCCATCCCCCAAAAATCTCCCTTTCCCCTGAAAAATGTCGGTACACTTCCTTATAGCAAATACTATATGTAAACAACGGGCGAAATTTTGTAGCTTGTGGCCCTTCCTCCAGTGATTCAAGGAGTCATGTCATCTCCAAAGACATAGTTATTGTATAAACTATACTGAAAAAATAGCTAACTAAAAATTTTGATCAAACGACATTTGGGGGGAAAAGCATATGGGAAGGGGGCTAGGTGTCCTCCAGTATTTTTGGTCACTTAAAAAGGGAAATTTAAGTTTCCGTTCGACTGAACCCACTCCTGACATTCTGGGACCACTGGTTTGATACGGATCACCCCTGGAAAAAAACAAAACAAAAACAAACAAAAAAACCGCATCTGTGATTTTTCTTCTAGCAAAAATCACAAAATTCCACATTCTTGCAGATTGGAGCTTAAAAACCTCTACAATGTGGTTCTCTGATTCGGTGAATCTTATTGTGTAAATTTCATTAATAATATTTGACTTTTAGAAGGTCTTTCCGGCTTTAATTAATTAACTTAATTAATCTTATATATTTGGAATCAGAATAATTAGCCAATTTTTTTATATTTCTATTGATATTAAACTCCTTTTTTAAAGTTTCGGTTACTATTGTGCCGTGTCGCTCCTCATTTACAGTCCGTTACCCCGAAAGTTCAAAAACTAGTCAATCAAAATTTGTTGATGTCAATCAAAAAACTAGGGTTTATTCCTTACGCCTCACTTAAAAGCTATGAGAGTTAAAAGCAAAATTATTCCATCATTCTAAGTCATTTCCGTGAAGTTTTGATGTGAGTAATAGCCATTAGCGTCAGTCGTTAGCCTTTTAAACTGGATGAATTTTATAATTTACGTTCTTAAAAGAAAAGTTGAAACTAAAAAACCAAAGGGACAACTATAATTTTAATTGATAGATTTTAAATAATCTAGAAGGTAAATAAAGAAGTCTTCATGAGAAACAAAAAAAAAAAAATAGAATACTCAATTAGATAATAATATCAATAATAATAACAGTGTTGATTATTGCAAATAAATTCCGAGGACCGATATTTGGCTTTGTTGCACATGTTTGGCTTTTCGTTGAAGTACGCAATGGAATCAAAATAATAAATTTTTTGCCTCCTCGATCCATCTTGAAACAAACTTGAAAACAGTACTTTTTTCGTATTTTTTCTTATGTTGTTTCAGAATTATGAGGATTTTAGGACAGTACCACATTTTCCTCAGTGTTGCCACTTTGAACCCTGAAAATAAATAAACTAAACTAATTAATTGATTTTAGCAACACTTTTGGTGTGTAAAATTCAAAACATTGATAATAAATTAATTTTTAAGGGCAACTGCGCCTTCAAGGAAAAGCTACTAAACCTTCTGAAGCTCTTTGATGTCATATTTTTTAGTTGTTTTTTTTTTGCCGGTTTTTCTCACCACATTTTTAATTTCTAATGGTACTGGTGGCAATATATGGACACTTCTATAAAGTCAAGTTTGGTTAATGCTAATGAAATAAAATAGGATGAATATATAATAGTTTATAAACAAATTTGGCCTATATATTTGCACATTAGGGAGGGGGGGATAAAACACTAGCATATATTAAATATGTAACCTAACCTAATCTAGGTATCTTTCCCCCCCCCCCCTAAACCCCAAAAAACAATCGTTTTAAATATTGTAAATCATTGAGAAACCACGACTTTACAGTCATTTATGTATAGCGGCCTCTTTAGAATAGCCTGTTTGACGGGTTTTTCTTGACTGGTTTCCTTGTACAATATATAAAAGTGTCCATATAACGCACCAGTACCTTTTTTAATTTAGTATGCGTTACCGTCAAAACTACATAGTTGCATACGGGGACATTTTTCGTTACAAACGGGATTTCCAGTTTTTCTTACTTTTTGGAATATACATGGTTGTGTTTCCACTTAACAAATTTAAATAATAAGATTTGATTTTCCCTGTCCTTGGTTCTTCAAACTTCAATTTTTAGAACAAATAAAGAGACCATGTGAATAACTTAGAACTACCGAAAATTTTTCGAAAACTATTGCAAAAGCAGTGCTTAAGTATGTATCAACCTATTTTATATGATCAACTTGACCTAAATTTTTGCTAGGGCTATTCTTGTTTCATGAGGACATCAACTACTGCATGTTTTTTTTTTATTTAAAGTTTTGAGAAGAGTGGCTATTTTTAAAACAAGGGTGTTATAACCTGCTTGTAAATGTTTGCATCGAATCTCATATAGATGTATACCATTTTGAATTCGTCAAGAAAGTTTAAATACAAAACAAATTACTTTAGCCTTCTTTGTGCTATCTTTCAAATTTTAAATCTGCACTATTTGCAATTATTTTGCCACCCTTTAAGTAAAACATGCAAGCAACAGTTTTCAACAAAAATCTCTCTTTTGGCTCATTTTTTTTTTACAGGAACTGACCCAATGAAGAACTTTATCTATTTCTGGTTGTCTTGTCTTCTGATTCTATTTTTGGTTTTTATAACTATGCATTTCCCGAGTTTGAAAAAAAAATTATAACATTTCTTTTTTTTTCTTTCCTCCAGCATCAAACCAACTGAGTTGGACAATTGATATGTTTGTATTTTATCATATCAACGGCATGCAGGGGAAGAAGATTAGATTGTGAAATTTTTAAGGCCAACTTATATCATTATAAAAAACAACGTCTTGGTCAGACGTTGCGTCCACTTGGCATCCCGTGCTCATTGGTCCAAAACTTTTGTATCTAAACATTTCTCTAATCTAAAAACCTTTATTCAATCTTGTTCAGATGAAACATTTAGAAATAGTACTAGTTGAAATGTGGTCGATGATAAACTATTTATCTGAACTTTTAACGTAACCATCAAAGGTAAACACAGGTTTGACAATGACAATAATTCTTAAGTTGGTCTAAAATTTCAAAACGTACTTTTTTCGGTTTAAATTACTCTCAGCTTGGGGTCCCTTAGGTAGGATATCTCCCTAGATACAAAATTTGGATTTGCATTGTGTTGTAGTTTTCTTTTTCATTCTTCAGTGCCAGTCTGAATATTTTTTATTTTATTTTTTAATGAAAATAAATAAAAGATATTTATTAAATCTAGGGGGAGTAATTCTGTATTTTTAATGACAATAAAACGGTACATTTTTGAAAACTGAAGGGAGTTGAATTGCCACCTGCCTCCCCAACCCTAATTGTCACTGCTGAACCGAATCGAAAGCAGAGATTCTTTTCCTATTTGTTTCCTATTTTCCTATTTTTCATAATTCCTTTTCTATTTTTGACGAGCTCTCGTAGGCCAAATTTTTGCTAAATTATATATAATATATACTCTTAGAAATAAATTTAAGGGTTCCATAAAAGTTCAATGCTGTTGTGGCTTTTAGGAACATGTCTTTTTACTTTTTATTACGGTCTTTCTAATTATGCACTTCATGATTTTCTCACGTGAAGCTTTCGTTTTGTGACTGCGTGAAGCTTCTCTAATGTTCTTCAATTCCAATGTAAACAAACGCTTCACAAGTTAAGTAATTAGAGAAATATTTCCAGAAATCTTCATGAAGGAGAAAGTGAGTTGACGTTATAACACTGTTAGTTTTCTGAATATGAAAATTCATTTATTTGATTTATTATTCCTGTTTAATATTCCAAGTTGTTCCTTATATCTTCTATAATAAGATAGAGTTTCGTTTTCGTGCGTTACGTTATGTTGATAGTATATTACATCATCGCTAGCTATACAAAGAACAAAAAAATCTTACACGCCAATGCCAAGAAACGCAAGATAGACTTTTTTTTTTTAATTCAGAAAGCAAAGGGCATCTCAGTTTATCAAATCTGTGCGAGTAAGAGATCTTTAGTCAGAGTAATCACCTCGCACTGATTCTATGAGTGCTATCTGGTTAACTCCATACTTTTTATTGTTTTGTTGTCTGATCACTCTTTCTGATCACTCTACTGACCTAACTTTTGCATGCTCACAATACAACTCTCTAATAACAAGATAGTGAGCATGTGGGCTGTTGCATAATAAATATTAAAAAGATAAATTTGACTAATTCCATATGCCAATTTACTTTTGCTCATTATCCACATCGACCAATTAAGTGGAGACAGACGGTTCTCCACTATTTTCGTTACTTAGCTGATTGGCAAAATTATAACAAAAACAAACATCAGCTATACATGTATTGCATGCTTGCTGCTATCCAGAGAAGTTAATTTGTATATTAATTGAACAAACATTTTTCCTACAGCACAAAATAATTTTTTTCTAAAAGGAAAAACAAAAACTAGTATTTGAAGCTTGGTGTAAAATTTATTAACGTACAATCTAAATTAATATGATATTTTCGAATATGTTTTTCCTTGTTTTAGTTTGATTTTTCCCTTTTTCGCTATTCATTGTCGTTGTGGGTAACTTTTGAAAATACATGTTTCATGCTGTTGGAAAATCTAATTTCAAGCTGAAAAAGGAAGCTGTCACTAATAGTAAAACTCTTTTGTTCTCAAGACATAATTCTTACTACTGTACTGTCGACTGAAAGGAATTACCCGATTTGCTGGGAATAAATTTTTCTATTCGAATGTCAAATTTTCCTCAGAGGGCAGTCAATAAAATTTTTTCTATGATTTTTGAATCGCTGTTAAGGAATGAAAAATTGCTTGAGATAATTTTTTTATCTTACGGAATCAATACGGAAAAATTGAGACGCAAGAGATTTCCTTTTATATGAATTCAAGTCAGGTCGTTACTTGAGCTTAAAGATCAATTAAAACGAGACGTTCTTGTTACGGCAAAAGCATTGACAATTTTCTCATTTTGAAAGCATTTTTTTTTCCTCCTTGAATTGTCTTTTTTCGGAAAGTTTGGATTGAAAGGTGCTCCTTCATATAAAAACTTTGTTTTTTGTAAATACTGCCAAACAAATGCGTTGGGGACTGTCACTCATTTCCCGAAGCATACTCAAACAGAAATCCTCAAAGACATCTCAAGAGCGTGAACAATCAAGTTAAGGTCCTAGAAAGCAATAAACTAGTAGTGATTGGTAAATAAAAAAGAAAAGTCCCAGGTGTATGTTAGTGAAGAAAATTTGCATGTGTGATCCACTTCCAGCTTTGAAAACCAAAATAGGAGAATAGAAAGTGAATTAAGATCATCTATACCACGTCAACATAAAAAAGAAAGATCTTCAAAGATACAAATGGTGATAGTTAGAAATAGAAAATTTTGAGAGAAGTAGATTGAGCATGAAGATCTAAAAGTTTGGATCACAAGGTGTTCCTCCAGTAAGAACGTTGCATCCTGGAAATACTACCAGGAGAAGTGTGGGGGGGGGGGGGGTGTCGCTCATTTACTTAGGCATGCTGAAACTGATTTCAATAAGTGAAATCTCAAGATATTGAACAATTATGTTAAGGTTGTAGAGAACAATAAATTAGTTTTAAGGAATAAATCAAAAGAAATGTGCTATTTAAAAAAATTTTGTTAAGTTGAAACTGGCTCTTGCTGCATTAACAGCGTCAATCAAGAAGATATACTATGAATATCATGGACACCTTGCCTCACGTTCTCAGGGCCTATATTACTAACTTTACAACTCCTAAGCTTTTCGAGCGTGCAAGAACCACGACCACTGGTCTGATCAAAAATATAATGCTCTTTTGGCCATCGAGGAACTCACTGATAAGATTTAAAAAGCGAAATTTGCAATTACAATTAACAAAAGCACTAAACAGGATTGGGTTTAATTCTTAGTGATTATTTGTCGTTATTTTTGCTTTGATTAAGGGGGATTAAAGGAAGATATTCTTATTCTTCAGGATATTCACGACACCGGAGCAAAAAGAATAAAGACAGTGATTTACAAGTGCACAGTGATATATTCCTGACTCAAGCATAATTGGCTTTGCTTTTGGTAATGCCAGTGTAATAGTAGGACCTAGCCACTTCAATTTAGAATAATTTTGGCATAGATTGCCATCATTGGTTGTGTCAGCTACTCGTTTTTCATTCTATTCGTCTTCCTCACGCACGAAATTTCAATCTGACACCGTACAATTCAGTCGTAAAAAATTAGAAATGCATTTAGGAAATGCCATTTGACAAGCAATTCTGAGAAAATTTCAGTATTATTCAGCAAGTTGCGGAACCGCAGCTGCTTCATAAAAATGCAACACGGTGGTTAGCATTTGATATAGTTACTGACTGCTTGATTCGCCCATGGGTGGTGTTCATTGAGTTTTTTAAGATAAAAACTTCTTAGAAGGAAAGGATATGATTGCTCAATCTTTATTTAGATCTGACATATCCAAAAGTGAGCTTATTTCACTTGTTTTATTAAATACGTTTTATCCATTTACTAAACATATTAAAAATTGAGTTTCAGACTACGGATATGAAAATCCACAAATTGATATTCATCGTTTCTCTTCTTGAAACGCTAGGTGCCAATTTCACTAGCAAAATTCAACTAATACTTGAAAAAATATTTTTATTTTCGATTATTCCCTTGGCTACTCTTACTACTAAAAAATCACTGAAGCATCAAGTCGCCTGAGGCCAACACAGCTACGTACGCTCCTCCTCTATCTCAGTCTCTTGAAAGCTTATCTCTTTACGCCCTCCCAAGAAGTTCCCATTTAAAATTTACTGTAGCATCAAGTCGCCTGAGGGCAACGCAGCTACGTACGCTCCTTCTCCATATCAGTCTCTTCAAAGCTTCTCTCTATACGCCCTCCCAAGAAGTGCCCATTTTCCTTAAATCTTTCCTTACGACATCCTTCCAACCCATTCAGGACGATATTAATTTCGTTTGGCCCTAAACAGTTGGCCAACAAGGACAATCCTTGGCAATCTTTTCAGTGATGTTTCTGATAACTATTTCTGATCTTATGCATGTCAGCTTCTAACCCAATTCCTGGAAAATAACGGATACTCTTGTAAGGAATACAAAGATAGTGGTAAGGCTAACTTATCGTGTTAGCCGTGGAATAAAATTGATTATATTTGCATTGCTGCATAATTAAATTTGTTGTGCCGTGTATCCAAGTAAAAAGGTAATTTTAGTTTAGTCTGGAATGCTTATCAAGTAAAAAGGTAATTTTTTGCAGATTTTGATCTGGATTTTTCTTAGTAGAAAATATATTCCTTATTTTTTTTTCTTGTAAGTTCGGCTAAATTATGCCAAAGTCGAAGAATTAAAAGCGCATTTTGGTGGAGTGTATTCAAACTCACCTTATGCAAATGTATCATGATTTGTTTCATTTCTTTCATAGTCTTGGGGAAGTTTCTTCGAAAAGGACGAACGAAAATCAATTTAAGGATGCATGCTTTTTTGGAAAGGGGTATAGTAATGTCATTTAAAATGTTTTGAAGAGAAAAAAAATAGTAATAAAATTGCAACCAAATCACTCGGATTTTAAAATGTATGGGTTGTTCTGCCTCACGAGCAAAATAAATGGATCTGGCACAAAAAGACATTATTTTTATCAAAACTTCGAAAAAAGGTATGCATTTAAACATTATGAAATTTATACTTCCTGTGGCTAAAATCAGTCATATGTCGCTTTTATTTCATAGCAGATCTGTATTTTATTTTTTCGGTTGCAATTTCTAGTTTTGTCTAAGTTTGCCGAAAACAGGAACTTAACTTCAATTCACTCCCTGTGTAAGCAAAGAAGTGATGTTTATATTAAATTATATGACATTATTTTCTGCTCGTTCTAGGTTTTTAATATTGCACTTTACTTATTGTTTCTTCTTTTTTTTGAATCGTTTTAAAAATTAATCCCAAGAAGGATGGTCACAGATTCTTATGTTTTTATGTTTTGTTTGTTTTTCATTAAAATGGGGGGGGGGTGTCTTATTCATTTATTCTTTATAACCCGGACAAACAAACAAAAAGCATAAAGTTGGGAGTAACAATAAGAAAAAAACACAGGAGATAAAAACACACAATCAACTAATAATTTGGATAAGACGACAGTGAGGGGATAAATGCAAATCAGGTGTCTCAGTAGGTGCCCCCCAGGCCACTCAGCTCGTCCCCAAGTGGCTGATAGGGGAACGTCCTTAAGATATGTCGGTTACCTCCATTGAATAGGAGGCGCAGACCAAGGGGAGGACCTAGCTCATGGTGGGTCCATAATAGAAGCTGGGGTACCCTCGACCAGGGGTCATAAATACAGGTGGAGTAAGATAAAGGCACCTCTGACGTGCACTCAACATTGCCTACCAGCGTGTGGACACATCCCTTGAGTTACAACCTTCTCCCAGCAATGAGTTAAATTGCATTGTGAAGTAGAACACCATCATGGGAGGATCCCATGTAGGAGGACAACTGCCGCTGGGTATAGGATCTGGTTTTTATGGATAATGGCCACTGAAAAGGGCTGTCTCGACCCTGTTGGGATGCCAAGGGTCGGGGAAACCATTGGTCAAAGAAAATTCCCATGAAACATCTATGAAGACATGAGTGCTCCCAGAAATGTTGTGCCTGCTACGGCGTCCCCAGTTTCAAGCGGCACAACCCCACTCCCTGGAAAAGTGGTGAGATCGACGAATGAGGAAGCTATTCACTGGGAAATAAATCTGTAGAAGGATGAATTTCGAGTTTATTTCTGGAAACTGAGATCCATGAAGCGAGAATCAACAAGACTAGTAATGGTTACAGAAATAATGGCTACCAAGCACACCTTCTTTATCTGTCAGAGACAAGATTAAAACCGAGTATTCAAAGAAATCATACCAGTCAGTGACTCCGAAAAATCGTACTTGCTCCTCAAAACTTGTGCGTATGATGGATCCAGAAAACCATTGAGTCGGCTTTACGGTTCGTCGCCGTTCGAAAAATCTCGTCTTGCATGGGATTCAGTGAACCCCAAAATAGCCAGACTACGTTTTGAAATGATGACCATCCAACATCTCTATGATTGATGTCAACGCACCAACGAAAGTTGGAACGGATGCTAATAAGGATTCTTTCTACACTGATCTTAAGATTACGATGCGAAAATGTCCCAAACGATACTTCATGATTCTAGTTACGGTGCTTCGATACTTCGTAGAACTCCCGAGTTGGCGCAACAGACCCAATGCTCGTGTTTTTTTTGGTCCGTTCATTTTCTGCCAGCAGAGTGCTTCCAATGGTGATAAACTAGTCCAGCTCACGAGATCCCATAACCTTACCATCGACAGAACCATGTTCCAGCACAGAGTCTCTCAAAGGACAACTTGAAGGTCAAACGATGGCTCCAAGGCTGTCCAAACTGACCATACATTGATCGATCAGCTTTGGTGCTCCTCAGTCATCGATTCTCGAGCTTACAGAGGAGCTTGCACGGGATCAAAATATGGAAGTGATCCTACGCTTGTAGGTTCAAAATGCTCCTGAAGTTGAGTGTTAGAAAGACACAGCCCCCAAATAGGGAGTTAGACGTACAGAAACTGAAAATTCAATCAGTGAAAAGATGACTTCCACAAGAAGTTGCAGAGCCAGTATGCAAGCCTGACAGACTAGGATGAAGGTCCCACCACCCTTTGGAAACAATTCTGGGACACCACTGAAAAGGTGGCCATTGAAATTTTTGGCTATACTTCTACAGAACTGATAAAAAGTAATGTCTCAGAGAAAGCTGTAAAGCTAATTAAGATTAAGGCTAGAAGACAGGCATCAAGCGCATTAACCGCAGTAAAAAAGTAGTTGCGTAAACAGGTTGAAACCAGCTCACGTCAGGACCGCCAAAATTTCTGGAATGAGGTTGCTTTAGATATAGAAAAAGTAGCCAGAAATAATGAGACGAGAAGGTCGTATAGAACCCTCCAAGAAAATAACCGGAAAAGAGTCACCTATCACTGGTCTTTTAAAAGACCCTCAAGGTAATATGTTTCCTGACGTACAAGGTAAACTTGATCAAACAGTTCGTGGTAACGAACTGTAAGTAAGGAGCGACCCGGCTCAATGGTATCTGAAACTCTAGAAAACGGGTTTTCTATACCAATAGATACATCAAAAGAATCAGATTTGAATGCTGAATTCAAATATATAATTTTCATCAAGTTTAGTTCTACCCATCAAAAGTTACGCGCCTGAGAAATTTGGCTGATTTTAGAAAAAAAGAGGGAAAGACCCCCTAAAAGCTATAGAATCTTAATGAAAATCACACCATCATATTCAGCGTATCAGAGAACCCTACTGTAGAGGTTTCAAGCTCCTATCTACAAAAATGTGGTATTTTGCATTTTTTGCCAGAACAAAGATCACGGATGCGTGTTTATTTGTTTTTTTTTCCCCAGGGTGATCGTATCGACCCAGTGGTCCTACAATATCGTGGGAGGACTCATTGGAACGGAAATTAAAAGTTCTAGTGCCCTTTTAAAGTGATCAAAAAAAAAAAAAATGGAGGGCAACTAGGCCCCCTCCCACGCTCATTTTTTCCCCAAAGTCACCTGATCAAAATTTTGAGCTAGCGATTTTGTTCAGCATGGTTGAAAATATGATAAGTATGTCCTTTAGGATGACTTATCCCCCGAAGTCCCCGGGGGGAGGGCTGAAAGCTATGAACTTTACCCAATGTTAACATACAGTATTGGTTATTAGGAAGTATACAGACGTTTTCAGGGTGGATTTTTTTTGGTAGTAGGGGGGGGGGGGGAGAGGTCGGGGGGTTATTTGGGAAGATCTTTCCATGAAGGAAGTTTTCATGGGGGAAGGGACATTGCTACAAAGGGGGTGCCGGATTTCCCAGCATTATTTAAAAAACAAATCAGAAATTAAATATAAAAAAAACAAGTTTTTCAACTGAAAATAAGGAGTAACATCAAAACTTAAAACGAACTGAAAATATAACGTGTATGATTGGGTTCACCCTTTAGTCAATACCTCATTCTTTAAGCCAAAGATTTTTTTAGTACTTTCATAAGAGCTATTTATTCTAAATAACGGCCTTTGTGATTAAGGTGTCATTTTTAAAAGAATTGGAACAAATTCGAACTTTAGCTTAAAGAGCGAGGTATTGACTAGGGGGCGAGCCCCCTAATATACGTATTAAAAATATATGAATATAGAAGTTCGTTACGTAAGTTAATTCATAAGTTACGTATATTTATTACTAATAAAAACGTTCTTAAATAAAATTAAACAAGTTTCGCGAAAGCCATTTAACCAAATAAAAGTAAAATTAATATGCAATTTTTTTTTAATTATTCATGTACTGTGAGCCAAAATCAAAACCTGCATTAATTCAAAAAACGTTCAAAAATTAAAAAAAAGTTTTTTTAACTGAAAGTAAGGAACGTCTTTAAAACTTAAAAAACGAACAGAAATTATTCCGTATATGAAAGGGGTTGTCCCCTCCTCAACGCCTCGCTCTTTACGCTAAAGTTTGACTTTCTCACAACTCTTATTTTTTTAAACAATAAAAAAAAATGACAACTTATATGGGCATAGTGTGTTTTCGATTTATTTCAATAACAGTTACAATATTGCCAAAATTTCCACCTTAATACCCTTAGGTTTGTTAGTTGTAGTAGTAGCACCAGTAAATATAGTAGTAGCTGTAGGAGTACAGTTAATAGTAATAGTCTTAGCTTTAATAGCAGTAGTAGTAGTAGAACAAATAGAAATAGTAGCAGTAGTTGTAGGAGCAAAAGCTTTAGTATTTGATGCAAAATATTGTCTTTTGGTTAGTTCGACATCCCCCACAACAAGCATTGTAAGTTTTGATTTCACACACAAATATGTTCCTAAGATATTGCTGATATGCCCTTTTGACAACCTTCGTGCGGATGGCAGGTTGTCATCGGTACAACAGAAATATTCTCCGAAAATTCTACCTATATACCTTCACAGGCTGTGGATTTTGAGCTAGCCAGAAGACACTGTGTGTATTCATTGCTGCTTGTATGGTTACTGTAACTAACGACACTAATGGCATTAATTTGGAACTTTTAGGGAACGTTTAGGAAGAGTTTCAATTAAACAAAAAACCTATATGCATGCAGGTATTAAAAGGGCATATAAACACTATAGGACATATAAGGACATAGGCAGCGATGCTCTATCACAGCTAGTAATATCATTGATGTTTTAAAGGAGCTAATTTGATTGAAAATTAAAAGCTATAGTGCCCTCTTAAGAGTCAAAAATGATTGGAGGGCAATCAGCCCTCCTCTTAAGCTCATAATTTTCCAGACACTCCCAATCAAGATTTTAAGAAAGCCATTTTGTTCAGCACAGCTGAATGGTCTAGTAACTATATTTCTAAAGTTATTGGTCTGGTCAACCCCTCACAATTATGTAATTTGCCCATTATGCTTAAAAACTAAATATTACTTTAAAATTAAATCAAAACAAACTGTTTGTATGCTGGTTGCCAATAAGACATCTCAACAATATTCCAAGAACGACTGAGGGTATTAAGTTCAAATTTTCGGGGCTACATCTATTGCTACTTCTGCTCTTAAAATTTTACTAAATAAAAAAGAATGTAATTGTATCCAGACTGTGAAAGAGCATAGATATAATTTTTTGAGAATTGTATTAACTTTACTTATCAGGTCAACTAGAGGATGTAGATGACTAAGTTAAACACTAATATTTGTGTCATGATTTTCAAAAGAGTTTATATTGTTAAAAATTGCTGAAAAAGTTTTTCCAGCATATAAATAGCAGGCCAAACTATGAATTGTTAAAGGAAAACCGGAAAGATTCAAACTATTATTTTTTTTTCCCTGAAAAAGCCTATGTCAATATAAAACGAACAGGAATTGATTAAAAAAAAAAACTTTTCCACAAAAATAAGTTTTTAAAAAAAAGTAAAGAACTCCATTAAACCAAAAATGAAGAAAAAGAGAATCAAATAATCCACTAAGCATACAACTACAAGAAATCAGTATCAATAAATAAATGAAAACCAAAACTAACAGATATCAAAATAAATAACATAGTCAAACTCAAAATGAGCAGAAATTAATATGAGTAGGGTTCAAAACCCCCTATGCTTTCTAAAAGAAAGAATATAATTTTGTACTTTACTGATAAAAATTCTTTCAAATGTTTTTACTTTCATAACTTTAAGAAATCAAAACTAAATTAAGATTTCGAACTCCAAAGCTGTATTAGGGTTAGCAAATGATCTTAATTTATCAAGGAGATTGTTTGCAGTTAGTATTGGTCAGGAGAGCTTGAGGATTCCGCAGTAGCGCATTCGACTTTAGAACCAACAATGTTCCATTTCTGAATCCAGACACGCACTATCACAAAGTTCTAACGGTTGTTTTAATGTTCACCCATCGAAGCGCGATCTTCAGGTCGTGATATACTTTCGATGTGACCCTCAGCTCTTTTTGTTCTCTTCTTCTTAATCCTCAACTCTTTTTGTTCTTTGTCCACGTCTCAAACATTTACCCCAAAACTACAGAGAAATAAGAAGCTGACAATGGATCAAAACTATGGACGCTCTGATTGTGATCTACGGCGAAAATATAAAGACCATTTTCCACGGAAAATAGTCGGTATATATTGAGCCAGTGACGATTGAATGTCAGAGAAAGATTGGTCTAAACTGAAATTTCAAGCTTTATTGCTGTTTTTCAGCAACAAAAAATGATCTGATACAACGAAGAACCAATTTTTGCTATTTGGCTTCGTAAGACAATAAATTATATTTGCCCAAAAGATATAGATTTTACCTTATAGACAATTTTACGAAAAGCAACCATCTTTCCATTTTTTCAAACAAAGTATTAAAATATGCCCAAGGTATAGTGATAAAACTAAATAAATGAAATAGCTGCAGTATATTCGGCACTTTTCATATACATGTCACAACGAATTATGTTGTAAATCCTGTATAGAATTTAATTGTCAGGCTATTATTCTGGTGTAATAAGTAATGGCACCTAGACACTGTTTGCAGAGCCTAAGCTGTCCCTCGAGCATTTTCTTGCTAGAATTGATCGGTTCAGTAGACAAATCATTTTGCTCTACGGCCTAGGCCCTTTTTTATACTTAAACTTCAAAAAAATTACCTGAATGAATATTAAATTCGTACGACGTTCATATAAAACTAGCCAATTAGTTGTATCTAATTAGTTATATCTCTTTAGTATCTAATATAAACATTAGTATTATGTAAATATGTACCAAAAATGTTTTACATTATCTTCAACAGGACATTGTCAGTACAAAAAGAAAAGGAAGAAAATGTAGAGCAGCTAAAGGACTATACTTGGAAGACGATTAAGTCAATAAAATGATGACAATGAAGCCGAAGTGAAGCCTCGTCCTTACTGACGTCATTCACCCTGACAGTAGAGTTTTTTTTAGAGGTGGATCACTTTTGGACAGCTAGCAATGATTAGACAGCCATTATGATTAGACAGCCTTTGAAAATTCCAAAGGCTATGAATGGCTGTCCAATCAAAGCAGGATGCAGGGCGAATGACGTCAATAAAGAGGCTTAAACATTTGGGAAGGCGTCATAATATCCAACCATCAGGAAATCCAAAATTTTTAACTTTAGTTTTTTGGGGTTTAGGGGGGGGGGTACCTAGGTTAGGTTACGTATTTAGGTTGGTTAGGTTAGGTTTATTTAGTTAGGTTGCTATGCTTCACCCCCATCCCCCTGATGTGCAAATATATAGCCTAAACTTGTTTCTAAACTATTGTATACTTATTAATATTATAGAAACTTATAATTTTTTGGGGATTTTGTGACGGTTGGATGTCCTGACGGTTGGATGTTATGACGTTTGGTACGTGTGATGGTTGTTCGAAATTGCAGCATCCCTTGACATTTTACAAACAGAAAATAGTCACCATAACAAGCGAAAAAAGCAATGAATTAAAGAAACGATAAAAATAGACGCCCTGTAATATGGATAAAAGCCAAAGTGAATAAAAGGAAAGCTAATAATTGAAATACAAATACAATGCCTGATGTACAGCTACAAGTTCTGTCTTTGGATAAAAGTAGTTCTGTCTTTTGGAAAATGAAAGATAAAATGTTGGATTTAAATTAAACCCCATATGGAATATAATTTTGGAAGTATCTTTCTGTTGCATTTGTGACAAATTTTTATTTTTTTTCAGTAGAAAAATTAGTTCATGGTTCATCCACTAAATAAGCCCCAAAAACAAATTTCCTTTATTTTACAGTTTTTTCTAACCCAGTGTTTAGTGAAAAAAAAAAGAAAACAGCAACAACAGACTACCGCTTAAATTAACTTTTAGCCTCTAATTGTTTTTCTTCTATTCTCTCTCTCTTTTTTTTTTTACTGCAATAAATTTTTGATAACATTTTATCCTTGGCAGTAATAAAACTTCCTTCACGGAAATGTATTTCAATAAAGTTTTATGTAACGAAAGAACACAGTAAAATTATAATATAAGGCATATAGATCCTTGAAATTTTGAACTTGCACTTTCATATCAATTTAAAAAATATACATATTAGACAATAGAAAAAGTTACGATGTGTTTTGTTTGGACAAAATGCTGTTACTTCGAATAAAGAGTATCTGAAAATATTTGAAAATATATATTTGTTTGAATAAAAGAACAAAAGCTCAATTAATGATAAATTGTCCTCTTTATGCTAAGCATTTCATTTTGAAACTCAGATCTTAAATGATACTGTACTTAATCGCAATTCAGCATGTAATACTTATATTGATACAAAATAATTAAGTTTCAAACCTAAGGAGATTACAAGTGAACATCCACCTTTTCCAGTTTTTTTATGTAGATTTGGTTATATTCCTGGTCTTATTGCATTTAATGAATTAGTGAGTCATGGGATCGTTGCACAGGAAAAAGCATGCGTTTTTTTTAACTTGAAATGTGTATTAACTATATAGTAGATCAGGAGCATATCTCACTTAAAAACACTTCAGCTTTTTCCATGGCTCATTAGTCATCATAATCTTTCTGTTAGGTAATTAAATAAAAAAAACAAGTTTTTTAAACTGAAAGTAAGGAGCGACATTAAAACTTAAAACGAACAGAAAATTATTCCGTATATGAAAGGGGCTGTCCCCTCCTCAACGCCTCGCTCTTTACGCTAAAGTTTTTTTTATTGTTTTAAAAAATAAAGTTGTGAGACAGAGTCAAACTTTAGCGTAAAGAGCGAGGCGTTGAGGAGGGGACAGCCCCTTTCATATACGGAATAATTTCTGTTCGTTTTAAGTTTTAATGTCGCTCCTTACTTTCAGTTTAAAAAACTTGTTTTTTTTTATTTAATTTCTGATCGTTTTTTAGTTAATGCAGCTTTTATTTGCATAAAAATTTTGCTTTTTCTTTTGCTAAATGGATGTCTTTACAAATTAACTTACGTAACTAACTTCTATATTCGTATATTTTTCTTCTGGCAAAAAATACAAAGTTGCAGATTTTTGCATATATGAGCTTGAAACGTATGTAATAGGGTTTTCTGATACGCTGAATCTGACGGTGTGATTTTCATTAAAATTCTTTAACTTGTAGGGGATATTTCCCCCCTCTTTAAAAAGTCGAGTAAATTTTCTCAGGTTCGTAGCCTTTGATGAGTAATACTAAACTTAATAAAATTTATATATTTAGAATCAGCATTATAAACACATTCTTTTAATACATTTATTGACATCAAAATTCCGTTTTAAAAGTTGCGATTACTATTGAGCCGTATCGCTTGTTTTTTTTATTTTTTTTTTTTTTGTTACGTATATGTTATTACGTATATGAGGGGGTTCTCCCCTTAGTCAATACCACGCTCTTTACGTTAAAAGTTAAAAAAAAAAAAGTTTTGATTCACAAACCCCTGAATCACAAAGGCCGTTTAATTAGAATAGATAGCTCTTTTGAAAGCACTAAAAAAACTGTAGCGTAAAGAGCGAGGTATTGACTTGGGGAGAACCCCCTCACTTACGTTATAATTTCTGTTCGTTTTAAGTTCTAATATTCCTTCTTACATTTCAGTTGAAAAAACTTGAATTTTTTTATTTAATTTCTGATCGTTTTTTAAATAATGCTTGAAATCCGGCGCCCCCTTCATAGAAATGTCCCTTACCCCAAAGAAACATCCTCCACGGAAATATTCTTCAGAGTAACCCCCTCCTCTAGCCCCCCCCCCCCCCTCCAGAAAAAAATCCTTCCTGAAAATGGTTGTATACTTCCAAATAACCAATAAATAATGCTGGCAAGTCTGGCGCCCCCTTCATGGCAATTTCCCTTCCCCCATGAAAACTTCCTTCATGAACAGATCCTCCAACATAAAACCCCCGACCCACCCTTCCCTCCCACTACCAGAAAAAAAAAAACTCCTGAAAACTTCTGTATACTTCCCAATAACCAATACTATATGTTAACATTGGGTAAAGTTCATAACTTTTAGCCCTCCCTCTGGGAACTTCGGGGGATTAAGTCATCCTAAAAGACATATTTATCATATTTTCGACCATGCTGAACAAAATGGCTATCTCAAAATTTTGATCGGGTGACTTTGGGAAAAAAATAAGCGTGGGAGGGGGCCTAGTTGCCCTCATTTTTGTTGGTCACTTAAAAAGGGCACTAGAACTTTTAATTTCCGTTCCAATGAGCCCTCTCACGATATTCTAGGACCACTGGGTCGATACGATTACCCCTGGGGGAAAAAAAAAACAAATAAACACGCATCCGTGATCTTTCTTTTGGCAAAAAATGTAAAATTCCACATTTTTGCAGATAGGAGCTTGAAACCTCTACAGCAGGGTTCTCTGATACGCTGAATATGATGTTATTGTGATTTTCATTAAGGTTCTATAACTTTTAGGGGGTATTTTTCCCTTTTTTGAAAATCAGCCAAAGTTTCTCAGGTGTTTAACTCAGGTGTTTTACCATTGAGCCGGGTCGCTCCTTACTTACAGTTCGTTACCACGAACTGTTTGAAAACACTTTGGTTTCATTTCTCTTTATGAAAGCAGCTGACCAATCCCAACATCTCTAGCTCCATTTGCCTTCTGGTGTATAAAAGAGTGAAGACTATCCAGTTCCTTTTTTTTTAAGTGCTGACATTTCCACTTTCTAATTGAAAGATGTTTTCTCCTTCCCATCAAGATTGAAGAGAAAGACCAAATTTGTTTTTACTAATTTTTTCTTTCTAGTGGTATCTAAAATTGATGGCCGTGAATCTATAAATTATGTCAAGTAGGTATAAATGTCTAGAAAAGCTTTTTCAAGCTAAATGTATGTCACGTCAAAATCGTCGATATGTTTCGTTTTCTTAGTGAACGCTTTCAAAAAACACGTAAGCTATTATCTTAAGATTAACTTTTAAAATCTCCCTTCGTCCTCTGTCTCTCTCTTTGTCTTGTTTGTGAAGATACCTCATGAATGAATGAATGAATTTACTGCGGAATTAAACTAACAAAAGGAGTATTTCGCTAAGATAAGTCTGCTACAAACTGCCAAGACAAACAAAATGAATGAAAAAAAGAAAACAGAATAATAGTAAAAACAACAACTAAATATACCATCTATGAGTTAGATTAGAATGTGAAATTAAACACTTAACGCCTAATTTGCAAAATAGATTAATAAACAAATCAAAAATATTTCCGACATTTCGTGGCAACGCCATTTCAAACAGTTTGTTTAACGAACTGTAAGTAAATAGCGACCCGGCTCAATAATAACCGAAACTTAAAAAACGGAATTTTGGTATCAATATAATTCTTAAGTCAAAAGGGAAATCATAATGATAGCAACTCAGATTAAAATTTACTTCAAACCTCGGACATTACATAAAAAATTCAAATAACACGCGCTGTGTTGTTTCTTCAATACCACATAAATAATTTGGAAGATTAATTTTGAGATTTGAAAAATGAATGACTAGTATTTTGAGATTTGGAAGAGCAACAATCACCAGTATTAACTTTGGATAAATGATAAGATGAGTGATGGTTTGAAGCAGTAATTAGGTCATCAGTGAAGATAAAAAACTTTAGTGGTCAGGCTTTAACAGTCGTTCTGGAGTTCTTGAACCTTATGTCCTATAGGCACTTTGTCAAAAGTTTTCTGAAAAGAAATAGTGAAATGTAATCCGTTTTTGAATGTGTTATAAGTTTATAAATCTCTTGAATATATAGAGTGTGTAACTTTGATGTCAATAGATATTCAAAAAATAGGCTTTACCATGTTGATTCTAAATATATAAGATTAATTAAGTTTAGTGTTACGCATCAAAAGCTACGAGCCTGAGAAAATTTGCCTGATTTTCAAAAAAGGGAGGAAACACCCCCTAAAAGTCAAAGTATCTTAATGAAAATCACTTAGTCAAATTCAGTGTATCTGAGAACCTTGATGTAGAAGTTTCATGCTTCCATCTGCAAAAATGTGGAATTTTGTTTTTTTGGCCAGAATATAGATCACGGACGCGTGTTTATTTGCTGTTTTTTTTTTTTTTTTTTTTTTTCCCCAGGGGTGATTGTATCGAACCAAAAGTCCTAAAATATCTACAGAGGGCTCAATCAAGCGGAAAATGAAAGTTCTAGTGCCATTTTTTAAGTGACCCAAAAGATTGGAGGGCATCTGGCCCCCTTCCCACCCACCTTTTTTCCTAAAATTCATCTGATCAAAATTCAGGGATAGAAATTTTTTAGAATAGTTGAAAAGCCCAGTAACTATGTCTTTGAGGATAGCATAACCCACACAGCCCCTGGGGAAAGGTTTATAAATCGGGAAATTTGCCCATTGTTTACTTATAGTATTTCGTATTGGGAAATATGCAGACATTTTCGGGAAGGGGGAATTTTCTGCTGGGGGGATTTTTTTGCTGTGATTTTTGGGGATTTTTTGCTGGGATTGGGGGGATTTTTTGCTAGAGTATCTTTCCGTAAAATATTTCATATTTTATGGGTTATGGGAAGCACACATTTACTTTTCGAGGGATGTATTTTCGCTGTGGGAGCGACTATTTTATAAGGGAAGATTTTCACATTGGGAGTGTAGTTTCTAGAGGTGACCTTTCCAGAGGAAATTTTACAAGAGGGGTTTTTCTAAAATTAATACGGAAAATCTTTTTTTTTTATTTTTCATGTACGGTTAGCCAAATTCCAACCTGCATTAGTTGTAAAAAGTTCAGAAATTAAATACAAAATAAGTTGTTGTTTTTTTTTTTTTTTAACTGAGAGTAAGAAGCGACATTAAAACTTAAAACGAACAGAAATTATTCCGTATGCGAAATGGGCTGTCCCCTCCTCGGAACCTCGCTCTTTACGCTAAAGTTTAACTCTCTGTCACAACTCCACCTTTTAAAGTAATAAAAAATTTTTAACGTACAGATTGAGGTGTTGAGGAGGGGACATCCCCTTTCAGATACGGATAATTTCTGTTCATTTTAAGTTTAATTTCGCTCCTTACTTTTAGTTGAAAAAAGCTTGTTTTTTTTCTTTAATTTGGTAAAATAGGCCGATACTCCAGACGATCATTGCTAAAATATATTAGTATTTCCATTTTGAGATCTTGCAGATAAAGGGGAAGACATTCAGAAATCACTATTAAGATTTCAGTTTTTCGCCAAGCAACAGGATTGTGATATCAGTATGGCGCAAGTCTTAGGCAGCGCAATAGCACTGCCTAAGTAAAGAGCAATGTGGGCACAATGTATTATTTTTGTATCTTCTCACTAAGGCTCTTTGTATAGAAGGACTTGCCCCATGAGTTGCATGGGGATCCAGTTAAATGACGGTTCAGTTACACAAGTGCTCAGTTGCACGCACACCCCTTTGGATAGTTTTTCCCTCGTCATGTCTTGTCGAAACTAGTTTCAATTTCGTCACAAATCGCATAACAAAAAGAAGAAACTGATTGAATGTCACATTACGGGAAATTCTCGGTTATTTCTAATAAAAAACAGAAGCTAAACATTGAAAATTTGCTGTCGATCCACCAAGTTGAGAAAATCCATTTGATGAAACAGAAGTGGAGAATGTAATACTGAAAGAGCAGCTACTTGAGCTTAGTGCTAATGAGGACCAGAAGATGAACTTTAAGAGAGGGTTTTAAATATTTTGGCCGCAGGCAGAAATACCTAAAAAAATATACTGCATTGTGGGGAATTGTTACAAAGCTTTTGATGGTTCCATAGTAAATGGACCCTCCTGTAACTGAACACCATGCAACTCATCTCATGTAACTGAACCCTCATGCATCTGAACCAGATCCAACTAAACCCCGTGTAAATCAACCCCCGTGCTGCTCAATCCTCGTGTATATAAACCCTTCAGCAACCCTCATGCAACTCAACCGCGGAGGTTCAGTTGCACGAGGATTCAGTTAAATGGGGTTGAGTTGCGCGATGGTTCAGCTAAACGGGGGTTAAGTTAAGAGGGTTCTGTTGCATCCGGGTTCAGTTAAATGGGCTTGAGTTGCAGGAAACAAGTTTCAGTTTCGTTACAAACCGTTTACCCAAAAAAGAAGCAAATAGAATATTACACTACGGGGAAATTTTGGTTATTCCTAACAAAACAGAAGCCAAACATTCATAATTTGCTGTCCATCCATCAAGTTTATCCTCCAATTAATCTATGACTATTTTGTGATTTAAATTTTTGAAGTTACATTTATGTTTAATTTTGATTATGTTACGACTGTTATCATATTAGAATGTAATATGAAAACAATAATAATTAATAGTGTAATTATTAAGTATTTGAATAATACTTAATATTTCTTTTCGTTTTTACACATTCCGAGTGAGGAATCAAACAGTTCGTGGTAACGAACTGTAAGTGAGGAGCGACCCGGCTCAATGGTAACCGAAACTCTAGAAAACGGGTTTTTGATACCAATAGATAATCAAAAGAATCAGATTTCAATGCTGAATTCAAATATATAACTTTCATCAAGTTTAATCTTACCCATCAAAAGTTACGTGCCTGAGAAAATTTGGCTGATTTTCGAAAAAAAGGGAAAGACCCCCTAAAAGTTATAGAATCTTAATGAAAATCACGCCATCATATTCAGCGTATCAGAGAACCCTACTGTAGAGGTTTCAAGCTCCTATCTACAAAAATGTGGAATTTTGCATTTTTTGCCAGAAGAAAGATCACGGATGCGTGTTTATTTTTTTTTTTGTTTTTTTTTTTTTTTTTTTCCCAGGGGTGATCGTATCGACCCAGTGGTCCTAGAATATCGTGGGAGGACCCATTGGAAAGGAAATTAAAAGTTCTAGTGTCCTTTTTAAGTGACCAAAAAAAAATGGAGGGCAACTAGGCCCCCTCCCACGCTCAATTTTTTCCCAAAGTCACCTGATCAAAATTTTGAGATAGCATTTTGTTCAGCATGATTGAAAATATGATAAGTATGTCCTTTAGGATGACTTAATCCCCCGAAGTTCCCGTGGGAGGGCTGAAAGTTATGAACTTTACCCAATGTTAATATATAGTATTGGTTATTAGGAAGTATACAGACGTTTTCAGGGAGGATTTTTTCTGGTAGTAGGAGGGTGGGTGGGTCGGAGGTTATTTGGGAAGATCTTTCCATGAAGGAAATTTTCATGGGGGAAGGGACATTGCTATGAAGGGGGTGCCGGATTTCCCAGCATTATTTAAAAAAAGATCAGAAATTAAATAAAAAAAAAACAAGATTTCCAACTGAAAATAAGGAGTAATATCAAAACTTAAAAAACGAACAGAAAATATTACGTGTATGATTGGGTCCAGCCTCTAGTCAATACCTCTCTCTTTAAGCCAAAGATTTTTTAGTACTTTCATAAGAGCTATTAATTCTAAATAACGGCCTTTGTGATTGAGGGGTCATTTTTAAAGAATTGGAACGAAATTCGAACTTTAGCTTAAAGAGCGAGGTATTGACTAGGGGGCGAGCCCCCTAATATACGTATTAAAAATATATGAATATAGAAGATCGTTACATAAGTTAATTCATAAGTTACGTATATTTATTACTAATAAAAACGTTCGTAAATAAAATTAAACAAGTTCCGAGAAAGCCATTTAATCAAATAAAAGTAAAATTAATATACAAATTTTGTTTTAATTATTCATATACGGTGAGCCAAAATCAAAACCTGCATTAATTCAAAAACGTTCAAAAAAATTAAATAAAAAAAAACAAGTTTTTTTAACTGAAAGTTAGGAACGACGTTAAAACTTAAAACGAACAGAAATTATTCCGTATATGAAAGGGGCTGTCCCCTCCTCAACGCCTCGATCTTTACGCTAAAGTTTGACTCTGTCTCACACCTTTATTTTTTAAAACAATAAAAAACTTTAGCGTAAAGAGCGAGGCGTTGAGGAGGGGACAGCCCCTTTCATATACGGAATAATTTCTGTTCGTTTTAAGTTTTAACGTCGTTCCTTACTTTCAGTTAAAAAAACTTGTTTTTTCTTATTTGATTTTCTAAATAAGACAAGTGAAAATTGATCGGTTTCATGTGGTATGAGTTGTAAAAAAAAAAAAAAAAAAAAAAAAAAAAAAACATAGTCGAATGAAATTCCTTTTGTGACTGGCCAACTTTCTTTTTTGACTTCCTCTCGCAGCACACTCGATTAATTCTCACTGGTTCGATTGAATTCGATTGTCGAAATCGATTAATTCGATGAACAATCGACAGTTCATTCTCACGTTTATTCGTATATTGTTAATTCGTGGCTGGAACTCACCCGTAAGAAAAATATCCATAGTTAGATCTAATATTCCCTTTTTTGTCGAGTTTTGGGTATATTGTAGAACATTAGCTGCAGGGGGTCTACCTAAACAAGCAAAATTTTGAAAGTGGTCTGTGTGAAAAAAAAGTTTGGAAACCTCTGGTCTAGATGATGAACATTATGGTCAGCTTGACGAGTTAACCAAATAAAGCTACTTATTTAAATTAAACCAGAGGTTTTAGTAGGGTAGAGTAAACAGGCCTATTTTCATTTTTCTCTCCAGTTTCTGACTTGCGAAGGTTGCCTTCGCCAAATATCAATACTAATTCAATTCAGGAGAATCCTCATATTTCGACAGGAGGATTCTACAAAGAAATATTGATACAAAACTAGTTCTTTTATTATTTATTTTCCAAATATTTGAAATTTATATGAGTTAAAAATTTGTGAATCGAATTAACCACTTAACTATCCCTGAAAGGAGTAGCAGGATCTGTATCCCTAATTCACACTCCCCAATTCACCTCCCCACCTTTGATCGCTGATATTTGTCTGCTACTTAATTTTTATGCACGAAGCATGCCTATATTTAAACAAATAGAAGAAAAAACGCCTTGTAAACAACACTACGGCAGCATAATTGACACTGGCTACACAATCGCAATAATGAAACATTTTACAGCCATTTTGATTTAGAGTTTATAAACACCTTTTAAATTTTTATTTCTAAGTTTAATTTCAAATTTTCTAGGAGTATTGGTGCCTTGAATCGAATAAATTTCAATACCCGTTTTGTCTTAAAAACACTTATGACCATTTGTCCCGGCACTGTATTGCTAGTTTTCATGGTGTCTCTATGGATTATTGCTTCGTGGACCCTTAGACAGTGTGAGAGGTAAGTTTTCTATTTAATTTTAATCGTAATTAAATAAAAAGGATTTTTAAAGTTAAAACGAGGTATTTAAACGAGCAGAAAATATTACATTAATGGGATAAGGGGAGTGCTCCTTCCTCAGCCCCCGCCCCGCTTTATGTGGTAAAGTCTGATGGAGTCTCAGACAAAATTTTACTTTTATCTCAAGAACTATCTCAGTATTTTCAGAAATATTCTCAAGTTCGTTTTTTTTTTATGAGAAGCTTTAAACTTAATAAATTTTCTGTATTTATGATCGTCATAAACGCTAATTTTGTTTGTATATATTATTATCAAAACTCCCTTTGTAAGAGTTTCGGTTACTTTTAGAATGAGTCACTATTTACAGTTTGTTACCACGAACTATTTGATGACTATATAATTTTAATCATAGGAAGCGCAATCGCGCTGCCTAAGTAAAGAACGATGTTGGCAAAATATATTATTATTACTATTATTTTTTTGTTCAAACAGTTCGTGGTAACGAACTGTAAGTAAGGAGCGACCCGGCTCAATGGTAACCGAAACTCTAAGAAACGGAATTTTGATACCAATAGATACATCAAAAGAATCAGATTTTAATTCTGATTTCAAATATATAAGTTTCATCAAGTTTAATCTTACCTATCAAAAGTTACGCGCCTGAGAAAATTTGGCTGATTTTCGAAAAAAGGGCGAAAGACCCCCTAAAAAATATAGAACCTTAATGGAAATCACACCATCATATTCAGCGTATCAGAGAACCCTACTGTAGAGGTTTCAAGCTCCTATCTACAAAAATGTGGAATTTTCCATTTTTTGCCAGACGAAAGATCACGGATGCGTGTTTATTTGTTGTTTTTTTTTTTTTTTCCCAGGGGTGATCGTATCGACCCAGTGGTCCTAGAATATCATGGGAGGGCTCAATGGAACGGAAATTAAAAGTTCTAGTGCCCTTTTTAAGTGACCAAAAAAAATGGAGGGCGACAAGGCCCCCTCCCACGCTCATTTTTCCCAAAGTCACCCGATCAAAATTTTGAGATAGCCATTTTGTTCAGCATGGTCGAAAATATTATAACTATGTCTTTTAGGATGACTTAATCCCTCGAAGCCCCCAGGGGGAGGGCTGAAAGTTATGAAATTTACCCAATGTAACATATATAGTATTGGTTATTGGGAAGTATACAGAAGTTTTCAGGAGGAATTTTTTCTGGTAGTGGGGGATGGGGGTGGGTCGGGGGTTATATGGGAGGATCTTTTCATGAAGAAAGTTTTCATGGGGAAAGAGACATTGCTATGAAGGGGGCGCCGGATTTCCCATCATTATTTTAAAAAAAAATCAGAAATTAAATATAAAAAAAAAAACTAAAATCAAATATAAATATTAAATATAGAAATAAATATAAAAAAGTTTTTCAACTGAAAGTAAGGAGCAACATCAAAACTTAAAACGAACAAAAAAATATTAGCTATATGATTGGGTTCACCTTCTAGTCAATGCCTCGCTCTTTAAGCCAAAGATTTTTTAGTACTTTCATAAGAGCTATTTATTCTAATTAACGGCCTTTGTGATTAAGGGGTCATTTTTAAAGAATTGGAACAAAATTCGAACTTTAGCTTAAAGAGAAAGGTATTGAATAGGGGGCAAACCCCTTAATATACGTATTAAAAATATATAAATATAGAAGTTCGTTACGTAAGTTAATTCGTAAGTTACGTATATTTATTACTAATAAAAACGTTCGTAAATAAAATTCAACAAGTTTCGAGAAAGCCATTTAACCAAATAAAAGTAAAATTAATATGCAAATTTCGTTTTAATTATTCATGTACGGTGAGCCAAAGTGAAAACCTGCATTAATTAAAAAACTTTCACAAATGAAATAAATAAAAACAGTTTTTTTTAACTGAAAGTAAGGAACGACGTTAAAACTTAAAACGAACAGAAATTATTCCGTATATGAAAGGGGCTGTCCCCTCCTCAACGTCTCGCTCTTTACGCTAAAGTTTGACTTTCTCACAACTCAATTTTTTTTAAACAATAAAATTTTGTTTTAATTGCAAATTTTTTTAATTAACTTTAACGAAATTCACACCATCAGATTCAGCTTATCAACGAACATTATTAAAGAAGCTTCAAACTCCTATCTGCAAAAATGTGGAATTTTGCATTTTTAATTAACTTTAACGAAAATTACACCATCGCATTCAGCTTATCAGAGAACCCTATTAAAGAAGTTTCACGCTCCTATCTGCAAAAAGGTGGAAATTTGCATTTTTTGCTCGAAGAAAGATCACGATGCGTGCCCTCCAGAAAATGGAGGGCAACTAGGCCCCCTCCCACGCTCACTTTTTTCTCAAAGTCACCCAATTAAAATTTTGAGATAGCCATTTTGTTCAGCATAGTCGAAAATCTAATAAATATGTCTTTTAGGATGACTTAATCCCCCACAGTTCCCAGGGGAAGGGCTGCAAGATATGAACTTTGCCCATTGCTTACATATTGTATTGGTTATTGGGAAGTATACAGACATTTTCAGGAAGGATTTTTTTCTGGTGGGGGGGGGGGCTGGAGGAGGGGGTTACTCGGGAGAATCTTTCCGTGGAGGATGTTTTTTTTGGGGTAAGGGACATTTCTATGAAGGGTGCGCCGGATTTCCAAGCATTATTTAAAAACGATTAGAAATTAAATTAAAAAAAACAAGTTTTTTTTCAACTGAAAGTAAGAAGCAACATTAGAACTTAAAACGAACAGAAATTATTACGTATATGAGGGAGTTCTCCCCCAAGTCAACACCTCGCTCTTTACGCAACAGTTTTTTTTTAGTGCTTTCAAAAGAGCTATCTATTCTAATTAAACGGCCTTTGTGATTCAGGGGTTTGTGAATTAAAATTTTTTTAACTTTTAACGTAAAGAGCGTGGTATTGACTAAGGGGAGAACCCCCTAACATATACGTAATAACATATACGTAATAAAAAAAAACAAAAAAAACAAGCGATACGGCTCAACAGTAATGAAACTTTTAAAAAACGGAATTTTGATGTCAATAAATGTATCAAAAGATTGGGTTTATAATGCTGATTCTAAATATATAAATTTTATTAAGTTTAGTATTACTCATCAAAGGCTACGAGGCTGAGAGAATTTACCTGATTTTTTTTTATTGAGGGAGGAAACATCCCCTAAAGTGAAAGAATTTTAATGAAAATCCCACCGTCAGATTCAGCGTATCACAAAACCCTATTACATAGGTTTCAAGCTCATATATGCAAAAATCTGCAACTATATCTGCAACGTATTTTTGCCAGAAGAAAAATATACGAATATAGAAGTTCGTTACGTAAGTTAATTTGTAAATTACGTCAGAACCAAAAATAGAGACAGCCATTTAGCAAAAGAAGAGTAAAATTTTTATGCAAACTTTGTTTAATTATTCAATGACGGTGAGCAAAAATAAAAGCTGCTTTAACTAAAAAACGATCAGAAATTAAATAAAAAAACAAGTTTTTTAAACTGAAAGTAAGGAGCGACATTAAAACTTAAAACGAACAGAAATTATTCCGTATATGAAAGGGGCTGTCCCCTCCTCAACGCCTCGCTCTTTACGCTAAAGTTTGACTCTGTCTCACAACTTTATTTTTTAAAACAATAAAAAACTTTAGCGTAAAGAGCAAGGCGTTGAGGAGGGGACAGCCCCTTTCATATACGGAATAATTTCTGTTCGTTTTAAGTTTTAATGTCGCTCCTTACTTTCAGTTTAAAAAAACTTGTTTTTTTTATTTAATTTCTGATCGTTTTTTAGTTAAATGCAGGGGATGTTTCCCCCCCCTCTTTAAAAAATCGAGTAAATTTTCTCAGGCTCGTAGCCTTTGATGAGTAATACTAAACTTAATAAAATTTATATATTTAGAATCAGCATTGTAAACACATTCTTTTGATACATTTATTGACATCAAAATTCCGTTTTTAAAAGTTTCGATTACTATTGAGCCGTATCGCTTGTTTTTTATTGTTTTTTTTTATTACGTATATGTTATTACGTATATGAGGGGGTTCTCCCCTTAGTCAATACCACGCTCTTTACGTTAAAAGTTAAAAAAAATTTGATTCACAAACCCCTGAATCACAAAGGCCGTTTAATTAGAATAGATAGCTCTTTTGAAAACACTAAAAAAAAAAACTGTAGCGTAAAGAGCGAGGTATTGACTTGGGGGAGAACTTTCTCACATACGTTATAATTTCTGTTCGTTTTAAGTTCTAATATTCCTTCTTACATTTCAGTTGAAAAAACTTGTCTTTTTTTTATTTAATTTCTGATCGTTTTTTAAATAATGCTTGGAAATCCGGCGCCCCCTTCATAGAAATGTCCCTTACCCCAAAGAAACATCCTCCACGGAAATATTCTCCAGATTAACCCCCTCGTCTAGCCCCCCCTCCCTCCAGAAAAAATCCTTCCTGAAAATGGTTGTATACTTCCCAATAACCAATAAATAATGCTGGCAAGTCCGGCGCCCCCTTCATGGCAATTTCCCTTCCCCCATGAAAACTTCCTTCATGAACAGATCCTCCAACATAACCACCGACCCACCCTTCCCTCCCACTACCAGAAAAAAAAACCTCCTGAAAACTTCTGTATACTTCCCAATAACCAATACTATATGTTAACATTGGGTAAAGTTCATAACTTTTAGCCCTCCCTCTGGGAACTTCGGGGGATTAAGTCATCCTAAAAGACATATTTATCATATTTTCGACCATTCTGAACAAAATGGCTATCTCAGAATTTTGATCGGGTGACTTTGGCCTTGGGAAGGCATAGGGGTTTTGAGCCCAACTTATGTTAATTTCTGCTCGTATTGAGTTTGACTCGGTTATTTATTGTAATTTCTGTTCGTTTTTGGTTTCATTTATTTATCGATGCTGCTTTGTGGTAGTTTCACGCTTGGTAGATTATTTGATTTTATTTTTGCTCATTTTTTTTAATGGAGTTCTTTACTTTCCTCTTAAAAACTTATTTTGTGAAAAAAAAATTTCAGTTAATCAAACAGTTGGTAACCTCAATGGTAACCGAAACTCTAGAAAACGGGTTTTTGATACCAATAGATACCTCAAAAGAATCAGATTTCAATGCTGATTTCAAATATATAACTTTCAACAAGTTTAGTGCTACCCATCAAAAGTTACACGCCTGAGAATATTTGGCTGATTTTCAAAAAAAGGGGGAAAGACCCCCTAAAAGCTATAGAACCTTAATGAAAATCACGCCATCATATTCAGCGTACCAGAGAACCCTACTGTAGAGGGTTTCAAGCTCCTATCTACAAAAATGTGGAATTTTGCATTTTTTGCCAGAAGAAAGATCACGGATGCGTGTTTATTTGTTTTTGTTTTTTTTTTCCCAGGGGTGATCGTATTGACCCAGTGCCCTAGAATATCGTGGGTGGGCTCATTGGAACGGAAATTAAAAGTTCTAGTGCCCTTTTTAAGTGACCAAAAAAATGGAGGGCAACTAGGCCCCCTCCAACGCACATTTTTTTTCCCAAAGTCATCCGATCAAAATTTTGAGATAGCCCTTTTGTTCAGCATGGTCAAAAATATGATAACTATGTATTTAAGGATGACTTAATTCCCCGAAGTCCTCGGGGGGAGGGCTGAAAGTTATGAACTTTACCCAATGTTATATGGTATTGGTTATTGGGAAGTATAAAGACGTTTTCAGGGGGGATTTTTCTGGTAGTGGGGGAGGGGTGGGTTCGGGGGTTATGTGGGAGGATCTTTTCATGAAGGAGCTTTCATGGGGAAGGGACATTGCTATGAAGGGGGCGCCAGATTTCCCAGCATTCTTTAAAAAAAGACCAGAAATCAAATAAAAAAATAAGTTTTTCAACTGAAAGTAAGGAGCAACATCACAACTTATAACGAACAGAAAATTTACGTATATGATTGGGTTCAACCCCTAGTCAATACCTCCCTCTTTAAGCCAAAGATGTTTTAGTACTTTCATAAGAGCTATTTATTCTAATTAACGGCCTTTGTGATTAAGGGTCATTTTTAAAGAACAAAATTCGAAATTTAGCTTAAAGAGCAAGGTATTGACTAGGGGGTGAATTCCCTAATATACGTATTATGAATATACGAATATAGAAGTTCGTTACGTAAGTTAATTCGTAAGTTACGTATATTTATTGCCAATAAAAACGTTCGTAAATAAAATTAAACAAGTTTCGAGAAAGCCATTTAACATAATAAAAGTAAAATTAATATGAAAATTTTGTTGTAATTATTCATGTACGGTGAGCCAAAATCAAAACCTGTATTAATTCAAAAACGTTCAAAAATTAAATAAAAAAAAAACAAGTTTTTTTAACTGAAAGTAAGGAACGACGTTAAAACTTAAAACGAACAGAAATTATTCCGTATATGAAAGGGGCTGTCCCCTCCTCAACGCCTCGCACTTTACGTTAAAGTTTGACTTTCTCACAACTCTATTTTTTTTAAACAATAAAAAAATTAGCGTAAAGAGCGAGGCGTTTAGGAGCGGGACAGCCCCTTTCATATACGGAATAATTTCTGTTCGTTTTAAGTTTTAACGTCGTTCCTTACTTTCAGTTAAAAAAAAACTTGTTTTTTTTTTACACAAAAGCCTGCAATGATATGTAGAAATCTACTTGTCATTTTTTGGATTTACCATTTCTCTCTTTAAAAATGAAATATGTTGCTGATAGGCGTGATCTCGCGGTCCTGCCTGAAATTTTTTTCAAAGTTTTGAGCAACAGTTCGGATGCTGGAAAATGCTTTGAATGCACTCCAGCTCGAATGGGAAGGGCGTTAAATTTCTAGTAATATAAATGCACTTATTTTCAAAATTAATTTTAGCTGAGCCTTTTTAGAGGCTTAAAATTCCCATGAAATTTTAAACGAAATATTATAGCAAAGTGTAGTGTAGGTTAATAATCAGATAGAAAAAAAAGAAATATACTATTAGATCGTTCATTGAATGCACTTTAGGAAAATATAATAACCCCTAATGGAGCAAAAAAAAGCTAAATTTTGTGTTTAGCATGGAGCTATATCTATCTCCATTAAAGAAGGGGGACAATGATGCAATTGTGATTGTAGAAATTATTATGTTTCGAAAGGGCATTGAATAGACGATCTAATGGTATATTTTTTTTTTTTAATCTGATTTTTGCCCCATAATACCCCTTTATCAATGTTTCTCTTCGGTTTTTATTTGAATTATTAAATATACCTTTGTTCCTCTCAATCATGATCGATGTTACGCTTTAAGAGCGTATCTAATATTTTCACACTTCTAAGATAATTGTTGTTCCCTTTGAGAACAGCTTAGTAGACGGTATTGGCGATTATGTCAGAAGTGTGAAAGTGGTAGTTGCGACTTTTAACCGTGACAGTGGCGTCACGTTTGATGTTAATGATATTTCTCATAGCATGAAGTACGAACTAAAAATATGAAACATAATTTTGATATGTTTGATAACCTTTGATAAAATTGTTCAAAAAGTGCTTTTTAAATGACTAAAATGCAGTCAAAAAGTGTTTTTAAAATAAAATATTCAAGTCATGGAAAATCAACGGGATAGCTGCCTGTATACTTGGTCGAACATCGTCCAGCTTGATCGATCAACCTCCAGCTTGATCGATGAATATAATGTTACATATTGAAAAACTCCGTATGGTTTTGCCCTGGGTCAAAAAAGATGTTTCTTTCCTTTGTCCTTGAGCCGGAGCCACCAGTATGCAAACTGAAGTGGAGTTTTATAATCTATGTAAGAATCTCCGCCAAGCTTTTGTTTCTTAGGTATTTCCTTCCGAATAGATATCTATGTCCAAGCAAGCAAAAGGCGGTTAATTATATAATCAAAGCTAAAAATGAAACATAAAGGTTCTTAAGATAGGTGGTGGTTCCCTGATCCTTGCCAAAACATTTCTTTTAGAAAATAAGTAGAAAACGTTTTAAATCCACTAGAAGGAGTGTTTTTAACCGGTTCCGAAAATGATGTCACCTACTTTTACTATCCATTTATGTCCGTTATTCTGTTGAGTTTTTTATTTTTATTGTCTGTGCTTGGAACTGAGTTAAAGAAATGGTATTAAATGTGCAATTTAAACTTTAATAGTTCTCTCTTTGCTAAAGAATGTTTTTTTTTTAAACACAAATTGTTCACAAGGCCCACAATTTTGAATATTTCGAAGGGATGGTAACTTCTTTGCTTTGGTGAACTAAAAATGAAAACGACTCTTCTGACAAACGATTTGAGATCTGACTCGTTACACATGCAAGCTAAAAGGAAAAAATTCGTCAATATTTCCTCCGTCAGCCACCTCACCACATCCCTTTCATCCCAGTTCGTTGGCCTAACCACCCACACCCATCCTACTGCTAACTTTATGGCAAAAAGGCAGACATTATGCATCTTGTTCGAAGCGAAATTTGGAAAGGATTTTCAATATGTGTGACAAGAAGACCAGAATGGGCCTAAAGCATCTCTAAGACCAATTAACCCTTCTCCTCACATACTACACCGCAATTTTAGTAAAAAAAGTACCCATGTGGCACCTTGTTTGATCCGAAATCATACACTAATTTTCAGTTAGTATTAGAAAGCACAAAGTGGGCCTACGACCCCTATCCCCCTGTCCTCTCCAAATCATTTTCTTTTCTTTGCAGAAAGGCAGGCTTGTTGCATGCATCTTGTTTGAAGCAGGATGATGGATGAACTTTCAATCTGTATCATGGAGGCAAAAAGGGCGTTCTTGGACCGTCCAACATTACCCCCCCCCCCCCCCCGGAAGTCATAAAGTTCTTAAATAGATCGATATATCGGACCTTGTTTGAGCTGGAATTACGGAAGGATTTTCAGTTCATGTAATTTGAAAGCTCAAGGGAAAAGAGTCCTTATAATGCCGTCTTACACCTCCCACGGCCATTTTTTTTTTTTTTTTTTTTGAAGGGTAGGCATTTTCCAACTTTTTGAAGTAGAATCGCACAAGGATTTTTAATATTTACGATTGGAGGATCATAGGGTATTTGACCCCTCCAGAACTCTCTACCCCTCCCAATTACAGCTATTTAGCAGCAATATAGGCATGTTAGTTCCTGTTTAAATCGAAAGCACATAATGAATAAAGTCACTCAAAGGCTGCTTTAACCACCCCTCCTCCTCTCCTTACCAGCTTTTTAGCACAAAAAAGACAATTTGCACCCTGCTTGAAGTTTAACCAAGCAACAATTTTCAAATCGTATTGATGGTGGCAAAAATTGTGCCCTTAAGCACTTTCAGCGCCCCTGCTAACCCTCTACAATGACAACTTTTTTGCAGAACGTTGGACATATTGCATCTTTTTAGAACAGAAATCACGCAAGTATTTTCAATCTTTGTGATTGGGAAATCAAATCTGGACAGTAGCCCCCTTGACACCCCTCAACCTTGGACTCTGCAAGACCACCTCTCCACTGCCAACTTTTCAGCAATGAAGTTGGCAGGAATTTTTACTTTGTCTGATGGGCTTGAAATTATTGGGGCAAGTACCTTGTAGCAATGGAACAGGTTATTGCAATTTTCTGAAGTGTATTTTCCTTGTCTGGCCTCCAATCTCTTTGGAACATATAGGGCCAGTGAACAGAGTGAATGTATTTTCAGAGTCGTCTACCGCGTCTAAGCCCTGTGTACCTTTCGCACGAACGGGTATGTGCATTCACTGGAAATTTCGTAGAAGGGTCTACAGCCAAGGAGGTGTTAATCAAGAAGTTTTAGACTGCTGAAATTTACAGCCTAAGCACTATTGGGCTTTAAATTTTTGTTGTTCGGGATTTCTCCTAAATCACAAAGAGTGACTTGTTAGCAATAATCTTAGAGCTTGTTTATCTTCTGGACCTTGAAGCCCATCTGTGTTCAGATTGTTTTACCTTTTTATTTGTTTTTGAAATATTTTAAGGTTGGAAAATTTGTGCTAATACAAAGGGGTATTGTAAATCACAATCTAACGTAATGACGTAGTTTGACAATTTAGTAGTAAAAGGTTTGTGTCGTAATGAGTCGGTGATAGACATAGTATTAAATTCTGTTCAGGGTTGCCACCGTCAGTAGGATTTTACTAGATCTAGTAAAAAACAAAAAATCTAGTAAATTTAGAGGATCTAGTAAATTTCCCGAAATCTAGTAAAAACTAGTAAAAAGTCTTGATTTAAATGAACGAAACTTTTTTTTATTTTCAATGAATTCAGGGAAAAAAATTATCGTAAATATATGACAATTTACATTTTTGCTTGTCTGTCACTTAAGAGACAGACAAGCAGTCACCTATTTTCATAAGCAGACACTTCATTTCCGGCGTCTAAAGGTCGACAAAATCATCTTTCTGTGTATCAAATCTTACCAACTAAAAATGAAGCTGTAATGACACTTGCATTTGTGATGATTGGGAATCTATTGGAAAAGCCACCCAAAACAAAAACCACCCAAGGTGATTTGGTGAATCTCCTCATTCTGAATAAGTTATCTTTTTTTTCAGAATTGCATAAAATGATTCATTTTACTTGTAGAAAGAAAGTTTATCATCCTTTCATCCTGGGCTAGAACTAACGTAACTAGTAATATTTGTGGGTTGGGGCAATTGCGGGTGGGGCATCGTAATTGAGTTAAGGTCTAAATCTATGATATAGGTTTGATACATTAATAAACATTTATTGTTGTCAGATATTAAATAATCGTCCCATTGTTTATATTTGAGTCTCTTACTAAAATGGCTGCTGACCACTGTGTTAGGTGAATGCCGTGAACTTGAGTGCTTCTTCTCTTCTGAATGAGATGACGTATGGTTTCAGTCTGCACAGGGGCGGATCCAGGATTTTTTTAGGGGGGGGGGGCAAAATAGGTTGATCCGAAAAAAAAATTAGGGGGGGGCAAAATAGGTGGATCCGATAAACTTGCGTTATGAGCAAGTTTAACTAACGCAAACTTGAGTTTGCGTCAACTAAACGGAGGAAAACGATCACGGAGGAAAACTATTCTCCGTCACGTTTAACAGTTGGATCTCGAAAATCCGTGCAATTTTGGAAAGCTTTGTCCCTTTTTAAAGACGCTGCTGGAAATGAACTGCTTCCATACTTGCCAAAGTTCTTTCTTCCATACTTGCCAAAGCGCTGGAGCAGAGAGACAGTTCTCGATTTTGTCCGTCAGAAAAACCAAAAATCGGAATAAGCTAAATATCTCGACTATTTCGGCCCTTATGAAAACAAAGCAACTTGTCCTCAGGTCGTCAAGTGGAGTCCATGACAGAGTGATCCCCAGAGATTTGACTCGGGCTACCAAGAAATGGAAACAGGTGGATCCCTTGAGTCAGAATTCGACACTAGTCGATGCTTTAAATTCGGATGAGGACGAGGACGAGTAAAGCCTTTTAAGTGCGACTTTTTTTAATTATGACTACATATTTTTCTTTTTACTATTAAATATGTATGATTTACCTGAGCTGAAGACTATTGACAAAATGGTATTTTTTAAACTAATTAACCTATTGTATGTTATATAAGTTTTCTTTTTCTTGGCAGCCCTAGTCCAATTTGAGATGTACTTTTTAACTTACATAATTTTACAAACTAAACCGGTAGCCGATTACGTCGTTTCCATTTTGAAGTGACAAAGATTAATTGGTTTTTGATTCTCTAGAATACGAACGAGAAAGAATCCAGAAAAAAAAATCAGTTAAAAAAAAATCATAAATTAATTGCTTTAAAATCTGCCAGACATCTTTGTAAGCAGCTTATCCCGAATTTAAAGACCAGCCCAATTAGTGTTTTAAAACTGGCAAATTTCCTCCTAAAAATGTAAAATTTAAGGGTTTAGATTTCGAAAAAACCTAAAAACAGAAACTGGGGGACAAATTTCAAAAGCTGTCACTTTCAAACACACCTCAGATTCTTAGCACTTCATCGCCTGAATTGCTTCGTGATGAGTTGTAGCTGTTTGTCTTCGTTGATTGTTTTTTACTTTTTCAATATATCTGAATTTTATGACCTGAAGAACATTGATAAATTTAAAGCTGGGCTTCAACAGCAGAATATCCAGAATCCAAGATTCCAGACTATTGTTTGACGTCTTGCAAACACCGCATCTGGAATATGAAGCCTATCCAGTAGTACATCCAGATAATCCAAAAAAAAGGATTTTTGAACTTGTAGGTTTCCGGAATTTTCAATCATACTATAAAAACGAAAGAAAAGAGTAAAAGAGAAAAAAAGAAGAAAAAACAGAAAAAAGATTGTGAAAATCGTATTGATTATCCTCCTATAGTAAAAATCGATGCTTGATGGTGCGCGTGCGGCGTAGCCGCAAGCGCAAAAAATTTTTTTTAGCATTTAGTAAAAACAGATGCGATCTAGTAAATTTTTCCTCTTCGATTTAGTAAATTCTTCGAGCTCATGGTGGCAACCCTGATTCTGTTCAACGTCAAATAAATATGAAACAATTGATAAGAATTATGTGTTGAGGGAAAGTAACGTTGCTTTAGCGTGTACTTGCTAGAAGTTTAGAAATAATAGCGCAGATTGTCTCAGTTTTTATATTTTGGGGCAAAGTAATGTAGCATTAGCTTTCATACATGGTGCATTTTAAACTAACGCAATTGTCTGGATGCCAAAAAATAAGTAAACTTTTTTAAGAACACAGTGTATTTTAAGACAGATCCTAAGGAACGTGCCACCATTTTAGTTTTTTCGACGAAAAAAAGCTCTTCTTGAGGCAAAACCAAGTATTGAGGAATTACAATTACGGTATTCAATCAATGGTGAAGAGACTAATGAAAAATGTTGCTACTTTAACATTTTTGTCAGTGAAGTCAACGTAATGTTGCTGTCACACTTCATGTTGTCCTATCAATATAAATCTATTTTCTCTTTGCAATAAAAGGCTCCTAACCAGTATAATCTTCACCACGACCACCAGCCACGCCAACCCCTCCCTCTCTGCCATCTTCTGCACTTCACTTCATTTCCTGCCACAAAACACAAAATATTAACAAAACCAAAGAAGGGGTTCTACCCGGGATACAACCGACATGTGAAGTAGACGTGCTAACCACTCTGCAATTAAACTTTGTAAATAAACCTTATATATACAAAGACTATTTTGCAAGAATGCTGAACTTAAGGTTGAGCATTCCACAACAACATTTTTTTTGCCTGCGAAGTTAACTTAAAGTTGCTGTAACACTTCAAGCTCCCATAGCGAAGTAAATCTATTTTGTTTTTTGTATAAGAGACTCCTTATCAGTTTAATTCCCATTTATTCCAACGTTTCAGTTTGAAAACTAGGACAGGAAAAATACATATAAAAGAAAGGGGAAATCACAGTGCATCAGCCTAATGCTGTTACATTTTTTTCATTTAGTCCCTTTTCATCTTGAATGTGAAATTTGAGACAGTGCTTTGTGTCATCTATATTCCGTCCAGAATCAGATTATGTCTTGTAAAATGTGTAAAACTTGTCTCAAATTAGATTCTTTTTAAAAGTTTTTGAAATGGAATGAAAGATCTCATTCCATCTGAGCTTTAAAATTTGAGCTATTTTTTGCCATTGAAAGCGATTGGAGGAGTACCAGCCCCCCACCTGTTCCTTTTTTTCTCCCAGGTACCCCATAACACTTCATTGCTCCAGGAATATGAATCCAGGGGGACATGATCTACAGAATTCCAAGAGACAGGGTCCAAATTATTTCTTTCGACAAAAAATGAAGTATTCCCTTCAAAAAATGAAAAGTCCCTACGTAGTATTTTGGCAAAGATTTCGCTAAGCTGTCCTTGGCGCTCCAAAAAAAAGAGAAGAAAAAAGGCATATATAAAGGGAAAACGCTTACTTTTTGAAGTAAACTGCACGAAACCATAGAATTGACGAAAAAAAGAACAAAGGAAAGACCATTCAAAGATTAGATTGTGCAGGAATAAGGAGTGTGAGCTGACTCTCTTTCTATTAAATTTTCATTAATAATATCCCCAGTATCTTTGAGCTGGTGTCCTGTTAGAAAGATTAATCCCTCGAGGCTGAAAATCCCCCTTGTTTGGTTTTTTTTATTATTTCTTTATTTTCTGCTGAAAGGCATGTGCACCAGTGTGATCTTAAGTATTTACACAAATTATGAAATTAGCCCATTTTTAACAGATACATTTTAATAGAAAAGATGGCGATACTTATTTGGTACTTGCAGCAGTACCATTCATTTTTCCGCCTCACCTTACATCTGAAATTTAGAGATTTCGTGGGAGCTTAAAAGGTAGTCATGTCGTAGTTTTTTTAAAACCAAAATCTAGATTTATGTGATTGAACATACAACTTGGACCCCATGGTACCTCCAAACCACTTACCCTTTCCTACTACAAGGGCTTTATAAAAAAATATAGGCATATTGTGCCCAGTGTGACCACAATGTGACTGCAAAAACGAGCTAAGTTCAAGCCACGGTGCAAACGTGAGCTAAGTCCTGACTCAGTGCAGCAAACAGCTATGTCTGAGCTGTGGACCGACAGACTGCAAACACAGTTAATAGAGAAGTCCTAAATTAATACAAAAATTTGCCAAGCTGAAGCTGCAAACCAATTCTATAGTAAAACTAACTAAATCTTGACAACAAAACGAATATAGTCTGAACTCGGAGCAAAAACTGTCCTAAGTCCTGATCCGGTGAAAAGGCGTTCCAAGTCCTCACACAGTCAAAAATCAGCTAAAACCGACGGCAGAGTGAGCCGGCTCGTGTTGGACATAAATGCACACTCTTGCTTCCTGCGGATATACATTTTATTGTTCCATAGTATTGTTTAGGATTTAAAACGGACCGACAAACCACCTTGAGGATGGCAAAGCTGAAACATTTTAATATGAGTATTTGGACGGCTAAAAAAAAGTCTGTCAGTAGTCTTAAACTATAAATCTTGGTTTTATAGAGTTAGAAGATTGGCTAGGATCCAACATACGCAAACTTTCGCTGTGTGAATTGATATCTCTATAATTGGTATCAATATCTGCATACATATGCGTAATAAGGCCCTGTTCAGTATTATCACAGTATTTAACCAAACCTATATTAGAATTATTCAAATTTGTCTTTATTCACTACGCAAATATTACTAATCAAAAATTGCTAAAAATTTGTTTAATTTTTAGAAGAAAATAATTTAAAGAATATCTTTTGGCAGGCACCATGATGAAGACCACGCAAACCTATTGAACTCAATGTGGCTCATAGCAATAACGTTTTTTAAGTGTCGGCTACGGTGACATTGTTCCAAACACATACTGTGGAAGAGGAATTGCAGTGACGACTGGTATAATGGTAAGTAATTGATAACTTGTTCGGGTTTTGTAATTCTGCGGCGGGGGAGAGAGGAGGCTAGTATCTACAATTACGTTTTTTTTAATTACATTAACCAATTACAAAAATAATTGAATATTCACGACCGTTGTAAAAAAAACGTTTCTTTATGAAGTAATTTTCTTCAAGCAGCAGTCAAATCATTTATCAATGGTTTCAAATCATCAATATTAGGATCAAAAGTTCATTTGGAACGCATCTTATATTAGTTATCATTATTAACTCGTTTCCCTCAACTCACAGATTTTTTTGTAGCTTTTTCTATCTGTTTGTCAAATAATTGTGTTTAATTTGTTAGCCATTTTCCGTCAATTACTTCCAAATTTTATCAGTGTATGCACTTCCGATTGCAATAAATAATACAGCATCAAAATTTCCCTTTCTTATATACTCCCTCTTGCATAAATAAAACAACGTAAACAGGGGATTGCACATAGCAAACAATATAAAAACATACACTATTATACAAGACTTAATTGCGCAGCGGTAAGAACACTTCCCTTCTCCGTGGTAACCACAGTTTATATAATTATCTATAACTATATAAACTGTAATTATATAAACTGTATAGATAATTATATAAACTGTGGTGGTAACTTAGGTTTGAATCTTGAACTAAGACAGGTTTTCTGTCTTAGAGAATACTAAAGAAAGACCTTTTAATTTTAGATAAGACTAAACAGTCGAAAATAATATAAATATAAAAAAAGAATCTTTTGTTAAACTCGTTGGACTAAAAAGTATTGTTTTTATTGAGAATCTATGAATATAAGTGGAAACGAGGGGCGCGAAACGGACGGGACTTTGCACGGCTTGATGTTTTTAAATCGTTTTCCTCGACCCGTCAAGTTTTTTCATTTATGCCTTTATAACTTACATTAATTTGATATCGACCATGAACTTGTACAAAAATGACTCATGTCTTTATTCGAATTGTATTGGTAAGATGTTGAAAAATTCGCTGACAAAGGTCATTTGGTTTTCTGCTTCCTTCTCGGTAAAATTCAGGAAAGCTGATATCTATTTCTTCTGTCAAAGTTTAAAAGGTTACTTTAAAAAATCTTAAATTCTAGTCCGACCAGGCTTTTTTGCAATTTGAAGATAGCTGATCTACTCTGCGAATTTGGACATGCTGGCTGAACATGTCAAATTTGTGATTAAAAGTCAACTTGTTTCATATTTATCTAACTCACATGTTTTTAATATATTAACCATGTGAAGACTTTTAAAACGAATGTAACTTTATATGAACTAATTTTTTATTCGACATTTTTTTTTTTTCCTTATTAAATACGGACTTATGAAATATGTTCCTTTGCACATTCTGATAATTCAAAGGTAAGCGTCTCTACGTTTGACATGATTGTTTATTTAATTTCTTTCCGTTTTCGGTTTTATTTATTTTTTAACAGTAGTTTCTGGTTTTCTTTTTAGTTTGAATTATAATAGGAATTTCTTTCTGCTGGTCTTATGTTTAATATGGCTCTTTACTTTTCTTTGAAAAACGTCTTTCTTAGAAAGAACGCCAAAGACTGGTTTTTTTTTTTTTTTAATTAATACAAAACAATAGCCACATCCTGACTCGATGACAGAATGAGCAAGTAGAGACATTGCAATTTTTGTAACAGAGTGGAAAAACGGGGGAATTCCTGATTCGAATTAAGTGACTTAGTCGTGACTTAGTGCAATTAACTAAAAAAAAACGAGTTTTTTCAACTGAAAAACTTAAAACAAACAGAAATTATTGCGTATATGAGGGGGTCACCCCTCGTCAATACCTCGCTTTTTACGTAAAAGTTTGAATTTTGTCCCAGCTCTTTAAGAATGACTCCTGAATAAAAGGCCGTTTTATTAGAATAAATAGCTCTTTTTTAAAGTACTAAAAAAAAACTTTAGCGTAAAGAGCGATGTTTTTACGAGGGGCGACCCCGCTCATATACGTAATAATTTCTGTTTGTTTTAAGTTTTTCAGTTGAAAAAACTTGTTTTTTCAACCACCCCTTTCATATACGGAATAAATTCTGTTCGTTTTCAGGTTTTATTGTCGCTCCTTACTTTCAGTTAAAAAACTTGATTTTCTTTTATTTAACTTCTGAACGTTTTTGAATTAATGCAGTTTTGACTTTTGGCTCATCGTACATGAATAATTAAAATATAATTTGCAAACTAATTTTACTTTCTTGAGGCTTGGGTAAATGGCTTTCTCGAAAGTTGTTTAATTTTATTTGCGCACGTTTTTTTATTAGTAATAAATGTACGTGACTTACGAATTAAGTTGCGTAAAAACTATTATATTCGTATATTACGAGGTTCATCCCTTAGTCAATACCTCGCTTTTTACGCTAAAGTTCGAATTTTTTTCCAATTCTTTGAGAATGACCCCTTAATCACAAAGGCCGTTGATTAGAATAAATAGCTCTTATTAAAGTACTAAAAAAAAAAACTTAAGCGTAAAGAGCGAGGTATTGACTAGGGGGCGAATCTAATCATATATGTAATAGTTTCTGTTCGTTTTAAGTTCTGATGTTGAAAGGTTTTCAGTTTAAAAGTCTTTCAGTTGAGAACTTGTTGTTTTTTTTGTATATAATTTCTGATCGTTTTTTTAAATAATTCTTTGAAATCCGGCGCCCCCTTCATAGCAATATCCCTCCCCCATGAAAAATTTCTCCATGGAAAAATATTCCCACATATCCCCTGACCCACACACCCACCCCACACCCCCCCCCAACTACCAGAAAAAATCCCTGAAAACGTCTGTATACTTCCCAATAAACAATACTATAAGTAAACATTGGGCAAAGTTCATAACTTGCAGCCCTTCTCCCGGGGACTGTGGTGAGTTAAGTCATCCTCAATGACATAATTAATGTATTTTTTTACTATGCTGAACAAAATGGCCACCTCAAAATTTTGACCGGGTGACTTTAGGAAAAAATGAGCGTGGGAGGAGGACTAGTTGCCCTCCATTTTTGCCCACTTCGAAAGAACACTAGAACTTTTAATTTCCTTTCGAATGAGCCCTCACGCGATATTCTAGGGCTGCTGAACTGATACGATTACCCCTGGAAAAAAAAAAACAAAAAAAAACAAATAAATACGCATCCGTGATCTTTCTTCTGGCAAAAATACAAAATTCCACATTTTTGTAGATAGGAGCTTGATACCTGTACAGAAGGGTTCTCTGATACGCTAAATCTGATGGTATGATTTTCATTAAGGTTGATTTTCATTTAGAGTTTTGGTTACTGTTAAGCAGGGTCGCTCCTTACTTACAGTTCGTTACCACGAACTGTTTGAACAAAAAGTTTATTTCCCATGTTTCGAGGGAGCCAATATTTGTTTCGTTTTTTCCCATGCATTGGGGTTCTCTTGACCCAAGGACTTAAGAATAAAGGTCGATTTACTCCTTCCACCATCCCCAATACCCACTGAAAGTTTCCATTCCATCCCCTACGCCATCCCCAAGATATTGCAAATATATTGAAAACTAGGGTGTGCCTATCCGAGGACCTATCGGTGGACAATTGGCAATTTACCTAATGTAGGGCCGCTGCCCCTACGACAGTGGGTTCATGTCAACTCGGGTAGTTTGCTTATTGGATCTTCTGGCATTTCTGAAGAAAATTGCTGCCTCGTAAATTTTTATCCGATAAAGGGCTCTATATTATTCCATTTTAAATCGAATGACTACTCCCTCCATACATGGTGGACGGCGCAAGGTTTTTTGACCTTTTTCTACATCATTGATGGGATCTATTTGGGCCGGGAGGCAATTTTTTACCGTACCACATTAATGCGCTATTAGCCAAAGACTGAAGGATATAAGTTTAGATCAGATATGGACAAAAATTTTGGCCCTTTTTTGGCCTCATTTTTTTGGAGGAGGAGGGGTGCCTTAAGTTTCAATCTTATTAGGGAAAAATGTTGTTCAGCTAGTTTTAAAGCCCCCTTGCCCCTTTTCCCGTCTTCTGACGGGAGAACCTATTTAAAAGTTCCCGCCTTCTGATCTATTTAAAAGTGCAGTGTTGACGGAACTCGATGCAACAGAACGTCCTTATGGAGCAAATGTAATCTAAAAAGGGGTAAAATGCAGTTTATGTTTTTGGGACCCATGATATGAGGCTAAAAAGCTCCAGATCTTGTCCATTTTTCGTTCATTAACATTCGAATGTTTCGTCAAATAAAATTATCAAACAGTTCGTGGTAACGAACTGTAAGTAAGGAGCGACCCGGCTCAATGGTAACCGAAACTCTAGAAAACGGGTTTTTGATACCAATAGATATATCAAAAGAATCAGATTTCAATGCTGATTTCAAATATATAACTTTCATCAAGTTTAGTGCTACCCTTCAAAAGTTACGTGCCTGAGAAAATTTGGCTGATTTTCAAAAAAAGGGGGAAAGACCCCCTAAAAGCTATAGAACCTTAATGAAAATCACACCATCGTATTCAGCGTATCAGAGAACCCTACTGTAGAGGTTTCAAGCTCCTATCTACAAAAAATGTGGAATTTTACATTTTTTTTTGCCAGAAGAAAGATCACGGATGCGTGTTTATTTGTTTGTTTGTTTTTTTTTTTTTGTTTTTTTTTTTTCCCCAGGGGTGATCGTATCGACCCAGTGGTCCTAGAATATCGTGGGAGGGCTCATTGGAACGGAAATTAAAAGTTCTAGTGCCCTTTTTAAGTGACCAAAAAAAATGGAGGGCAACTAGGCCCCTCCCACGCTCATTTTTTTCCCAAAGTCACCCGATCAAAATTTTGAGATAGCCATTTTGTTCAGCATGGTCGAAAATATGATAAATATGTCTTTAGGATGACTTAATCCCCGAAGTTCCCAGAGGGAGGGCTAAAAGTTATGAACTTTACCCAATGTTAACATATAGTATTGGTTATTGGGAAGTATACAGAAGTTTTCAGGAGGTTTTTTTTCTGGTAGGGGGAGGGAAGGGTGGGTCGGTGGTTATGTTGGAGGATCTGTTCATGAAGGAAGTTTTCATGGGGGAAGGGAAATTGCCATGAAGGGGGCGCCGGACTTGCCAGCATTATTTATTGGTTATTGGGAAGCATACAACCATTTTCAGGAAGGATTTTTTCTGGAGGGGGGGGGGGCTAGACGAGGGGGTTAATCTGGAGAATATTTCCGTGGAGGATGTTTCTTTGGGGTAAGGGACATTTCTATGAAGGGGGCGCCGGATTTCCAAGCATTATTTAAAAAACGATCAGAAATTAAATAAAAAAAAAAACAAGTTTTTTCAACTGAAATGTAAGAAGGAATATTAGAACTTAAAACGAACAGAAATTATAACGTATGTGAGGGGGTTCTCCCCCAAGTCAATACCTCGCTCTTTACGCTACAGTTTTTTTTAGTGTAGTTTTCAAAAGAGCTATCTATTCTAATTAAACGGCCTTTGTGATTCAGGGTTTTTTGTGAATCAAAATTTTTTTTAACTTTTAACGTAAAGAGCGTGGTATTGACTAAGGGGAGAACCCCCTCATTAATACTTAAAACATATACGTAATAAAAAAAAAAAAACAATAAAAAAACAAGCGATACGGCTCAAAAGTAATCGAAACTTTTAAAAAACGGAATTTTGATGTCAATAAATGTATCAAAAGAATGTGTTTATAATGCTGATTCTAAATTTATACATTTTATTAAGTTTAGTATTACTCATCAAAGGCTACGAGCCTGAGAAAAATTTAGTTGATTTTTAAAGAGGGGGGAAACATCCCCTGCATTAACTAAAAAACGATCAGAAATTAAATAAAAAAAACAAGTTTTTTTAAACTGAAAGTAAGGAGCGACATTAAAACTTAAAACAAACAGAAATTATTCCGTATATGAAAGGGGCTGTCCCCTCCTCAACGCCTCGCTCTTTACGCTAAAGTTTTTTATTGTTTTAAAAAATAAAGTTGTGAGACAGAGTCAAACTTTAGCGTAAAGAGCGAGGCGTTGAGGAGGGGACAGCCCCTTTCATATACGGAATAATTTCTGTTCGTTTTAAGTTTTAATGTCGCTCCTTACTTTCAGTTTAAAAAAAAAAACTTTTTTTTTTTATTTAATCCACAATCAAGTACTGCAAAGCACTTTCGAACTAGACGCGACTCTTTCCATATGCAAAAAGGTAGTTTTCATATTTAGGAGGCCAAGGTTCCAAATTTCCTATTAGAAAAATTTGTCTTATGGTTTCAACATGTTCCACAACATTTTTCGAAATCCCTCCCCCCCCCCATAAAACTAATTCTGGACAAAATTTGAATTAAATAATACAGAAAGAAAATACTTACTTCATTAAATTCAGGGAACTTTTATTTGCTGGATTTTCAAAGTTGCTTCCAGTCTAACTTCCTCCATGCCTCTTTCCCTCCTCCTTAATCCTTGGGAATACCGATTGGCTATTTGCCAAAATTTGCGTTTTTATTGGCATTATTTGACATTTAAACCCACTATTGACAAGAAATAAATACAAAAAAATATTATTAGCAAACAAAATCAGCAATTTTTTAGGGGGAAACCCCGTTTTTTTTTTTCTATTTATAGAAATAAGCTAGGCTATAACAGCAATACTAGGCTATAATAGCAAAATTCTTACTTCATTTTGTTCCACCAATAGCTAATATTTGAATTTTAAGAATTTATTCCAGTTTAACTACAACTAAGCCCCTTACAAAACCCGTCCCTCAAATTGTCTGGGTATGCTATATATACCCAGGCTGGGCTAGACATATGCTGGATAGGCATATTCTAAATGCCAAAGTTTACTAGTTTTGTTGGTTTGCGTTATTCTTTAGTTTTTTTTTTTTTTTTTTTTTTTTTTTCATCAACAGTGTGCTCATAACTCCGATTTTTCCCAATTACAAAAAAAAAAAAAGTGATTTTTTATCATTAGCCTACAACCCAGTTCAGACATTAGGGGAAGTTTATGGAGCCTAGTAATCTTGAAACAACTTTGGAAATTCAATAAATGCATATTTCTGAACGCAAAGAAATAAGAATTTTGTTATTAATGTTTAGTTCAGAAAAGAGGATGACTTGCGGTATTTTTCAAGATACAGTAAATAATGACTACCAATGAGGCATATTTTACAACTTTTTTTCATTTTGAGGACACAGTAGAGGGAGGTGAAGGGCCAGTGAGAAATGTATTATCCCGAGAGTGGTCGGGACTCTCGGCGGCGCTTTGGATACCCTTGTAAATTTGACTGGGAGTTTATAAACTCGATATTATAGTTATTTCAAATTCAGGGTACCTATGGTGAGAGGCATCACGTACGGAGGACCTGCCTCCAATCTGTTGTAATGGCCCAGTTGATAAAGAATTGAGATTGGGAAATTAGGGAGTAAAGTGTTGTAATTTTACGGCAATTTCATTGTTTTTGCTTCAGTCTAATCTATTCGTAAAATGACCAGCCTGTCTTCAACATTACCCACTCCCCCTCTACCAACATTGCGGATAGTGACTCTTGACAGGGAATGGATTTTCCGATAAAAAAAGCAAAAAATCATTAAAACACATATTTTCAGGAAAACATAATTGGAATTCGAAAAAGATAGAGTAAAACATTACGATGATATTTTTCCTTTGAAAAAAAATGTTAATTTAAAGAATAGATGAAATTTTTCTCAAAAAAATACTGTATTTTGTATAAGATTTAGACAACTTATTTTATTAGGACTTGAAAATCGATGCTTCATTTTGTAAATATAAAAGATTTTCTTTTTCAATCGATCTGCCCGATCAATCGACAAGTTGGCAAATCAACAAAATTTACCAGAATGTCGAGCTAAACGAATTCCCTAGCTTTCCTGCTTGTCTGCAAATAAAAGTTCAAGGAAATAGGGATGATTTTGAAGGTACAGACTAGCCTTTTAATTTGCAATAAAAAGGAAAGAGATGTGTCTCTAAAAGGGGAAAAATATCAGTTTCAGACGCTTGGTAAGCTCCATAGAAGGAATATATCTTTCTTCTTCAAGGGCTACCAACTTTGGAGGCTTTCCAAGTAGCCAATCTTGGAGAAAAATAGACAATGCTTTGGAAAAGTCATTTAAGGAATTCTGCCAGCCATTTCGGTACCTATTGACAAAAGAATGATGCTCTAAATGCCGAATGTGATATCAAATGTGTAATATAAGACCAAATCAGCTGCTACCATAAACGAGAATGGTGACGCTAAATTCAATAGTTTTTTGGAAATATTCGTTTCAATTCCCAAACAGAGAGAGGAAAAGGCTGAGGTTCTCATTCCGTATATTAATCAATCTAGAAGCTTTTTTTGTTAAAAAGTTTATATTCGAGCTATTGTAGACATATATATTGTCGAATTTCTTTAGTGCAATATTTACCTAATAAAAATATAAGCCAACTGTAATATCCCAACCAGAACCTTTTTACGCAATCGTTTATATTAAAACAAAACAAAGAAATCGAATCTGAAAGGAGGAGGGGGTGTGTTACTTTTCAGGAATCCTCCTCTTTCTCCCTTAAGATGTATTTGTCTTAGAAATAATGTCCTAAATATAAAGAAAAGATTTGATATTTTGCTTGTTTTGATAGTTGACATTGCCTTTAATCAAAGGAAAGCTTCAAACAGTAAATCTGAGACTTTAAGATAATTTTTGCAACTGGTGTAATTTTAAGGTTGTTTTTGGTTGATAAATTTGGAAAGGACACTTGTTATTCACATTACCGTTTTACCATAATTTCTTATATTTTCGTGTAGTTTAACCCTGCGTACCTACCTTCAGAGTGTGGAAGAGGGGCTTCTGGCCAGTGCGCCATGGAATCAAGGTGTTAATTTTGTTCATAGTCCCTTAAATGTTTCATAGTCTTTTATGTTCCGTATGTTTCTTTTAAGCAGCCTGTATAAGCAGTTTATCGCAAGATCTTCAGCGTTCGTGATCCAGCAGTCAGAATTGAGCCTTGCACCATCTATAAGCACAATTCAGTGCTCTTTTCTTGCTTAGTTTGTTTTACTCATGAAAGATTTTTCTTTTTGTTTTATCTAAGGAAATCATGTTTTATAAATTGTCTTTCACATAATTCTCTTTTTTTTTGCATGCCCTTGCGTAAAAAAACAAACAAATTATATGAAGCGCGCTGTCCATAATTTCCTTCGACAGAACCAAAAGAAAAATCTTTATTCAGTTCAGAGGCTAAACATCAAAATAAACCCAACTTCTTTCAAAAAAAGACGCAGCTCGATCGTGACTCTGGACAGTGGAACATTTTGGGGGTGTTAGCCCTACTCTTATTAGTTACAATTTCTGTTTAATTTAATTATTCATTTTAGTTTATGACTGCATATAATTCATTTATTCATCCTTAGCATTATCTGCTATCCTTAGGTTTGATATATGTTCGTTTTGGTATATGTTCGTTCGCATTTATTCATTGACAGTAATTTCTGTTCGTTTTAAAATTGAATTTTTATTTGACTTTATTTCTCTTTGTCTTATATTTTGACATGGCCTTTACTTTTCTTTGAAAAACTCCTGTTTTGGAAAACGTTTTGTTTAGCCAATCACTTAAAATACCTAAAGCTGTTATGCTTCGTTTCGATGTGCAATGGAAACTAAGAGAACCAAATTAAAACACCTTTATCAACATACCTATCCTTCAACAGAGTTTTATATGGTATCTGGAAATATGAGTATGGATATTGAATACGGAGAATTGGTTTTGGCACATAATACAACCCCCCCTAAAAAAATCCATTTTTTGTATAACGTGGGAACCGATTCCATTCAACCTGACAGGATTAGTATCTATGGATTGAAAAAAAAAATAAAAAGCGGAAGACAAACTGAAAAATAGCGAGCGGAGGAACTTTTATCGGACAGGGTGGGGGGGGGGGACTTTTTCAGACATGTTTTTTTTCAGCCTTTCCCTATTTCTGCAGGGGGGGGGGTTGCTCGGAAAGATTTTTTTCTTTATTTGGGGGGGGGGGGGGGGGGGGGGGCGATTTTTGCGGGGGGAATACTCATAGAACCGTTTATTTTTAGAATGCCCAAATTTCTTTACAAGTTAGAAATAAAAAAGTTCAAATTGGAATTTAGAAACTTTAGGGGCAGATTTGATTTTATGAGCATTCATTATTTTCAATATAGCTGTATTTTCCATTTTTTTTTTTTTTGTGAGAAAGGCATTGTAGTGGGCATAAGTCCGTATCCAAGGGATGAATTAGGGGGTTTGACCCCCCCCCCCCCCTCCCCCGAAAAAGAAGTATTTGCCTGACTCTTAAAAACAGAACTAAATGCATATAAATATATTTTTTATGGTTTTTTAAAGTTTCTTATATCCCCCGCCCCGACCCCGAAAAAGAAATCCAGGATACTGCCCAGAGCGGATACCATTTGGAAGTTGCTGAAACTCTCTAGCTATTTAATTAATACAATAGTAACAATTAATATTTTATTGCAAAGAATTCAGTCGATTTTTTGATTAAACGAATCAAATATCCTTTTATTCTATTTTAAAAAGTTAAAATTATTTTATACAATTTTGCTATAAAGAGAATAGACTAAACGCAATAATTTTACAAATGATATCAGCCAGAATTGCCTTTCATAGTACCTCTCTTTCTGTTTTGTATTTTTACTGGATTTTGTTTTTCATTCAGCCCATTATTTAGCATTCTCATTGATCTTGGAATTCAACTAGTTCTTTACTAGATTGCGCGTATTTCTGCAGTATGGTTAGGTCATCTTACTAGGATTTATTTCCCTGCATAGTTGTTAATTTTTGACGTTCTATGAGATAAAAGACGATGAAAAGTCTTTATTTTGTATCGTACTATCGGATACGTCTGTATTATAAATGGTACATCTATTTTAGGGCGCAGGTTGTACAGCGTTGCTTGTTGCTGTTGTATCAAGGAAGTTGGAATTATCCCGGGCAGAAAAACATGTGCACAACTTCATGATGGACACGCAGCTAACTAAAAGAGTAAGTTTCGATTTGTTTTTTCTTGCAAAATCAATACTGATTCGATTGTCCTCGAATATGGTCAGTCTACTAATAACCATTGATTCAAACGCCTCAACAGTAATATGGTTTGCTAGCAGATGCAAACCATAATAATAATAATAATCTGTATTTAAAGGCCTTTTAAAACCATATACAAAAAAGACAAATACTAAAGAAAAATTAAACTCCATTTGACATCCTTCCCTTCAATATAAAATTTCCTACTGCCACAATATAACGGGGAGAACCAAACCTTATTAACCCACGAAGCAGCCTATCTTCCCCTTCTTGGATATTGATTCCTTTAAATAAGAAAGCTGCTTACACCGGGCTGTTGTTCCTAAAGGGAAGAATATGCACAAATTAAAGAGAAACAATTAGTAAAACTCGACAACAAACATTTTACTTCTGCCTTATGATTCATAAATACTATGCAGTTTCTGTTTTTAGGCTCTGGATCTGGCACATTTTTTTTACACGGAATGTTTTTATGAGACTCGGTTCTTAGCTGCCGCTTTTAAGGCTTTGTGTGTCCCCTCGGTTTGTCATGAGTTTATCACCTATTATGGGGTAGTTTCTAGACCTTGTACCTTCACACCTATACTCAATTAGATTCATCTTTGACCTTTTGTCTGTTGCCAAGTTATACACGGTAGATGCATTCAAACTGATGGTCCTATAAAATCGAAAGAGGGCTCATCCTAACAAAAATTAAAATTCTGAAGACTTTTTAAAGGAACCAAAAACATTTAGTCATTTTTATGATGAATTTTTAGTTTAGCCTCATTTTTACTAGAACCTTAATAACGGCGCTGCTACGGTGCCTATGTTATTTATTTTTAGTGGAGTTTAAGTTTTTTTGTGTTTTTGCCTTTTCTGTTGACTTGCGTATACAAAATAGATATTATATACTTGCCCAAAATCTTGCTTTGGGTTTAATTTATGGAAACAGCTCTAAAAATAAACCACTTATTGGGCTGATTGTTACTGTGCAATAAAAAATTCATAGATAGTGCTGTAGTTGAAAATGACTGGGCTTGTTTTCCATGCTTAAATATCGGCTACTCCCTAGTAAATCTGTACAACTTATGACAGCATCAAAAAATTGTTAACCTACCAGAACAAAATGCTGTTTTGGTACTTATTAAGAATCCAATAAAAACACGCGAGAAAGACCACATCAAAATCTCAAAGATGCTATATGAAAAAACAGGTTTTCGTTGCCTAGTGAAGTATTGCTCACTCCGTGACAAAGATCTAAACTTTATTTTTTTTGGGGCTGAAGGGGCAAAAAAAGGTACCTCGGTTAGGTTAGGTTACGCATTTAATATATGCTATGCTTTACCCCCACCCCACCCCCCAATATATAGCCCAAATTTGCTCATAAACTATTATATATTCATCCTATTTTGTTTTATTTTCATTAGCATTAATGAAACTTCACTTCTTGCGTGTTCATCAGATTCTTAATAAGTACCGTTGTGTTGCTTCTTTTTTTTTACTGTAGGCCATCTGTTTCAAATATTTAATGGTAGTATAGTAAGCTAACGAAAAATTTGTTTTTCTAAGGTTTGAATGTTTTGAAGTGGCATGACAACAATGATCGATGGTATGTTCTGATTAAATTTTTGGTTTCAAAATAAAACATTAAATCAAGAAAGAAATATCACATTTTGATAGAGGAAAAACTGTGCTTATTAAAAATCAATCGTAGAAAAGTCCAAAAATTTCCAAAAACGTATATCTAAACCAATGTTATTTGAATAAAACTATTGCTCTTCGAAGATATCTTATTAGATATTGTAATCAGCATAAATAGAGGCAGTTAAAGCATAAAATACAAAATATAGTCAAACATCAAGAAGCATCTTCAATTCTAAAAAAAAAATCTCGTGTACATTCGCGAAAATGAAATATCAAGCTATTTTTGTACAAAAATTGTGCGTGACGGAAAACGTCTTATTTTATCTTGAAATCAGATATAAATTTTTATTGGTGATGCATACTGTTATACCAAATTTAGATATTTTTCTATCCTCTCCATTTAAGCTGTTTTTGTTTTTTTTTTTTTTTTGCTAGTAAAAAGTAATAATAATTGGATTCTGTGGTATTAAAGATAAATCAACTCCAGTAAAATAGCTTCCAAAATGCAGGGCCATGAAGTTCACTGGCTAAAATTTCTACTAACAGTAAAAACGCAAAACCAATTCGCAAATGGAAATTTAACCACTTTTTCATATTAACTAAAAAAGTTTTTTTCCATAAAATAAGTTTTTCAAAAAAAAAGTAAAGAACTCAATTAAACCAAAAATGAACAAAAATAGAATCAAATAACCTACCAAGCATACAACTAGCACAAATAAGTATCAATAAATAAATGAAACCCAAAACAAACAGAAATAAAAATAAATAACAGTGTCAAACTCAAAACGAGCAGAAATTAATAGGAGTAGGGTTTTAAACACCATGCTTTCTAAAACTCAGAATATAATTTGTACGGTACAGAAAAAAATTCAAATGAACTTGCTGAAAAAAAATATGTATTGTGAGTTTAATATACATATGCTGATATTTATTCCTTAAAACCTCAATTAATTTTTGGTTTCTCAAAGTTACAAAAGTGAAAACATTTAAAAAGAATTTTTTTCAATAAAGTACAAATTATATTCTTACTTTATTCGTCCTTGGGGCTGTGTGGCGTTGGTCATCCTCAATGACCTAATCTCAAAACTTTCAACTACGTTGAACAAAATGGCTATCTAAAAATTTGGATTTTGGTTAGTTGCCCTCTAATCACTTTCGACTATTCAAAAAGGCACTAGCCCTTTAAATTTCCAATTGAATGAGCCCTTTTTGAAGTTTCTGCGACAACACTTCCAATAAAAACCTTATATACCCCCAGGGCATAAATTACAAACCTTGCCCTGACGACTGTGGGGGGAGTGTCCTCCTCAAAGAGGTAGTGTCTAGATCTTTCAACTACGTTGAACAAAATGGCCATCTCAAAATTTTGATTGGATGTGATTCGGGAAATGGTGGGCGTGGAAGGGGTGTTAGTTGCCTTCCAATCACTTTCGACTATCAAAAAGGGGACAAGCCCTTCCAATTTCCAATCGAATGAGCCCTTTTCCAAGTTTCTAAGACAACTCCTTCGATACGAAGTGCCCTACCAAAAACCAACCAAAATAACCAACTAAGACCTAAGACCAACCAAAAATAAATAAATAAAATAAATAAATACTACATTGTGCCAACAGCGTTTTTACGTAGGCAGCGCTATTGCGCTGTCCATGATTACCTAAGAACAATGAGCACAGGCAAATTTAAAATGCTTTGATTTGACTGCTGCTCTAAAAAGAAATTAAATATTTTCGATGCGGTACAGTAACTGCTCTAATACAGTGTGTCATTTCAAGGAAATATAGGGGAGAGATAGTGGGTCGGTTACTATGTTTTTTCAAAATGTAGGGTTGGTAATTTTTTTTTCGTTTTTTTTTCAATGGAAATCATAGGAAGCCTAAGTAAAGAGCCTAAACCTAAGTAAATATCAATGTGATGTCAATATTCTTTTAATGGCCGTTTCGTCAGGAAGTAGTGGTCATAAAATCTTTGAAAATATCTCATTTAATTGGAAAATGAAAGTTCTAGTGTGCCTCTTAAGAGTCACGGTAATTGGATGAAAATCAGTACCCCTGCCATACCCCTTCTAGCTTTATGTCCTCCCTCAATATGCAAAGACATCCGATCCAAGTTTTAGATGGCCATTTTGCTCATAATTATCAAAACATTTTATAACTATTTCTCCATCGATTACATAGCCCTCACAGGCCCTGGGACAAGGACTGTAAAGTTGCCCAGTGTTTATATACAGATTTTATAATTAAGAAGGGGATATTTCTGTTAAGAAGGGGATAAGTTCTAGTGCCTTTTTTAATCAAAAACATAAAAAAATTATAAATAGAATGGCCTTTTACAAAAAATCTTAGTAAAGAACGAGCTCTAACCTATAGTAGCCGAAATATTAAAATGAAATGCAAATTCCAACAAAACTGAATTATTATACAGGCATAACAATGTAACACATGTACCTTTTGACAAGATAATATGACACAATATATTTTTAAAAATTGCTGCTCTGGGTATGATGTCATATTTGAGTGACTCCACTGCCTGATTTCCTACTGTTCGTTCTTTACTATTCCACATAAGAAAAGGCAGAAGGCTTATTCCTATGTGTAATCTATAACATTATACGAAGGAGCTACGCATCCTACACACCACTCCACATATGTAAATCCATTTTGTTGAAGAAAATAATAAATATCTCACTTTTTTCACGTTAAATTTATTTCAAATACTTCCAATTAATTTAAAATCAAATCTTTTGATAAACTGAAGATTTGCTTTAGCGAATTTTTTTATAATAATGCTTGTTCTTACTCTTCCTCGATCCTATTATAGCTGCTTCCTCTTCCCCTTTGAAAATCTTGCCTTCCTCTGCCTCTGTTGAATTCTCTAGTTCCTCTGCCCTTGACAAGGAAATTTCTTACATTGCCGGTTTGGGGACCTCCTCTATTATAGCTCCGTCTCTCCCCCTCATTCTCCCTATCTACGTTCCTACTATAGCTATTTGCTCTTCCTCTGTTGAATTCTCCATTTCTTATGCCTCTATTTGTGAAGTTATTCACTTTGGTATCGTAAGAATCTCCCTTGAATTCAGTATTAATTTTAGCATAGCTTACACTGTCTCCATATACCTCATAGCTACTTCCTCTCCCTCTGCCTCTGTTAAAATACGGCCTTCCACTGCCACTGTTAAATTCTTTTCTCTTGCTGCTTCTCCTAAACTCTGATCTTCCTCGGCCTTGGTTAAAGTTTGGCCTTTCTCTACCTCTGTTAAAGTCAGACGTTCCTCTACCTCTGTTGTAGCCGGGCCTTTCTCTACCTCCGTTAGAGTCAGATATTCCTCTACCTCTGTTAAAGTCCGAACCTCCTCAGCCTCTATCCCCAGCATACTTACTGCCTCTACTTATGTTAGGGTGAAAGGCTTGTCCTCTGCCCTTGTTTATGCCGCGCATATATCCCCTCCCTTGGTTGTCACTATTTGTACCCCCTCTGCCTCTGTAAAGGACCTTTTCAGGATAGTTGCGCTTTTTTTTCCGGCAAGCTTTCTAAATCTTTACGAGGATTTGTCTTCACCAAATTCTCTTGATCATGTTGATCTTGATCGCTTATCTGATTTTGGATATTTTTCTGTTTGCCTTTCTCCGATGGATCGGTTCCCTTAGCTGAATTTTCGTTTTCCTTTTTGTTATTACATCTAAGTTTTTTTCTACGTCGGTTTTGTCTAGACTGGTTTACGTCGTTGCGTTGTTTGTCAACATTCTCAAAATTGTTTATGTTATTAACTGCTATTTCTTCGCCAAGAGTATTTATATTATGTTCCGTGACACTTTGTGCTCCTGCTGTATCTACTGTTTCTTTACAAAAATCAGCGGCCAATTTTCCAATTTTTTGGAAGAGGCCTTTGGCCTCTTCCAAAATACTAGTTGCTTCAATTTCCATATTTAAACGCTTTATAAGAGAAGAATTGTATCCTATAAATTGCAATTGTTCAGTGACAGACAAATTATGAAGGATTGTAAGCGTATTTTCTTATTACTCTACTAATCGAAACTTTGGACACAAAATCTGTAGCCCCAAATAATCAAATTATTCTGCTCTTTTTACCTGTTTGTATTAAAAAGGGTCAAATGATAATCTTAGAAAAACTTACGTCAAGAAAATATAATGACGTAATTTGTCCGTCGATGTTTTGTCAATGACGTTTGACTAAGTATAATGACATAAAGTTTCAACAGCAAAAAAAAAATAATAATAGTAATGAATAAATATCACCTAATCAAGAATGGAATTCTCCGTAGATGGTTTCATCCCTCCCAGTGGACTTGTTTGCATAAATGAAAGATCTTAAGCCGAACTGGCCAGCCATGACAACTATACTATCGAAGAGAGATCGAAGAAAACTAGACTCAATGAAACACGACAAATAAGACTGCGGCCAGTAGAGAGAAAATAAATAAAAACTCAATGAAACAACGACAATAAGACTGCGGCCAGTAGAGAGAAAATAGATAAAAAAAAACTAAAACAAAGCGAATATTTCGCCTTGTATAAAAAAAAGTTGCTTTGGTGTTCTCATCGAAGTAACTCGAATAACTTCTTTTCCCTAAGTGGATTAGTTGCGACAATTGTAGTTTATTGGTGGTTTTTTATTGGTTTTTAGTATTAATTTGGTTTTATTTTATCTTTGTTTCTCTTGTGCTGAAGACGCCTAGTTTTGATACAGGCGAAATATCCGCGTTGTTTTGGTTTTTATCAATTTTCTCCCTACTGGCCGGAGTCTCGTTTGTTGTTTTTTTTTCATTGAATTTTTTGCTCTTGATAGTTTTTTTTGTTTGGATAAATTATCCTATCTTGCCACCATCTCCAAAAATTTGACAATACTCGTTATAAGACAGATCTTAAATAATATATTACAGTTTATGCCATATAATGGAGAACCAAGTTATTTTTTCTTAAAAAAAAAAAAATAGATTATTTTCGCCTAAAGTTTGATTTGTGTTACACGAACTTAACTGTGCTAGCTGTGCAAACATTGATGATGGTGAGGGGAAGGTGAGACTAGTGCGGCGACAGTGAGCTGGAATATAGTATATTCATGGCAACTAAATCCAGCAATTGACCACATGAAATTTCAAGTTTCCCCATTTTAATTTTACATTTTCTCTGTGCATACATTACGGCACAAAATACGCCAACATCTTAAAGTATATGCCACTGAAAGATGAGAATTTTCGTTGACAATTCCACCCAATTTGGGCAAATTTTATAAATTTGTCACTAAAAATGGGCAAAAACGGAAACTTTGATGTCATGATGTTTATTATTAGTTAAAAAGGGCACTAGAACTCAAAATCTCATATTTACCTCAGCACAAAGCCGCCTGAGGCCGACACAGCTACACGTGCTTCTCCTCCATCCCAATCTGTTCGAAGCTCCCTTCTTTACACTCTCCCAGGAAGTTCCCATTTCCTTTAAATCATTTTTTATGACATCCTCCCACCCTAACCACGGACAACCTGCTTTCCGTTTAGCAGGTTGCCGAAAAGGACAATCTTTGGCAATCTGTCATCCTTCATCTACAGAACGTGCCCTAGCCATCTCAACCTTTCTCTCATTTTAGCCCTAGAAAGTGGGATTGAACCACACTTTTCGTATAGCCTACTGTTTGAAATACGATCAGTCATCAGGGTACCCAAACCAATCCGTAGGCAATTTCTCTGGAAAACATCCAGCAAATCTTCATCCGCTTTTCGGAGCGCCCATGATTCAGAGCCATATTTGACCACTGTTCAATTGAACCCTCTCTTAATTTCCTCTGAGTGGCACTGGTTCGATGCGATCCCCTATCCTTTCTCTATTTTAAAACCTCCATAAATAGTCAATTAGTATTTTCAAAGTCATTATCTTTTGTCAGATAGTTGGCAGATCAAATTTGGATAATCAGGGACAGTTGTGTTGCTGGTAGGGTGGGGGGAGGGATTTCTTATTGCAAATTTGTGTTTAAAGTTCTACATTTATCGTTTGGAGTTATCTCACAGTTTCATTCCGTAACAAAAACTCCTGAACTTAAAAATGTAATAAATATTTATTATCCTCATAAAAAACATATTATAGTCATATAGTAATTGTAGCACTCGGCACACGGCAGGCTTCTATATATAGATTCTCACTGTCGCTTGTCTTCTAAACGCAGACAATTTGAGCCTTTTCTTGATGTCATGACGTCCAAATGGACCGTAAATTAGAAATGGCGCCTTTGTAAAATTATATATTTTTTTTTGTTGGACCTTTAACTTTTGCCTCGGCTTGTCATTTGTCATTATGAAAGAAATATCACCGAACCTTTGTTTCTTTCAATTGTTCAGGTGGCGGGACAAAAACTTCTTTGCATTCCAACGATTTATCTAGCCCAGGTTTTTGTTTTCAAAGGTATGGAAAGCATTGACGACCACCTTTTTGTTTTTTTCCTTATTTTTCCTTTTTTAAGAAAAAACTTATTTTTCTTCCAACGATTTATTCAGTCCATATTTTTGATTTTCAAAAGTCTGGTAGGTATTGAGGATCTTATCCATGTCAAAATCCTAAACCCAATCATCATCGCTGTCATTTTCAATTTGTTTGGCTCGTTACACCTCAGCTTATATTTCGTCATTGTGATATAAGTATCGCCAAACCTTTGTTGTTGTTTTTTTTAACAAAGGTATGGGGCACGCGGCAGGCTTCTATATATAGATTCTCATTGTCGTTTGTCTTCTAAAAGCAGACAATTTGAGCCTTTTCTTGATGTCATGACGTCCAAATAGACCTTAAATTAGAAGTGGTGCCTTTGTACAATTACATATATTTTTTTTTATACCACACTTAAAGGCTGAAAGCCAAGGTAGGAAACAAATCTGGGTGCATTGATTCTTAACGTCATATTCTTAGTTTTTAAACAACAAATCAGAACTCTCTTTAATAAATGAGTTGAAAAACTATTTATCTAAAGTTTTACTAACGATTTAAAAACAATGTATATTTAAAACGATCAGATGTTAGTTATAAAATAACTTTTTCAAGAAAAGCCCTTTTTAAGAAGTGAATTGAATTAAACCAAAAATCAGCACAAATAACTTCAAATACCAACTAAAACCGAATAGAATCACTATTAATACATAAACAAGACCCAAAAAACAGAAATTACAATCAATAATTAGGTCAAACTTAAAACGAACAGAAATTACCACAAACTGGAGTATGGCTAAGGCCCTGTAAACCTTCTAAGGGCCAGAGCGTCTTTTGTGCTTTACTGAAAACAAAATATGTTCAAGCATATTCTCTTTTACAACGCTAAGAAATCTAAAATTTCTGATGTTTCCTTGAATGAATACCCTTATATAATAAACAGTAAATTTATTTTCGTTAGTTCTTTTCAGTAATCTTGTTTATTATAGTGATTACCTTATTTTCTTGTTCATGTTATGACAAATAAAAACACACAGCTCGAAATAAAAACTGAAACCATATTATTACTTCACCGCTATTACAACCAATTAGTGAAACCATAATAACCAAGTTTATTGACAAAAAAACTAATTAAACTGGACTGACTGTTTAATATATGGCCCTATGAATATACGATATTAATTCCTGGAAGTCTAGGCAATTTTGGATTTTTTAATGTTATAAAGGAAAAAATGCTAAAAATACATTTTGTAAGCCGTAAAGCTGATGGATTTAAGCAGTAGTATCTATACTATTGATTGAAAATACACATGAAAATACACATTGAATTTCACAAAAAAGTAGTCTAACTGGTGCATTGACTTACCAAGGACAGTGATACATAGGTCAATTACACATGGAAATACATAGAAATATGGAGTGTAGTCTAACCGGTACATTGACTTACCATGGACATTCAAGCATTATCATGACTGATATATGCCTTAGCAGACAGTTTTCTGACTTGACAGTCAAGCCGCTCTGATTTCAGACATAATTCAACTATTATCACGACCGGTATATGCCTTAGCAGATATTGACAAATGTTAATTGCCTTAACTCGAGAGTAGTTTGTTATTAAAAAAAATTGGATGTTACAATCAGAATTGTTTGATTGACATTTGCAAAAAGGGGTAAGGGATTCGCGAATTGGACTATACGAACGATCTTATTTGAATAATAGGGAAAAAGAGCTAGACAACATTTGCAAATTGAAGATGGAGAAAAAAAGGGTTAAAGTGATTAGCAGTCAAGGTAACCCTGAAGAGCATGTTAATTCATACTTTATTTATTATAAATTTGGAACAATATCAATCTTTAGAAACGGTTAACGATGATAAAATGGTCTTATGAGTTGACCTAGCTTTACTTCTTCCACATGTACTGTATAATACACAAGTGGTGTTTGGACAGTGTTGTCAATTTAAAATACAGTTTAACGTTATACTAAAAAGTTTCCATTTTTTTTAGGAAAAATCTTCCACATAGGGGGGGGGGGGTTCCAGTGTGAATAAAAAAACAGCCAGAAATTCAATAAAAAACCGTTTTTTTTTTTCAAATGACAGTATGAGGAGAAACTTTCTGGCGGAATCGTCTGCAAAAAATGTACGCGTGTGTTTTTTTGTCTGGGGGGGGGGGTATTGGGTATTCAGTGAGGATGGAATTGTCCGCGGTTAATTTCCCGGGAAAGCATTTTAAATGGTCTTCATCAAGAAATGGTTATTTCCCAGAATTCCTATACGAAATTTTTTTTATTTGTTTTACTTTCTCTTTGGCGAGATTTTTTTGGAGGAACTGTATGGGGGAAAATTTTAGTGGGGTTAGAATTCTCTTTGGGATTTTTCCGTGGAGGGAGATTTTCCGCTTTGATAATTCCCGTGGGGAATTATCACCAGGAGTAATTCACCCTGGTGAAATTTTCCGCAGTAGAAACTTTCCAGTTTTTTTTTTAGGAAAAATCTTCCACATAGGAGGGATTTCCAGTGTGAATACAAAAACAACCAGAAATTCAATAAAAAACCTTTTTTTTCGAATGACAGTATGAGGAGAAATTTTCTGGCGGAATCGTCTGCAAAAAATGTACGTGTGTTTGTGTGTGTGTGTGGGGGGGGGGTATTCAGTGAGGATGGAATTGTCCGCGGTTAATTTCCCGGGAAAGGATTTTAAATGGTCTCCATCAAGAAATTGTTCGTGGGTGATAATTTCCATGGAGGTGAAAGCAGGTTTCCCTGGGATTATTTGAAAATGATTAGAAATTATATTAGAAAAACAAATTTTTCAACTGAAAGTAAGGAGCAATATTAAAACTTCAAACGAACCGAAATTATTCCATATATGAGGGGGACTGCCTCCTCCTCAATATCCTGCTCTTTACGCTATAGTTAGACATTTATTCCGATTTTTAAACAACGACTCCTGAAACACAAGGATCGTTTGATTAGAAATAAGGAAATTTTTTTTTTTTTATAAAACTGCTTAAAAAACTTTTTAACTGGTTAAAACTATTGATTTTTTATGTTTAATATCTGCAGAGATTGAATACTACAGGTTCAACAAGGAACCGGTTCATGACCATTGTCGCAATTACCACTGTTTTGCTGAGGTTTTGTGTATTACCATTATCTGCTCCATATCATATGATCGAACTCTGCCTCGAGCAAGGTCTTCAAAATTTTTTTTTAAAATAAAAAAAAAAAAAAAAAAAAAAAAATAAAAAAAAATAATTTTAATTATAATAAAATAAAATAAAATAAAAAAAAAATAAAAAAAATAAAAATAAAAAAAATAAAAAATAAAAAAAAAAAAAATAAATAAAAATAATTTAATAATAAAAAACCGTATCCATCGGAGGATGCTACAGGGTGTGTCTTCAAAAAATTTTTTTTACAAAAAAAAAAAACCCCCCCCCCCCCACTCTGAAAGAGAATAAACCCCTCCGGGCAATAATCACAGGTACAAACTTGGTCGCGAAAAGATCCTTGTCTGTTTTATGGGTTAATCACCCATAAGGCTGATTTATCTATTTATCCCGACGTAACTAAATGCTAAATTCACACTGCCTCATTATTGGGGAAAAATAAGTAATTGCTGTTGTAAGTAATTGCAATAAATGCAATTTTTGTATTCTATTAAACGCCGTTTGAACAGCAAAATTAACTATACGTGAGTAATTCGAAAATTTAAGAAATTGTCAAGGTCAGGTGGTCTTAACTCTTTACCATCGCATCAAAAACTATAGTTGAAATGAAAGGAAAAAAATGAATTAAAAACTTGGTGCTCCATAACGTTTTAAGCAAGGTTTTAACCGCAACATTTTTGTTTTTCCTGATAAATGAATACAATAAGAATTTTCAATCATAGGCAGTGCAATAGCGCTGCGTAAGTAAAGAAGGATGTTGGCATAATGTATTATTTTTTGTTTTTGGTTTCTTTGTTTTAAACCAGGGCACTTCGTATCGAAGGAGCTGTCGTAGAAACTTCAAAAAGGGTTCCCTCGATTCGAAATTGGAAGGGCTTGAGCCCTTTTACATAGCCAAAGTGATTGGAAGGCAACTAGCACCCCTTTCACGCCCACCATTTCCCCAAAGACATGCAATAAAAATTTTGAGATAATCGTTTTGTTCACGTAGTTGAAAGATCTGGAAATTGTGTCTGAGGAAGACACTCCCCCCACAGCCCTCAGGGCAAGGGTTACAAGTAATGCCAAGGGGCATATAAGGTTTTCAAAGAAAGCGTTGTCGTAGAAACTTTAAAAAGGGCTCATTCAATTGGAAATTCAAAATTCTAATTAATGATTAACCCGAGGAATAAGGTAATGTGTAAGCTACGTGACAAAATTTTACAGAACTTAAGCCGTCAAGGGCCTGTACAACGTGGTTAAATTCCTAAAATACAATAAATCCAACAAGATTTTGGTTACAAATAAACTACCTTTACTACTATAGGGGAATCTTTTTCTCAAACATTTACACATAATTGAGAATTTGTCTTTACAAGAGCAAAACCTGGTTTAAGAATTAGCTGAAATGGTGAATAAAATGAGACTAACTTTATTCCCTTGTATATATTGCAATTACGTTTTTTTTAGACCTCGGTTTATTTCTCAGTTTTGATTAACTTTCAAAACAGTTCTAATAAATAAAATACTTAATTCATAGTGAAGAAAACTATATTTGTTGATCTTTATTTGTTTTTTTTATGGAGTGACCTGTAGGGCCCATGCAGTCAAGTAGTGCGTTAAATTTTGTGCTTTGTCTACTTTGTCTATAACCAGTTTTGCTATTGAAGTTATATTCACTTTTTTTTTCTTTTTTTTACGTATCTTAAAATGATAGGAAATATGCTTACGGCTATAGCAATTGTACTCCATATGGATATGCGAGATTGAGGTCTCCGGGTTAGAGCTTAATATATTCACTCTTTGAGCATAAAATACAATCCAAATTACAATTTTGTATAGTTTGAAAATCTGACTTCAAGGATGTATGGTGTTTTTCGATTGAGAATTCATTGGCTTGAAGAAGTCATCATGTGGGGTGATTTTTGAATATGCGTTTCTATTGCTGACTACAGATCGTAGAGAAGTCTCTTGTTACCACTGGCATATCAACTACAATATGTATGACTACAATGGAGACAGGTGGCGCAATACATTATACGTTATAAACAAAATAGGTTTATATGATAGAGTGATACCTCCATCCTATAGCAAAGGGATTGATCTATCCATTGTACAAGAGGAAGTTAGAGAGATATGTTGTTTTTTTTGGTGTAACAGCACTGTACGCAAAAGGGAATGTACCCACTGATAAACTTTTAATCGACAAATGCAAATCTGATATACCAATATTCAACTTGGAAGATTTTAATTGTGAAGTATTTCCGAGTAGAATACACAACCCAGAGGACGAGGTTCGATTTTTTAGCAAATGGGTGCCGATAAATATTCCTTCTCGGAATATGTGTGTAGGATATCCCAGGAAGAAGAAGAACAACAAAATCCGTGATATAGATTGGGATCACACAAGTGGATGATGAATAATGATGAATTTTTATAACAGCCATCACCCCCATGACTACCCAACAGTCTTTTTAAAGACCAACAAATCTATAAACACTTCGTAGCCATGGTCATATGAATATTTTCTGTGCATTGACAGAAAAACAAATCATCGCATCGTACTAGTCTAAAATAGATTTTTTTTTCTTTTTTTTGTACCATGTGAAAAAATTCACAATGGTTTTGATACAATGAGCGGTTAATCAGATCAACCCTCGGTATTACTTACCAAATCTCCAAAAACCTGAATGCTGAAAACTAATTAGGCTCGAAACGTAGTTTAGTTTTAATTCTGTATCCAAATACGTATAGTTTACTAGTTTTAGACTATTTGTTAAAGTTACAAACAAAAGCCAATCCTCATAAATTAAAGAAAAAGGGGAAACATCCCAGTAGGGACTGACTTTCATACCTTGAGTTTTGAAGTACCCTTTTTTAAGCATTAGAAGATATCATACAGCGACAAAATGTTCGTTTACAACTGGTTTGTGCAGCAAAACAAATATTTTGGCCTAAATACAACAAAAAGCTATCAAGCATAAATGCTATGAGAATAACAATCAACTTAAAATGATCGAAAAAGTTTGTACACAATCTTTTACATTCTGTAGGCAGGTTTTGGGGGAGATGGGTTGATTGGCAGAAGGATGTCTTAGCGCAGCTATAGCATGATAGTGGGGAGCGAGTTGCCTCTAGTTTTTTGTAAGAAATTAGTGAAAATACAATTCTATGCTTCAAGCCTGAAACCTAAGTCTATTTTTGGATCGAAAAATTAAACTATTTCTGTAAAATCTGAGCTAGTAAAGTTTTTTTTTGCCGTAAACTCTAGTTTTTTTTAAAGAAAATTATGGAAAATACAATTCTCTGGTTCAAATCTGAAACTTAAGTCTATTTTTTTGGATCGAAAAAAAAAAACTATTTCTGTAAAATCTGAGCTAATAAGGTGGATGACTTGAAAATAATTTTTTTGCATGATAGTGGGGAGCGAGTTGCCTCTAGTTTTTTGTAAGAAAAATTATGGAAAATACAATTCTATGGTTCAAGTCTGAAACTTAAGTCTGTTTTTGGATCGAAAAATAAAAACTATTTCTGTAAAATCTGAGCTAATAAGGGTTTTTTGCCGTAAACTCTAGTTTTTTGTAAGAAAATTATGGAAAATACAATTATCTGGTTCAAATCTGAAACTTAAGTCAATTTTTGGATCGAAAAAATAAAACTATTTCTGTAAAATCTGAGCTAATAAGTTTTTTTTTTAATAAGGGTTTTTTGCCGTAAACTCTAGTTTTTTGTAAGAAAATTATGGAAAACAATTCTCTGGTTCAAATCTGAAACTTAAGTCTATTTTTGGATCGAAAAATAAAACTATTTCTGTAAAATCTGAGCTAATAAGGTGAATGACTTGAAAATAAAATTTTTAACAAGAAAGGCCTGAAAAGTGTTTTGTGGGAGATGAGTTGATTGGCAGAAGGATGTCTTAGTGTATTTATAGCATATAGTGGGGAGCGAGTTTCCTCTAGTTTTTTGTAAGAAAATTATGGAAAATACAATTCTATGGTTCAAATCTGAAACTTAAGTCTATTTTTGGTCAAAAAATAAAACTATTTCTGTAAAATCTGAGCTAATAGGGGTTTTTTGCCGTAAACTCTAGTTTTTTGTAAGAAAATTATGGAAAATAGAATTCTCTGGTTCAAATCTGAAACTTTAGTCTATTTTTGGATCGAAAAATAAATTATTTCTGTAAAAATCTGAGCTAATAAGTTTTTGGGTTTTGGCCGTAAACTCTAGTTTTTTGTAAGAAAATTTTGGAAAATACAATTAGCTGGTTGAAATCTGAACTTAAGTCTTTTTGGATCGAAAAATAAAACTATTTCTGTAAAATCTGAGCTAATAAGGTTTTTTGCCGTAAACTCTAGTTCTTTGTAAGAAAATTATGGAAAATACAATTCTCTGGTTCAAATCTGAAACTTAAGTCTATTTTTGGATCGAAAAATAAAACTATTTCTGTAAAATCTGAGCTAATAAGGTGAATGACTTGAAAATAAATTTTTTAACAAGAAATGCCTGAAAAGTGTTTTTGTGGGAGATGGGTTGATTGGCAGAAGGATGTCTTAGTGTATTTATAGCAATGATAGTGGGGAGCGAGTTGCCCTCTAGTTTTTTGTAAGAAAATTATGGAAAATACAATTCTATGGTTTAAATCTGAAACTTAAGTCTGTTTTTTGGATCGAAAAAATAAATTATTTCTGTAAAATCTGAGCTAATAGGGTTTTTTTTTTTGCCGTAAACTCTAGTTTTTTGTAAGAAAATTATGGAAAATAGAATTCTCTGGTTCAAATCTGAAACTTTATGTCTATTTTTGGATCGAAAAATAAAACTATTTCTGTAAAATCTGAGCTAATAATGGTTTTTTGCGTAAACTCTAGTTTTTTTTGTGACAAAATTATGGAAGATACAATTCTATGGTTCAAATCTGAAACTTAAGTCTATATTTTGGATCGAAAAATAAAACTATTTCTGTAAAATCTGAGCTAATAAGGTGCCGATGACTTGAAAATAAAATTTTTATACGAGAAATCCTGAAAGTGAAAATAAAATTTTGGGGGAGAGGGGTGGGTTGATTGGCAGAAGGATGTCTTAGCGTAGTTATAGCATGATAGTGGGGAGCGAGTTGCCCCTAGTTTTTTTGTAAGAAAATATGGAAAATACAATTCTCAGGTTCAAATCTGAAACTTAAGTCTATTTTTGGATCGAAAAATAAAACTATTTCTGTAAATCTGAGCTAATAAGGGTTTTTTGCCGTAAACTCTAGTTTTTTTGTAAGAAAATTATGGAAATTACAATTCTCTGGTTCAAATCTGAAACTTTAAATTCTTTTTTTTCTCTTTTATATCACAAACCATTTTCACCCCCACAGCCCTCAGGACAAGGGTTATAAGTAATTCCCTGGGGGCAAATAAGGTTTAATATGTTGAATAAAATATGCAAAGTCGCAATGGCTTTATCTCAGTTTTTTTTAGAGAGACTAGGTTAGGTTAGGTTCGCTTACGTGCGCGCACGTGAGCTAACCTAACCTAACCTATGTTTTGAAATTTCCGAGGTGCTTTCCCAGTGGCACTGCTGACATCTATAACCGTCTAACCTAAATTCAACGTAACGACGCTTGCGCCACTCTAAGTGAACCTAGATTAAACCAACTTTTTGCATGTTTCTCTAAAAAAAAACTGAAATAAAGCTATTTCGACTTTGCATATTTTATTCGACATATTAAACCTTATATGCCCCCAGGGAATTACTTATAGCCCTTGTCCTGAGGGCAGTGGGGGTGAAAATTGTTTGTGATATAAAAGAGAAAAAAAGATCCAAAAATAGACTTAAGTTTCAGATTTGAACCTGCGAATTGTATTTTCCGTAATTTTCTTACAAAAAACTAGGGGCAACTCGCTCCCTACTATCATGCTATAACTACGCTAAGACATCCTTCTGCCAATCAAACCATCTCCCCCCAAAAACACCTTTTCAACACTTTTTCAGGCAAAACACTTTTTCAGGCAAAAAACCGTTATTAGCTCAGATTTTACAGAAATAGTTTTATTTTTTTCGATCCAAAAATAGACTTAAGCTTCAGATTTGAACCAGATAATTGTATTTTCCACAATTTTCTTACAAAAAACTAGAGTTTACGGCCAAAAAACCCTTATTAGCTCAGATTTTTACAGAAATAGTTTATTTTTTTTTCGATCCAAAAATAGAGTAAAGTTTCAGATTTGAACCAGAGAATTGTATTTTCCATAATTTTTCTTACAAAAAACTAGAGTTTACGGCAAAAAACCCTTATTAGCTCAGATTTTACAGAAATAGTTTTATTTTTCGATCCAAAAATAGACTGAAGTTTCAGATTTGAACCATAAAATTGTATTTTCCATAACTTTCTTACAAAAAACTAGAGGCAACTCGCTCCCCACTATCATGCAAAAAAATTATTTTCAATTCATCCACCTTATTAACTCAGATTTTACAGAAATAGTTTTATTTTTCGATCCAAAAATAGACTTAAGTTTCAGATTCGAACCAGAGAATTGTATTTTCCATAATTTTTTTACAAAAAACTAGAGTTTTACGGCAAAAAACCCTTATTAGCTCAGATTTTACAGAAATAGTTTTTTTTATTTTTCGATCCAAAATTAGACTTAATTTTCAGATTTGAACCAGAGAATTGTATTTTCCATAATTTTCTTACAAAAAACTAGAGTTTACGGCCAAAAACCCTTATTAGCTCAGATTTTTACAGAAATAGTTTGATTTTTTGATCCAGAAATAGACTAAAGTTTCAGATTTGAACCAGAGAATTTGATTTTCCATAATTTTCTTACAAAAAACTAGAGTTTTACGGCAAAAACCCTTATTAGCTCAGATTTTACAGAAATAGTTTTATTTTTCGATCCAAAAATAGACTTAAGTTTCAGGTTTGAATCATAGAATTGTATTTTCCATAATTTTCTTACAAAAAACTAGAGGCAACTCGCTCCCCACTATCATGCTATAACTACGCTAAGACATCCTTCTGCCAATCAACCCATCTCCCCCAAAACCTGCCTACAGCAATGTAAAAGATTGTGTACAAACTTTTTTCGATCATTTTAAGTTGATTGCTATTCTCATAGCATTTATGCTTGATAGCTTTTGTGTTGTATTTAGGCCAAAATATTTGTTTTGCTGCACAAACCAGTTGTAAACGACATTTTGTCGCTGTATGATATCTTCTAATGCTTAAAAAAAGGGTACTTCAACTCAAGATATGAAAGTCAGTCCCTACTGGATGTTACCCCTTTTTCTTTAATTTATGAGGATTGGCTTTTGTTTTAACTTTAACAAATAGTCTAAAACCTAGTAAACTATACGTATTTGGATACAGAATTAAAACTAAACTACGTTTCGAGCCTAATTAGTTTTCAGCATTCAGTTTTTGGAGATTTTGTAAGTAATACCGAGGGTTTGATCTGATTAGCCGCTCATTGTATCAAAACCATTGTGAATTTTTTCACATGGTACAAAAAAAAGAAGAAAAAAAATATTTTAGAGTAGTACGCTGCGATGATTTTTTTTCTGTCAATGCACAGAAAAGATCATATGACCATGGCTACGAAGTATTTATAGATTTGTTGGTCTTTAAAAAGACCGTTGGGTAGTCATAAGGGTGATGGCTGTTATAAAAAATTCATCATTGTTCATCATCCACTTGGTGTGATCCCAATCTATATCACGGATTTTGTTGTTCTTCTTCTTCCTGGGATATCCTACACACATATTCGAGAAGGAATATTTATCGGCACCCATCTGCTAAAAAATCGAACCTCGTCCTCTGGGTTGTGTATTCTACTCGGAAATACCTCACAATTAAAATCTTCCAAGTTGAATATTGGTATATAAGATTTGCATTTGTCGATTAAAAGTTTATCAGTGGGCACATTCCCTTTTGCGTACAGTGCTGTTACACCAAAAAAACAACATATCTCTCTAACTTCCTCTTGTACAATGGATAGATCCTTCCTTTGCTATAGGATGGAGGTATCACTCTATCAAATAAACCTATTTTGTTTATAACGTATAATGTATTGCACCACCTGTCTCCATTGTAGTCATACATATTGTAGTTGATATGCCAGTGGTAACAAGACTTCTCTACGATCTGTAGTCAGCAATAGAAACGCACATTCAAAAAACACCCCACATGAAGACTTCTTCAAGCCAGTGAATTCACAATCGAAAACACCATACATCCTTGAAGTTAGCTTTTCAAACTATACAAAATTGTAATTTGGATCTCTATTTTATGCTCAAAGAGTGAATATATTAAGCTCTAACCCGGAGACCTCAATCTCGCATATCCATATGGAGTACGGTTGCTATAGCCGTAAGCATATTTCCTATCATTTTAAGATACGTAAAAAAAAAAGTTGAATATAACTTCAACAGCAAAACTGGTTATAGACGAAGTAGACAAAGCACAACATTTACGCACTACTTGACTGCATGGGCCCTACAGGTCACTCCATAAAAAACAAATAAAGATCAACAAATATAGTTTTCTTCACTATGAATTAAGTATTTTATTTATTAGAACCTTTTTGAAAGTTAATCAAAACTGGGAAATAAACCGAGGTCTAAAAAAAAGTAATTGCAATATATACAAGGGAATAAAGTAAGTCTCAGTTTATTCACCATTTCAGCTAAATCTTAAACCAGGTTCTGCTCTTGTAAAGACAAATTCTCAATTATGTGTAAATGTTTGAGAAAAAGATTTCCCTATAGTAGTAAAGGTAGTTTATTTGTAACCAAAATCTTGTTTGATTTATTGTATTTTAGGAATTTAACCACGTTGTACAGGTCCTTGACGGGCTTAAGTTCTGTAAAATTTTGTCGCGTAGCTTACATATTACTTATTCCTCGGGTTAATCATTATTAGAATTTTGAATTTCCAATTGAATGAGCCTTTTTTGAAGTTTCTACGACAACGCTTTCTTTGAAAGCCTTATATGCCCCCTTGGCACTACTTATAACCTTTGCCCTGAGGGCTGTGGGGGGAGTGTCCTCCTCAGACACAATTTCCAGATCTTTCAACTACGTGGAACAAACGATTATCTAAAAATTTTGATTGCATGTCTTTGGGGAAATGGTGAAAACGTTATGGAGCATGGGGAAAACGTAATGGGGAAAACGTTATGGAGCACCAAGTTTTTTAATTCATTTTTTCCTTTCATTTAAACTATAGTTTTTGATGCGATGGTAAAGAGTTAAGACCACCTGACCTTGACCATTTCTTAAATTTTCGAATTACTCGCGTATAGTTAATTTTGCTGTTCAAACGGCGTTTAATAGAACACACAAAATTGCATTTATTGCAATTACTTACAACAGCAATTACTTATTCTTCCCCAATAATGAGGCAGCGTGAATTTAGCATTTATTTACGTCGGGATAAATAGATAAATCAGCCTTATGGGTGATTAACCCATAAAACAGACAAGGATCTTTTCGAGACCAAGTTTGTACCTGTTATTATTGCCCGGAGGGGTTTATTCTCTTTCAGAGTGGGGGGGGGGTTAAAAAAAACTTTTGAAGACACACCCTGTAGCATCCTCCGATGGATACGGTATTGCTCGAAAGCAGAGTTCGATCATATGATATGGAGCAGATAACGATCATACACAAAACCTCAGCAAAACAGTGGTAATTGCGACAACGGTCATGAACCGGTTCCTTGTTGAACCTGTAGTATTCAATCTCTGCAGATATTAAATATAAAAATCAATAGTTTTTAAACCAGTTAAAAAGTTTTTTAAGCAGTTTTATAAAAAAAATCCTTATTCTAATCAAACGATCCTTGTGTGTTTCAGGAGTCGTTGTTTAAAAATCGGAATAAAATGTCTAACTATAGCGTAAAGAGCAGGATATTGAGGAGGAGGCATTCCCCCTCATATATGGAATAATTCGGTTCGTTTGAAGTTTTAATATTGCTCCTTACTTTCAGTTGAAAAATTTGTTTTTTCTAATATAATTTTTAATCATTTTTCAAATATTCCCAGGGAAACCTGCTTTCACCTCCATGGGAAATTCCCACCCCCGAACAATTTCTTGATGGAGACCATTTAAAATCCTTTCCCGGGAAATTAACCGCGGACAATTCCATCCTCACTGAATACCCCCCCCCCCCCCCACAAACACACACACACAAACACACGTACATTTTTTGCAAACGATTCCGCCAGAAAATTTCTCCTCATACTGTCATTCGAAAAAAAAAAAAAAAACGGTTTTTTTATTGAATTTCTGGTTGTTTTTGTATTCACAATGGAAATCCCCCTTATGTGGAAGATTTTTCCTAAAAAAAAAACTGGAAAGTTTCTACTGCGGAAAATTTCACCACGGTGAATTACTCCTGGTGGTTATAATTCCCCACGGGAATTATTAAAGCGAAAAAATCTCCCTCCACGGAAAAATCCCAAAGAGAATTCGAACCCCACTGAAATTTTCCCCCATACAGTTCCTCCAAAAATCTCGCCAAAGAGAAAGTAAAACAAATAAAAAAATTTCGTATGGGAATTCTGGGAAATAACCATTTCTTGATGAAGACCATTCAAAATGCTTTCCCGGGAAACTAACCGCGGACAATTCCATCCTCACTGAATACCCCACACACACACACACACACACAAACACACGTACATTTTTTGCAGACGATTCCGCCAGAAAATTTCTCCTCATACTATCATTCGAAAAAAAAAAGGTTTTTTATTGAATTTCTGGTTGTTTTTGTATTCACACTGGAAACCCCCCCCCCCCACCCCTATGTGGAAGATTTTTCCTAAAAAAAAAACTGGAAACTTTTTAGTATAACGTTGAAACTGTATTTTAAATTGACAACACTGTCCAAACACCACTTGTGTATTATACAGTACACATGGAAGAAGTAAAGCTAGTTTCAACTCATAAGAGAAAGTAACCATTTTATCATCGGGAAATAACCGTTTCCAAAGATTGATATTGAAATTTAACCCAAATTTATAATCCCACAAATAAAGTATGAATTTTTTTTTAACATTCCGCCAGTAAAATTTCTTCAGGGTTTTTTCCTTAATTTTTTTTATTCAACTGCGAAACTATGAATTCCTCTGCGTTTCTTTTCATGTTCTTCCCATTATCACTGGAAACCCTCTTTCCCTCCTCTCCACTTTAAGCCTTTTTTTCTCTTCTCCCACCATACCTTCAATTTGCAAACATGTTCAGGCTTTACCTAAGCTAATCACTTTAAGCCTTTCTTTTCCTTCCCAAATGTTATCTAGCTCTTTTTCCCTATTATTCAAATAAGATCGTTCGTATAGTCCAATTCGCGAATCCCTTACCCTTTTTTGCAAATGCCAATCAAACAATTCTGATTGTAACATCCAATTTTTTTTAATAACAAACTACTCCCGAGTAAGGCAATTAACATTTGTCAATATCTGCTAAGGCATATACTGGTCGTGATAATAGTTGAATTATGTCTGAAATCAGAGCGGCTTGACTGTCAAGTCAGAATCCTGTCTGCCAAGGCATATATCAGTCATGATAATGCTTGAATGTCCATGGTAAGTCAATGTACCGGTTAGACTACATTCCATATTTCTATGCAATTCCATGTGTAATTGACCTATATATCACTGTCCTTGGTAAGTCAATGCACCGGTTAGACTACTTTTTTGTGAAATTCAATGTGTATTTTCATGTGTATTTTCAATCAATAGTATAGATACTACTTTAAGCTGATATGCAAGTTTACAAAGGATATTAATCGGATAAGCTGTATATAAACCAAGTGATATAGTGATTATTGTATAAGAAGCCTCCTGAGGCAGGATCCATTTCAATTCAAGCGCAAATGATGCGAAGTTTAAGTTTGACTTGATTATTGATTGTAATTTCTGTTCCTGTTGAGTCTCAGTTATTTTATTCATGGAGGTTTTTTGTTCGTTATAACCTTGAGTTATTATTTGACTTCATTTCTGCTCGTTTTTAGTTCATTGCATTGATTTGACTTTATTTCGTTTGCCAGTCATAAATGTGCCTACGTAGGTAAGTTCCATGAGGTAAATTACTGAGAAGGAAGGTAAAATCGCCATTAGCTTCCTTTTTAAAAGATGATTTTACTTGTAAGGTGGATTCAGATCATGCCAAAAACGAGGTCGAAGTAGTCTCGGTAGCTATTTTACGATGTCTCAAATGATCAGAGGTTAAGATATAGCGTTTATTTTCAATTAAAAAAAAAAAATCAACTTCTGGCCTAATTTTAGACTGATTGCTAATGCTTGTTGTGATTTTTGTTCTAGTGGTTTTGTTCGTGTGGTTTTGGTCGTGTTTGTTCGAGTCAGTATTGTACAATTTGAATGTAATGTCATTTTTTAGCTCAAAAATGCAGCCGCTAACGTTTTGCGAGAAACTTGGCTTATATACAAACATACAAAACTAGTTAAAAGGGTAAATCATGGAAAAGTTCGGACTCACCAGCGGAAATTTCTAATGGCAATATATTCGTAAGTATTTCCAGCTTTTTAAACGCCGTATTACCAGGGTTTAGCCCTGGCTGTACTATGAGTGTTTGTAAAACGAAAAGCCAATTTCAAACATCTGCTGGCGGTAACAAAACTGCTCACGTGACACCAAAGAATTGTTTTGGCTGTTTAGTGTCCCTGTGACGCTTCCAAGGTCAAATGTGATTACCAAGGCCAATGCCGCTGCCAAATGTGCACAACAATTTCAGGATACATAACTATTATCTCTAAAATTTTCAACAGTTGCTAAATATCAATGACGAGAAAAAGTGTTCCACATGCGGCTCAACAGTTGTGTACTGCTTAAACAACGCAAATGTTAAATGATATTACGTAGACATGTCTAAAAAAGGATAATAAACATATTACGCCTTTTTAGAGTCAACGTCGTATCAAGATAAAAAAAATGTCCAGCTCGAGGCCAAGGGTACCTCTCGTTACCGGTTCACTTACTGGGCCTTGAGCGGTGTGAAAGCCTAAATTTAGTATAAATAAATTTATATTGTAGGTTAAATCTGAAACGGATGGAAATCCAAAGACAAAATGACAAACACATATAAACTTTGATAAATAAGAACAAGCTATATCAATAAAGACCGAATGATGCAAAGCCGTTTTCTGCAACTCTTCTAAACTGAAACCAAGACTTCTAACCATAGATACACATAGTCAAAATACTAGAGAGGATTAACAGTTTTTTGAAACATTGGTGCTTCATCATAGCTAAGAGATGGTTATATACCAAGCATTTTTATTTTGTGGTGATAACGTCAAATACAGAAAGGCCATTCTTTGAGCTTTTGGGCAGTTACATAACCCAAAAGCAATTTTTCAAATATAAAGGAGTACAAGCGGCCTTTCTCGGGGCAAAAGGCTCTTAAATTCTATTTATTATTTTAACCAAATATTCTGAAAAAAACAAGATTTAAAAAATAGAAATGTCTGAATATTCTGAATGTTTTGTAAAAATAAAAAAATATCTGAATATTAGTTATATACTTATTGACTGAAAAACTAAGATACTAATTTTTCACTTATTCACGATTGTACTTTTAATACATCGTTTAAAAACCATACTGTAACATCGGAGACTATTTAGCACACTTTATTCTTAAATGACGCTAAATAAAAAAAAAAACCTTTTTTTAACTGAAAGTAAGGAGCGACATTAAAACTTAAAACGAACAGATATTATTCCGTATATGAAAGGGGCTGCCCCCTCCTCAACGCCCTGCTCTTTACGTTAAAGTTTTTTATTGTTTTAAAAAGTAGAGTTGTGAAGAAAATTCAAACTTTAGTGCAAAGAGCGGGGCGTTGAGGAGGGGACTGCCGCTTTCATATACGGAATAATTTATGTTCGTTTTTATATTTTAATGTCGCTCCTTATTTTCAGTTGAAAAACTTGTTTTTTATTAAATTTCCGAAAGTTTTTGAATTAATGCAGGTTTTAAATTTGGCTCACCGTACATGAATAATTAAAACAAAATTTGCACATTAGTTTTACTTTTTTAACTAATAATAACCTTATCACAACCTAAGTTTGATTTTTTGTTCCATTTATTTAGGAATGACTCCTGAATCATAAAGGCTGTTTAATTAGAGTAATAACCTCTTTTTTGAAGTTAAGAAAAACTTTAGCGTAAGAGCGAGCTATTGAGGAGAAGGCAATCCCCTTATATAAGTAATATTTTCTGTTCCTTTTAAGTTTTAATGTTGCTCCTTATTTTCAACTGAAAAAACTTGTTTTTTTTATTTAATTTCTGTTTTTTTTTAAATAATGCTGGGAAATCTTCATTGAAATTCTCTCCCCCCCCCCATGAAAATTTCCTACATGGAGAGATCCTCCCACGTAATCCCCTCCCCTCTGAACCCTCCCCGCCAGAAAAAATCCCCCCTGAAAACGTCTGTTTATTTCCCAATATCCAATACTATATGTAAACAATGGGAAAAGTTCATAACTTGCAGCCCTTTTCCCGTGGACGCTGGGGGATTAAGTCGTCCTCAAAGACATAGTTATTAGGTTTTTCGACTATGCTGAACGAAATAAAATCTCAAAATTTTAATCCGATGACTTTGAGAAAAAAAAGAGCGTGGGGGGGGGCTAGTTGCCCTTCAATCTTTCTGCTCACTTAAAAATTGTACTAGAACTTTTAATTTCCGTTCAAATGAGCCCTCTCGCGACAACCTAGGACCACTGGGTCAATACGATCACCCCTGGGAAAAAAAAAAAACAAACAAACAAAAAAAAAAAAAAAACAGATAAACACGCATCCGTGACGCTTCTGGCAAAAAATACAAAATTCCATATTTTTGCAGATAGGAGCTTGAAACCTCTACAGTATGGTTAACTGATACGTTGAATCTGATGATGTGATTTTCAATAAAATTCTATGACACTTGGGGGGGGGGTGTTTCCCCCTTTTTTCGAAAATAAGGCAAATTTTCTCAGGCTCGTAACTTTTGATGTGTAATACTAAATTTTGATGAAAATTATATATTTAAAACCAGCATAAAAGTGCGATTCTTTTGATGTATCTCTTAGTATCAAAATTAAGTTTTTTTAGAGTTTCAGTTACTATTGAGCCAGGTTGCTCCTTACTTACAGTTCGTTACCAAAAACTGATTGATTCATCTCTTCAATGTTCACATTTACACTATGGAAAAATAGACGGCAGAATGTGTTTGTCCTTTTAAGGAAATGTCAGTGTTGGAAATTTGCTAGATTGACATTATCTGTGGTTTAAGCGTTTCTCCTGTACTTTCGGATAATTCTGTCTCTTAGAAAACTGTCCACTAAAAAGAAAGTTGAATTTGACATAATAAAAACGATTGTGTAGAAAGTGCTAAAGAAAAGGGAGAAGTACATGACGACTCCCTTATATACGAGCAATTTAGCTTTCAGTGAACGACTATTATGTATTCTTATAGAACAAAGTGCTATTTCAAGGGCTGAGACCAAGAGTCCTGTTAAGGAAATCACAAACATCAATAGTATCCTAAATCGTGACATCCTGGAAAGAGAAAAGGCGTTAAATAAGTACTTCTGCTTCTCTGTTCAGACAGAGACCAGGAATTTTAGGTTTTTATTTCTTGCTACTTTATTTTTTTTTTTTTTTTTTAATCTAGTATATGAAAATAAGCATCACCTAGTCCTTGTAATATGGGTGAGAGGGTAGGAGGAGAATGAAAAAATATGATAAACACATCTGCATACGGTATCGGTAGTTCTGGCCTCTCTTGCACCAAGGGCAAAATCTTGATTAGACCCCCTACCCCCCCCCCCCGCTGTCTCCCAAAAAATGCCAGGCCAAATACTAGAAAAATTTCATTATCAAAGTTTAGTCAATAGTATTCCTACGTTATTCTAATAAAAATAAAATTTCAAAAATTACAAAATCAGTATAACCATTCGATTATTTATTTAAAATACTATGCCCCTAAAATATCTGTACTCGAGGCAAGTGCCCTCTCTGTCTCCCACTTGAACCACCTCTGCATACTGGTCCATTATAAGACTTGACAGTTTAATAACTCGAAAAGTATTTTCGAAAGAGCAGGCCAGAAAGTAGGTTAAGTATTTGTTCGTCAAAGAGAAACTTAATTGTAAATTCACATACAGTTAAGAAATCCGTCTAGTTCAGGCAGCTTACTGGGGCCTGGGAGCTAATCCTCAAAATTTCAGCTCAATCCGATCACTCCTTCTCTGTTTTACAAAAACCAAATATCAAGTTTTTTTTATCAGCCACGCCTACTGGCCACAGTTGGCAACGGATCCGGGTGAATGAGGACTCATTCGAAGCGGAATTTGACCTGTTAGGGCCTTTTAATATTTTCAGACCGAAATAATTATCCCCCGAATTTACATTTACGAAAAACCTCGTTTTCCTATAAGAGCCCATGTTAATTTTTGAAATTCCTAAAAGCATAGTATTTCATTATTAAATTAGATCAAAATAGTCCTCTTAACCTGACAAGACCGACTGCAAGCTTCCAAGAATTCCAGCTCTTTCCCAGAAGTTTTTTTTGTCGAAAAACGAAAATCTTACTTTGTATTTGCTTGCGTCGAAAATAGATTGCAGAGACTAAAAATAATTTAAAAACAGTACTCTGACGGTACAGTGGTCACTATTCCTGTCTATTATGCGGAAGACCCGGGTTCGATTCCTCGTCAGAGTAATTTTTTTTATAAATTGAATTTAAAGTAGTATCTCTTAAATTTAAAGTTTAAAAAGAAACTCAGTTTCTTTTTTAAATCAATCTATTAAATCCTTCGGCTCAACAGGCGTCTCCAGAAGAATATCACAGTCGGTCTTCAGCTTACAGGTAAGTCTCCACTGCTTTGATAACATGCCGTATACCCGCATGCTCGAAGAAAAGTTGAAAAAAGAAAATCTTGCTGTGCATTTGATTTGAGTATTCAGAAATTAAAAGCCTTAACACAAGAATCTTCAAAAGGGGGGGGGGGGGGGGGTGGGTTTGGGGGCGGCAGCCCCCCAACTTTAACTCCTGACACGATCAGCATAAGTAATAAATTGTACAAAAACGTGCAGAAATTATTTGAAAAAAAACTACGCTTTCTAAAGAGTTAAAGAGGCTGAGTCACAAGTTCGAACCTTAAAAACGTACAGGGATTAGGAGGTACATTTGGGGGGCTGCCGCCCCCCAAACCACCCGCTTTTGCAGCCTCTTTTGTTAAGATTTTTGTTTTGGGGGTCTACCGCCCCCCTCAAACCCCGCTTTTTTTCCCTTGCAAAGAAATGCTTTGCAACGCGAACAAAGTCTGCTTTGAATTTTTTTTACCGTAAGAACATCCTATTGCATCTCTTTGATTAAAAACAGTACTGAGCCTGTTTGCTGGATTTTTTTGCAGGAGATTTTTCCCTAACCGATAACAAGCTATAATGTGATGAACTTGGTACGACCAACTGATTGCAGGCTAAAGGACTTAAAAAACCTTAACAAAAGAGGCTGCAAAAGTGGGGGGCTTGGGGGCGGCAGGCCCCAAACTGTACCTCTTAATCCCTGTACATTTTAAGGTTCGAACTTGTGACTCAGCCTCTTTAACTCTTTAGAAAACGTAGTTTTTTTCAAATAATTCAAATATTGTTATTATTATTATTATTCATTTATTGCCCGTCAAAAAAAGGAACAAAAGGTACAGTAGACGGAGTAATCACTAAAGAAAACAAAAAAGAAAAAAAAAGAAGAAAAAGAAGGACACAAACACACATTGAAATTTCAAATACATGACAAAAACAAAACTCTTCATTACATTAATACGAACAATGATGCTAACGAAAGGATGATAAAAGTTTCTTTTAAAACGAGAGAGAGATTTGTTAATACTAATAATTACATGCATTACATTAATACAAAAAAAAAAACTATTGTGAACAAATTGGTGACCATGGATGATTAAACTTACTTTGAAAACGGGATAGAGATTTATTAATGCTAATATTAGGGTCAGTTAGCTTATACAAATGAATAATTTTATGGTTTCTTGTCCAAGGGGGCAAATGTAGAAGATATTTAGCAAATCTGAAGAAGATTGATCGTAGGTGCTTTTTATCTGTAACTGTAAAGAATTTCCAGAAAGGAGCAATGTAAAGCAAATGAGGAAGGGCTGTGGCGTTGTAAATGGATGCTAGAATGTAACGGTTGAAACGTAGTTTGGTTTTTACGATTATAGTGTAAGAAATGCTAATTTTACGCTCAACGTGAAAAATCAGCAAACGACGTGTATGGCCTATAGATGTGCCAATTGGAAGGCCCAGGTATGTAATATGGTCTGAGGGTCTAACAAGAGAACCGTCCATATTTATAAGAGAAGTAGAGGGATTTCGCCAATTGAAAAGGATTACTTCGGATTTCTCAGGATTAAAAGACAGACCGATTTTTGAATATTTATCTTTGAGGATTTTGAAATTCTGCTCAACGCGCTGGATCGTACGGCTGAGATTCAGGATGTCATCAGCATAACAAATAAGAGACATATCGATTCTCCCGAGAATGCATGAAGGAAGACACTTTGCCTGCGCTTCCAGGACACTATTATTGAACAGGGTTGGGGAAGTGATAGCTCCTTGTCTAGTCCCTTTCTTAACGAGGATGGGGTACTGAGGATTCACAATCATATTCGAGGGATTCGAAGAGTTTGGCCTCACACGAGAATTAATGCAATTATATAGGGAATGATGAAGAGCCGACTGCAGGGGGGAAAACGGGATGGAAGTTTTAAACGCACTCTTAGATTCCTATATAAATCCCTGAGAACAGAACAACTGATGGGTTTACGCCTCGCCTTGCCATATGAATAAGCATGGACGAATGAATTAAGGAATCGAACGCACGTTTAGCGTCATGTCCGGCGAGGATCATACTTTCTGCCGAAGATTCAGCGTCAGTGAGGGCAGTAAAAACTGCTGTAAGAGCATGAGAACAGCCAAGATTAGCCTGAAAACCGAACTGATATGGGGGAACGTAACATTCCTGTCTTAACTCATCAAGAAAAAGAAGCTCGAAAAGTTTGCATGTCGTAGTAGAGACGGTGATGGGACGGAAAGAGGAACATTGCAGCTCAGATTTCCCTTTTTTGGGAATCGGAGTCAGATCACCAATGCAGAACGAGGATGGAACAATACCTGTAACAAATATCATTTGCATGAGAAGGCTGAGGTGACGCACCAATAGATAACTTCCATTAATGATGTGTAGAGTGTGCTCACCTTATATATCCCACAAGACGCTTTCTTTTTAAGTTGGGATATGGCTTTTATAATAGCGTCACAAGTAGCAACAAAATCAAGGTCAGGAGATTCATCAATGAATTTGCAGAGCTCGTCACAAAATTGTGACTCTAAAACAGGATCAGGCTCAGAAAATTCATTTGAAAAATGGGATATCTACTCGGACAAAGGAATGTCATTCGGGTCTGGCAAATTGGAGGAGATAGTACGAGGTAATAGCTTCCACAGAAGATCAGGTGAATTCCTGACCTTCGCGGAATAAAGTGTCTGCATTTTAGATCGATGAAGGGCAAGTTCCTTAGCAAAACATTTTTTTGACACTTTTCTCAGTTCATTGACTATTCCTTGACGGGGGCATAGGCAATCTCTCCATAATTTGTACCAAAATTTAGCACGGTCACAAGCTTCAGACAGCACTAGATTTCCTGACCACCCGGGAACTTGGGTACCAACACGTATTTTTTAAGAGGAACCGCCCTTTTTTCAGCACACAAAAGTGCATGGCAGATTTCTGCGGAATATATATCAAGAGTTAATCTAACCTCATTAATGTCTTATTAGAAGACTTTTGCAAAAGATGAAATGGAACCCGGATCTTGTTTAGGATACTATCTGAAATTTCAATGAACTGAGATGTGTCAATTTTATTCCAATCGCGAGAAGTATACCACTTGTGCCGGTGAACAGTATAAGCCTGTAACACTGGAATCTGAGAAGCTTCTCGTTTAAAACTAGAAGCAATAGGAAGATGGTCTGAAACTTGAAATTTGGAAACTACCTCAACACAAGGTATATCAAGGTTATATGACACAACATGGTCGAGGCTAGATGTGCAAGAGGAAGAATGAATGTAAGTAAACTGAGCAGATTCTGTTGAACTTTAAAATCATCACCAAATATCCCTAATAGTAAAGAAGCACGGATAGAAGCTGAAGACAACCCGCAATTTAAATCACAATTAAAATCACCTACGATCAAACACGGGATTTTCAGTTTAAGGGCATCACGAAGACAAGAGCTAAGTTTACTAACTGCTAAAGCGAAATCTCTCTCCGAATCTTCATCTTTGTAATCTGTGGGTAAATACACATTTATTATTACGCGCTCACCTACTCGAACAGCTAAAAACTAACTATCTCTAGAAAAGAAAACACTAGAATTAAGATTCGATGCGACATAAGTAGCAATACCACCGGAAGCTCTGCCTTTAGAAGCACTACGTTTAGCTGGAACCGAAAAAAGTTTTGAAGGTGGCACTAATGTCAAGTAAACTAAGGCTGTGGTTGGTCAGGAAATGTTCCTGCAAACACAGAATATCACGATTATGAAGTATATTTTCAAGAATAGGTCTTTTTTTTATAAGACCACCATTAATGTTCCAAGAGAGAAAAATGAATATCCATTTATCTACTTAGCTGCCCGTTTATCGGTTTGAGCGTTGCCAGGGCATTTGATACTGTAACAGGTGTGATTAGACTCTTTACATGTAATGCAAAACATGTTCCGAACACATGGATTATCCCTGGTGGAAGAGTGCTCCGAGGAACCACAGCCACAGTTCTGCGTTCTTACAATCAGCAGCAAAATGTCCTTGCTGATGGCATCTGAAACACCGTCTAGGTATGAATATGAAATTCTGGACAGTTAACTTTTCATAACCCACCTTCACAGAATTTTCCAGAAAAGAATCGAGATCACTCCGTTGTTCAAAATAAATCTTGTAGACACGTGACTTGCCACACTGCAAAGCTTTGACACATTTTGGAATAATTTTCTCTAGATCTTTATCATTCATTTCTGTCGGTACGCCTTTTATTACACCGATGAAGGCGGGAGATTTAACAGAGGCTAAAAGGCCAGGTTGGAACTTTTTCATCTGGTCAGCAATTGAGGAGGCAGCGGGTTTACTTTTTACGACAATTTTCCATTCTGATGAAGAACGTTTCACCTCTGAAATATCATTTGCAGCTTCAGGACATATTTTAATCAATAAAATCTTTCCTTAATAGTGGAGATGAAAGATTTGACGGGCAATTTTTTAACACAACAGCATAGGTAGGAGGATTGGATTGGTCCTTGGTGCAAGACGACTGAGCGGAAGAGGGCCAGGCAGAAGTTGCCTGTACTGCGAGATGTTGCTTATTTAGCTCAGACAAACTGTCAATTTTACGGGAAAGTTCATTCATGCGACAGGTTAACGTTGCAGCGATCGCATCACCCATTGTTGGAATTTCACACGGTGAGTATATCACGAATTTCGGGATCTTACGTTTTTTCTTTCGATACCGTAGATAACCACTTACAAATGTCAAAGACAAGTTCATCGTCTTTTTGGCATCTAATTAAACGTGTTCCAATTTCTAGCACCTGATGTAAAACCTCCTTTGCCTTTAGAATGGTTTCATGACTGAAAAAGCTTGTCGACTTAGCAATTATTGTTTCTACCTTGATACCATCGATCATCGATCTAGAAATAAAATTCAATATTGGATTTAAAATAATATCCGAGTCGCCCATTATACCGTAAGTGCATAATTGCACTTACGGTAATAATATTCAATAGATAAAAATCCACTCCAAATCAATGCCAAAAAACCGTCGCGAAGACAGAATTAGGTTCTGGCTGATAATGGTGAATCCAAGGCTAAGGCACGGTTTGAATATTAAGGTCTCTTCATAGGCACATTTGTTAAGAACATTATCAGCCAGAACCTAATTCTGTCTTCTCGTAGATTCCAAGCGCAACAAATTTTATTGGGCTTTTATTTGAAATTTTCTTGTTGCCAGCAGTGCTCCTCAAGAAGGCAGTGCTCCTCAAGAATAGCCCACCCATTCCCTCCTTTAAAAAAATGAAACATTATCTTCTGCGGTCAGATATTCCAATATTAGTAAAGTACGGTGTGGTTCTAGTTCAGCTGTTATGATACATTGACTTGTCAAATATTTCATGGTAACTAACTGTAAGTAAAGAGCAACTCAGCCCAATAGTAGCCAAAACTCTAAAATTATTAATTCCAATTACAATTAATCAAAAAGTTCGTGGTAACGCACTGTATGTAAGGAGCGATGCGTCTCAATAGTAACCGAAACTATAAGAAACAGAATCATGGTAACAATGGATACATCAAAAGAGTGGAATTTTTTATGCTTATTAAAAATATATAAAATTCAACAAGTCTAGTGATACCCATCAAAAGTTACGAGCCTGAAATAAATTTGCCCAATTTTTTTTTTTTTTAAAGGGGGGGAAACGCCCCAAACCATCAAGTGGTCCTAATGTAAATCACACTCTCAGATTAACATATTAGAGAACCCTAATATAGAGGTTTCAAGCTCCCTTATACAAAAATGTGGAATTTTGCATTTTTTTTTTTTTTAACCAGAAGTAAGATCACAGATGCGTTTTTTTTTTTTTTTTTTTTTTTTTTTTTTTTTTTTTTTTTTTTTTTTTTTTTTTTTTTTTTTTTTTTTTTTTTTTTTTTTTTTTCCTAGGTATTCAAATCGAACGATTTATCCTGGAAGATTGGGAGAGGATTCATTTGATCGGAGATCAAAAGTTCTAGTACCCTTTTTAAGTGACCAAAACTATGGGGAGGACAGCCAGCATCACACCCACACGCCTTTTTTCCCAAGGCATTCCGATCAAAATATTAAGGTAGCCATTTTGCTCAGCATAGTCAAAAGATTTAATAGCTATGTCTTTGAGTATTACCTAAACCCCCCTCCCTCTAAAGCCCCTGGGGGAAGGGCTGCAAGTTATGGACTTTTGCAAATTGGTAACATATACTATTGGCTATTGGGAAGTATACAGATATTGTTTGGGAGGAGGAGATTTTTATGGTGGGGTGTTACGTAGGAGGATCTATCCATGGAGAAATTTTTTGGGGGGAAGGCAATTTTCCATGGAAGAGGAGCTAGATATCCTGGCTTTATTTAAAGAACGATCAGAAATTAAAAAAAAAAAAAGTTTATTTCTGCTGAAAATAAGGAACAATATTAAAACTTAAAACGAACAGAGTCCATTATATGTATTAGGGGGGGGGCACCCCTTCCTCGGTACTTCGCTCTTTACGCTAAAGCTTTTCTTAGAATTGTTAAAAAGCTTATTATCATAGACAGTGAAATAACGCTGCCTAAGTAAAGAACGATGTGGGCACAATGTATTACATTTTTTTTTTTGTTTTTTTTTTTTTTTTTTTTTTTTTTTTTTTTTTTTTTTTTTTTTTTTTTTTTTTTTTTTTTTTTTTTTTTTTTTTAGACCAGGGCACTTCGTATCGAAGGAATTGTCGTACAAACTTCAAAAAGGGCTAATTCGATTGGAAATTGGAAGGGCTTCTGCCCTTTTTAATAGTCGAAAATTATTGGAGGGCAATAAACACCCCTTCCACGCCCACCATTTCTCCAAACACATCCAATCAAAATTTTGAGATAGCCATTCTGTTCAACGTAGTTGAAAATTCTGGAAATTAAGTCTATGAAGATGAAACGCCCCCACAGCCCTCAGTGTAAAGGTTGTAAGTCATACCCCGGGGGTATATAAGGTTTTTATAGAAGGTGTTGTCGTAGAAACTTCAAAAAGGGCCCAATTTAAATTGAAAGGGCTAGTGCCCTTCTTAATATTCGACAGTGATTTTAGGCAACTAGCCCCCTTCTCACGCCCACCGTTTCTCCAAACACATCAAGTAAAAAAATTTTATATAGCCATTTTGTTCAACGCAGTTGGAAGGTCCGGAAATTACATCTTCGAGTAGGGCACCCCCACAGCCCTCAGGGTTAAGGTTGCAACTTCTGCCCGGGGGCATATAAGGTTTTTATAATATATAAGATACTAAGGGCAAAGGTTGTAAGTCATGACGTGGGAGCATATAAGGTTTTTGTGGGAAGCGTTGTCGTAGAAACTTCAAAAGGGGTTCATTCAATAGGAAATTGAGAGGGCTAGTGCCCTTATTAATAGTCAAAAGTGATCGGAGGGCGAATGCCCCATGCCCATCATTTCCCCAAACACTTCCCGTCAACATTTTGATATAGCCATTTTGTTGGACGTAGTTGCAGGGTTCAGAAATTATTTCTTTGAGTATGACCCCCCCCCCGCGCTCAGGACTAAGGTTGTAAGTCCTTCCCTGGGGGTATTTAAGGTTCTTATAGAAAGTGTTGTCGTAAAAACTTGAAAAGGGGCTCTTTCGATTGGACATTTAGAGGGCTATTGTCCTTTTAATAGTCAAAAGTAATCTGAGGGAGAATCCACCCCACGCCCATTATTTCCATAAACACTTCCGATCAAGATTTTGATATGGCTATTTTTCATTAGTAATCGGAGGGTGAATCCCCCCCCCCCTCACGCCCATCATTTCCCCACACACTTCCGATCAACATTTTGATATGGCCATTTTGATCAACGTAGTTGAAAGGTCTGAAAATTATGTCTTTGAGCATGAACCCCCCTTCCCCATAGCCCCAGGGTTGTAAGTTGTGACCTTCAAAAAGATTGGAAGTTTCGAAAAGGGCTCATTCGATTGGAAACTTTTCGATATTTGAAAGTTATTGGAGGCCAATTAACCTCCCTCTCACGCCCAACATTTTCCAAAACACATCCAATCAAATTTTGAGATAGCCATTTTGTTCAACGTAGTTCAAAGTTCAGGAAAGTGGGTCTCAGGGCAAGGGTTGCAAGTTATACCCTGGGGGCATATAAAGTTTTTATATAAAGCGATGTCATAGAAACTTCAAAAGGAGCTCATTCAATTGGGAATTGAGAGGCTAGTGCCCTTATTAATAGTCAAAAGCGATCGGAGGGCAAATGCTCCTCGCCCCCATCAATTCCCCATACACTTCCGACCAACATTTTGATATGGCCGTTTTGTTCAACGTAGTTGAAAGGTCTAAAAATTATGTCTCTGAGGATAAACTCTCCCCCTATAGCCCTCAGGACAAGGGTTATAAGTTATGACCTTCAAAAAAGATTGGAAGCTTCAAAAAGGGCTCATTCGATTGGAAATTGAGAGGGCTAGTGCTCTTTTTAATAGTCGAAAGTTATTGTAGGGCAAATTACCCCCCCCCCCCTTCTCGCGCCCACCTTTTCGCCAAACACATCCAATCAAAATTTGGAGATATTCATTTTGTTCAACATAGTTCAAAGTTCTGGAAAGTAGGTCTCAGGGCAAGGGTTGTTAGTTATGCCCTGGAGGCATATAAGTTTTCTTTATAGAAAGCGTTGTCCTAGAAACTTCAAAGGGAATAATTCAATTAGGAATGAGAGGGCTAATGCCCTTAATAATAGTCAAAAGCGATTGGAGGGCAAATGCCCCCCCCCCACCCCCATCATTTCCCTCAACTCTTGCGATCAATATTTTGATATAGCCTTTTTATTGAACGTAGTTGAAGGGTCCGGAAATTATGTCTTTGAGTATTCCAACCACAGCCCCCCCTTCCCCCCCCCAGAGACCTCAGGGCTAAGGTTATAAGTTATACCCTGAGGGCATATAAGTCGGAAGTTGTCGCAAAAACTTAAAAAAGTGTTCATTTGATTGAAAATTGAGAGGGCTATTGCCCTTTTTTAATAGTCAAAAGTAATCTGAGGGAGAATCATCCCGCCCACGCCCATCATTTCCACAAACACTTCCGATCAAGATTTTGATATGGTTATTTTTGTCCAACCTAGCTGAAAGGTCTGGAAATTATTTCTTTGAGGATGACAACTCCCCCCCATAGCCTTCAGGACAAGAGGTGCCATTAGGTCATATAAGTTTCTTATAGAAATTGCTGTCGTAGAAGCTTCAAAAAGGGATATTTCAATCGGAAACTGAGAGGGCTAGTGCCTTTTTTGTTAGTCTAAAGTGATCAAAGGACAAATGGCCCCCCCCCCACGCCCATCCTTTCCCAAAACACTTCCAATCAAAATTTTGAGATAGCCATTTTGTTCAACGTATTTGAAAGGACCGGAAATTGTGTCTTTGAGAATAACAGATCCCCCAGCCCTCAGGGCAAGGATTGTAAGTGATGTCCTGGGTGCATATAAGGTTTTTATAGAAAGTGTGGTCGTATAAACTTCGGAGGCGGCTCATTGGATTGGAATTGAGAGGGCTATTGCTCTTTTTCATAGTCGAAAGTAATTGGAGGGAGAATCACCCCCCCCCCCCATGCCCATCATTTCCCCAAACACTTCCCGTCAACATTTTGATATAGCCATTTTGTTGGACGTAGTTTGCAGGGTTCAGAAATTATTTCTTTGAGTATGACACCCCCCCCCCGCTCAGGACTAAGGTTGTAAGTCCTTCCCTGGGGCTATTTAAGGTTCTTATAGAAAGTGTTGTCGTAAAAACTTGAAAAAGGGGCTCATTCGATTGGACATTTAGAGGGCTATTGTCCTTTTAATAGTCAAAAGTAATCTGAGGGAGAATCCCCCCACGCCCATTATTTCCATAAACACTTCCGATCAAGATTTTGATATGATTTTTCATTAGTAATCGGAGGGTGAATCCCCCCCCCTCACGCCCATCATTTCCCCACACAACTTCCGATCAACATTTTGATATGGCCATTTTGATCAACGTAGTTGAAAGGTCTGAAAATTATGTCTTTGAGCATGAACCCCCCCTTCCCCATAGCCCCCAGGGTTGTAAGTTGTGACCTTCAAAAAGATTGGAAGTTTCGAAAAGGGCTCATTCGATTGGAAACTTTTCGATATTTGAAAGTTATTGGAGGCCAATTAACCTCCCTCTCACGCCCAACATTTTCCCAAACACATCCAATCAAATTTTGAGATAGCCATTTTGTTCAACGTAGTTCAAAGTTCAGGAAAGTGGGTCTCAGGGCAAGGGTTGCAAGTTATACCCTGGGGGCATATAAAGTTTTTATAAAAAGCGATGTCATAGAAACTTCAAAAGGAGCTCATTCAATTGGGAATTGAGAGGGCTAGTGCCCTTATTAATAGTCAAAAGCGATCGGAGGGCAAATGCTCCTCGCCCCCATCAATTCCCCATACACTTCCGATCAACATTTTGATATGGCCGTTTTGTTCAACGTAGTTGAAAGGTCTAAAAAATTATGTCTCTGAGGATAAACTCTCCCCCTATAGCCCTCAGGACAAGGGTTATAAGTTATGACCTTCAAAAAAGATTGGAAGCTTCAAAAAGGGCTCATTCGATTGGAAATTGAGAGGGCTAGTGCTCTTTTTAATAGTCGAAAGTTATTGTAGGGCAATTACCCCCCCCCCTTCTCGCGCCCACCTTTTCGCCAAAACACATCCAATCAAAATTTGGAGATAGCCATTTTGTTCAACATAGTTCAAAGTTCTGGAAAAAGTAGGTCTCAGGGCAAGGGTTGTTAGTTATGCCCTGGAGGCATATAAGTTTTCTTTTATAGAAAGCGTTTGTCCTAGAAACTTCAAAGGGAATAATTCAATTAGGAATTGAGAGGGCTAATGCCCTTAATAATAGTCAAAAGCGATTGGAGGGCAAAATGCCCCCCCCACCCCCATCATTTCCCTCAACTCTTGCGATCAATATTTTGATATAGCCTTTTTATTGAACGTAGTTGAAGGGTCCGGAAATTATGTCTTTGAGTATTCCAACCACAGCCCCCCTCCCCCCCCCAGAGACCTCAGGGCTAACGTTATAAGTTATACCCTGAGGGGCATATAAGTCGGAGTTGTCGCAAAAACTTAAAAAAGTGTTCATTTGATTGGAAATTGAGAGGGCTATTGCCCTTTTTAATAGTCAAAAGTAATCTGAGGGAGAATCATCCCCCCGCCCCACGCCCCATCATTTCCACAAAACACTTCCGATCAAGATTTTGATATGGTTATTTTGTCCAACCTAGCTGAAAGGTCTGGAAATTATTTCTTTGAGGATGACACTACCCCCCCCATAGCCCTCGGGACAAGAGCGGTGCCATTAGGTCATATAAGTTTCTTATAGAAATTGCTGTCGTAGAAGCTTCAAAAAGGGATATTTCAATCGGAAACTGAGAGGGCTAGTGCCTTTTTTGTTAGTCTAAAGTGATCAAAGGACAAATGGCCCCCCCCCCCCCACGCCCATCCTTTCCCAAAACACTTCCAATCAAAATTTTGAGATAGCCATTTTGTTCAACGTATTTGAAAGGACCGGAAATTGTGTCTTTGAGAATAACAGATCCCCCCAGCCCTCAGGGCAAGGATTGTAAGTGATGTCCTGGGTGCATATAAGGTTTTTATAGAAAGTGTGGTCGTATAAACTTCGGAGGCGGCTCATTGGATTGGAAATTGAGAGGGCTATTGCTCTTTTTCATAGTCGAAAGTAATTGGAGGGAGAATCACCCCCCCCCCCCATGCCCATCATTTCCCCACACTTCTTCCGATCAACATTTGATATGGCCATTTTGATCAACGTAGTTGAAAGGTCTGAAAATTATGTCTTTGAGCATGAACCCCCCTTCCCCATAGCCCCCCAGGGTTGTAAGTTGTGACCTTCAAAAAGATTGGAAGTTTCGAAAAAGGGCTCATTCGATTGGAAACTTTTCGATATTTGAAAGTTATTGGAGGCCAATTAACCTCCCTCTCACGCCCAACATTTTCCCAACACATCCAATCAAATTTTGAGATAGCCATTTTGTTCAACGTAGTTCAAAGTTCAGGAAAGTGGGTCTCAGGGCAAGGGTTGCAAGTTATACCCTGGGGGCATATAAAGTTTTTATATAAAGCGATGTCATAGAAACTTCAAAAGGAGCTCATTCAATTGGGAATTGAGAGGGCTAGTGCCCTTATTAATAGTCAAAAGCGATCGGAGGGCAAATGCTCCTCGCCCCCATCAATTCCCCATACACTTCCGATCAACATTTTGATATGGCCGTTTTGTTCAACGTAGTTGAAAGGTCTAAAAATTATGTCTCTGAGGATAAACTCTCCCCTATAGCCCTCAGGGACAAGGGTTATAAGTTATGACCTTCAAAAAGATTGGAAGCTTCAAAAAGGGCTCATTCGATTGGAAATTGAGAGGGCTAGTGCTCTTTTTAATAGTCGAAAGTTATTGTAGGGCAATTACCCCCCCCCCTTCTCGCGCCCACCTTTTCGCCAAACACATCCAATCAAAATTTGGAGATAGCCATTTTGTTCAACATAGTTCAAAGTTCTGGAAAGTAGGTCTCAGGGCAAGGGTTGTTAGTTATGCCCTGGAGGCATATAAGTTTTCTTTATAGAAAGCGTTGTCCTAGAAACTTCAAAGGGAATAATTCAATTAGGAATTGAGAGGGCTAATGCCCTTAATAATAGTCAAAAGCGATTGGAGGGCAAATGCCCCCCCCCCCACCCCCATCATTTCCCTCAACTCTTGCGATCAATATTTTGATATAGCCTTTTTATTGAACGTAGTTGAAGGGTCCGGAAATTATGTCTTTGAGTATTCCAACCACAGCCCCCCTCCCCCCCCAGAGACCTCAGGGCTAACGTTATAAGTTATACCCTGAGGGCATATAAGTCGGAGTTGTCGCAAAAACTTAAAAAAGTGTTCATTTGATTGGAAATTGAGAGGGCTATTGCCCTTTTAATAGTCAAAAGTAATCTGAGGGAGAATCATCCCCCGCCCACGCCCATCATTTCCACAAACACTTCCGATCAAGATTTTGATATGGTTATTTTGTCCAACCTAGCTGAAAGGTCTGGAAATTATTTCTTGAGGATGACACCTCCCCCCCCCCCATAGCCCTCGGGACAAGAGGTGCCATTAGGTCATATAAGTTTCTTATAGAAATTGCTGTCGTAGAAGCTTCAAAAAGGGATATTTCAATCGGAAACTGAGAGGGCTAGTGCCTTTTTTGTTAGTCTAAAGTGATCAAAGGACAAATGGCCCCCCCCCCCACGCCCATCCTTTCCCAAAACACTTCCAATCAAAATTTTGAGATAGCCATTTTTGTTCAACGTATTTGAAAGGACCGGAAATTGTGTCTTTGAGAATAACAGATCCCCCCAGCCCTCAGGGCAAGGATTGTAAGTGATGTCCTGGGTGCATATAAGGTTTTTATAGAAAGTGTGGTCGTATAAAACTTCGGAGGGGCTCATTGGATTGGAAATTGAGAGGGCTATTGCTCTTTTTCATAGTCGAAAGTAATTGGAGGGAGAATCACCCCCCCCCCCCATGCCCATCATTTCCCCACACACTTCCGATCAACATTTTGATATGGCCATTTTTGATCAACGTAGTTGAAAGGTCTGAAAATTATGTCTTTGAGCATGAACCCCCCTTCCCCATAGCCCCCAGGGTTGTAAGTTGTGACTTCAAAAAGATTGGAAGTTTCGAAAAGGGCTCATTCGATTGGAAACTTTTCGATATTTGAAAGTTATTGGAGGCCAATTAACCTCCCTCTCACGCCCAACATTTTCCCAAACACACATCCAATCAAATTTTGAGATAGCCATTTTGTTCAACGTAGTTCAAAGTTCAGGAAAGTGGGTCTCAGGGCAAGGGTTGCAAGTTATACCCTGGGGGCATATAAAGTTTTTATATAAAGCGATGTCATAGAAACTTCAAAAGGAGCTCATTCAATTGGGAATTGAGAGGGCTAGTGCCCTTATTAATAGTCAAAAGCGATCGGAGGGCAAATGCTCCTCGCCCCCATCAATTCCCCATACACTTCCGATCAACATTTGGATATGGCCGTTTTGTTCAACGTAGTTGAAAGGTCTAAAAATTATGTCTCTGAGGATAAACTCTCCCCCTATAGCCTCAGGACAAGGGTTATAAGTTATGACCTTCAAAAAGATTGGAAGCTTCAAAAAGGGCTCATTCGATTGGAAATTGAGAGGGCTAGTGCTCTTTTTAATAGTCGAAAGTTATTGTAGGGCAATTACCCCCCCTTCTCGCGCCCACCTTTTCGCCAAACACATCCAATCAAAATTTGGAGATAGCCATTTTGTTCAACATAGTTCAAAGTTCTGGAAAGTAGGTCTCAGGGCAAGGGTTGTTAGTTATGCCCTGGAGGCATATAAGTTTTCTTTATAGAAAGCGTTGTCCTAGAAACTTCAAAGGGAATAATTCAATTAGGAATTGAGAGGGCTAATGCCCTTAATAATAGTCAAAAGCGATTGGAGGGCAAATGCCCCCCCCCCCACCCCCATCATTTCCCTCAACTCTTGCGATCAATATTTTGATATAGCCTTTTTATTGAACGTAGTTGAAGGGTCCGGAAATTATGTCTTTGAGTATTCCAACCACAGCCCCCCCTCCCCCCCAGAGACCTCAGGGCTAACGTTATATAAGTTATACCCTGAGGGCATATAAGTCGGAGTTGTCGCAAAAACTTAAAAAAGTGTTCATTTGATTGGAAATTGAGAGGGCTATTGCCCTTTTTAATAGTCAAAAGTAATCTGAGGGAGAATCATCCCCGCCCACGCCCATCATTTCCACAAACACTTCCGATCAAGATTTTGATATGGTTATTTTGTCCAACCTAGCTGAAAGGTCTGGAAATTATTTCTTTGAGGATGACACTCCCCCCCCCCCCCCATAGCCCTCAGGACAAGAGGTGCCATTAGGTCATATAAGTTTTCTTATAGAAATTGCTGTCGTAGAAGCTTCAAAAAGGGATATTTCAATCGGAAACTGAGAGGGCTAGTGCCTTTTTTGTTAGTCTAAAGTGATCAAAGGACAAATGGCCCCCCCCACGCCCATCCTTTCCCAAAACACTTCCAATCAAAATTTTGAGATAGCCATTTTGTTCAACGTATTTGAAAGGACCGGAAATTGTGTCTTTGAGAATAACAGATCCCCCAGCCCTCAGGGCAAGGATTGTAAGTGATGTCCTGGGTGCATATAAGGTTTTTATAGAAAGTGTGGTCGTATAAACTTCGGAGGCGGCTCATTGGATTGGAAATTGAGAGGGCTATTGCTCTTTTTCATAGTCGAAAGTAATTGGAGGGAGAATCACCCCCCCCCATGCCCATCACTTCCTGAACACTTCCGAACAACACTCGATGTGTCCATTTTGTTCAGCGTAGTTGAAAGGCCTGGAAATTATGTATTTGAGGATGACAAACCTGCGCCCCACACAGCCCTCAGGACAAGGGCTGTAAGTTATGCCCTTAGATATAAGGTTTTCATAGAAATTTTGTCGTAGAAGCTTCAAAAAGGGCTCATTCGATTGGAAATTAAAGAGGAGTACTGCCTTTTTTATTAGTCGAAAGGGATCAGAGGGCAAATGAACCCCCCATGCCAGTAATTTCCCAAAGCACTTCCAATCCAATTTTGAGATAGCCATTTTGTTCAACGTATTTGAAAGGTCCAAAAATTATGTCTTTGGGGATAACAAAACCCCCAGCCCTCAGGGCAAAGGTTGTAAGTTATGCCCTGTGCGCATATAAGGTTTTTTTTAGAAAGCCTGGTCATATAAACTTTGGAGGGGGCTCATTGGATAGTAATCAGATGCTCTAGTGCTCTTCATAAGAGTCAAGGTGATCGGAGAACAGCCTCCTCCCCCCCCCCCTCCCCGCGCACACACACGTTGTATTGTCCCGAAATGCATCTAATAAAAATTTTGAGACAGCCATTCTATTCAAAGAGAGAGAGAGAGAGAGAGAGAAATTCCTTTTTATTTAAGACCAATATTCACAAAAAAATCATATCAAACAGACCTACGACGTGAAAATCTATACAGATTTGTTTGTGGCAGGACTCAATATTTTACTCACTTGCTACATATATATTGAAAAAAAAATGCAATCCTATAAACAAATAAAATATAAACCTCATGGGAACCGCGAACCAATACTTACACAAGATAGAAGACAAAATACGCCCCCCCCCTCGCCCATCTTTAAGAAATTCTTTATCTTATTTTTAAAAGAGGACACACTCTCAGCCATCCTAGTGTTTTCCGGAAGACCGTTCCATACCGAAGTCATATTTAGACTCAAAGAAGTCTAAATATGATATAACAAGGCTTTTGGGGTTGAAACAAACCCCAGAGAATAGGGACAAGGGTTGTAAGTTATGCCCAGGGAGTATTTAAGGTTTTTTGTGAAATTGGTGATTGTTTAATTTAAGAAGAGGTTAATTTGGATGAAAATTGAAAGTTCTAGTTCCATTTTAAGCGTCAAAAGCGATGGATGTCAAGTATCACCCCCCCCCCCCCACCAAAATACCCCTCTTATCATCAAATGCATCTGATTGAAATTGTGCAACGGCAATTTTTTCTAAAATAGTCCAAATAACATATAACAATGCTTCCAGGGTTAGCATACCCCCCCCCCCTCCTCGGTACTTCGCTCTTTACGCTAAAGCTTGTTTTAGAACTTTTAAAAAGCTTATTATCATAGGCAGTGCAATACCGCTGCCTAAGTAAAGAACGATGTGGGCACAATGTATTACATATTTTATTTTTATTTTATTTTTTTGGTTCAGACCAGGGCACTTCGTATCGAGGGAGTTGTCGTAAAAACTTCAAAGAGGCCTAATTCGATTGGAAATTGGAAGGGATTGTGCCCTTTTTAATAGTCGAAAATTATTCGAGGGCAACTAACACCCCTCTCACGCCCCCCATTTCTCAAAACACATCCAATCAAAATTTTCAGATAGCCATTTTGTTCAACGTAGTTGAAAATTATGGAAATCAAGTCTATGAAGATGACACCCCTCCCCCCTCCCACAGCCCTCATAGTAAGGGTTGTAAGTCATACCCTGGGGGCATATAAGGTTTCTATAGAAGGCGCTGTCGTAGAAACTTTAAAAAGGGCTCATTCGATTGGAATTGAAAGGACTAGTGCCCTACTTAATACTCGAAAGTGATTTTAGGGCAACTAACCACAGCTCTCTCACGGTTAAGGTTTTCTCCCCATATACAGGTTTTTAAATATAAAAGAAGATAGGCAAGGTTGTAACGTATGAACCTGGAAATATTTTTTTGTAGGAAGCAACTTTCAGTCGTAAGGTTGCAAAACTGCCCGGGGGCATAAAAGTTTTTTAAATATTAAGATAATAAGGGCAAAATTGAAAGTCATGACCTGGGAGGCATATAAGGGTTTTTTTGTTTTGAAGCTTGTCGTTGAAGCGTTGTCGTAAAAACTTCAAAAGTGGTTCATTCAATAGGAAATTGAGAGGGCTGGTGCCCTTATAATAGTCAAAAGTGATCGAAGGCGAAAGCCCCCCCCCCCCATGCCCATCATTTCCCCAAACACTTCCCATCAACATTTTGATATAGCTATTTTGTTGGACGTAGTTGCAGGGTCCAGAAATTATGTCTTTGAGTATGATAACACCCCCCCCCCCCCACAGCCCAAAGGGCTAAGGTTGTAAGTAATTCCCTGGGGGCATTTAAGGTTCTTATAGAAAGTGTTGTCGTAAAAACTTGAAAAAGGGTTCATTCGATTGGAAATTTAGAGGGCTATTGCCCTTTTAATGGTCAAAAGTAATCTGAGGGAGAATCCCTCTCCCCATGACCACTATTTCCATAAACACTTCCGATCAAGATTTTGATATGGCTATTTTAACATTAGGAGTCGGAGGACGAATCCCCCCCCTCTCGCCCATCATTTCCCCACACACTTTCGATCAAAATTTTGATATGGCCATTTTGTTCAACATAGTTGAAAGGTCTGAAAATTATGTCTTTAAGGATGAATCTGCCCCCCCCTCTCCCCATAGCCCCCAGGACAAGGGTTGTAAGTTGAGACTTTCATAAAGGTTGGAAGCTTCGAAAAGGGCTCATTCGATTGGAAGCTTTTCGATATTTGAAAGTTATTGGAGGGCAATTAACTTCCTTCTCACGCCACCATTTCCCCAAACACATCCAATCAAAATTTTGAGATAGCCATTTTGTTCAACATAGATCAAAGTTCTGGAAAGTAGGTCTCAGGGCAAGGGTTTCAAGGTATACCCTGGGGGGCATATAAGGTTTTTTTTTATAGAAAGCGATGTCATAGAAACTTCAAAAGGAGCTCATTTAATTGGGAATTGAGAGGGCTAGTGCCTTATTAATTGTCAAAAGCGATCGGAGGGCAAATGCTCCCCCGCCCCCATCAATTCCCCAAATACTTCCGATCAAGATTTTGATATGGCCATTTTGTTCAACGTAGTTTGAAAGGTCTAAAAATTTTTCTCTGAGGATGAAATCCCCCCCCCATGCCCTCAGGACAAGGGTTATAAGTTATGACCTTCAAAAAGATTGGAAGCTTCAAAAAGGGTCTTTTGATTGGAAATTGAGAGGGCCAGTGCCCTTTTTAATAGTCGAAAGTTATTGGAGGCAATTATCCCCCCTCTCACGCCCACCATTTCCCCAAACATATCCAATCAAAATTTTGAGATAGCCATTTTGTTCAACATAGGTCAAAGTTCTGGAAAGTAGGTCTCAGGGCAGGGTTGTAGGTTATGCCCTGGGGGCATATAAGTTTTTTTTTAAGAAAGCTTTGTCGTAGAAACTTCAAAAGGGGCTCATTCAATTGGGAATTGAGAGGGCTAGTGCCCTTAACAATAGTCAAAAGCAATCGGAGGGTAAATGCTCCCCCACCCCCCATCATTTTCCCAAACTCTTCCGATCAATATTTTGATATATCCTTTTTGTTGAACGCAGTTGAAATGTCCGGAAATTATGTCTTTGAGTATGCCAACCCACCCCCCCCCCTCCACAGACCTCAGGGCTAAGGTTAAGTTTAATTTAAGAAGAGGTTAATTTGGTTGAAAATTGAAAGTTCTAGCTCCTTTTTAAGCGTCAAAAGTGACACTCGCCCAGAGTCTCGGGCAAGTGACGCAAAAAAATTTGAAAAATTTGTGAAAAATTTAAATTTTTTCAGAATGTGGGGCTGACCTTAGGCAACGAATAGGTACTATTTGAAAGATAAAGGTGGCTTTAAGCGATTGATTTCCTGTTATTTCAAGCAAATTAATGGTCCTATGTCAATCCTATATTCTTGGTCAACCTTCTTAAGACCATAGGCGGGCGTGCCTTGTTTGCCTCTCATTACAGGCAATCTAACGGTCTTATGTCAATTTTAAATTCTTGGTCAACATGCCTGAGACTCTAGGCAGGCATGCCTTTTCAAAAAAAATAACAAACAAGTATGTGTCCAATATAAGAGACTCTTGCATACTCCCGCCATTTACCCGTGCTCCAGCCATTTAAACATTTCCCTCTCAATTACTTGGACTATCTGCCTTGACTTTTCTCTGTCTACAATTCGCCATGTCTTGATGCAACCTATGCAATCTACTGCAAAATACTTGATAAATTCAATTCAAGAAGAGATTAATAGCACAACCCCACCCCACCCCCCCCCCAGAGCTCTAGGGCAAGGGCTTCAAGTTATGCCCTGGAGGCATATAAGGTTTTTATGGAATGGATGGTCGTATTAAATTCAAATGGGTCTCATTTGATTTTAAGTTGGAAGTTATAGTGAGGACAACCCTCCCCCCCCCCCCAAGCTCATCATTTCCCATAACAAAATATCCAAACAAAGTTTTGAGACATTAACTTTTTCAGCATTGTTTGAAAGGTTCAGTAATTATGCGTAGCAATAGTTGTAGTAGCAGTAGTAGCACTAATAGCAGTGTGCAAATAGCACCTTTTTTCGACATTCCCTTCAACACACGATGAAATTTTTAACTTAATACCATCAAAACCGGTCCTAAAGCATTACTGATACGTGCTCTTGACAACCTATATGTGCATAAGTTGTTTCAATTTTTGTCAATACAGTTACAATATTGCCCAAAATTTTCGCCTTAATATCCTTAGGTTTATTAGTTGTAGTGTAGCACCAGTAAAAACAGTAGTAGCAGTAGTAGTACAGTTAATAGCAGTAGTTATAGCTTTAGTGGCAGTAGTAGAAGTAGCAGTAATAGTAATAGTAGCAGTAGTTGTAGGAGTAGAAGCATTAGTATTATGATGCAAATATTGTCTTTTGGTAGTTCAACATCCCCACAACAAGCGTTGTAAGTTTTAATTTAACACACGAAACTGTTCCTAAGATATTGCTGATATGCCTTTTGACAACCTATATACGCATGGCAGGTTTTCATCCGTCATCCAACAGAAATATTTTCTGAAAATTTCACCTTCATACCTTCATAGGCTTTGGATTTAGAGCTAGCCAGAAGACACTGTGTGTAATCATGCTGCTTCTAGTTTACTGTAGTAGAAAGGGGGGTACCAGCCCTGTCCCTCACCCCTGCTGCCATCTACAATTTAGTCTAATGCTGACAGTTTCCGAGAACTTGATTGCGTAATCGATTGGTAATTTGGAACACCTGTGCTGTCAGTCATTAATCAAATTGTTTCCGGGCAAAGTTTATTAATGTCTGACAGGTGCTGTCAATCATTAATCAAATTTTTTCCAGGCGAAGTCTATTAATGTCTTTGATGTATTTCCAAGGAGAATTGTTTCTGGAAGTTTATTAATGTCTTTGGAGTTCTTCCAAGAGAATTGTTTCCGGGCGAATGTTTTGATCTTAGAGACGAGAGAATTACGCGGGAAAGGGTTTCCCAGTAATTTGAAATGTGACAGCGCAGGGATGTCAAAAACAAAAGGAACACGCAGAAATTACGTTTAGGGATTATTTGGGCGAAACCGTTTTAGACATTTTAGAGAATTATTTCGGCGAAACAGTTAGAGACATTTTAAAAGATGATTTTAGAAAAGGTTTTTAGAAGAGAATTTGAGGGTGAAACTCTGTGGTCGTTATAATACACAAGTTTCCATTTGAACAGTGTCGTGAGGTCCTCTACCCCAACCCCAAAGGACCCTCATACCCACCCCACCCCGAAGGAAGCCCCCGGTCCTCAAAGGTCCCCCGGGCTCCAAAGGGCCCCCGGATCCCCAATGTTATGTTATGTTATGTTATGTTATGTTATGTTGTTATGTTATGTTATGTTATCTTATGCTATGTTATGTTATGTTATTATGTTATGTTATGTTATGTTATGTTATGTTATGTTATGCTATGTTATGTTATGTTATGTTATGTTATGTTATGTTATGTTATACTTTTCAAAGGCATTTCAGAACCAGTTCTTTTCTTAATGTCCCTCCTAAACCCATTTTACAAATTGAACTATCCCATCCTTTTTACACACAACTTTACTTTACAGCTTTTTGAATGCTCAACACCAAGCAATACTTTTCAAAAGGCATTTCAGAACAAGTTCTTTTCTTAATGTCCCTCCTAAACCCATTTTACAAATGAAGTACCCATCCTTTTCACCCACAACTTTACTTTACAGCTTTTTGAATGCCCCAACACCAAGCAATACTTTTCAGCAAGTTCCTTTCTTAATGTCCCTCCTAAACCCATTTTACAAGTTGAAGTACCCATCTTTTTCACCCACAACTATACTTTACAGCTTTTTGGATACCTCAACACAAGAAATACCTTTCAAAAGGCATTTCAGAGCAAGTTCTTTTCTTAATGTCATTCCTTAACCCATTTTTAGAAGTTGAAGTATCAATCCTTTCACCACAACTTTACTTTACAGCTTTTCGAATACCCCAACATCAAGCAATAGTTTTCAAAAGACATTTCAGAGCAACTTCTTTTCTTAATGTTCCCTTCTAAACCCATTTTCCAACTTGAAGTACCTGTCTTTTTCACCCACAACTTTACTTTACAGCTTTTTGGATACCTCAACACCAAGAAATACCTTTCAAAAGACATTTCAGAGGAAGTTCCTTTCTTAATGTCCCTCCTAAACCTATTTTACAAGTTGAAGTACCCATCTTTTTCACCCACAAATATACTTTACAGCTTTTTGGATACCTCAACACCAAGAAATACCTTTCAAAAAGCATTTCAGAGCAACTTTTTTCTTAATGTCCCTTCTAAGCCCATTTTCCAACTTGAAGTACCTGTCCTTTTCACCCACAACTTTACCTTATGACTTTTTGGATACCTCAACACCAAGAAATACTTTTCAAAAGACATTTCAGAGCAAGTTCTTTACGTAATGTCCCTCCTAAACCCATTTTCCAACTTGAAGCATCCATCCTTTTCACCCACAACTTTACTTTACAGCTTTTTTGGATACCTCAAAAACCATGAAATACCTTTCAAAAGGCATTTCAGAGCAAGTTCCTTTCTTAATGTCCCTTCTAAGCCCATTTTCCAACTTGAAGCATCCTTCCTTTTCACCCACAAACTTTACTTTACAGCTTTTTGGATACCTCAACACCAAGGAATACCTTTCAAAAGGCATTTCAGAGCAAGTTCCTTTCTTAATGTCCATTCTAAACCCATTTTCCAACTTGAAGTACCCATCCTTTTCACCCCACAACTTTACTTTACAGCTTTTGGATACCTCAACACCAAGAAATACTTTTCAAAAGACATTTCAGAGCAAGTTCCTTTCTTAATGTCATTCCTTAACCCATTTTTACAAGTTGAAGTACCAATCCTTTCACCACAACTTTACTTTACAGCTTTTTGGATACCCCAAACACCAAGAAATACCTTTCAAAAGGCATTTCAGAGCAACTTCTTTTCTTAATGTCCATTCTAAACCCATTTTCCAACTTGAAGTACCCATCCTTTTCACCCACAACTTTACTTTACAGCTTTTTGGATACCTCAACACCAAGAAATACCTTTCAAAAGGCATTTCAGAGCAACTTCCTTTCTTAATGTCCCTTCTAAACCCTATTTCCAACTTGAAGCATCCTTCCTTTTCACCCACAACTTTACTTTACAGCTTTTTGGATACCTAAACACCAAGAAATACCTTTCAAAAGGCATTTCAGAGCAAGTTCCTTTTCTTAATGTCCCTTCTAAACCCATTTTCACTTGAAGTATCCCATCCTTTTCACCCACAACTTTACTTTACAGCTTTTGGATACCTCAACACCAAGAAATACTTTTCAAAAGACATTTCAGAGCAAGTTCCTTTCTTAATGTCCCTTCTAAACCCATTTTACAAGTTGAAGCATCCTTCCTTTTCACCCACAACTTTACTTTACAGCTTTTTGGATACCCAACACCAAGAAATACCTTTCAAAAGGCATTTCAGAGCAACTTCTTTTCTTAATGTCTTTTCTAAACCCATTTTACAACTTGAAGTACCCATCCTTTCCACCCAAAACTTTACTTTACAGTTTTTGGATACCTCAACACAAAGAAATACCTTTCAAAAGGCATTTCAGAGCAAGTCCCTTTCTTAATGTCCTCTCATAAAACCATTTTACAAGTTGAAGCATCCATCCTTTTCACCCACAACTTTACTTTCAGCTTTTTGGATACCTCAACACCAAGAAATACTTTTCAAAAGACATTTCAGAGCAAGTTCCTTCTTAATGTCCCTTCTAAACCCATTTTCCAACTTGAAGCATCCTTCCTTTTCACCCACAACTTTACTTTACAGCTTTTTGGATACCTCAACACCAAGAAATACTTTTCAAAAGACATTTCAGAGCAAGTTCCTTTCTTAATGTCCCTTCTAAACCCATTTTACAAGTTGAAGTATCCTTTCCTTTTCACCCACAACTTTACTTTACAGTTTTTTTTGGATACCTCAACACCAAGAAATACTTTTCAAAAGGCATTTCAGAGCAAGTTCCTTTTCTTAATGTCCCTCCTAAACCCATTTTACAAGTTGAAGCATCCTTCCTTTTCACCCACAACTTTACTTTACAGCTTTTTGGATACCTCAACACAAAGAAATACTTTTCAAAAGACATTTCAGAGCAAGTTCCTTTCTTAATGTCCCTTCTAAACCCATTTTACAAGTTGAAGCATCCTTCCTTTTCACCCAACAACTTTACTTTACAGCTTTTGGATACCTCAACACCAAGAAATACTTTTCAAAAGACATTTCAGAGCAAGTTCCTTTCTTAATGTCCCTCCTAAACCCATTTTACAAGAAATACTTTTGAAGCACCTTCCTTTTCACCCACAACTTTACTTTACAGCTTTTTGGATACCTCAACACCAAGAAATACTTTTCAAAAGACATTTCAGAGCAAGTTCCTTTCTTAATGTCCCTCCTAAACCCATTTTACAAGTTGAAGCATCCTTCCTTTTCACCCACAACTTTACTTTACAGCTTTTTGGTTCTTTTGAATGCGCCAATACCAAGACAATACTTTTCAAAGGCATTTTCAGAACAAGTTCCTTTCTTAATAATATCCATCCTAAACCCATTTTACAAGTTGAAGCACCCATCCTTTTCACCCACAAACTTTACTTTACAGCTTTTTGAATGCTCCAACACCAAGCAATACCTTTCAAAAGACATTTCAGAGCAATTCTTTTCTTAATGTCACTTCTAAACCCATTTTACAACTTGAAGTACCCATCCTTTTCACTCACAACTTTACTTTACAGCTTTTTGGATACCTCAACACCAAGAAATACTTTTCAAAAGACATTTCAGAGCAAGTTCCTTTCTTAATGTCCATTCTAAACCCATTTTACAAGTTGAAGCATCCATTCCTTTTCACCCACAACTTTACTTTACAGCTTTTGGTTACCTCAACACCAAGAAATACCTTTCAAAAGGCATTTCAGTGCAAGTTCCTTTCATAATGTCCCTTCTAAACCATTTTCCAACTTGAAGTACCCATCCTTTTCACCCACAACTTTACTTTACAGCTTTTTGGATACCTCAACAACAAGAAATACTTTTCAAAGGCATTTCAGAGCAAGTTCCTTTCTTAATGTCCATCCTAAACCCATTTTACAAGTTGAAGCATCCCTCCTTTTCACCCACAACTTTACTTTACAGCTTTTTGGATACCTCAACACCAAGAAATACCTTTTCAAAAGGCATTTCAGAGCAAGTTCCTTTCTTAATGTCCCTCCTAAACCCATTTTACAAGTTGAAGTATCCTTCCTTTTCACCCACAACTTTACTTTACAACTGTTTGGATACCTCAACACCAAGAAATACTTTTCAAAAGACATTTCAGAGCAAGTTCCTTTCTTAATGTCCCTCTAAACCCATTTTACAAGTTGAAGAATCCTTCCTTTTCACCCACAACTTTACTTTACAGCTTTTTGGTTCTTTTGAATGCGCCAATACCATGCAATACTTTTCAATGGCATTTCAGAACAAGTTCTTTCATAATGTCCATCCTAAACCCATTTTACAAGTTGAAGTACCCATCCTTTTCACCCACAACTTTACTTTACAGCTTTTGAATGCTCCAACATCAAGCAATACTTTTCAAAGACATTTCAGAACAAGTTCTTTTCTTAGTGACCGTCCTAAACCCATTTTACAAATTGAAGTACCCATCCTTTTCACCCAAAACTTTACTTTACAGCTTTTTGGAATGCTCCAACACCAAGAAATACTTTTCAAAGGGCATTTCAGAACAAGTTTTTTCTTAATGTCCTTCCTAAACCCATTTTACAAGTTGAAGTACCCATCCTTTTACACCCACAACACAAGCAATACTTTTCAAAAAGGCATTTCACAACAAGTTCCTTTCTTAATGTCCCTCCTAAACCATTTTACAAGTTGAAGTACTCATCCTTTTCACCATAAATTTACTATACTGCTTTTTTGAATGCTCCAACACCAAGCAATACTTCTCAAATGGCATTTCAGAACAAGTTATTTTCTTAATGTCCTTCTAAACCCATTTTACAAGTTGAAGTTCCCAGCCTTTTCACCCGCAAACTATACTTTACAGCTCTTGAATGCCACAAACACCAAGCAATACTTTTCAAAAGACATTTCAGAACAAGTTCTTTTCTTAATGTCCCTCCTAAACCCATTTTACAAGTTGAAGTACCCATCCTTTTCACCCACAACTTTGCTTTACAGCTTTTGAATGACCCCAACACATAGAAATACTTTTCAAAAGGCATTTCAGAACCAAGTTCCTTTCTTAATGTCCCTCCTAAAACCATTTTACAAGTTGAAGTACCCATTCTTTTCAACACAACTTTACTTTACAACTTTTTTTTTAATGTCCCTCCTAAACCCTTTTTACTAGCTGAAGTACCCATCCTTTTCACCACCAACTTTACTTTACAACTTTGTGCACGCCACAGTATCATGCAAGTTTCCACATCAGTTCAGATTTTTTTTTGTGCACGCCACAATATCATGCAAGTTTCCACTTCAGTTCAGATTTTTCTCAAAGAGATGAAAAAATTTAAATACTGTTCCAAATTTTTCATAGAAGATAGAAAGTTCAAGTTATCTTCTGAATTTTATTAAAGAACTTACAGTTCAATTCTAATTTCTCCAAAGAAAATAAAAATCTTCCACTTCAGTTCTTAATTTCACCAAAGACACAAGGAAATTTAAAGTTCTATTTGAAATTTTTCCGTAGAAGATAGAAAAAGCTATACCATAGTTGTGAATATTTTTCCCGGAAGATATAAAAATTTCTACTTCAATTTTAAATTTTCTCAACGAAGTGAAGAAAAGTTCAAGTTCTAGTCATCATGCAAGATTCCACTTCAGTTCAGATTTTTATCAAAGAGATGAAAAACCCATTTTAAAATACTGTTCCAAATTGTTCATAGAAGATAGAAAGTTCAAGATATCTTCTGAATTTTATTAAAGAACTTACAGTTCAATTCTAATTTCTCCAAAGAAATATAAAAATTTCACTTCAGTTCTTAATTTCACAAAGACACAAGGAAATTTAAAGTTCTATTTGAAATTTCTCAATGAAGTGAAGAAAAGTTCAAGATCTCTTCTGAATTTTCTCAATGTAAAAAAAGAAATTAGTTATTGATCAATTCTATTTTTCCTAATAATATAAAAAGGTTCCACTTCAGTTCAGATGTTTTTCCCCAAAGACATAAATTTAAAATCTCCTCCAAATTTTTTTTCGAAGATAGAAAAAGTTACACATTGATCGTGAATATTTCACTAGGAAGATAAGGAGCTAATTTTCTCATTGATATGAAGAAAAGTTCAAGTTCTTTTTCCTAACTATCCATATGAAAAGAATTAAAGTTACAGATCTTTTTTATTTTTAAGAAAAAATAACAAAAATTTTCCACTTCAGTTCAGATTTTTCTCAAAAGAGATGGAAAATTTAAAATTACTGTTCTAAGCTTTTTCATAGAAGATAGAAAAAGTTATACATTGATCATGAAAAGTTAACTCAAGTCTGAATTTTATTAAAGAAATTACAGTTCAATTCTAATTTCTCCAGAGAAAAATAAAAATCTTCCACTCAGTTCTTAATTTCACAAAACAACAAAGAAAATTTAAAGTTCTCTTTCTGAATTTTCTTAGAGAAAAAGAAAAAAGTTAAGTTCAATTCTATTTTTTTTCAAAGAAAATAAAAAATCTCCAACTTTTAATAAACATTCTAAGCGCTTAATGTGCTAACTTTTCTAAGATAATAGAAATATGGACAAGTAATGCATAAAATATTTTTAACCTAACCATACTCGCCGGAAAATCCCCCAGGTCGACTTTGTATTTTTATGTTGTTACTACATGTTGTTACTTCATATAAAAATTTTATGCATTACTTTGTCATATTTCTATTATCTTAGCAAACGTTAGCATGTTAAGCGCTTAGAATGTTTATTAAAAAGTTGAGATTTTTTATGTTTTCTTTGAAAAAAAATAGAATTGAACTATAACTTTTTTTTTTTTCTCTAAGAAAAATTCAGAAGAGAACTTTAAATTTCTTTGTGTCTTTGTGAAATTAAGAACTGAAGTGGAAGATTTTTATTTTTCTCTGGAGAAAATTAGAATTGAACTGTAAGTTCTTTAATAAAATTCAGACTTGAGTTAACTTTTCATGATCAATGTATAACTTTTTCTATCTTCTATGAAAAATTTAGAACAGTAATTTTTAAATTTTCCATCTCTTTGAGAAAAATCTGAACTGAAGTGGAAAATTTTTATTTTTTTCTTGAAAAATAGAATTGATGTGTAACTTACTTATTTTCATATGGATAGTTAGGAAAAGAACTTGAACTTTTCTTCATATCAATGAGAAAATTAGCTCCTTATCTTCCTAGTGAAATATTCACGATCAATGTGTAACTTTTTCTATCTTCGACAAAAATTTGGAGGAGAATTTTAAATTTATGTCTTTGGGGAAACATCTGAACTGAAGTGGAACCTTTTATATTATTAGGAAAAATAGAATTGATCAATAACTAATTTCTTTTTCATTGAGAAAATTCAGAAGAGAGCTTGAACTTTTCTTCACTTCATTGAGAAATTTCAAATAGAACTTTAAATTCCTTGTGTCTTTCGTGAAATTAAGAACTGAAGTAGAAGATTTTTATTTTCTTTGGAGAAATTAGAATTGAACTGTAAGTTCTATAATAAAATTCAGAAGATAACTTGAACTTTCTATCTTCTATGAAAAATTTGGAACAGTATTTTAAATTTTCTTTTCATCTCTTTGAGAAAAATCTGAACTGAAGTGGAATCTTGCATGAAATGACTAGAACTTGAACTTTTCTTCACTTCGTTGAGAAAATTTAAAATTGAAGTAGAAATTTTTATCTTCCGAGAAAATATTCACAACTATGGTATAGCTTTTTCTATCTTCTACGGAAAAATTTCAAATAGAACTTTAAATTTCCTTGTGTTTTTGTGAAATTAAGAACTGAAGTGGAAGATTTTTATTTTCTTTGAGAAATTAGAATTGAACTGTAAGTTCTTTAATAAAATTCAGAAGATAACTGAACTTTCTATCTTCTATGAAAAATTTGGAACAGTATTTTTAAATTTTTTCATCTCTTTGAGAAAAATCTGAACTGAAGTGGAAACTTGCATTGATATTGTGGCGTGCACACAAAAAAATGAACTGAAGTGGAAACTTGAATGATACTGTGGCGTGCACAAAAGTTGTAAAGTAAAGTTGTGGTGAAAAGGATGGGTACTTCAACTTGTAAAAAGGGTTTAGGGGGACATTAAGAAAAAAAAAGTTGTAAAGTAAAGTTGTGTTGAAAAGGATGGGTACTTCAACTTGTAAAATGGTTTTAGGAGGGACATTAAGAAAGGAATGGTTCTGAAATGCCTTTTGAAAGTATTGCTATGTGTTGGGGCATTCAAAAGCTGTAAAGTAAAGTTGTGGGCGAAAAGGATGGGTACTTCAACTTGTAAAATGGGTTTAGGAGGGACATTAAGAAAAGACCTTGTTCTGAAATGTCTTTTGAAAAGTATTGCTTGTGTTGTGGCATTCAAGAGCTGTAAAGTATAGTTGCGGGTGAAAAGGCTGGGAACTTCAACTTGTAAAATGGGTTTAGGAAGGACATTAAGAAAATAACTTGTTCTGAAATGCCATTTGAGAAGTATTGCTTGGTGTTGGAGCATTCAAAAAAAGCAGTATAGTAAAGTTATGGTGAAAAGGATGAGTACTTCAACTTGTAAAATGGGTTAGGAGGGACATTAAGAAAGGAACTTGTTGTGAAATGCCTTTTGAAAAGTATTGCTTGGTGTTTGGCGTAAAGGATGGGTATACTTCAACTTGTAAAATGGGTTTAGGAAGGACATTAAGAAAAAAACTTGTTCTGAAATGCCCTTTGAAAAGTATTGCTTGGTGTTGGAGCATTCAAAAAGCTGTAAAGTAAAGTTTTGGGTGAAAAGGATGGGTACTTCAATTTGTAAAATGGGTTTAGGACGGTCACTAAGAAAAGAACTTGTTCTGAAATGTCTTTGAAAAGTATTGCTTGATGTTGGAGCATTCAAAAAGCTGTAAAGTAAAGTTGTGGGTGAAAAAAGGATGGGTACTTCAACTTGTAAAATGGGTTTAGGATGGACATTATGAAAAGAACTTTCTGAAATGCCATTGAAAAGTATTGCATGGTATTGGCGCATTCAAAAGAACCAAAAAGCTGTAAAGTAAAGTTGTGGGTGAAAAGGAAGGATGCTTCAACTTGTAAAATGGGTTTAGGAGGGACATTAAGAAAGGAACTTGCTCTGAAATGCCTTTTGAAATGGTATTTCTTTGGTGTTGAGGTATCCAAAAAACTGTAAAGTAAAGTTTTGGGTGAAAAGGATGGGTACTTAAAGTTGTAAAATGGGTTTAGAATAGACATTAAGAAAAGAAGTTGCTCTGAAATGCCTTTGAAAGTATTTCTTGGTGTTGAGGTATCCAAAAAGCTGTAAAGTAAAGTTGTGGGTGAAAAGGAAGGATGCTTCAACTTGTAAAATGGGTTTAGAAGGGACATTAAGAAAGGAACTTGCTCTGAAATGTCTTTTGAAAAGTATTTCTTGGTGTTGAGGTATCCAAAAAGCTGCAAAGTAAAGTTGTGGGTGAAAAGGATGGGTACTTCAAGTTGGAAAATGGGTTTAGAAGGGACATTAAGAAAGGAACTTGCACTGAAATGCCTTTTGAAAGGTATTTCTTGGTGTTGAGGTAACCAAAAGCTGTAAAGTAAAGTTTTGGGTGAAAAGGATGGATGCTTCAACTTGTAAAATGGGTTTAGAATGGACATTAAGAAAGGAACTTGCTCTGAAATGTCTTTTGAAAGTATTTCTTGGTGTTGAGGTATCCAAAAAGCTGTAAAGTAAAGTTGTGAGTGAAAAGGATGGGTACTTCAAGTTCGAAAATGGGTTTAGAAGTGTCATTAAGAAAAGAAGTTGCTCTGAAATGTCTTTTGAAAGGTATTGCTTGGTGTTGGAGCATTCAAAAAGCTGTAAAGTAAAGTTGTGGGTGAAAAGGATGGGTACTTCAACTTGTAAAATGGGTTTAGGATGGACATTATGAAAAGAACTTGTTCTGAAATGCCCTTTGAAAATTATTGTACGGTATTGGCGCATTCAAAAGAACCAAAAAGCTGTAAAGTAAAGTTGTGGTGAAAAGGATGGATGCTTCAACTTGTAAAATGGGTTTAGGAGGGACTTTAAGAAAGGAACTTGCTCTGAAAAGCCATTTTGAAAAGTATTTCTTGGTGTTGAGGTATCCAAAAGCTGTAAAGTAAAGTTGTGGGTGAAAAGGAAGGATGCTTCAACTTGTAAAATGGTTTAGGAGGGACATAAGAAAGGAAATGGCTCTGAAATGTCTTTTGAAAAGTATTTCTTGGTGTTGAGGTATCCAAAAAGCTGTAAAGTAAAGTTGTGGGTGAAAAGGAAGGATGCTTCAACTTGTAAAATGGGTTTAGGAGGACATTAAGAAAGGAACTTGCTCTGAAATGTCCTTTGAAAAGTATTTCTTGGTGTTGAGGTATCCAAAAAAGCTGTAAAGTAAAGTTGTGGGTGAAAAGGAAGGATGCTTCAAATTGTAAAATGGGTTAGAAGGGACATTAAGAAAGGAACTTGCTCTGAAATGTCTTTTGAAAAGTATTTCTTGGTGTTGAGGTATCCAAAAAACTGTAAAGTAAAGTTGTGGGTGAAAAGAATGGGTACCTCAAGTTGTAAAATGGGTTTAGAATAGACATTAAGAAAAGAACTTGCTCTGAAATGCCTTTTGAAAAGTTATTTCTTGGTGTGGGGTATCCAAAAAGCTGTAAAGTAAAGTTGTGGGTGAAAAGGAAGGATGCTTCAAGTTGGAAAATGGGTTTAGAAGGGACATTAAGAAAGGAACTTGCTCTGAAATGCCTTTTGAAAAGTATTTCTTGGTGTTGAGGTATCCAAAAAGCTGTAAAGTAAAGTTGTGGTGAAAAGGATTGGTACTTCAACTTTGTAAAAATGGGTTAAGAATGACATTAAGAAAGGAAACTTGCTCTGAAATGTCTTTTGAAAAGTATTTCTTGGTGTTGAGGTATCCAAAAGCTGTAAAGTAAAGTTGTGGGTGAAAAGGATGGGTACTTCAAGTTGGAAAAATGGGTTTAGAATGGACATTAAGAAAGGAACTTGCTCTGAAATGCCTTTTGAAAGGTATTCCTTGGTGTTGAGGTATCCAAAAGCTGTAAAGTAAAGTTGGGTGAAAGGAAGGATGCTTCAAGTTGGAAAAATGGGCTTAGAAGGGACATTAAGAAAGGAACTTGCTCTGAAATGCCTTTTGAAAGGTATTTCATGGTGTTGAGGTATCCAAAAAGGCTGTAAAGTAAAGTTGTGGGTGAAAAGGATGGATGCTTCAAGTTGGAAGTGGGTTTAGGAGGGACATTACGTAAAGAACTTGCTCTGAAATGTCTTTTGAAAAGTATTTCTTGGTGTTGAGGTATCCAAAAAGTCATAAGGTAAAGTTTGTGGGTGAAAAGGACAGGTACTTCAAGTTGGAAAATGGGCTTAGAAGGACATTAAGAAAAGAAGTTGCTCTGAAATGCTTTTTGAAGGTATTTCTTGGTGTTGAGGTATCCAAAAAGCTTTAAAGTATATTTTTGTGGGTGAAAAAGATGGGTACTTCAACTTGTAAAATAGGTATAGGATGGACATTAAGAAAGGAACTTGCTCTGAAATGTCTTTTGAAAGGTATTTCTTTGGTGTTGAGGTATCCAAAAAGCTGTAAAGTAAAGTTGTTGGGTGAAAAGGACAGGTACTTCAAGTTGGGAAAATGGGTTAGAAGGGAACATTAAGAAAAGAAGTTGCTCTGAAATGTCTTTTGAAAACTATTGCTGATGTTGGGGTATTCTAAAAGCTGTAAAGTAAAGTTGTGGTGAAAGGATTGATACTTCAACTTCTAAAAAATGGTTAAGGAATGACATTAAGAAAAGAACTTGCTCTGAAATGCCTTCTGAAAAGTATTTCTTGGTTGTTTGGGTATCCAAAAAGCTGTAAAGTATAGTTGTGGGTGAAAAAGATGGGTACTTCAACTGCCAAAATGGGTTTTAGGAGGGATAATTACGAAAAGGAACTTGCTGAAAGTATTGCTTGGTGCTTTGGGCATTCAAAAAGCTGTAAAGTAAAGTTGTGGGTGAAAAGGATGGGTACTTCAATTTGTAAAATGGGTTAGGGGACATTAAGAAAGAAACTTGTTCTGAAATGCCTTTTGGAAAGTATTGCTTGGTGTTGAGCATCCAAAAAGCTGTAAAAGTAAAGTTGTGTGTAAAAAGGATGGGATAGTTCAATATGTAAAATGGGTTTAGGAGGGAGATTAAGAAAGAAACTGGTTCTGAAAATGCCTTTGAAAAGTATTCATTCTATTCAATGTCAACAAACACATGTGTTATTATGAATTTCTAATTGTGGATTATTGCCTCAAATAGTGAGTCAAAGACATTTTTCCACACCTAGTGTGTTAGTTTTCATTATTAATAGACCTAAAGTGTTATACTATACTTACTTACTTGGATTTTTATTGTGTTTGATTTGTTTCTGGTTGGTGATATATAAGTGTAATTCCCTAGAGATTTCAATGTGTCCTGATTTTCGAACTTTTCTTTGTCGCTGTTGCCGCTCCGAAGTTTGCCAATATACTTTTTCTTTTGGGCGAATTTGAAAAATCAGCCAAAAAGTCGGCAGCCGAAAACGTTTGGAAAGTTTGGTTATCATATTCAAGTCCAGTGAAATTTCGTCAAAAAGCCACCAACAGACCAGAGAATTGAAGATTGTGTGATTTAATGTGTTTGTCTAATTAGGCTAAACTTACAAGACCTCTGTCAAGAGATTTAGATAGTAAATGACTTCAGCATAGGCTTCAGTCTAGTCAAGGTTACTTTGCTGAATTTCATCGGCTGTCGAGTGAGGATTGGTTGTCTGAAGAATTATCTGGATCTAAAATCAAATCTTTTGAAGAATTTTCCATGCTAAGCGAGCCGCGAAATATATTCCCGATAGGTAAACGTATCACAGGTTGTAAGCAGAAGAGGGGCGGGTGCCTGCCGCAAGAGCCGTACGTACCTGCTGGTATTTAGTTACCTTAAATTGCGGGAATAGGTGAGCAGGTCCCGACGCTTCCCTTATACTTGTGTACGCTATCCGAAAATTGCGTTGAATGCTGTGACGTAAGCAATGGGGACTCTCGTACGCAATGCTGTACTGAATTTTCTCACACGATCCATGCAAGCGGGAACAAAATTGAAAGCATTGTTAAAGCGAGCTGTGGAATTCTTTGATCATGCAGAAATCTTCTTAGTGCGAAGGAGAAACTTATAAACGCTTGCCAATGAGATTGGTTATGATTACGTCTATCGGAAAAACGGCAAACGATTCTGATAACGTGATGGAAATGGCGAAAATCCTAGCCTTTGCGCTAAAGAGAAAAAGCCCTTGCCTACTTTCGTAATTTTTGATCCGCAGGAAGTGCCCACCTGCCCTGATGAGGTCAGTGCCTGCGTGAGAAATAAAAGTAAACGAGATGTGTCGAAAGTTTGATGCCGGATTAGGGGCTATCGCGGATAAGATCAAACTTGCATCTGAACAATGTGCCTCAAGCAACTCGCCGGGGTATCGCAGCAATGTACTACCATAACGACGCTATTTTCCCAGGCTTCACCCACCCTATCCCCGTTCAGCAGCGAATCCGCATCAAAGCCACTTTACTCGGTGGTTGTGAAAGCAACGATATGCCGCCTGAGTTAACGTCCACAATCCCGGAAAGACTTCATTGCAAAGGTTTGCCCTAGCGACGTAAGCTCCGATTCTCTTACTCTGAAACGTAGCAACGATGAATGGAAGATTCTTGTCCAGTCTCGAGATGCGCTACCCAACTTGCAGAAGCAATGAAAAGGAAGAACATAACCACTAAAGTCAAATTTCCCCAGTTTGTCGGTATCATGAAAAGAGTACCCTCATCAGTTAGCGAGAGTGAACTCTGTCAAATTGCTGGTTGCGACAAAGTGGCGAAATGCGGATCTACGGAGAGCGTTTCAAGTTATTCTATGCAAGTCGACAAACACTTGAAAACGCTATCGCGAACCCGCTGAAGATTTGTTTAGAACTGTTCAGGATTGAAGAGTTCCGCTTTCTACCGAGGAGGGTGTTTCAAGTGCCATGCTGTTGGTCATTTAGCAGCTGACTGTTCGCAACCAGAAAGGTGTTCGCGCTGCGGTGGCGATGGTCACAGCTCTAGTAAGGACAACCCATGTAAGTAATCCGCAAAAATGCCTAAACTGCGGCTCTAGTAGACACTCTTGCTACCATGCTGCTTGTCCCTTTAACAAAGCCCAGCCTAACACTAGCACGTAAATGGAAATCGAATATTCTGCTGGAATATGAACGGTAAAGTGTTGGACAGAATCCCCCTTCTAACTGACCTTTCTAAAGAATATAACTGTATTTGCATACAGGAACACTTTCTGACCGATGATAGTGTAAACCTTCTGAAAGTTTTCCTCGGATATGCATTACCTCGTTCAACCTGCGCGAAGATCTGGGACTCGGGGTCGTCCCTCTGGTGGCCTAGCCATAATCACGCGCTCTAACTCGGGGCCCCCCGTGTGTGTCGAGCAGAATGAATGGTTCCAAGCTGCCAAAATGCATGGCGTGTTTTTCGTAAATATTTATTTACCAAACCAATTACAATGACATCGCTTCAGAAAAGAAGTTTGCAAAAGCATGCCAGAAGCTCGGAAAGTGCCTCCTCATTTTAGTCCAGAAATCATGCCCTGTTATAATTCTTGGTGACTTTAACTGCAATCTTGACGATCATTCCTGCCCTCGGGCTGTACTATTGCTGAACGCCTTACAAGCGGATTTAAAGTTGCTAAGAAGGATAAGTGCTATTCCTATATCAGTACCGCAAGCAAAAACCGTCTCAAATCTTGATCATGTAGTAACTTACAAACTGGACCTAGAGTCAGTCTCGGTTGGATCTGACGGTGCCTATTCGGATCATTTACCTCTCTCTTTTGCAATACCAGCCGTCAGTCCCCAGTGTGCTCCAAAAACCAAGCCTGAGCCAGCACGTGATGGAAAAAAGTAGTCCGTGAGCAGTTCCAGCTCAATTGTGAACAAATTTTTGAAGAAAATTAAAGTGCCTTTCCAGCTCCTACAGTGGGATTGTGGCCTAACAGAAAGCGAGATACGCCTGCAACTGAACATGTATTTCTACGAAATTTGCCACTCCTTGAGAGTAGCTGAAAGGGTTGCTGTCCCATTACGTAGCGTCCGACGTGGGTCGCGAGTGAAAGGATGGGCCTCTAACAGTGAGCTTGTGAAGGCAAGAGCAGCTGCCAAGTTCTGGCTGGGGGTTTGGCACGAGTGCGACCGGCCAAGAAGCGGGGTAGTCAATGAATTGCGGGTTTATACAAAACGGCGGTTCGCGAAAGAGCTACGAAAACATCGTAGTAGCCTCAAAACGGGAAACAGTTTCAAAAATCATTGAAAAACCCTAATTTGGTCTGGAAGCTCCGTGCCAGGCCAGTAGAAAGTACGGGACAAAATGCTAGTGATATAGATGAGGAAATATGGGTAGATTATTTTGCTGCTGAATTCTCCCCACCAGATGAAGTGAAAAATAAAAGTTTAGCGAAGAGCTCCATCAGCTTATGACGAAAAGAGCATAATTACCTCGTGATTTCTAGTGCGAAAATAAACCCACCTTTGTCAAAAAATTAAAGAAGAAATTATCCGCCGGTGCCGACCAAATCTGTGCTCTAACACCTACTGAATGGTGGTCCAGTTCTATCGGAGCATTTAGCAATAGCTTACCAAATTATACTAACACATGGTATTGTACCGGACATTTTCTGTTTAGGTGTGATCACTCCAGTTTTGAAAAAGGGTAAACCTGCTCATGAACCATCGTCATACAGACCCATTACTGTATCATTCTGTGTTTTGTAAGCTATTTGAAAAAGCTCATAATTTCGGACATTAAAGCTAGTTGTAAAGTGCCTCCCCACCAGTTTTGGATTCCAAGCTGGCTTAGGATGTGCCCATGCCTTGCATGTAGTTGCAAATGTTCTACTGGATGCCCACATTTCGAAAGAAAGCCTAGCTATAGGTGAATATGATGTACGGGCGGGCTTTTGATTCGGGTATCCATTCTCAGAATATGGTTGAGCTGAGAAAGTCCGGAGTTGACCATGCTATTGTCAAACCCTTGAACGACATGTATAGTAGGCTCAAGGTCCGTATTAAACTGTCAGGTAAATTAAGTCGTAGGTTTGCTGTGGTGAAGAAAGGTATAAAACAGGGAGCCGTATCATCACCTGATCTGTTCAACAACAGCATATCGACGGCCCAGTCAAAAGTGGCCCCTTGCTGTATTTTTAAGGCATTGACGTGTCCCTAGTTGGGTTTGCAGATGACCTTCTAAACTTTTCAAGAATTTTGTCTTCTTTGGAATCTAACTTTAAAATTTTGGAGATGGAGTATGATGAAATCGGGTTGAGTTTTAATGTGACAAAATGTGAAGTACTGTTATTTAAACTGGAATGCCTCTCAACCCGAAATCCAACTAGGGTCACAGGTGGTCATGCCCTCTAAGTCAATTGTATACCTGGGTCTGCCGATCGGTGAAACTCTTCAGCATACACGAGCACTGCTTGTAAAGCACATCGAGAAGAAGATCAGGTCAGCTTATGGAGCTTCGGTTTTCCTCCAAGCGTAATCTAAATAGGTCGCTGCGTGCACAAATATTGTTTGCTGTTGCCTTACCCCATGTTCTTTACGTTTCGCCGTTCTGGAAGTTACTTACAAATTCGAATAAAGTAAACTATCAGAAGAATATTATTCTTCAGGTACCTCAAGTTCCTACTTGAGATGCCATTTAAGAACAAGTAATTCTTACCTAACGAGGCGGTATTCAGTACCTGACCCATTTACTGCGGTGGAAGCGTGTCTTGAAAAGTACCGTGATAGAGTAGAAGCGAGTAACCACCAGTGGACCGCCATTCTTACATAGTTGTATTATAGTTCCTTCGTGATTATTTTCATTTCAAGAAGTTTCGTTGTGTTTTGTATGTGTGTTTTCTTCTCTTTTGTTATTTTTTATCCGTCTTTGTCAATTGTGACGGGTTTTTCCAATATATTATTTATTATTATTTATTTATTTATTATAACATAACATAACATAACATAACATAACATATCATAACATAACATAACATAACATAACATAACATAACATCGCATAACATAACATAACATAACATCGTGCATAACATAACATAACATTGGGGATGCCCGGGGCCCTTTGGGAGCCCGGGGGACCTTTGAGGACCGGGGGCTTCCTTCGGGGTTGGGGTGGGGTATGAGGGCCCTTTGGGGTTGGGGTAGAGGGACCTCACGACACTGTTCAAATGGAACTTGTGTATTATAACGACCACAGAGTTTCACCCTCAAATTCTCTTCTAAAACCTTTTCTAAAATCATCTTTTAAAATGTCTCTAACTGTTTCGCCGAAATAATTCCCTAAAATGTCTAAAACGGTTTCGCCCAAACAATCCCTAAACGTAATTTCTGCGTGTTCCTTTTGTTTTTGACATCCCTGCGCTGTCACATTTCAAATTACTGGGAAACCCTTTCCGCGTAATTCTCTTCGTCTCTAAGATCAAAACATTTCGCCCGGAAACAATTCTCCTTGCGAAGAACTCCAAAGACATTAATACACTTCAGAAACAATTCTCCTTGAAACTACATCAAAGACATTAATAGACTTCGCCTGGAAACAATTTGATTAATGATTGACAGCACCTGTCAGACATTAATAAACTTTGCCCGGAAACAATTTGATTAATGACTGACAGCACAGGTGTTCCAAATTCCCAATCGATTACGCAATCAAGTTCTCGGAAAACTGTCAGCATTAGACTAAATTGTAGATGGCAGCAGGGGTGAGGGACAGGGCTGGTACCCCCCTTTCTACTTACTGTAACTAACGACACTAATGGCATTGAGTTGAAACTTTTAGGAACGTTTAGGAGGAGTTTCAATTAAACGAAAAACCTATATACATGCAGGTATTGAAAGGACATGTAAGCACTATAGGGCATATAAAGACATAAGCAGCGATGCTCTATCATAGCTAGTAAATATCATTGATATCTAAAAGAAGCTAATTTGATTGAAAAATAAAAGTTCTAGTGCCCAGTTAAGGGTCAAAAGTGATCGGAGGGAAATCAGGCCTCATCTTTAACTCATAATTTTCCGGACACCTCCAGTCAAAATTTTAAGAAAGTCATTTTTCAGCATAGCTGAATGGTCTAATAACTTTATCTCTAGAGTTATTCGGTAGGTCAATCCCCAGAGAGTGCCCATTATGCTTAAAAACTATTTGCCCATTATGCTTAAAAACTAAAAGCTGTTTTAAAATTAAATCAAAACACACTGTTCGTATACTAATTGCCAATAAGACATCTCAGCAGTATACCAAGAATGACTGAGGGTATTAAGTTCAAATTTTCGTGACTACTTCTATACTACTTCTGCTCCTAAATTTTACTAAATCAAAGAATGCACGTGTATCCAGGCTGTGAAAGAGCATAGATGAATTTTTTTGGGAATGGTATTAACTTTTATTTATCAGATCAATTAAAGGATGTATATGACTAAATTAAACACTACTATTTGTGTCACGATTTTCAAAGGAGTTTATCAATCAATTCGTGGTAACGAACTTTAATTAAGCAGCAACCGGGTCAATAGTAAGTGAAACTCTAAAAAAACGGAATTTTGATACCAATAGATACATCAAAAGAATCAGATTTTTATGCTGATTTCCAGTATATAACTTTCATCAAGTTTAGTCTTACCATCGAAAGTTACCCATTAAAAGCTGAGATATTTGCCTTATTTTCAAAAAAGGGGGGAACGCCCCCTACAAGTCATAGAACTTTAATGAAAATCACACAATCGGATTCAGCGTATCAGAAAACCCTACTATAGAAGTTTCAAACTCTTATCTGTAAAAATGTGGAGTTTTGTATTTTTGCTAGAAGAAAGATCACGGATGCGTGTTTTATTTGTTTGTTGTTTTTTTTTTCCCATGGGTGATCGTATCGAGCCAGTGGTCCTAGAATATCATGGCAGGGCTCATTCAAACGGAAATGAAAAGTTCTAGTGCCCTTTTTAAGTGACCAAAAAAGGAGGGCAACTAGGCCCCCTCCCACGCTCATTTTTCCCCAAAGTCACCAATCAAAATTTTGGGATAGCCATTTTGTTCATATTTGTCGAAAAATACAATAACTATGTCTTTGAGGATAACTTAATCCCCACTGTCCCCGGGGAAGGTCTGCAAGTTATGAACTTTACCCAATGTTTACATATAGTATTGGTTGTTGGGAAGTATACAGAAGTTTTCAGGGGGGGGGGTTTTTTCAGGTAGCTGGGGGGTGTGGGTCGGGAGTTACGAGGAAGGGTCTTTCCATGGAAGAAGTTTTAATGGGGGGAAGGAAGATTGCTATGAAGGGGGTGCTGGATTTTCCCAGCATTATCTAAAAAAACGATCAGAAATTAAATAAAAAAGCAATTTTTTCAACTAAAAGTAAGCAATTTTTTCAGCTGAAAGGAGCAACATCAAAACTTAAAACAAAAAAAATATTGCTTATATATTTGGGTTTGCCCTCTAAGTCATTACCTCGCTCTTTACGCTAAAGTTTTTTTGTTCTTTCATCAGAGCTATTTATTCGAATTAACCGCCTCGAGCCATTCTTAAAGAATTGGAACAAAATTCGAACTTTAACGTTAAGAGCGAGGTATTGACTAGAAGGTGAACCCACTAATATACGTACCATAATAAAAATATGCAAATATAGAAGTTCGTTAGGTAAGTTTAATTCGTAAGTTACATCAGATCAAAATTTTCAGAAAGTCATTTAGCCAAAAAAATAAATTAATATCCAAATTTTGTTTTAATTATTCATATACGGTGAGCCAAAATCAAAGCTACATTAATTCAAAAACGTTCAGAAATTAAATAAAAAAAAAAAAACAAGTTTTTTTAACTGAAAGTAAAGAGTGAAATTAAAACTTAAAACAAACAGAAATTATTCCGTGTTTGAAAGGGGCTGTCCTCTCCTCGACGCCTCGCTCTTTACGCTAAAGTTTGACTCAGTCTCACAACTTTACTTTTTAAAACAATAAAAAAGCTTTAGCGCAAAGAGCGAGCCGTTGAGGAGGGGACAGTCCCTTTCATATACGGAATAATTTCTGTTCGTTTTAAGTTTTAATGTCGCTCCTTACTTTCAATTAAAAAAAAATTGTTTTTTTTTTATTTAATGCTGTTTAAAAATGGCTTAACAAGTTTCTCCAGCATATAAATAGCAGGCCAAACTATAAAACCTTAAGGAAAACCAGAAAGATTCAAACTATTATTTTCTTTTTCCCTGAAAAAAAATATGTTGACATAAAACGAACAAAAATTAATTCAAAAAACTTTTCCACAAAATAAATTTCTCAAAAACAAGCAAAGAACTCCATTAAACAAAAAATTAACGAAAATAGAATCAAATAGTTTTTCAATCATACAACTACCACAAATAAGTATCAATAAATAAATGAAACACAAAACGAACACAAATTAAAATAAATAACAGAGTCAAACTCAAAACGAGCAGAAATTAATATGAGTAAGATTCAAAACCCTATGCTTTCTAAAATCCATAATATAATTTGTGCTTTACTGAAAAAATTCTATTAAATGTTTTTCACTTTTACACATTTAAGAAATCAAAAATTAGTTAGAATTTTAAGGAATAAATATCAGCATATATATAATCAATATCAGCAAGTACATTCATTTGAATTTTTTTTGAGTTCTTTACTTGTTTTTAAAAAACTTCTTTGTGGAAAATTTTTTTTAAATTAATTCTCATTAAACGGCCGTTGTGTTTCAGGAATCATTCTTAAATAATTGGAACAAAAGTCCCACCTATAATAATCCACACATAATAATTTCTGTTTGTTTTAGATTTTAATCTTGCTCCTTACTTTCAGTTGAAATAACTTTTTTCAGTCGAAAATTATAAATGTTTTTACTTTTATAACTTTAATAAATCAAATAATATCAAATAATATTTATAACTTTAATTATTAAATAATAATAATAATATATATAATATATATATATATATATATATATATATATATATATATATATATATATATATTATATATATATATATATATATATATATATATATATATATATATATATATATATATTATATATATATATATATATATATATATATATATATATATATATATATATATATATATATATATATATATATTAAATGGAGTTCTTTACTTTTCTTAAAAAATCTTATTTTGTGGAAAAGTTTTTTTTAATTAATTTCTGTTCGTTTTATATTGGCATAGTCTTTTCAGGGAAAAAGCTTTAAATCTTTAAATCTTTTCGGTTTTTTAAAGACTTTATAGTTTGGCCTTTATAATTTTCAATTTATAATTTTCAGCAATTTTTAACAACATACACCTTTTTAAAAATCTGGACACAAATAGTAGTGTTTAATTTAGTTTGATACCTCCTCTAGTTGACCTGAAATAGAAAACATGATACCATTCGCAAAAAAAAAATCTGTTTTTTTCTTTGATGGCTTGAAAACACCTACGCTATTTTGATTTGGTTAAATTTTAAGAGCAGAAGTAGCCCCGAAAGTTTGAACATAATACCCTCAGTCGTTCTTGGGATACTGCTGTGATGCCTTATTGGGAATTAGCATTAACACAGCGCATTTTGATTTAATCTTTAAGGCAACATTTAGTTTTTAAACATAATGGGCAAGTGGGAGGGTGGGCGTGGGAGGGGGAGTATCTGCCCTTCAATCACTCTCAAATATTAAAAAAGGGCATTAGCCCTTTTCTATTTTCAATCGAATGAGCCCTTTTCGAAGTCACCACGACAACTTCTTCGATACGAAGTGCCCTGGTCAAAACAAAAAAAAAAACAAAAAAAAACAAAAAACAAAAAAATAATACATTGTACCCACATCGATCTTTACTATAAAAATGTCAAGCCTTGCAATCACTATCGCCTATTAAAAAGGGCACTAGAACTTTCAATTTCCAATCGAATGAGCCCTTTTTGAGTTTTTACGACAACGCTTTCTATACACACCTTTTATACCCCCAGGGCATAAATTACAACCCTTGCCCTGTTTGCTGTGGGGGATTGTCATCCTCAAAGACCTAATTTCTAGAACTTTCAACTACGTTAAACAAAACGGCTATCTTAAATTTTGATTGCATGTGTTTTGGGGAAAAGTGGGCGTGAGAGGAGCGTTAGTTGCTCTCCAATCACTTTAACTATTAAAAGGGCACTAGCCCTCTCAATTTCCAATCGAATTACCCTTTGAAGTTTTCTACGACAACACTTTCAATAAAAACCTTATATGCCCCAGGGCATAACTTACAATCCTTGCCCTGAGGGCTGGGAGGAGGGGTTGTCATCCTCAAAGAACTAATTTCCAGAGTTTTTAACTACTTTGAAGGAAATTACTATCTCAAAATTTTGATAGGAGGTGTTTTGCGGAAATGGTGGGCGTGAGAGGGGGGGTTAGTTGCCCTCCAATCACTTCCGACTATTAAAAAGGGCACTAACCCTTTTAATAGTTATAAAATTTTAAATAGTTATAAACCTTATAAAAAACCTTATATGCCTCAGGGCATAAGTTACAACCCTTGCCCTTAGGGCTGTGAGAAGGTTGTCATGCTCAAAGACAAAATTTCCAGAGCTTTCAACTACGTTGAACAAAATGGTTATCTCAAAATTTTGATTGGATGTGTTTGGGGAAACGGTGGGTGTGAGAGGGGTGTTAGTTATCCTCCAATCACTTTCGACTATTAAAAAGGGCACTAGGCGTTTCAATTTTCAATCGAATGATTCTTTTTGAATTTTCTACGACAACGCTTTCTATAAAAAAAAAACCTTACATGCCCCCAGGGCATAACTTAAAACCCTTTCTCTGAGGAGCTGTGGGGGAGTGTGATCCTTAAAAACATAATTTCCGGACTTTTTAACTACGTCGAACAAAATGGCTATCTCAAAATTTTTGATTGGATGTGTTTGGGGAAATGGTGGGTGTGAGAGGGGTGTTAGCTATCTTCCAATCACTTTCAACTATTAAAAAGGGCACAGGCCCTTATAATTTCCAATCGAATGAGCCCTTTTCGAAGTTTCTACAACATCACTATCTATAAAAAACCTTATATGCTCCCAGGGTATAACTTACAAACCCTTGCCCAGAGGGCTCTGAGGGGGTTATCATCCTAAAAGACCTAATTTTTAAAACTTTTAACTACGTTGACCAAAATGGCTATCTAAAATTTTGATTGGATGTGTTTGGGGAAAAGGTGGGCGTGAGAGGGGGGTTAGTTGCCCTCAAATCACTTTCGACTATTAAAAAGGGAACTAGCCCTTTGAATTTCCAATCGAATTAGCCATTTTTCAAGTTTTTACGACAAAAATTTCAATAAAAACCTTATATGCCCCCAGGGCATAACTTACAAACCTTACCCTGAGGGTTGTAGGGGGAGTGTCATCCTCAAAGATATAATTTCCGGATCTTTCAACTACTTTGAACAAAATGACTATCTCAAATTTTGATTGGATGTGTTTTGGATAAACGGTGGGCGTGCAAGGGGTGTTAGTTGCCTTCCAATCAGTTTCGACTATTAAAAAAGGGCACTAGCCATTATCAATTTCCAATCAAATTATCCCTTTTAGAAGTTTCTACAACAGCGCTTTCTATAAAACCTTATATTGGGCATAACTTACAACGTTTGCCCCGAGAACTGTGGAAGGGGGGGCTCATCCTCAAAGACTTAATTTTCAGAATTTTCAACTACGTTGAACAAAATAGCTATCTCAAAATTTTGATTGGATATGTTTGGGGGAAAGGGCGTGAGAGGGGGGTTAGTTGCCCTCCATCACTTTCGACTATTAAAAAGGGCACACGCCCTTCTAATTTCCAATCGAATGAGCCCTTTTCGAAGTTTCTACAACATCACTATCTATAAAAAAAAACCTTATATCTCCCAGGGAACAAACTTACAAACTCTTGCCCAGAGGGCTCTGAGGGGGTTATCATCCTCAAAGACCTAATTTTTAAAACTTTTAAGGTACGTTGAACAAAGTGGCTATCTAAAATTTTGATTGGATGCGTTTGAGGGAAAAGGTGGCGTGATAGGGGGGTTAGTTGCCCTCAAATCACTTTCGACTATTAAAAGGGAACTAGCCCTTTGAATTTCCAATCGAATTAGCCATTTTTCAAGTTTTTACGACAAAAATTTCAATAAAACCTTATATGCCCCAGGGCATAACTTGCAAACCTTTCCCTGATGGCTGTAGGGGGAGTGTCATCCTCAAAGATATAATTTCCGGATCTTTCAACTACTTTGAACAAAATGACTATCTCAAAGTTTTTGATTGGATGTGTTTGGATAAATGGTGGGCGTGGAAGGGGTGTTAGTTGCCTTCCAATCAGTTTCGACTATTAAAAAGGGCACTAGCCATTTCAATTTCCAATCAAATGATCCCTTTTAGAAGTTTCTACAACAACGCTTTCTATAAAACCTTATATGCCCCCAGGGCATAACTTACAAACGCTTGCCCTGAGGGCTATGGGGGGGGGGTCATCCTCAAAGACTTAATTTTCAGAATCTTCAACTGCGTTGAACAAAATGGCTATCTCGAAATTTTGATTGGATATGTTTGGGGAAAGTTGGGCGTGAGAGGGGGGTTAGTTGCCCTCCAATCACTTTTGACTATTAAAAAGGGCACACGCCCTTCTAATTTCCAATCGAATGAGCCCTTTTCGAAGTTTCTACAACATCACTATCTATAAAAAACCTTATATACCCCCAGGGTATAACTTACAACCCTTACCCAGAGGGCTCTGAGAGGGTTATCATCCTCAAAGACCTAATTTCTAAAACTATTAACTACGTTGAACAAAATAGCGATCTAAAATTTTGTTGGATGTGTTTGGGGAAAGGGTGGGCGTGAGAGGGGGGTTAGATGCCCTCAAATCACTTTCAACTATCGAAAGGGCACTAGCCCTTTGAATTTCCAATCGAATTAGCCATTTTTCAATTTTCTACGACAAAGCTTTCAATAAAAACCTTATGCCCCCAGTGCATAACTTACAACCCTGACCCTTAGGGCTGTGGGGGGAGTGTCATCCTCAAAGATATAATTTTCAGATCTGTCAACTACTTTGAACAAATGGCTATCTCAAAATTTTGATTAGATGTGTTTGGATAAATGGTGGTTGTGGAAGGGGTTTTTAGTTGCCTTCCAATCACTTTCGACAATTAAAAAGGGCACTAGCCATTTCAATTTCGAATCAAATGAGCCATTTTTGAAGTTTCTACGACAACGCTTTCTGTAAGAGCCTTATATGCCCCCAGGGTATAACTTACAACACTTGCCCTGAGGGCTGTGGGGGAGGGAGGGGGATTGTCATCCTCAGAGACCTAATTTCCATAACTTTCAACTACGTCGAAAACAAAATGGCTATCTCAAAATTTTGATTGGATGTGTTATGGGGAAAGGTGGGCGTGAGAGGGGGTTAGTTGCCCTCCAATCACTTTCGACTATTGAAAAGGGCATTAGCCCTTTGAATTTCCAATCGAATGAGCCTTTTCTGAAGTTTCTACGACAACGCTTTCTATAAAAACCTTAGCCTATATGCCCCCGGGCATAACTTACAACCCTTGCCCTCTGTGGGGGAGTGTCTTGCTCAAAAACATAATTTCTATCTGGAAATCAACTACGCTGAACAAAATGACTATCTCAAAATTTTGATTGGATGTGTTTGGGGAAATGGTGGCGTGCAAGGGGTGTTAGTTACCTTCCAATCACTTTCGACTATTAGATAGGACACAAGTCACTCCAATTTCAATCAAATGAGCCCTTTTCGAGGTTTCTACGACAATTCCTTCGATACGAAGTGCCCTGGTCTAAATGGGAAAAAAAATGATAATAAATTGTGCCAACATTGTTCTTTACTTAGGCAGCGCGATTGCGCTGCCTATGATTCCAGATACAAAAAATTCATCAGGTCTTGTGTTACCTATCAAAAACTAAGATCCCTCATTAATTCCTCGCTTGTTAAGCTAAATTTTCAGTGCCTCAATAAAGCTTCTTGTCTTAATTCAACGGCCCATGTGTTTCAGCAGGTGTTTCGAAATAGATTTTGACAAAAGATCAAACTTTAGCGTAAAGAGCGATGAGTTGAGGAGGCGGTAGTCCCCTCACTTATAGAATAATTTCTGTTCATTTTGAAATTTAATATTTATTTACTTTCTGTTGAAAAAAAATTATTTATAGGCAATGCAATAGTGCTTCCAAAGTAAAGAGTAGTGTGGGCACAATGTATTACCTTTTTTTAGGCCAGGACACTTTGTATAGAAGAAGTTGTCGCAGAAACTTCGAAAGGGGCTCATTCGATTTGAAATCGAAAGTTTTAGTGCCCTTTTTAATATTCAAAAGTAATTGAGGCCAGACCCTCCCCCCTACGCCCATCATTTCCCAATACACATCCAATCAAAATTTGCACTTTACTGAAAAAAAAAAAAAAATTACGGGGATTGTCAGTTTAATATACATTATGCATATACTGATATTTATTCCTTATAGTTTTGATAATTTTTATTTATTAAAATCAAAAAAGTGAAAACATTTAAAATGTATTTTTTCAGTAAAGTACAAATTACATGAACTTTGACAGACTCAAACTTTAGCGTAAAGAGCGAGGAGTTTAGGAGGTGGTAGCCCCTCTCATGTACAAAATAATCTCTGTAAATTTTGAAATTTAATATTGATCTTACTTTCAGTTGATTCTTTTTTATTTAGTTAGAGGCAATGCAATAGTGCTGCCTCAGTAGAGAGTGATGTGGGCACAATGTTTTTTTTGTTTTTTTTAGACCAGGGCACTCTGTATACAAGGAATTTGTCGTAGAAACTTCGAAAGGGGCTCATTCGATTGGAAGTTGAAAGTTTTAGTGCCCTTTTTAATAGAAAAAAGTGATTGGAAGGTAAACAGACCCCCCATGCCCATCATTTCCTCAAAACATATTCATTCAAAATTGGCACTTTAATCAAATTAAATAATAAAAAAAAAAAACAAGTTTTTTAACTGAAAGTAAGGAACGACGTTATAACTTAAAACGAACAGAAATTATTCCATATGTGAAAGGGGCTGTCCCCTCCTCAACGCCTCGCTCTTTAAGCTAAAGTGTTTTATTGTTTAAAAAAATAGAGTTGTGAGAAAGTCAAACTTTAGCGTAGAGAGCGAGGCGTTGAGGAGGAACAGCCCCTTTCATATACGGAATAATTTCTGGTCGTTTTAAGTTTTAACGTCGTTCCTTACTTTCAGTTAAAAAAAAAAAATTTTTTTTATTTAATTTTTGAATGTTTTTGAATTAATGCAGGTTTTGATTTTGGCTCACCGTACATGAATAATTAAAACAAAATTTGCATATTATTTTACTTTTATTTGGTTAAATGGCTTTCTCGAAACTTGTTTAATTTTATTTACGAACGTTTTTATTAGTAATAAATATACGTAACTTACGAATTAATTTACGTAACGAACTTCTATATTCATAGATTTTTAATACGTATATTAGGGGGTTTGCCCCCTAGTCAATACCTTGCTCTTTAAGCTAAAGTTCGAATTTTGTTCCAATTCTTTAAAAATGACCCCTTAATCACAAAGGCCCTCAATTAGAATAAATAGCTCTTATGAAAGTACTAAAAAATCTTTGGCTTAAAGAGCGAGGTATTGACTAGGAGGTGAACCCAATCATATACGTAATATTTTCTGTTCGTTTTAAGTTTAGATGTTGCTCCTTAATTTCAGATGAAAAATTTGTTTTTTTTAATTTAATTTCAGATCTTTTTCTTTAATAATGCTGGGAAATCTGGCGCCCCCTTCAAAGCAATGTCCCTTCCCACATGAAAACTTTCTTCATGGAAAGATCCTCCCATATAACCTCCCTCCCACCGACCTCTCCCCGCCTACCAGAAAAAATCCCCCCTGAAAACGTCTGTATACTTCCCAATAACCAATACTATATGTTAACATTGGGTAAAGTTCATAACTTTCAGCCCTCCCCCGGGGATTCGGGGAATTAAGTCATCCTAAAAGACATAGTTATCATATTTTCGACCATGCTGAACAAAATGGCTGTCTCAAAAATTTGATCGGGTGACTTTGGGAAAAATGAGCGTGGAGGGGGCCTAGTTGCCCTGCGGTTTTTTGGTCACTTAAAAAGGGCACTAGAACTTTGAATTTCCGTTCCAATGAGCCCTCCCATGATATTCCAAGGCCACTGGGTCGATACGATCACCCCTGGGGAAAAAAAAAAAACAAATAAACACGCATCCGTGATCTTTCTTCTGGCAAAAAATGCAACATTCCACATTTTTGTAGGTAGGTGCTTCAAACCTCTACAGTAGGGTTCTCTGATACGCTGAATATGATTGTGTGATTTTCATTAAGGTTATATAACTTTTAGGGGACCTTTGCCCCTTTTTTCTAAAATCAGCCAAATTTTCTCAGGTTTTTCTTCTCAGTAAATTTTCTCCTTAACTTTTGATTGGTAAGCCTAAACTTGATGTAACTTATATATTTTGAAATCAGCATTAAAATCTGATTTTTTTTATGTATCTATTGATATCAAAATTCCGTTTTTTAGAGTTTCGGTTACCATTGAGCCAGGTCACTCCTTACTTACAGTTCGTTACCACGAACTGTTTGAAAAAAAAAACAAATTACCGTGGATTAATATAAATTATACATATACTGATATTTATTCTTTAAAGTTTTAATAATTTTTTATTTATTAAAGTCAAAAAGTGAAAACTCATAAAATGTATTTTGTTTCAGTAAAGTGCAAATTATGTTCTGGTCTTGAGAAGGCATGGGAGTTGTCAGCCTACTCATGTTAATTTTTGCTCGTTTTGAGTTTGACTCGGTTATTTATTGTAATTTATGTTCATTTTGGGTTTCATTTACTTATTGATATTGATTTGTGGTATTTTTACGCTTGGAAGATTATTTGACTTTATTTCTGTTCATTTTTGGTTTAATGGAACTCTTTTTACTTTTCTTTAAAAAATTGTTTCGTTGATAAAGTTTTTTAAGTTAATTTCATGATAAATCAATCGGATTTAATGCAAACTTTTATGCGAATTCAGCACTTATCAGGATTTTAGATTTCTTAGAATTGCAGCTGCAGGTTCTTTCGTAGCATCTTGCTTATTTTCCGGCATTATTTCGGTTCATTTTACCTTCGTTGCCGTAGCCTCGAGAAACAGAAAGTGTAAAATACTACAAGTCAATATCTCACAGACCCTATAGTAGAACCCAAACATGCTTTATTGATGTTGGAACATCTGGACAGGGAAGACAAGTTTACATTTTTCATGGGTGGGGGGATTACCGCTTAAGGGGTACTGATGGCAACTTAAAAGTGCAAAATAAAATCCCCTCTGAAATTTCTTAATCTTGGAATCTGCAAGGAGATAGAAATAGTTTTTTTTTTCTGATATTTGGAAAATGTGCCTATCGCCACATTATTGGCATCAGTAGTAGGCCCACTTGTTATGGTCTCGAAAAAAAAAAATATCAAAAATTGGTTTTTTACTCGCCTTTAAGTTCTGCTTTTTTTATTTGTGTGTCACTTGTCAAAATATTTGAGGGGGAAATGATTTTTTTTTACCCACCATAAAAAGACAAGAAAAAGTTGAATAAAGGATAGAAAAAAGACGTTGTTAATTATGAAAAAAATCATTGCTATTTAAGTAAGGAATTAGTTACTGTTCCAAAAAAAAACATAAACTTATTTCTTCATAGTAAGGTTGAGTCATAAAAGCAGCTGCAATCAAGATATACTATCTGATGACGAAAAATTCAAACCCTCCTAATTGATTTTTTCGCAAACTTTAAAGTGTCTTTTTTAGTTGTTTTTTGCGTTCAAAAAATTTGTACGAGGCAAGCAGGAAAGTACACAGGAGATAGAGCTCTGAATGCACCACCATCACCAGGATACTTTCCCGTCAGTAAAGTTGTAAAATAGTGGCATGAAAATGTAAATTATTTTTTGTAAATATTACCAAAAAAAAAACAAATTGAAACCTTTTTTATAGTGTTTTTCTGAATCTCTGAAGAGATTACATTCTGTCAGCCATCGGATTGTTCCTTCATGTTGCAGACTCAAAATATGTGTTGAACCAGAAAAATGAGTTGAATCGAAGGTGTTGGTTATGTCACATATGGAATTAGAATCTGAAATTCTTAACCTGCGTAATCGTGAATTTGTTAGAATTCCATAAATAAAAGACGATATAACTGGGCATTAAATCAAATTACTTATCTTTCATATTATATTTTTTTCTTTTGTTTTCTTTGTCTTTCTTTTTTTTTATTTCGCTAAAATTTCCTTTCAATTCCCCCTTCCTTGTATCCCCCATTGTATCTTCCTTCCTTCAATTCCCTCTTGCATTCTTGGCCATGGAGCCTTTCGAGGGGGAATAAGAGTATTGTGATTCCAAATTGTATTTATTGGTGAATAAAACTGAACCCTGAATGTAGTGTCACCCAGATATAGCCTTGAATGCTTCCTGTTGAAGATTACCCTCATTACCAATTTGAAATTAAGCTCTTTGGAATGGTTCTTGCTGTCTTTTTAACTTGAAACATGGTATGAAAGATGAATAAGTGTCATATACCCTTTTAATCAGAAGTATACGGGATTTTTTTTTTTCTTGTCTCATTTTCTTATGACTGTTTTGCATTGTCAAACTTGATAAGCCTGACATTTTTTTGGCACCCCTTGCAAGCATGAATCTGCTTAATGATCCTTAAAAAAGGAGATGAGATTTGGAGGGGAGTTTTAAAGTAACTGAGTTTTATCTCGGAAAACAAGACAGTATAAGATAATGGAATTTCCTTTTACTCTTTCATATCAACAAGAGCTGGAAATATCATGAGATTTTAACAACATTTAGTTGCGGTATTTTGACATGGAGATAGCTAGGAAAATAAAATGAAGACATAGATTGTACCTTGTACTTGGTTCAATGGAATAAAGGTTAGAATGTTTATGTCCAAGAACATAAAAAGCTTATCTATAGGGAAAGTATGACATCATGGAAAATCCTGTTCAAAATATGTTTTAGCGGCAAACGGATCACCTAGGGAGGCTTAGGGAGTGTCAGGTTGTCCTCTAACCAGTTTTGGGCCCTAAAAATGGTATTGCAACTTTCAATTTTGGGCTTGATGACCCCCCGTTCCCTATTTTCATGACTATCTTTTTGTATTATAAGGCCGGGGGAAAAACAAAACGGTAAGTCAATTGGTCTTTGATCAGTTGAAGACTTAGTGTTGCTATATTGACATTGAAAAATATTGAACCTCGTATTTGTGTAGATAGAGGCTTAATGCCTTTAGTCTAGAATTCTCAGACACTTTTAGGTTGATGGCTTAATATTCCGTAATGCTCCCCTCACTTACGAGGGGTATTTCGCCTTGTTTCTTAAAATAAAAATATTTTTCTTATAACAATAAATTTTGTTGGGTAGTTGTGAATTTTGACCTGTAGCCTAATTTTTCATTTCGAAGTTGCCTTCTTGAAATTTGTATCTAATGCTATTTGAAGCATCAAGAATGTGCCTGAAATCAGAAAGGAAGGCTTCAAAGTTCTCTAACGACATTTATAATTTATTAATAAAAAAAAACTTTCTGAAAAAGAAGTTTTTCAAAGAAAAGTAAAGGCTATTTTGGACTTATGATCAGCAGATACAAATACCTACTAAAATTCAGGACTCAAAACGACCAGACATTACCATTAAAGAATAAATGAAACTCAAAACGAACAGAAACTAAATAAACAATCATACCAAAAAAACATACAACAAGAAATAATATAAATTAATAAATAAATCTTTAAGCGAGTTAACGCGTAAATTGTATATGCAAATCATGCTTAAAAGGGAAAACAATATTTTGCTATTGAAGTGTAAATGAAACCCAAAACGAACAGAAATTAAATAAACAATCAATGTAAACAAACATACAATAGATACTAATATGAATGAATAAATAAATCTTAAAACGAGTGAAACTTAAATTGAATATGCGAATCGAGCTTCAAACGAACGAAAATCACTACAAACAAGAGTTTGGGTATCGCCTCCTTCTCTCACTATAAAAGTCTAAAACCTACTGCGTCATTCGCGCTTTCCTACTTCCTACTGCGTCATTGGCGTGATCTCAAAGCAGCCAACCCCGCAATTTTCCATGTAAACCAAACGGAAAAGGCACAGCCTTCAAAATCATTTTCACTGATCAGAGGGCCCTGGATTCAGTGTTGAAAAACGGACTCATAGTCGGTTATTTGTTAGTGAGGCTCAGTCCTTATGTCAGCCCAACAAAATGTTTTTTCCGATGCCAGTAACTCAATCCCCTTGCAAAAGATTGTAACGAAGCGGTGAAGTGTGCCATATGCAGCGAAGGACACACCACATCAAAGGATTAGTCCAGGACTTTTAGGGTTTGACCCGTACAAAATTGCAATATAAACGAAAATGGTACCAAAATGATCAGAAAAAAAATTCTGTACAACATAATAAAAGTCCCCATAAATCCGAGTGGGGCGAGTACCCGAAAAACAGGGGAAAAAGGGGAAATGCGGGGGAAATTGGGAAAATGCCGAAACATGCCCAGAAAATAGTTCAAAGTGAGTTTTCTGGGGCTTTCCCATACGCTGATCACGAAACTGACATCTAAAATTCAGTATAGAATAAAAGTACTACGGAAAACGGGGGGAACAGGGGGAAGAGGGGAAAAAATTTAAAATACAGGGTAGGGGTAGAAAGCACTTTGAAATATGTTTTCTGGGGTCTTTCTATCTGCTGATCCCGAAACTGAAATCTAAAATGAAATAAAGAACATGAGCCCCACCATAACGGGGGAAAAGGGGGAAAGAGGGGAAGAAAAGGGACAATTGAAGTCAGGGGTAGAAATCAGTTTGAAATGTGTTTTCTGGGGTTTTCCTATCTGCTGATCACGAAACTGACACCTAAAATGAAGGAAAGAAAACGAGAACCATGAAAACCGAACAAAACTGGAGGAAATAACGGAAAAGGGGAAGGGAAGCCTGACTCCTGAGCCAGCTGCTAATGGCTAATAAGTAGGCCTATGGACAAAATAACTCGCTTAAGTATCAAACTTTTACTTTCTTGAATCACAGATATTTCTTACAACCATTTGAATTACTAAGCATAAAGAAAACAACCACTTGGCAGTGATCACAGTATAAAACTTCAGCTATTATGGGTAAAATTTGTACTTTCGAAGGCAATTTCGTTGAATAAAAAACTAAAAAAAGAACTTCAGTAACTATAGATAAAATCTGCACTTTTTTAAGGCAGTAGAGTTGACTTGAAAAAACACAGCATTGATGTCACTAGTCGAGCTCCTCGTCTTCGACAATCTCGTTGTCCCTGTTCAAACAGTTGATACCCTGACATTCTCCGCACGCGAACGTACACGCTAATCCATTTTTCTTGCAGCTGCATTGCGAGTTCTCGCAGCCTGTCTTACAGTTGCATCTCACGACACTCAAAAGAGTCTGAGGTGCGGGGAACAAATCGGTCATCACAGGTGAGTATTTATGGTCTCTGAGGACACAGCCCCAGTCAGCCGGGTCGAGGTCAGCTGGTTCCCCTTTCCAACGGGATACCTGGAGGCGCACTCGCTGGGAGGGGAATGAAGCTGCAGCTTCGGTTGGCGGAAGCCTTTCAGGCTTAACAAACGCCGTAGTATTTGACGAAGAAACTTTTTCTAAGAAAATTCGATGTCGCAGCTTAGTGATATCTTCGTTTGGTCGTGCTTTATACAAGCTGAGGAGAAGATATTCACCCGCTTTCACAATTTCATCTTTAGACGATGATTCATCCAGAAACACTTCGCATTTTTTTCTGAACACTTCGCTCTCTTCAAAAGGGGTAGCACAGCTTGCTTTCCAAGTCCAAAAACTCGTGAGGTCGTGTCACATCCCAAGAGTGCGTGCCCTACCAGAAGTAACCTGGATACTTCTCCCATTTTTTTTTTTTAACTTCGTTGAGGCACCAGAACCGTGTTATCGCTTCTTTGCGTTCGTTGACGATTCGAAGTAAAGTGTTTTTGCATTAGGCGGGAGGTGATACAAGAGTAGAATCAGAAGGTCAGTGTCGTTGCCAAGAAACTATTGTTTCAGAGTTTTCTGCTTTCGTTACGGCAGTCTTCACGATTAGATAGTCAGCATCGTCCTTCGCATGGACGACTTCAAATCCTTTGGCTCTGAGTTTTTCCCCGATGTAGCTTATAATTCGCTGTTTGTTCTGAGAGTTGCTCAAAAACTCTTCCTTCTTTTTCTGGAGCTTCATCCCTAAACTGAAATCGATCACTTGATGCTGGCTTCCCTTACACCGTCGGTTTGTGGGTAGCATCTTTCGTGGTTGGACCAGCGCTGTATCCATCGAAGACAACAGTAGGGGAGGTACAGCGTCGAGTGACGAAACTAACATAGCTGTCACAGATTGAATCATAAGTATCACCAATCTTCCAAGGTACTTGCTGAAGCAGCCAACCTCCGTCAACTACAGTGACACGATCTGACACTGGCAGGTGGTGAATCGAGTCCGTTTTCGGTTCTTTCCACATTGCTTTCGCTAGTGCAGGTTTGTCTGGCTGACGCATTATGCCAGAATTCTCAAACAAAGCGGGCGGATAACTGCACAGTTCGTAACGTAGAGTTTCTGCCATGTCATTTTCAGATGTATGGGCAGCAGTCGAAAGACGTTGAAAAAGCAGTGCAGGGTCGATATGCAAAATCTCGCCATCTATCCTTATGTTCCCATCGGATGGCCAGTGTAACGACTTTGTCTTTCTTCCTGAATGAAAACCTTTCGACGGATTGGCCATCCATGCGCTGGAGGATCAGCTCACCTACAGCTTTAGCATCCTCTGCATTGACGCCTTTTTGGGCAATCAGCCCGGAACCTATACTTCTAAGCTCCGTGGAACTAGTGAAAGGACAGTTCTCTAGAAGGAATTCAAGAAACGTCAGTAGACGTTTGCCTTTTCCGAACCTATGGGGTAGCCGAACCTCTATAGATCTCCTGTATTAACATTTGTAAACATTTCCACATGCTTTCTACCCCTACCCTGTATATTTCCCTTTTTCCCCTCCCTCCCCCCCCCCCCCCCCCCCCCATTTCCCCGTTTTATGTTAATCAATTTTTTTATATCATTTTAGTTCTCAATTTCGTAATCACCAGATAGGAATACCCCAGAAAATATCTTTCAAATCGCTTTCTACCCCTACCCTGTATTCTTCTCTTTTCTCCCCTCTTTCCCTGTTCCCCGTTTTCCGTAGTACTCTTTTTCTATACTGAATTTTAGATGTCAATTTCGTAATCAGCGTATGTGAAAACCTGAGAAAACTCACTTTAAACTATTTTGTGGGCATGTTCGGCATTTTCCCATTTTCCCCCGCATTTCCCCTTTTCCCCTGTTTTTCGGGTACTCGCCCCACTCGGATTTATGGGGACTTTTAGTATGATGTACAGAATTTTTTTCTGATCATTTTGGTACCATTTTCGTTTATATTGCAATTTTGTCCACTTTTTTTACTTTTTTTTTTTTTTTTTTGACACTTTTTTTAGCTAAAAGTCCTGGACTAGATACACCATGCACTTCTCAAAATGTGAAATGCGTGCACTGCGAGGGAAGCACCAGTCATTTATATTAAAGTGTAGAGTTATCCGAGATGCGATAAAAGCTAAAGCTCTATGAGCGTTATTTCCATTTACTCAATAAATATATACGGACATGCTTCCCATAAGTTACAGTTCTTGTACGACAGAATACATAAGCATGACATGTAATCCTTTCAGAAACATTTGCTTACAGTAGAGAATATGAGTATATTTGAACGTAGTCCAGACAAACAATATTTTTTCCATCCTGCTATTCAAAAGAGCTCAGCTGGTCGACCTTCGGGCGGGCTTGGACTCGTAATTAGTCGAGAGCTAAATGCCCCCTTATTGAATCATGTGATTACTTCTTAGCCATTAAAGCTGAAGCAGCTCCGATAACCAACATTGTGACTGTTAACTTACCCACGAACTACAGAAACCAGGCTTCAGAAATGAAGTTCAACGACGACTGCTCTCGCCTCAGCCAACTACTAGCTCGGCTGTGCAATGAAAGTGTGGTAATCTGTGGTGACTTCAATTGCTCACCAGACGACGATACACGATTCACTACATTACTTACCTGTTTGCCCACAGGCATGCGACATGTACCAAAAGATAATAGTTTTACCTTCATCTATAATACCTCTGGTGCAACTTCTGATATAGACCTTTTTTTCTGCAACTTTACGGCCAGTGATAGACTGAGTAAAGATGACAGTAAATGCGTTTATAGCGACTATCTTGGCCTTAGTCTCCGAATAAGTAGGGCTTCCTTCAAACAGGCTAGAAAGTCGCAATGGTACACTCGTGATGATTGGGGTAAAGCTGATCCTGCGCTCTATAGAACGGTTCTAGATTCTGTGCTTTCAAAAATTAAGATCCCGTTTCAGCTACTTGAACTCGGTTGTTGTTAAGATCGAACTGGGCTTAATATTTTTACTGAGAAATTAATTCATAGTATGAAAGTAGCACAGAATTACGCTGTACCTGTTTCGAGAGTTCGTCTTGGCACTCGAAAGCCAGGATGGTCCAATTCACAAGTAAAAGTGGCAAAAAATCTTGCCAAACAGTGCTATTGGGAATGGAACTTGCAAGGTCGACCAAGATCTAGGACGCTGTTCCGTCTATTTCGCGAGTCTAAAAAGCAATGTAGTCTAATAGTTTAATATTCTGCAAGTGCAAAATGTGGGAATGTTATTAAAAACTCTGTCAAATTCACCCGAAAAGCTGTGGTGACTGTTAAATGTCACAGAAACGAAGTACTGATGGGGATTTGAAAATATCCAGTGAGGAGTGGGAAAATCACTACCGGAGTGTGTATGAATCTGTGAGCCTAACTTTGAATACGGAATATGAAAAAAAAGACTTCAAGCCTCACCACAGGTTTTCCTTAATGACCGTTGCTCAATCAATTTGAGTGCTGGTTAAATTATAGCTGTTGTTATAAAATTGAAAAAAGGGGAAAGCAATGGGACTTGATGAAATTAAAAGTGAGCAACTTAAGTTAGAATCTGTACCTACGGTACGGATTCTTTTTGACTTGATTGCATTGCTTTTTTTAATGTGTCTGAACACTGGTATGGTCCCGCAGAATTTTTTGTTGTGGAAAAACATCTAATACACAGAAAAAAGGGGGTTGACAAAAGCATATGCTCCTCGTTTCGCCCCATAACAGTTTCTTCGGTTCTTGGTAAGGTTTTCGAAAGAATTCTGCTGCTGCGGCATCTAGTCCGGTCGTGTGTTACAAGTTTTAAGCAGTTTGGTTTTAAGGCTCGTCATGGTTGTGCAACAGCGCACAGATCACCGAAAAAAAATTTCAGACGAGTAACCGAGTCAAAGACAACTCTCAACATGTGCAGTGTTGATATAACTGCAGCATTTTATTCAGTTTTGCACCCACAATTATTTTCATCTGACTATTCTAGAGAATGGGTTTGATCCCAGCATAGTTAAGGACCTGCATTTTCGGTATAATAATAGTGTTAATCATGTTTGTACCGGTTTAATGGAACGTGAAGGAAGATCTTTACCTATTCTTACAGAAGAAATACACCTCAAGAAAAGGAGTGAGACAAGGATCAGCAATTGGCCCGGTTTTATTTAATGCGGCAATTTACAGTGTTATTAAGCATATCCATGGTAGCTACTTTCTTGATGGTGTAAATTTGAGTTTCATATCGTAGGCGGATGACCTTCTACTAAGTTTTTGGCTGTCGCTTTTGAAAGAAAATCTTGAGCTGCTGGTTAACTTTTACAAAGATATTGGTCTCCGTGTTAATATCTCTAAGATAGAATTTGTAGTATTTGACGGTACAGATAGCGTGAGAACTCTTCTTTCGTTTTCCGATGGCCCTGCTGTCGCTTGATCAGAGATAATTAAGTATCTCGGAATTCAGCACGGGTCTGACATTAGAATGCTGCACGACCTGGTTTCGTCCTCGGCATATCGAGGCATGCGCACCGCGTACGCAAAAGCGGTAGCTCTGGAAAATACTGTTAGCAAAAGGAATCTGGTGAGACTTTTTAACGTAATGATAACCCGCATTTTCTTTACATTTCTCCTTTATTTGATCTGCGTACACAACGTGGAAAACGACAACTTCGTACTAAATACTTCAAGCTTACAAAATATCTGTTAGGAATCGCGCCCTGGACGTCCAGTACCTCCTTATGCCGAAGGTTCGGAATTATGGATCCTACTGCGAAATACGAAGAAATTGAGAGTCGTGCTCGTGCCAAAACCCTGACGCACCTGTATTTTCCTACACTGACAAGGATGTACGATTTTGCTTAAATTTTGTGTGTGTAATGTAGTTGTGTGAAGTGTTCTCTTTTTTTTCTTTTGTTGGTAATTTACTCCGTTACCTTTCTTTTGTTCTGTAGTGGGCATAAATAAAATAGGATTATTATTATTCAATCTAAGCATTACTCGCTTTAAGATTTATTTATTCATTTATATTATTACTTGTTGTATGTTTTTTCTGCTATGATTGTTTATTTAATTTCTGTTCGTTTTGGGTTTCATTTATTCATTAATAGTAATTCCTGGTCGTTTTCAGTTTGAATTTTAGCAGGTATTTGTATCTGTTGATCTTAAGTTTAAGATAGCCTTTACTTTTCTTTGAAAAACTTATTTTCAGAAAGTTTTTTTTATTTAATTTTGTTCGTTTTTGATGGCAAAAAGTTTCAAGTTTTCAAAAATCCCTTATTTCAAAATCAAACTTTTTTTTTCAACATCAAATGTTCATCAAAATATCAAAACTAGCATCAAAGTAAAAAAATAACAAGTAAAGAAAGCATCAAAGTAAACAAGGCATCAAAGTAACAATAAGCAACTTGCATAACTTACATTCCTTGCACCGTAAATCAAAGTTCCCAGGTAAATCACTAAATCCAAATATTTAAGTGAACAAGGTGTCAAAGTAACAATGAGCAAGTTCCGTAACTCAGAGCCATTTCCCCGGGATTTGGTGCGGGGGGTCCAACCCTGGAAGCATATTTATTTTGCCTTTGAAATTTTGACCAAAAGAACAGGAACAGGACAGGACCAACAAAAGATAATTCATATTATAGTCAAAACCAAAAAAGACCAGAAGTGAATGTCTGCGGTGAGAGACGTCTGTCTCCGGCCCTGGGAGGGGGTCAACCCAGGAGTTTTAATATCTGATGTTTGAACTATTTTAACAAAATGGTCATCTAAAAATTTCATCGGATGGGTTTGGGGGGAAAAGGTGTGGAGGGGGAGGGACTAGTTGGCCCTCAAAATCTCTTTTGACTCTGAAAAAGTGAACTAAAACTTTTAATTTCCAATCAAATGAGCCCTCTCTGAAGTTTATACGCGCATCCCCTCTATAAGAACCATAGCCCCCATGGCATATATCAAAATTTTGATCTGATTCATTTGGGGGAGGAAAAGCATGGGGGAAGAAGGCTAACTGCCCTCCGATCACTTTTGACTCTTAAAGTGAACTAGAACTTTCAATTTCCAACCAAATGAACACTTTCTGGAGTTTATACGAGCATCCCTTCCATAAGAACCATATATGCCTCTTGGGCATAACTTACAAAGTCTGTCCTCGGGCCTTGGGGGTTTGTGTCAATGCCGGAGATTTTTTTATCAGATGCTTGAACTATCTTTCAAAAAATGGTTATCTCGAAATTTTTAGTGGATGGGTTTGGAGAAAATGGCGTGGGGGACGGTGAGAGGTGGGGGGGGGGGGGGGGAAGTTGCCCTTGGATCTTTTTTTATTCTTAAAAAGTGAACTAAAACTTTGAATTTCCAATCAAATGGGCCCTGGGGGGTTGTGTCGACACCAGGTTTTTGTTATCTAACCTTCTAACTATTTTTAACAAAATGGCTATCTAAAAATTCTATTTGATGCATTTGGGGAAAAAAGGGTGTGGAGGGGGAGGTCTAGTTGCCGTCCGATCTCTATTGACTCTAAAAAGTGAACTAGAACTTTTCACATTCCAATCAAATGAACCCTCTCTGAAGTTTATAGGAGCATCCCTTTCATAAGAACCATATACACCCCCAAGGCATGACTTATAACTCCTGTCCCTAGGCCCTGGGGCTGTGTCGACACAGGAAATTTTCTTATCCGACTCTCGAACATTAAAAAAAAATGGTTATCTAAAATTTTTATCGGATGGGCTTTGGGAAAAAGGGCGTGGAGTGGGCGGGATAGTTGTCCTTGGATCTCATTAATTCGTAAAAAGTGAACTAAAACTTTGAATTTCCAATCAAATGAGCCCTCTCTGAAGTTTGTACGAATATTCATTCCATAAGAGATGTATATACCCCCAGAGCATAACTTGCAACGACTTCTCCCTGGCCGTGGGTTATTTTGTCGACACCAGAGTTTTTGTTGTCTCACCTTTTAACTATTTTTAACAAAATGGCTATGCCAAAATTTTTACCCGTTGTATATGGGAAAAAGAGTGTGGAGAGGGGGCTAGTTGCCCTTTGATCTCTTTTGACTCTTAAAAAATGAACAAGAACTTTCACACAGGTAATCCCTCTCTTAAGCATAAACGAGCATCCCTTACATAAGAACTATATATGCCCCAGGGCATAACTTACAACGCCAGCCCCGGGCCCTGGGGGGTTGTGTCGACACCAGGTTTTTGTTATCTAACCTTCTAACTATTTTTAACAAAATGGCTATCTAAAAATTCTATTTGATGCATTTGGGGAAAAAAGGGTGTGGAGGGGGAGGTCTAGTTGCCGTCCGATCTCTATTGACTCTAAAAAGTGAACTAGAACTTTCACATTCCAATAAAATGAACCCTCTCTGAAGTTTATAGGACCATCCCTTTTATAAGAACCATATACACCCCCAAGGCATGACTCCTGCCCCTAGGCCCTGGGGCTTTGTCGACACAGGAAATTTTCTTATCCGACTCTTGAACATTAAAAAAAAAAAATGGTTATCTAAAAATTTTTATCGGATGGGCTTTGGGAAAAAGGGCGTGGGGTGGGCGGGATAGTTGTCCTTGGATCTCATTAATTCGTAAAAAGTGAACTAGGACTTTCAATTTCCAATCAAATGAGCCCTCTCTGAAGTTTATACGAGCATCCCTTCCATAGGAGCCAGGTGTCGACATCAGAGTTTTGTTATCTGACCTTGAATTATTTTTCACAAAATGGCTATCTCAAAATTTTTTATCTGAGACAATTGGGGGGAAAGTGCGTGAGGGGGGAGGGCTAATTGCCCTCCGATCTCTTTTGACTCGAAAAAGTGAACTAGAACTTTTAATTTCAATCAAATGAGGCCTCTCTGAAGTTTTTACGAGCATCCCTTCTATAAGAATCATATTTAACCCAGGGACATAACTTACAGCGCCTGTCCCCAGGCCCTGGGGGCTTGTGTTGACCACAGAGTTTTTGTTATCTGACTTGAACTACTTTTAACAAAATGTTTATCTTAAAGTTTTTATCGGTTGTATTTAGGGGAAATGGCGTGGGGGGCTAGTTGCCCTCTGATTATTTTTGACTCTTAAAAAGGGTACTAGAACTCTCGGTTTCCTATCGAACGAGTCCCCTTTGAAGCTTATACGATGACCCCTTCCATATGCAGTGCCTCTGGGGAAAAAATAAATAAATAAATAATAAAACATTGGAGCCGTATGGCCTTTACTATCGGCAACTTTATAGCGTTGCCTCTGATAGTGAAACGAGTTTATCGAGGCAATAATACATAATAGTATAGTATATTTGCTTAAGCTATGCAAGTAAACTCACACTAATTACTTTGAAAACCTTTATATGCTTGTTTTGTCGGAAATAAATCTATTTTTTTGACAAATTTTCGGGAAGCACTGATTTTTGACTCCTTGTAAAGGTATAACATTGCGGTAGAAATTGAGAAAGGCCTGTGAGACATGTGGCTGGTTCTAAAATATTAAAATTGCAGATTTAGTTTCACAACTAATCACTTTAGTAACCCTGAAATTCTAAATAAGGGGAAATTGAATATCATTTGTGAAATACGTAGCCTACTTATTGTATTTGCCTTATGGACTTCTATTGCTTCTTGTACTTTGATTTTGGGTTTTAATATTATAATTTCAGCCTTTACGTTTTTTAACAAAAGTCTTGGAAATCCTTCGATACTATATATGGTGGGAGTCTAAAGGTATTTGGAACTTGCAAGCTAAAGACAGTGTTTTGCTTTAGAACGTCCCTAGTGGAATGTTAGGATTAGGTTTTTAATTAGTGATTTCAAAACTGAAATTTTGTACAAATCAAAATCATTTGTGAAACTTGTACTTGCTGTATTTTTATTTTGCCTATGCGTTATAAAATCAACCTCAGATTTGTAATAAACAAGACAAGAAATTATCTAATGCAAATTATAGCAGGAATAAAAAATCTCTTCGTTTTTTTAAATGTAGGTTACATGCTGTGTTTTCTTGTAAGATAATGGAATTCCAATTTCGGCCTTTTATTAGTAATTAATTGGCTTCAAAAGCATCTCATTGGTCAACTATTATGTTACAATTAGATCGTACGGGACCTCGCTGACAGTAATGCAAATGAAGTTTAAAGGCCGAATAATTGGTCATTTGATGGCAAGAAGTGTCTCAAAAGAAAAAAAGGCTTCAAATTCTTAGATGACAGTCCAATTTAAAAATTGGCTAGGAACAAATGTATATATTAAAAAGAGTTTTCTAAAGGGGTAGATTCACTCTATTTCAAATACGTTTTTTGAGCTGTAAAAAAAGTCTTTCACAATCGATTACTATCCTCTTGATGTTCACTATAAGATTCTACCATCGACAAATGAGTTCCGATTATCACCGATCGTTAACTTTACCGTCCATTTTCCTTTGTCTTTACTCTTAATTACATAGACCATATTTTCGGTTTATTTTTATACTTTAACAATGGGCTAACTTTTTCCGCGCATCATAATAGATTTTTAACGAGATTTTTAATTTGACTATCCAATAATGGAACTCCAACAATAGCCCTTCAAATTATTGACATTTAATTGCATGTATAGACTGTAGACATAGAACTAACTATGGAATTGTCAATGAAAAATTCATTAACAGGTTCACGACAAATTGAATTCAGTTAAATAAATCGAAAATAAACTTAAAAATAAATCAAATGAATCAGTATTTATAAATTAAATAAAGGGAAAACTAATGAATAAGGAAATTAGTAAGGATAATGATTAAACAAAACGCACGCCAGGGACAAATTACTCCTGACTAATTCCTTTTAAATGGAGAATAACTGAGAACGAGAATTAAATCTTTTGTTATTTAAAGACTTGCCTTAGTAGTATATGAACAGTAAAGAATTTGTCAGTAATTTAATTTAATTGAGCTACTTTAAAATCTACATGCAAAGGTCAGTCACGAAATAACGAAGTGGCTCTTGAAACTGAGGCCTTTCCCTTTTATAAACACTTAGATTGATATTACTCCAAAGGGAGAATTCAAGGGCTTCCTTGTTATTTTTAGAGAGTCCTTTGTAGGAAACGTGCTTTCTATATACTTTCATGATGGCAGCCAAGGTTATTTATTTTGACCTTTTATATGTTGCGTGATATAATGCCCAAACTCGAGACGCACCAATATTTTTTGCTAGTGTTTTACCTTAGTTGATACGAAAGCTCCTAGGTGATGGTTCTTTATTATTTTACTATTAATGTTTTTTGTGCACCCATATTTTGGTATTCTTAATAAAACGACTGTTTTTCATGCAAATAAAAACATTTTACATGGCTGTATTTTAATTAATACATGGTCTAGGGAAGGAAACAATCATGTAAGACAGGTTTTACGTTAAAACGATCGTTTTTTTTATAGGAAATAACCTTTATGTTTAGCTCATAAGAAAAATGTTTTTCCATCCCTATTATTTTTCTATAGCTGCATTTCAAACAGTAGGTTGTACGAAAAGTGTGGTTTTTCCTACTTTTTAGGGCTATAATGAAAGAAAGGTTGAGATGGCTAGGGTACTTTTTACGGATGAAGGATGACAGATTGCCAGAGATCGTCCTTTTCGGCCAAACGTCTAGATATAAACAGGAATCAGGTCGTCCTCGATTGGGCTGGGAAGGTGTCGTAAGGAAAGTTTTAAGGGAAATAGGAACTTCGTGCGAGGGTGTAAAGAGGGGGTTATGAGTAGATTAGGATTGAGGAGGAGTGTGTGTAGCTGCGTTGGCCTCAAGTGGCTTGCTGCTGCGGTGAGTTGTAGTAGAAGCAATAGCGTCATTATAATGAAGATTTAAATACCATATTTTAGATGATAATGTAGACTTAACTCTCAGATTTTTTTTTTTTTTTTTTTTTTTTTTTTTTTTTTTTTTTTTTTTTTTTTTTTTTTTTTTTTTTTTGCTGAGAGCGGTATTCATTTTTCTTCTATGGTATATATCCATGTTATTTTATCTTTACTTATCTTTTTTATTTAAGATTACGGAAAGTGAAGATGGACCAGCGGAAACTGATGGACAATGCAAATACAATTACAGATATTTCAAAGGTAATTACTACATACATAAAACAGCATTATACTCTGCATTATATTATCATACCCTGTATGATACTAGTACAACAATAGTGTATTATATAATAGTACCTTGTAATTATTAGAGCGACAGACAGAGATCGATGCATCTACTAATAAACAAACATTTTTCCCTCCAGGAAGGCAATGCATTTTCAAATGGAAGGTGGGGGAGGGGGTATTACAATTCCTCAACACTGCACTCATAATAAACTTTCAACTCAAGAAATTGAATTGACGAATGAATAAAACGTAGAGTTACACGCTGAATGCAATAAAAACCTTAATGTGACAACCTGAATGCAATGACAACCTGGTGTCAACCTGTATGCAATTACAACCTGAATGCAATGACAACCTGGTGTCGACCTGTATGCGATTACAGCCTAAATGTGACAACCTGAATGCAATGACAAACTGGGGTCATTCTGTATACAATTACAGCCTGAACGTGACAAACTGAATGCCATGACAACCTGGTGTCAACCTGTACGCAATTACAACCTGAATGTGACAACCTGAATGCAATGACAACCTGGATTCTCATAGAAGAGGAAAAAAACTAAACTGCTGCTCACATTTAAGTTTTTAAGGGGGGAGCGTTTTGAGGCTACAGGGTCTGGCAAATAACTGCATTGAAACCAGTACATCATTTAAATAAATCTTAAGAAAAAAAGCTGAGTGAATAAGGAGTGAACTATTTTTAGCACTAATCATAACATCGAACTTCTGTTTTCAAGTCATACTCTAATTCTTCGAACCAATATTATATTTAGTATAAGACTTCCTAAAGTCAAAAATAGGAATTGCGTTTCAATTTGTAATTGAAATATGGTTTTTATAATCCTAAATAGACCCCGGCGCCGCGCCGATGAGGTAAGACCGGTGGCGGCGGGGCCAAAAACAGCAGTGGCGGCGCGCCGCCGGCGCGATCAATGTTGACCGCAAACATTAATGTTTTCGTCAGTCTTTCTCAAACACAGCTTAAATTTATAACAGTTTCGGGCCTATTCATGAGCTCAAAACTTTACAAGTCGCTGGCTGGAAACTGGTCCTCTTCGTTATTCATCAAGAGAAGTAGAAATCTGGTAGAAACGAAAATGGGCTGTGGCGTTTCAGAACCCTTGCATAATAGTTGAAGTATCTATTAGCTATGTACTCTCAACATAAACAATTATCAAAATTGGTAGTTTCTTTTTTCACCGAGCATTGCTGCATGCAAAACTTCAAATACCGCATCACAAAATTCGTTAGTTATCTGGGTAAAAACTTTGAATATAAGTTTGAACTTAGAAGCTTAATTTTTTCATAACGCCCTTTGCCAACATTTGTTTTGTCACCTTTAAAACAGTTGAAATGGGCGACTTTGATATTGATTGTTTTTTTTGGTCTTTTGGATTCCTAAAAAGGCTTCCTTGTATTAAAAACTGGTTTTTATAACATTTAAAAAAGTACATTTTTCAGATTTTTTTTTGGCTTTTTTATAGAATATGTCATGTAGGTTAATGCTGAACTGCTACTTTTTTTTATTGCTTTTGGCTGCTCTTTTAGATATTACTCATTTTTTCTTTGGGGGATTCATTCCAAATTATGAATTCATAAATACGCAATATCAGCTAAATTATAAACTGCACCTAAAAGGAGTAAATTTATCAAATTGAAAAATACATGATGAACACTTCACATGAGAACACTAATTACATTGAAACAAAAAACGCTTAACGCTTTATTCAGTATGAAGAAAAATGAAGTGCCAGCTATTTTCTTCGGTAAAAAATGAAAAGCTCATCTGTTTTAAATGTAATTAAATGAAATAATATGCAGACTGAAGTAGCCCCAGGAAGATGTGGAGATTTTATTCCTAGTTCATCACTTTTAATCCAAGCAAAATTTTAGGAGATTTAGTATCAGTTATTGAGTTTAAGCTTTGATTTCCAAATGCTCACATTTCCAAATGCTCACAAAAATTACCACCTTGATAGTATATCGTCCCTGCTTTAAATTAAAAAAAAATTAACTTTTTGGCATCCCTGCTTTCAATAAAAAAGTTCGAGATATTATCATTTAAATGTAATACCTCTCCCCCCCCCTCTGGATACCACCTTGATAGGATACTGTCTCAGCTTTACATTAAAAAAAATAACTTACTTAATAGTTAACTAGGTCACTATATGGTTCAACCAAACACGCGAATAACGTTAAACAGCTTAGTGTTCCTTGAAAAAAAAAATTGAGGGTATGAGTAAAGGGGCACAATGACAACAACAAAAATGTCGAAATTATTCAGACATACCTCAAATTATTGGAAAAATGAGTCATAGATTCGCCGCGGCATTCAAAAAGATCCAAAGAATCTAATTAAAAGGGAGCATACACAAAAGCCAAATTAGGCCAATAGCCTATGAGAAATCGCAAAATACCCAAGACAATGAAAAAGCCCCAATATGGGGCCCTGGGTCTATCAAAAGATTTCAATGGTTTTCCAGGGAATTTGATATCATTTTCTTTCGTCTTCACTTTAAATGATAAAAATAATTATCTTTTTGGCATCCCTGCTTTCAATAAAAAAAAAAAAACAAAAATGAGGTACTTACTTACTTAGGTCCCGGCCATCCTCGTGGGACGTTTTGGGGCCACTCCTCTTGCTAGCTCATGCGTAAGGGCTCGGTATATTGCTCTATCTGGTGCGATACGTGACAACTGGGCTATGTTGACATTGTCAAAGTGGAAGTTCTCCATCCATCGTTTTCGTGGTCTGCCTCGTGGACGAAGGCCATGGAGGGATCCTTCAAGGGCGATTTTCGGGAGGTGGCTTGGCTTCATTCGCTTGACTTGGCCGAACCAGCAAAGTTGTTGCTCCTTGATTTTACTTAGAATGATTTCAGTGGATTGGAGCCTTTGGTGTCCACATTTGTGATTCGGTCAGTGTATTTGATTCTAGCAATGCGACGGAGGCATCTCATCTCAAAAGCTAGAAGTTTTCTTTCGTCTTCGGTTTTCAGAGTCCATGTTTCGCATCCATAAATAACCATGGGGATTACTAAACTGTTAAATAGGCGCATTTTGAGTTTATTGGCTAGGTGATTGCTTTTCCAGAGGTTGGCTAGTCTTCGGAAGCTAGAGCTAGCAAGTGAAAGTCGACGTTTCACGTCAGAGCTATGGCAGTTATCTGAGGAGAGTAGGCTACCAAGGTACAGGATATGGTCAACCGTTTCAACCTGTCTTCCACCTATGGTGATAATGGGCGGGTTGTCTAGTTTATGTCTCGAAGTTACCATGACTTTGGTCTTGCTGGCATTGATCTCCATCTCAAACGGCTTTGTAGTATCTTAGAGTTTATCAGCTTGTGCCTGAAGTTCTTGTGTAGAGTTGGCTAGCTCAACAATATCATCAGCGTAGGCATGATTGTCTATCAGCTGCCCTACTATTGTTGCGACATTTAGAAAGAGGTTGAAAAGATGTGGTGATATGATGCAACCCCGGAGTAGTCCTGACGAAGTTATAAACTCTTCTGACAGCCTCTCGGAACTGGTCGTACAGACTCTTGATTACTTGGACTTTTCATAAGGGATCCCGTAGTGAAGGAGGATTTCCAGAGTCCTTCGCGCCATATCAGGTCAAATGCCTGACGGAAATCAACGAATAGTTGGTAGAGTTCTTGGTTGAATTCGATGTATCGGTCCAGTGTTCGAACGACGAATATCTGATCGATCGTGGATCTTCCAGCGCGGAAGCCGGCCTGATATTCTCCAATGGTAAAGGAAAAGAAATTTTTTGCTTGTAAGCGTCGGAGTAGGACTTTTGTCAGGACACGTACCTGATGGCTCGTGAGGCTGATCGGACGGTAGTTTCCGCACTCTTTCTTTGACCCCTTTTTCTGAATAGGTACAATGGCAGCCTTGCACAACTGAAGGGGTACGTGGCCGGTTTCCCACACCCACAGACACAATGGCGTAGTACAGATCAGTTACATCATCCGATCCGATGTTAATGAGTGCAGCGGTGACTCCGTCTGGGCCAGGGGCTTTACCTTGTTTAAGCGACTTGATTGCTGATTCGGTTTCTGACTTGAGTGGGGGTGGTGGTCTGAGTTCTTGGTCGGGTATGGGGAAGCGGGTTATTATTTCAGGATCTGCAGCTACTGGTGGATTCAGTTTATCGTTAAAGAATTCTTTCCATCTTCCAAGTTTCATCTTTGAATCGCTAATCTCATTTCCGTCTTTGTCCAGGATCACTAATGTTTGCGGCTCTTTTTTCCGGCTTAACTCGCGTACCATTCTGAAAACTGCTCCGCTGTTCCCCTTTTTGAACAGTACTTCGCAGTCTTCGCATTTCTTCCGCAGGTGGTTACGTAGTGGCTTTCTGATCTCTCGCTCTACTCTTCTCTTGAGGAGCTTGTCAGTATCCCGGCTGTGACGGTCGGATTTATTAAAAAAAAATCACTTATCCTCGCATAGCGCAATGATCTCATCTGTGATCCATGGTTTTTCATTGGGAGTTTTTCGTCCGAGGACGTTGTTCGCTGTCTCAATGATTGCTGATGTGGCCTGCTCGGTGTCTATCTCATTAGCGGTGGTCAAGGGAGAGTGATTTGCCAGGATCTCTCGAAATTTTTCAGATAGAGTGGAAGTGTAGGTCTGCCTTTTTTCGGCATCCTGCAGCAGATCCACCCGGAATCTTGGAATTTTTGTTGCTTTTTGCAATTTTCTTATTCTTAGCTTGAACCTTGACATCAGGAGAGTGTGGTCAGAGTCGAAGTCTGCTCCAAGTAATGCTACTGTGTCAAGTACGGAAGACTTCCAGTGCTTCGATATCAGGATATAATCAATCATGTTTTCGGTTTTACCGTCATGGGATCTGCAGGTCACTTTACGTCGATGGCGGTGTTTGAACATTGTATTCGTTACGAATAACTCGTTTTCTCGGCAGAAGTCTAGCAATCGTTCGCCTCTTGCATTGAGTTTACCATGACCAAAAGGCCCCATTATATCGGACCGACCGGTATTATCCGTACTTACTATAGCGCTAAAGTCCCCCATGACAATCAGTACGTCTTTCTTATGGATTTGGTTGATGATGCTTTGTAGTGTGAAATAGAATTCATCACATTCTTCCTCACGTGTGGTGGAGTCTGGGGCATAGGCTTGGACGACAAAGATATTCTTGGCAGCTCTCTTCAGTCGTAAGACGGTTATTCTTTCTGAGACTGGGGTGAAAGAGATTAGAGTTTTTTTGGCAGTTGGTGATATGAAGAATCCTACACCTTGTCAATGAACTCCATCCTTGCGGCCGGAAAACAAGAGGGAGGCTCCAGAGAGGTTTTCCTCACTTGTTCGGGGGAGGTGCGTCTCGGAGAGGCCGATAACATCTCAATTGTACCTCTGTAGTTTTCTAAGGACAAGATCTAGTTTTCCCGGTCTGGCAAGTGTTCGGATGTTTAGCGTGCAAAAGTGTAGGGTGGATTTTGTCAGAACGGAACAACTGTGTGGATTTTCGCCCCGGTTGGGGGTCATTCTAGGCCTAGCGTCGTCGGCTGCCCCGGACGCGGTAGCATGTAAAATCATATTATCCTCATTCAAAATTGGTTGTTCATCGGTTACCCCGGACGCGGTAGCATGTAAAATCGCATTATCATCATTTAAAATTGGTTTTTCGTCAGTTATCCCGGACACAGTAGCAGATGTTTGCATAATACTGTGCCCTTTTTTCATGATATTCAAGAGAGCTGGTTTCTTGGCTAAATGGGTCGTGGCGGCAAGCCACTCCTCTCCACAACCTTTCAGAGGCCTTTGTCCGTAAATCTGGATCCTCCACCCTTCCGCAGTTGTCCTCCTATAGAGGGTCCTCCCATGATGGTGTTCTGCTTCACCATGGAATTTAACCCAGTGCTGGGAGAAGGTTTGTAAGTAGCGGGACGTGTCCACACGCCGATGGGCCCTGCTAAGTGTACATCCGAGGGGGCTTGTTCCTCCCCCGCCCGTATTTACAGCCCCCGGCGAGGGTGCCCCAGATTCAATTAACGACCCACAGGGACTGGGTCCCCCCTTGGTCCGCGCTTCCTACTCAATGGAGGTACCCCACATATCTGTAGGGTGTTCCCCTATCCGCCACCAGGGGACGTGCTGAGTGGCTTTGGGGAGGCCCCCTACTGAGAAATCTCAGCAGGTACTCAGTAGGTATCATTTAAAAATGATAGCCCTCTATCCCCCCCCTATAGGCAATAAATACAATTTCTTATGAATCATATTTTTGGTGTAACTTCCGTTTCAATCTTTAATTCCCCAACCTTGTACATAGCTTAGTCTGTACCTAAATTTTGTCTCAATAGAAGGTTTTTTTTTTTGGGGGGGGGGGGTAGAATTTCTTCAGAAAGAAGATTTTATTTTCTTTAATCTATCAGGCGTTCAACAATTGTGCATGAGCATTAAGAAAATCTTTTCTAAAAACAGAAAAAGAAAGCAAAATTCTGCAAACTTACGATTCAGCTGTAGAAACAATCTGTCGACTATCAATTTCAAAATCCAACAGAAGCTGTATACTAGTGAATGCGTTCTATTCAACTTAAAAATACAATTCTTGACTATGAATGATGTAAAAAAATAGCAATTGGGAAGCTGCATTCGAAATGATTTAAGCTCATTTCATAAAGACGATACGATTTTTGTCAACATATGAAGAACTGTATATGTTGTAATTGCATCTGTCTGGTTTTTATGCAAAGTAACAAAAGAAACGAAAATTAACGAACAAGATACGAATTATGGTATGCAAAGTAATATTTGGCAGGGGAAGTCACTGGTGATAAATCGCTAGGGGTTGCACCGTGATTAGGTGATTTTTGGGAATTCGGGGAACCAAATTTGTTTTTCGGGGTGACGCATAGATTTTTGGGGAAATACCCGAAAATTAAGGTATAGTTCAAGCCCTACTTGATTTCTAATCAGGAAAATCGAAATACTAAACCACACGAGAAAGAAAAGCTCCGACTTTGCGGTTGACGCAATAAAGAATTGCCGCAAAATTAATAGAAAGTACCCCAAACGCCACCACTTCTGCCGGCGGCGGCGCGTCTGCAGTGCGCCGGCGGGGTAGTGACACTTCAGCGGTGGTCAACTGAGCCTCTCGTTGGTGGCATTCGATCGATCCCCGGTGCGGCACCGGTGTCTAATTTTAAATCTCTTTTGTATTGAGTCTTTGAAAAATGAGGAGCAAACCGTTCGATGAAAGCATGATTTTGTGAATAACAAGAAACCCAGTAATCCCTATTTGCCAATGTACTAGATACTTTTCTCGAAAGCTCATGCTCAGTTTAGGGAAAAGTTTATAAATAGTTTGCGTATTCTAATGACAACGTTCCACTGGTTTCACATCAGTCGTCTAGGGTCGTAACTTTACGTCTATATTGAAATCTACCTAAATCGAAACATTTTGCTCTACATCAAAAACTCTACTGGCAGCGTCTCTAGTTAATCCGAGTGGCCCAATAATTGCATGCTTTGATTTTGTGTTTTGCCTTCCTGGCCTGGATTAGTGGGGGGGGGGGGGTCAGTCTTGTTTTGGTTCTAGCCATTAGAATTGTTGATAAATTGGGTTTTGCGTTATTAATTGGGGGCAAGCCCGACTTGTTTTGACAGTGTCTAGTTTTTGTGTGTTTTGTGTTGTGGTTGGAAACCACTGTTTTTTTTTGGGTGGAAAGGTGACGTTTCTATAATCTACCTAACTGAGCCTTTTTTGTTGCATTCGATCGATCCCCACCTGGTCGGCGGCAGTGGAACCGGTTTTTGTTTTTTTTAAATTCTTTTGGTTTTGTTTTGAATTGTTTTTTTTTGAAAAATGAGTTTTTGCATCAATTACATTCGAAATTTCATTTTTACTTTTTGGGTGAAAAAAACCAAATAGTTTTGCGTATTCTTTTTACAAAACTGAGTAAGTAACTTTATTTTTGCTTTTCTTTTTTTTTATTTTAGTTTTAAATCGAAAAGCCACCATTTTTTTTGGGTCTCTTTTAATCAGAGTGGCCCAAGAGGCATGTTTTTATCTTTGTGTTTGTAATAGAAAAGTTATTTGCCAATTTACCTGAGGCGATTGCTGATGCTTTTGTGTTTGATTGTTGTCTTATATTTATTGTGTTTGTTTTAGCATCCTGGCCTAGACAGAGTTCCAACTACCGAATTACTAGCCATTCTTCACTAGCCATTCAAGCTATTCTACACATGGTAGCCATCAGTTGTGGATCCAGGGGGCGCGGGGGCGCCCCTTCCCTGACGTAGTGGCAGATTTGTGGTTGGAACCGCTTGCTCTGGTTTGGGTTGGGACGAAAGTTTTTTTGTAATTGGTTTTTAATAGTTGAGATTATAATAGGTTTTTAATTATTGAAAACTGTTACTTTTTGCAAACAAGTTTGAAACAAGGTTTCAGTTACTTTGTGCGGTCTCTGTTAGATTTTACTAATTCCGCATACCGCTAAAAAGTATTTATTTAAATTTAGGTTTACCAAGGGAATATGTCCATATTACCACAAAAGCCAATTGAGAGGCGAAAATCTTCGTTTCGTAATAACAAGGAGGAGAAATTTGAAATCCTAACTTCTTTAGGCTGTCGAAATTATATTCCAGGATTTTGCTGTCACAATGGGGCTGAAAAGCCAAATATTTACTTCTTTTTACTGTGAAAAATTTGTGTTCGAGTCTTGCTATGGCACTGAGGCGAAGAAATTGATATCATTGCTTTTTTGGTTGTCTGTTTTCGTTTTTAGGGTTTGCTATTTTTGCAAAGAGGGGTGGTTTTACAACATTGTTGTTTTTTTAGAGGATTTCTATGATAGAAAGTAAATATATGAGAAGTACAAAAATTATTAATTTAAGTTTTGGATTTTGGTGAGCAAATGGTTGCCACTTTACTGCCTATTTTCATTTAATTATAGGTCTGCATTATAGGACACATCACCTTCTCTGTTGATCCTAAAACATTAAAATAAAGGGCAAACTCTTTAGAAGTTTAATAAAGGTTTGTATAAGTATATACTTAAAACTAAGTATATGAGTCGAAATACTCCTTCAAAGGTCGGAGTAATGATTTAAGAAGAATAGATTTTCTAAAATATGTTTATATAAGAAGGCAATTATGTTGTTGTTGTTTTTTATCTAGCTGGTATAGATGGGCCTCTGAATTTTCAGTTTGAATCAATGGAATGGTTTCGACTTTTTTTTCAAACACTTACTAAAAATGTTGATAAAAAGTGGAAATTCCCAAACTTGAGTTAACAACGGAAACGGAATGCAACTACAATATTACTTCAGAATTTCTCACCTTCTCAATACCAACCAGTCACAAAATATAGTTATATTTTTTTTTATAGTGGTTGCATGTATTTGTCCTTAAAATTGTATAAACTACTATATATACCGCTGAGGATTTTTATACTTATTTTGATACATGCCATCCAATCATATTTCCACGATTAGTTGTTCATAAGTCCATATTTTTAGAGGGACAATTCTCTTAGTTAATGCTATATCTGGGTCAAATTTAAAATTATTATTTTTGTGCTCAACAGACAAACCGAGATTTTAAACTACTACTACTACTACTAACAACTCACCGCAGCACCAAGCCGCCTGAGGCCAACACAGCTACGCACGCTCCTACTCCATCCCAATCTATTCCGAGCCTCCCTTCTTACGCCCGCCCAGGAAGTTATCATTTCCTCTAAATCTTTCTTTATGACGTCCTCCCACCCCAGACGACGACGACCTGCTTTCCGTTTAGCCCTAGACGGTTGGCCAAAAAGAACAATCTTCGGCAATCTGTCATCCTTCATCCGCACAACGTACCCTAGCCCCCTCAACCTTTCTTTCATTATAGCCCTAGAGAGAGCGGTATTGAACCACATTTTTGGTATAGCCTATTGTTTGAAATACGGTCAGTCAGCCGTGTACCCAGAACAATCCTTAAGCAATTTCTCTGGAAAACATCTAGCAAATCTTCATCCGCTTTTCGGAGCACCCATCCTTCAGAGCCATATTTGACCACTGTCATCACTGTAGCTTCTAATATTCTAATCTTGGTTTGCAGACTTATCTTCCTATTTTTCCAAACTTTTTTTTAACTGTGAAAAAAACCCTGAATCTTCACTGCTCCAACCATTTTTACTAATAATACTACCAAGGTAAGTGAAGCTGTCCACCTGATCAGTCTTTTCATTACCAACTTCACCTTTTCATCTTCACTTATTCCTAGCCTTAGTGACTTAGTCTTTTTAACAGTAATTTTCAAACCTATTCTAGCACCCTGAACTCGCAAAACCTCTAAATTTTCATTTTGCTCACACTTTCATCTAGGATGCTTAAATCAACAGCATAATCTAAGTCCAGGAGACGTTTTCCTCCCCATTTGATTCCGTGGTCTCCCATTGCCTTTCCTGCGCTCCTTAAGACAAAGTCCATCAAAATAATCCATATAAAGGGGGAAAGAACACAACCCTGCTTAACTCCTGATTCAATACAAAACCAGCTGCTTACCTCATTTCCTACCTTAACTGCAGCAGTGTTATTCTCGTCATAGCACTAATCACTTTAATGTATTTGTCTAGTATACCATACAGGGATAAAACCTTTACTAAAGCACTTCTATCAACAGAATCGAACGCTCGCTCATAATCTATAAAACTGAGGACCAAAGGTGTTTGAAAACTCAGGCACTTCTCAATTATTAACCCAAGAGTGAAAATTAGGTCGACACATCCTCTACCTTTTCTAAAACCGCACTGTTCGTCTCTTAAAACTTTGTCTACGACATCTCTCAGTCTAAAAAGTATCATATTATTAAGTAATTTACTACCTACAGAGACCAGACTAATCCCTCGATAGTTACCACACTCACTTTTATCACCTTTCTTAAAAAGTGGCTTAATTAAAGTTTTCCTAAAATAGTTAGGTACTTCCCCTTTTTCAAAAATCATATTCATAATCTTCAGTAACTTATTTCTAACCTCAGAGCCACCATATCTTAGAAAATCATTTACCATCCTATCAGCACCTGGAGCCTTATTATTTTTTAGTCCTTTTAGTACTGTCTCTAATTCCTCCTCACAAAACAAATCTTCCTTCACATCCAAGGTATCACAGACTTTTTCATTTTCCTCTATATCTCTTCCTTCAACTCTATCTCGGTTAAGCAAATTCTTAAAATGTTCGGCCCATCTCTCTTTAGTTTTCACCTTATCGCTAATTGCGGCCTCATTCCTATCTTTAACTGGGCCAAGTCCGCATTGACTACTCCCTCTAAATCTGTTAACATGCCAGTACAATATTTTACTGATATACCGTCTAGCTGCATCTTCCAGATCCTCGGTAATTTTATCCATGGCCTCTATTTCACACCTCCTTAGTTCATATTTTAATGCTTTCTCCACTTTCTTTACATTTCTTGTGTTTTCATATTATCTATCATATTTCTCTCAATTTTCTCTCCAATTCTTATCCTGGAGTGTACCAACATCATAACTTCCCGGGAGGCAGTTACCCTTCCGATATTTCAGCTTTAAATTAACCCTTGACACTACTAGATGGTGATCTTTACTCTTAACATCAATAACGGAATTTTTGTTTGAATTGAATATCTGAAAATCTCAAGATTAAAAAAAAAATAGAAATCTACCTCAGCTTGTAACCCTGAGAATTTAAATCCCCAATCTATACCTATCAAAAACGAAAATAAACAAACACATAATTAGTTGTTTTTTAAGGAGTATTTCTACCCAATGTTCACCGAAATATTGAGGTAGACATCGACCGTGAAATAGATAGATATGGTGGGAGTGGAAATAGAGAAATATACTTTTTCTTATAAAATCATGAAGTCTGTAATTTAAGAAAAATATATCGAGCTATAAAAAGTGGAAAGATATGCTAAGTTGTTATGAAAATTAAGTAGGGAAGCTTCTCTAATTTCTACCGGGACAAGATTACAGCCAATCAGGGAGTTAGATTACTGCCGGGTGTTGCATCACCAGACTCCCTGGAATTTCAGGACTGAATTTTACGTAGCTGCTATGACACAATTTCACCTCGTGAACATTCCTTATAATGTTTGCGCTTCAAACCTGAGATAACAGTTCATTTGAGAGCATGTGTTTGATGCTTTTGTATCTCAGTCAATAAATTGAATTTGATTATCAGTTGAATCAATATAATAAAGAAACTTCAAAGATGTATGGTGTTCCCGATTGTTAATTCATTGGTTTAAAGAAGTCGGCTTGCGGTATAATTTTCGAATGCGCATTTTTATTGTTGGCTACAGATCATAGTGAAGTCTCTTGCTATCACTGGCACATCAACTATAATATGTATGCTTACAATAGAACAAGTGGAGTAAGACATTACGGATTATAAGCAAACTAGGCTTATATGATAGAGTGATCCCACCATTTCTGTGAAGGAGAGAGGGATCTATCCACGGTACAACAGAAAGTTGGAGAAATATGTAGTTTTCTCGGTGTGACAGCACTATACGTGAAAGGCAATGTACCCACTGATAAACTTTTAATTGTCAAATGCAAATCGGATATTCCATTATTCAATTTGGAAGATTTTAATTGCGAGATATTTCCGAATAAAATACACAATCCTGAGGATGGAGTTCGATTTTTTAGCAGCTGGGTTCCGATAGATATTCCTTCTGGGGATGCATGTATAAGATATCCCAGGAAGAGGAACAACAACAAAATCCATTATATAAATTTGTATCACGCCAAGTGGGTGTCGAATGATGTATTCTTATAATGTATGACGAGGTTGTTAATAGTTGTGTATACCCCAAGTCGATATTGTACATATACATAGACTTCAAAGTGCTTTAAATGCAATAGCGAATTATATTGAGGACAATAAGTTTTATCGGTAATTGAATGAATACGTGTATTTTATGATTGTTGTAATTATGCTCATACACAATTAAATTGTTTCGAAATCGAAAATGTTCCCTTTCTTTTTGTTAGTTTTGTTTATGTAGATTATCGAATATTCTTGAAGTAGAACTTTCATAGGTGTGAAACAGAGCTAGATATTATTCATATTTTTAATTGAATTGTATGAAAGGGATAAAAAGAGTTAAAAGCGCGTACCAGTTAAGGTAAGTCTGAGAGGATGGTAAGTCTTAGGGAACTTGACATAAATGCTAGAATAACATCACTGGTATCAATCAGAGGCAACGCTGTAGAGTTGCCTATAGTAAAGGTCATATGGCTCCAATGTTTTCTTATTTATTATTTATTATTTTTTCCCCAGAGGCACTTCATACGGACGGGGTCGTCATAGAAACTTCAAAGGGTGCTCATTCGATTGGAAATCGAGAGTTCTAGTTCCTTTTTATTAGTCGAAAATGATTTGAGGGCAACTAGCCCCCCCCCACGCCCATCCTTCCCTCAAATACATCCAATCAAAATTTTGAGATAGACATTTTGTTCAGCGTAGTTGATTTCCAGATAGAAAACATGTTTTTGAGGAGGACACTCCCCCGACACCCTCAGGGCAAGAGTTTTAATTTATGCCCTGGGGGCATAAAAGGTTTTTATAGAAGGTGTTGTCGTAGAAACTTCAAAACAGGCTCATTCGATAGGAAATTCAAAGGGCTAGCGCCCTTTCTAATAGTCAAAAGTGATTGGAGGGCAACTAGCCCCTCCCACGCCATCATTTCCCCAAACACATCAAATCAAAATTTTGAGATAGCCATTTTGTTCAGCGTAGTTGATTTCCTGATAGAAAATATATTTTTGAGGAGGATACTCCCTCACAACCCTTAGGGCAAAGGTTTTAAGTTATGCCCTGGGGGCATATAAGGTTTTTATAGAAGGCGTTGTCGTAGAAACTTCAAAAAGTCTCGATTGGAAATTCAAAAGGCTAGTGCCATTTTTAATAGTCGAAAGTGATTGGAGGGCAACTAGCTCCCCCGCCGCGCCCATTATTCCCCCAAACACATCCAATCAAAATTTTGAGACATCCATTTTATTCAGCGTAGTTGATTTTCAGATAGAAAATATGTTTTTGAGGAGGACACTCCCTCACAGCCCTCCAGGCAAGGGTTTCAAGTTATACCCTGGGGCATATAAGGTTTTTATAGAAGGCAGTGTCGTAGAAACTTCAAAAAAGGTTCATTCGATTGGAAATTCAAAGGGCTAGTGCCCTTTTTAATAGTCGAAAATGATTTGAGGGAAACTAGCCCCCCTCTCACGCCCACACTTTTTTTCCCAAACACATCCAATCAAAATTTTGAGACAGCCATTTTATTCAACGTAGTTTTAAGTTCTGGAAATTAGGTCTTTGAGGACGACGACTCCCCCACAGCGCTCTGGGCAAGGGTTGTAAGTTATTCCCTGGGGGCATATAGTTTTTGTATAGAGAAAGTTGTCGTATAAACTTCAGAGAGGGCTCATTTGATTGGAAATTGAAAGTTCTATTTCACTTTTTAATTGTCAAAAGATATTGGAGGGTAACCAGCTTCTCTCCACCTAAACCCTATTTTCCCAAATGCATCCAATAAAAATTTTAAGATAGCTATTTTTTAAAAATAGTTCAAAGATTATGTAACAAAAATTCCGGTGTTGACACAACCCACCAGGGCCCGGGGGCAGGCGTTATAAGTTATACCCTGGGGGCATATATGGGTCTTATGGAAGGGATGCTTGCATTAGCTTCAAAGAGGTATCATTTGATTGGAAATTAAAAGTTCTAGTTCACTTTTTAAGAGTCAAAAGAGATTGGAGGGTACCTTGCCCCCCCATCCACGCCCTTTTTCTCCTCAAACCAATCCGATAAGAACTTTGAGATAGCTTTTTTTTAAATAGTTCAAAAACCATATAACGAAGACTCATGGGCCAATACAACCCCCCAGGGCCTGAGGGCAGGTGTTGTGATTTATGCCCTTGAGGAATATATGGTTCTTATTTAAGGGATGCTCGTAAAAAATTCAGAGATGGCTCATTTTATTGGAAATTGAAAGTTCTAGTTAAGTTTTTTCGAGTCAAAAGATATTGGAGGGCAACTAGCCCCCCACGCCCCTTTTCCCCACATGCATCCAATAAAAATTTTGGGATAGGCATTAAGTTAAAAAAATTTTAGCAATCAATATCATTATACATCAAATATTCAATTTGATGTTGTTAATACTTTCCAAGACTGATCAAGACGCATATAGTATTCAGTAAAGCGCCAATGACGCAGTAGGTTTTAGACGTTTACAGTGAAAGAAGAAGGTCATACCCAAACTCTTGTTTGTGGTGATTTTTTGTTTGTTTTAAGCTTAATTTGCATATTCAATTTAAGTTTCACTCACTTTAAGATTTATTTATTAATTTACATTAATATCTATTGTATGCTTGTTTGCATTGATTGTTTGTTTAATTTCTGTTCGTTTTAAGTTTCATTTATACTTCAATAGGAAAATATTTTTTTCGTCTTAAGCTTGATTTTCATATTCAATCTAAGCATTACTCGCTTTAAGATCTATTTTTTCATTTATATCATTACTTGTTGTATGTTTTTGCAATGATTGTTTATTTAATTTCTGTTCGTTTTGGGTTTCATTTGTTCTTTAATAGTAATTTCTGGTCGTTTTGAGTTTGAATTTTAAAAGGTATTTGTATCTGCTGAGCTTAAGTTTAAAATAGCCTTAACTTTCCATTGAAAAACTTATTTTTTCGGAAAGTTTTTCTTTTTTTTTTTTTTTAAATTAATCTATGGAAACGGTTAGCGATGTCAAGGAGATTTTATGACTTAACGCTAAAAAGTTGAAAGTAATAGAGCCGTAGGCACCAAAAAAGATTACATGGCATGGCAAAGCTTTACTTCTCGGCTGTGGTCGTTATAATAGACAAGTACACAATATGGGATGTGGGCGATATAATTTTACTTCTCGACTTTGTTCTGTATAATACAGAAGTACCATTTGGGCAGTATTGTCATTGTAAAATATTCTTCAATATTCTAGTATACTAAAAAGTTGATACTAATAAAGATGTAGATGCCCAGAAATGAATTTTAATACAGAAATTCAGAACAATCCTTAGAAATCAACTGCGAGATGATTATGGGTATGAACCATCAAGGACCGCAAGCACCAATGACCCTAACCATCAAGGACCTCAACTTCCAAGGGACCCTTCTCCCCAACCACCAAGGCCCCCCTCTAAATTATTGAGGTCACCCTTAAAATGCATCTGATTTTATTAATAACATTTGATTTTTTAATAAAGTTGGGTTTTAGTTTTCAGAAATATGATCATCCACATTTAAAATATATGTGATTTTATTAATAAGGTTGGGTTTTAATTTCCAGAAATAAGAACATCAATGTTTAAAATACATCTGATTTTATTAATAATATTTGGTTTTTTTAACAATTGGGTACATTTTCGCATATTTTTTAATAAAGTTGGGTTTTAGTTTTGAGAATATATGAACATCCCAGTTTTAAAATACATCTGATTTTATTAATAACCTTTGATTTTTTTAAATAAAGTTGGGTTTTAGTTTCAAGAAATACGAACATCCACGTTTAAAATACATATGATTTTATTAATAATATTTTGATTTTTTTTAATAAAGTTGGTTTTAGTTTTCAGAAATAAGAACGTCCACGTTTAAAATACATCTGGTTTTATTAATATATTTTATTTTCTAATAAAGTTGGGTTTTAATTTCCAGATATAAGAACATCAATGTTTAAAATACGTCGGATTTCATTAATAATATTTGATCTTTTTTAATAATTGGGTACATTTTTGCATATTATTTTAATAAAGTTGGGTTTTAGTTTTCAGAAATATGAACATCCCAAATTAAAATACATCTGATATTAATAATAACATTTGATTTTTTTAATAAAGTTGGATTTTAGTTTCAAGAAATACGAACATCCACGCTTAAAATACATATGATTTCATTAATAACATTTGATACTTAATAAAATTGGGTTTTAGTTTTCGGAAATAAGAACACCCTCGTTTAAAATGCATTTGATTCTGTTAATTATAATTGCTTTTTAATAAATTTAGGTTTTAGTTTTCAAAAATATGAACACCCACGTTTAAAATACATGTGGTTTTATTAATAATATTTGATTGTTTAATAAACTTGGGTTTTAGTTCTTCAGAAATAAGAATATCCACGTTTAAAATACCTGTGATTTTATTAATAAATATTTGATTTTTTTATAAAGTTTGGTTTTAGTTTTCAGAAATAAGAAACACCCACGTTTAAAATACATGTGATTTTATTGATAATATTTGATTTTTTTAATATAGTTGGGTTTTAGTTTTCAGAAATAAGAATGTCCACGTTTAAAATACATCTGGTTTTAGTAATAATATTTGATTTTCTAATAAAGTCGGGACCTCAACATTCAAGGTTCCCCTCTCCCCAACCTCCATGGGGCCCCCTCCGTCCATCTTTTTTGGCCCATCCTCCCCCACTTTTTATACATTTTTTAAGTTTATTTTGTTTGAACTTTTTTATTTTTTTTAACATGATAATTTCATTTCAACTTTTTTTACATGTCTTAGAATGACATAAAACATACTTACAGCATAAAAAATTCACATTTAAGCTTTTTTTTTATTTTTTTAACATGATAATTTTATTTCAACTTTTTTTTACATGCCTTAGAATGACATTAAACATACTTAAAGCATAAAAAATTCATATTTAAGCTAGATTTCTTAACGTTTGTAGATGTGTGTTGTCTGAAACCTGTGATTTCGGGTGCTTGGTTTACTATTTCGCACTTTTCTGACCTAGGTTTCTTAGCCTGTCGTAGGTGTGTTTTGTCTGAAACCTATGATTTGGGATGTTTGGTTTACTATTTTAGAATTTTCTTAGCTAGGTTTCTTAACCTTTCATAGGTGTGTGTTGCATGAAACTTATGATCTGGGATGTCTAGTTTGATATTTTGGACTTTTTTGAGCTTGATTTACTAGCCTTTCGTAGGTGTATGTTGTCTGAAACCTATGATTTGGGTTTTTTTGGTTTACTATTTCGAACTTTTCTGAGCTAGGTATCATAGCCGTTTATAGGTGTATGTTGTATGAAGCCCTTTGATTAACTTTAATATTTTGTTGGGGGTGTGGGATGATCCAAGGCATCATTGAGTACATTTTTGCATTTTTTTTTTTTTGACAAAGTTGGGTTTTAGTTTTCAGAAATATGAACATCCCAGTTTAAAATACATCTGATTTTATTAATAACATTTGATTTTTCTAATAAAGTTGGGTTTTAGTTTCAAAAAATACGAACATCCTCGTTTAAAATACATATGATTTTATGAATAATATTTGATATTTTAATAAAGTTGGGTTTTAGTTTTCGGAAATAAGAACACCCACGTTTAATATACATGTGATTCTATTAATAATGATAATTGATTTTTTAATAAAGTTAGTTTTAGTTTTCAGAAATAAGAACACCCATGTTTAAAATACTTGGGATTTTATTAATAAATTTGATTTTTTTAATAAAGTTGCGTTTTGGTTTTCAGAAATAAGAACGTACACATTTAAAAATATATCTGGTTTTATTAATAATATTTGATTTTCTAATAAAGTCGTGTTTTAATTTTCACAAATAAGAACATTCATGTTTAAAATACATCTGACTTTATTAATAATATTTGATTTTTTTTGATAGTTGGGTACATTTTTGCATATTTTCTTAATAAAGTTGGGTTTTAGTTTCAGAAATAAGAATGCTCAAGTTTAAAATACATGTGATTTTATTAATAGTATTTCATTTTTTTAATAAAGTTTGGTTTTAGTTAGCAGAAATAAGAACGTCCACGTTTAAAATACATCTGCTTTATTAATTATATTTGATTTTTTAATAAAGTTGGGTTTTAGTTTTCAGAAATAAGAACCTCCACGTTTAAAATACATCTGGTTTTATTAATAATATTTGATTTTTTAATAAAGTTGGGTTTTAGTTTTCAGAAATAAGAACACCCGCGTTTAAAATACATTTGATTTTATTAATAGTACTTGATTTTCTAATAAAGTTGGGTTTTAGTTTCAGAAATAAGAATACTCACGTTTAAAATACGTGTGATTTTATTAATAGTATTTCCTTTTTTTTACTAAAGTTGGGTTTTAGTTTTCAGAAATAAGAACGTCCACGTTATAATACATTTGGTTTTATTAGTTATATTTGATTTTTTAATAAAGTTGGGTTTTACTTTTCAGAAATAAGAACATCCGCGTTTAAAATACATGTGATTTTATTAATAATATTTTATTTTCTAATAAAGTTGGGAATTACTTTTCAGAAATAAAAACATCCCCGTTCAAAATAAATCTGATTTTTTTTAACAATATTTGATTTTCTAATAAAGTTGGATTTTAGTTTTCAGAAATAAGAAACATACATGTTTAAAATACATCTGATTTTATTAATAATATTTGATTTTTTTTTTTAATAAATTTGGGTTTTAATTTTCAGAAATAGGAACATCCCCCGTTTAAAATACTTCTGATTCTATTAATAATATTTGATTTTTTTAATAAAGTTGGGTCTTAGTTTTCAGAAATATGAACAACCACGTTTAAAATACAAGTGATTTTATTAAATACTTGATTTTTTTTAATAAAGTTGGGTTTTAGTTTTCAGAAATATCAACACCCCCTTTTTAAAATGCATCTGATTTTTATTAATAATATTTGATATTTAATAAAGTTGGGTTTGAGTTTTCGGAAATAAGAACATCCAAGTTTAAAACACATATGATTTTATTAATAATACTTGATTTTTTAATAAAGTTGGGTTTTAGTTTTCAGAAATAAGAACACCCACGTTTAAAATACATGTGATTTTATTAATAATATTTGATTTTCTAATAAAGTTGGATTTTAGTTTTCAGATATAAGAACATTCACGTTTAAAATACATCTTGTTTTATTAGTAATGTTTGATTTTCTAATCAAGTTGGGTTTTAGTTTTCAGAAATAAGACCTCCATGTTTAAAATACATCTGATTTTATTAATAATATTTTTTTAAATAAAGTTGGGTTTTAGTTTTCAGAAATATGAACACCCCCGTTTTAAAATACATCGGATTTTTATTAATTATATTTGATATTTTAATGAAGTTGGGGTTTAGTTTTCGGAAATAAGAACATCCATGTTTCAAATACATATGATTTTATTAATAATACTTGATTTTTTAATAAAGTTGGGTTTTAGTTTTCAGGAATAAGAACATTCACGTTTAAAATACATCTTCTTTTAATAATAATAATTGATTTTCTAATAAACTTGGGTTTTAGTTTTCAGAAATAAGACCATCCACGTTCAAAATACATCAGATTTTATTATTAATATTCTATTTTGAATAAAGTTGGGTTGTAGTTTTCAGAAATAAGAACAGCCTGAAATTTTCTCAAAGAAAAGAAAAAGTTACAGCTCAATTCTAATTTTTTCCAAAGAAAATAAAAAAGCTTCCACTTCAGTTCTTAATTTCTCAAAGATATACAAAAATTTAAAGTTCTGTTCTAATTTTTTCCGTAGAAGATAGAACAGTTATACTTTGGTTGTGAATATTCTCCATGAAGATAAAAAGTTCCACCTTAATTCTAAATTTTCTCAACGAAGTGAAGAAAAGTTCAAGTTCTCTTCTGAATTTTCTCAGTGAAAAAGAAATAAGTTACAGATCAATTCTAATTATTTCCAAAGAAAATAAAAAGGTTCCACTTCAGTTCTGATTTTTCTCAAAGAGATGAAAAAATCTAAAGTTCTGTTCCAAATTTTTCATAGAAGATAGAAAAAAGTTATACTTAAGTAAAACTTAAAGAGTTTTACTTTAATTCTGAGTTTTCTCAAAGAACTGCAAAAATGTTCAAGTTCTCTTCTGAAGATAAAAAGTTCCACTTTAATTCTGAGTTTTCTCAATAAAGTGAAGAAAAGTTCAAGTTCTTTTCTGATTTGTCTCAAGGAAAAAATAAGTTACAGATCATTATTATAAAAAGGTTCCACTTCAGTTCTGATTTCTTAAAAGAGGTGAAAAAGTTTAAAGTTCTGTTCTAAATTTCTCATAAGAGGTAGAAAAAAGTTATACTTTGATTTTGAATATTCGCCATGAATATAAAGAGCTCCACTTTAATTCTGAGAATTCTCAAAGAAGTGCAAAAATGTTCAAGTTCTCTTCTGAATTTTCTTAAAGAAGAGAAAAAAAGTTAGCTCAATTCTGAATTTTACCAAAGAAGAGAAAAGGGTCTACTTCAGTTCTTAATTTTTGAGACATGAAAAAAAAATTAAAGTTCTTTTCTAAATTTCTCCGTAGAAGATAGAAAAGAAGTTACAGTTGAATTCTGAATATGTTTTAGGAGGAATATTAAGAAAGGAACGTGTATTGAATTTTCAAGGTTAATTTAGACTAGGTTACGTGCGCGCATGTAACCTAGTCTAAATTAAATTTAAAATTAATTTAGAAATAAAGTGGAACTCTTTATCTTCATGGCAAATATTCACAATCAAAGTATAACTTTTTTCTATCTTCTATGAAAAATTTGGAACAGAACTTAAAAATTTTTCTTCTCTTCGAGAAAATCAGAAGTGAAGTGGAACCTTTTTATTTTCTTTGTAAAAAATTAGAATTGATCTGTAGTGTATTTCTTTTTCATTGAGAAAACTCAGAAGAAAACTTGAAAGTTTCTCAACTTCGTTGAGAAACTTTAGAATTAAAGTGGAACTTTTTTATCTTCATGGAGAATATTCACAACCAAAGTATAACTTTTTTCTATCTTCTACGGAAAAATTTGGAATTGAACTTTAATTTTTTTTTTATGTCTTTGAGAATATTAAGAACTGAAGTAAAAACTTTTTTATTTTCTTTGGAAAAAAATAGAATTGAACTGTAACTTTTTTCTATTTTTTTTAGAAAATTTCTAGGTGTTCTTATTTCTGAAAACTAAAACCTAACTTTATTCAAAAATAGAATATTATTAATAAAATCAGATACTTTTTACACGTGGATGTTCTTATTTCTGCAAGCTAAAACTCAACTTTATTAAAAAATCAAATATTATTAATAAAATCAGATTTATTTTAAACTGGGATGTTCATATTTCTGAAAACTAAAACCCAACTTTATTCAAAAATAGAATAATATTTTAAAAAATCAGATGTATTTCAAACGTGGATGTTCTTATTTCTGAAAACTAAAACCCAACTTTATTAAAAAATCAAATATAATTAATAAAATCACATGTATTTTAAACGTGGGTGCTCTTATTTCTGAAAACTAAAACCCAACTTTATTAAAAAACCAAGTATTATTAATAAAATCATTTGTATTTTAAAATTGGATGTTCTTATACCCGAAAACAAAAACCCAACTTTATTAAAAAAATGTTTTTAATAAAATTAGATGTATTTTAAACATGGATGTTCTTATTTCTCGAAACTAAAACCCAATTTTATTAGAAACAAAAAAAATCATATATTTTTGATAAAACAAGATGTATTTTAAACGTGAATTTTCTTATTTCTGAAAACTAAAACCCAACTTTATTAGAAAATCAAATATTATTAATAAAATCACCTATATTTTAAACGCGGGTGTTCTTATTTCTGAAAACTAAAATCCAACTCTATTAAAAAAAATAATTATTATTAATAAAATCATATGTAATTTAAATGTGGATGTTCTTATTTCCGAAAACTAAAACCCAACTTTATTAAAAATCAAATATTATTAATAAGAATCATATTTATTTTAAAACGGGGCTTTTCAGATTTCTGAAAACTAAAACTCAACTTTATTTTAAAAAATCAAGTATTATTAATAAAATCAAATGTATTTTAAACCTAGTTGTTCATATTTCTGAAAACTAAGACCCAACTTTATTTTAAAAAAATCAAATGTTATTAATAAAATCAGCTGTATTTTATACGGGGATGTTTGTATTTCTGAAAATTAAAACCCAACTTTATTGTAAAAATATCAAATATTATTGGTAAAATCAGATGTATTTTAAACATGGATGTTCTTATTTCTGAAAACTGAAACCCAACTTTATTAAAAATCAAGTATTATTAATGAAATCAAATGTATTTTAAACGCGGGTGTTCTTATTTCTGAAAACTAAAACCCAACTTTATTAAAAAATCAAATATTATTAATAAAACCAGATGTATTTTAAACGTGGAGGTTCTTATTTCTGAAAACTAAAACCCAACTTTATTCAAAAAAGTCAAATATTATTAATAAAATCACATATATTTTAAACGCGGGTGTTCTTATTTCTGAAAACTAAAACCCAACTTTATTAAAAATATCAAGTATTATTAATAGAATCACATGTATTTTAAACATGGGTGCTCTAATTTGCGAAAACTAAAGCCCAACTCTATTAGAAAATCAAATTATTAATTGAATATTATGTATTTAAACGTGGATGTTCGTATTTCTTGAAACTAAAACCCAACTTTATTAAAAAAAATCAAATGTTATTAATAAAATCAGATGTATTTTAAACTGGGACGTTCATATTTCTGAAAACTAAAACCCAACTTTATGCAAAAATGGACCCAATTATTAAAAAAAATACTATTCATAAAATCAGATGTATTTTAAACATGGATGTTCTTATTTCTGAAAAATATACATAACTTTATTAGAATATTAAATATTATTAATAAAACCAGATGTATTTTAAACGTGAACGTTCTTATTTCTGAAAACTAAAACCCGACTTTATTAAAAAAAATCAAATATTATTAATAAAATCACATGTATTTTAAACGTGGGGTGTTCTTATACCTGAAAACTAAAACCCAACTTTTTTAAAAAATCAAATATTATTAATAAAACCAGATGTATTTTAAACGTGGAGGTTCTTATTTCTGAAAACTAAAACCCAACTTTATTCAAAAAAAATCAAATATTATTAATAAAATCACATATATTTTAAACGTGGGTGTTCTTATTTCAGAAAACTAAAACCCAACTTTATTAAAAATATCAAGTATTATTAATAGAATCACATGTTTTAAACATGGGTGCTCTAATTTGCGAAAACTAAAAGCCCAACTCTATTAGAAAATCAAATATTATTAATTGAATCATATGTATTTTAAACGTGGATGTTCGTATTTCTTGAAACTAAAACCCAACTTTATTAAAAAAAATCAAATGTTATTAATTAAATCAGATGTATTTTAAAACTGGGACGTTCATATTTCTGAAAACTAAAACCCAACTTTATGCAAAAATGGACCCAATTATTAAAAAAAATACTATTCATAAAACCAGATGTATTTTAAACATGGATGTTCTTATTTCTGAAAAATATACATAACTTTATTAGAATATTAAATATTATTAATAAAACCAGATGTATTTTAAACGTGAACGTTCTTATTTCTGAAAACTAAAACCCGACTTTATTAAAATAAAATCAAATATTATTAATAAAATCACATGTATTTTAAACTTGGGTGTTCTTATTTCCGAACACTAAAACACACTTTAGTAAAATATCAGATATTATTAATAAAATCATATGTATTTGACACTGGGATGTTCATATTTCTGAAAACTAAAACCCAACTTTATTTAAAAAATCAAATGTTATTAATAAAATCAGATGTATTTTAAACATTGGTGTTCTTATTTCTGAAAATTAAAACCTAAATTTATTAGAAAATCAAATACTATTAATAAAACCAGATGTGTTTTAAACGTGGACGCTCTTATTTCTGAAAACTAAAACCCAACTTTATTTTTAAAAAAGTCTAATATTATTAATAAAATCACTTGTGTTTTAACCTGGGTATTCTTATTTCTGAAAACTAAAACCCAATTTTATTAAAAAATCATATATTATTAATAGATTCACATGTATTTTAAACGTGGGTGTTCTTATTTCCGAAAACTAAAACCCAACTTTATTAAAATATAAAATATTATTAATTAAAATCCTAAGTATTTTAAACGTGGATGTTCGCATTTCTTGAAACTAAAACCCAACTTTATTAAAAAAAATCAAATGTTATTAATAAAATCAGATGTATTTTAAACTGGGATGTTCATATTTCTGAAAACTAAAACACAACTTTATTTAAAAAAATGCAATAATGTACCCAATTATTAAAAAAATCAAATACTATTAAAAAAAATCAGATGTATTTTAAACATTGATATTCTTATTTCTGAAAATTAAAAGCCAACTTTATTAATAAAACCACATATATTTTAAACGTGGATGATCATATTTCTTAAAACCAAAACCCAACTTTTTTACAAATTAAATGTTATTAATAAAATCAGATGTATTGAAATCAGAGAATAAAATCTAATGGTGACCTCAATAAGTTGGAGGGGGGCCCTTGGTGGTCAGGGAGAAGGGTCCCTTAGAGGTTGAGGTCTTTGATGGTTAGGGTCATTGGTGCTTGCGGTCCCTGATGGTTCATACCCATAATCATCTCGCTAGTTGAATTCTAAGGATTGTTCTGAATTTCTTTATGAAAATTCATTTCTTGGCATCTACATCTTTATTAGTATCAACTTTCTCGTATACTAGAATGCTAAAGCATACTTTATAATTACAACACTGCTCGAATGTTACTCGTGTATTATACAGAACACAGTCGAGAAGTAAAGTTATATCGCTCACATCCCATATTGTGTACTTGTCTTTTATAACGACCACAGCTGAGAAGTAAAGCTATGTCATGTGATCTATTCTTGGCGCCTACGGCTCTATTAGTTTCAACTTTTTAGCGTTAAGTCATAAAATCTTCTTGACATCGTTAAATGTTTCCATAGATTGATACATGTGATACTATTCTAGCATTTATGTCAAGTTCCCTAAGACTTACCATCCTCTCAGACTTACCTTAACTGGTACGCGCTTTTAACTCTTTTATCGCTTTAATACAATTCAATTAAAAATATGAATAATATTTAGCTCTGTTTCGCCCCTACGAAAGTCTACTTCAAAGAATATTCGATAATCTGCTTTTAAAAAAAAGTCTAACAAAAAGAAAGGGAACATTTTCTATTTTGAAACAATTTATTCGTGTATGAACATAATTACAACAATAATATAATACACGTATTCAATTACTGAGTTAACTTATTGTCCTCAATATACTTCACTATTGCATTTAAAGACTTTGAAATCTATATGTATGTACTACATCGACTTAGGGTATACACAAATTTTAACAACCTCGTCATAATTCATCATTCGACACCCACTCGGTGTGATCCCAATCTATATCACGGGTTTTGTCGTTTTTCTTCTTCCTGGGATATCTTATACATTTATCCCGAGAAGGAATATCTATCGGAACCCATCTGCTAAAATATCGTAATTCATCATCAGGATTGCGTATTTTATTCGGAAATATCTCGCAATTAAAATCTTCCAAATTGAATAATGGAACATCCGATTTGCATTTGACAATTAAAAGTTTATCAGTGGGTACATTGCCTTTCACGTATAGTGCTGTCACACCGAGAAAACTACATGTTTCTCCAACTTTCTGTTGTACCGTGGATAGATCCCTCTCTCCTTCACAGAATGGTGGGATCACTCTATCATATAAGCCTAGTTTGCTTATAATCCGTAATGTCTTACTCCACTGGTCTCTATTGTAAGCATACACATTATAGTTGATGTGCCAGTGATAGCAAGAGACTTCACTATGATCTGTAGCCAACAATAAAAATGCGCATTCGAAAATTATACCGCAAGCCGACTTCTTTAAACCAATGAATTAACAATCGGGAACACCATACATCTTTGAAGTTTCTTTATTATATTGATTAAACTGATAATCAAATTCAATTTATTGACTGAGATACAAAAGCATCAAACACATGCTCTCAAATGAACTGTTATCTCAGGTTTGAAGCGCAAAATTATAAGGAATGTTCACGAGGTGAAATTGTGTCATAGCAGTTACTTAAAATTCAATGCTGAAATTCCAGGGAGTCTGGTGATGTAATACCCGGCAGTAATCTAACTCCCTGATTGGCTGTAATCTTGTCCCGGTAGAAATTAGAGAAGCTTCCCTATTAAAGTAAAGCTATCTATTCTAATTAAATGGCCTTTGTGATTCAGGGGTCATTCTTAAAGAATTGGTGCAAAATTCGAAATTTAGCGTAAAGAGTGTGGTATTGAATAGGGAGAGAGCCTCTCATTTACGTAATAAAAATATACGAATATAGAAGTTCGTTACGTATGTTATTTCCTAAGTTACGTCAGATCAAAATTTCGAGAAAGCCATTTAGCCAAAAAAAAATTAAAATTAATATGCCAATTTCATTTTAATTATTCATGTACGGTGAGCCAAAATCAAAGCTGAATTAATTCAAAAACGTTTAGAAATTAAATAAAAAAACAAGTTTTTTTCAGCTGAAAGTAAGGAGCGACATTAAAACTTGAAACAAACAGAAATTATTCCGTATATGGAAGGGGCTGTCCCCTCCTCAACGCCTTTCTCTTTACGCTAAAGTTTTTTATTGTTTTAACAAATAGAGTTGTGAGAAAGAGTCAAACTTTAGCGAAAAGAGTAAGGCGTTGAGAAGGGGACAGCCCCCTTCATATACGGAATAATTTCTGTTCATTTTAAGTTTTAATGTCGCTCCTTACTTTCAGTTGAAAAAACTTATTTTTTTATTTAATCTAAGAAAAGCAATCACATTGATTTGCAAACGAAAATGTTGCACAAGGAAATCTGCAGTTAGAAGACAAATCAAAATTTACAGTGGAATGAAGGAGCATGTTATTTTAGCATTTGTGAAGGATAAACAGGAAAAAAGGAATTGAATTAATGCCAGAATTTCTTAGTTCTGTTGAAATTACTAATTTGCCTCCTTAAGACTTAAAACTAAAGAATAATATTTTGTTTGTAAGACCAAAAAGGCCTGGAAGAATGTATAAGGTAATGATGAACAAATATGTTGCGCAACGAATTCTATGGGCAGAAGACAAATCGAATTTTAATGGAAAACAGGAAACGTGTTGTTTTAGCGTTTTAGAACATGAAGGAGGAATTGAATTCGCGTCAGAAATTTTTTTTAAACTGAATTGAAATTCCTAATTTGCCAGCCTTTGACTTAAAATTTTACAGAATAACACAATAATCTGCAGTTAAAAGACAAGAACCAGCGAAAATCACAACGAATCTCAGAACAATGCAAATCCTATGGAACGTATGATTCTGAAAAGGATAAAGAGGAAGGACGAATTATATTCATTAGAATTTCTTAATTCAGTTGCAATTGCTGGTTCTTCACCTTATGATTTAAAACTAAAGAATAAAACGGTAATTATACTAAAGCTTAACTCAAGAATCACATATATACAAGCCTGCCGCGTCCCCAGTGCCAGGGCCCAACCGAAGGTCGGGATCTTGGGTATATATATATGTATATATGTATATATATATATATATATATATATATATATATATATATATATATATATATATATATATATATATATATATATATATATATATATATATATATATATTATTATTATTATTATTATTAGTATATATACATAGGTATATTATAATTAGATCTTCACTTCGTTAAATTTTAAAACTATATATTCCTTATATTTCTAGGGTCTCATCAGTTTTAACTATCTTTATAAAATCCCTTCCACCCCTCCCCCCCCCCCCGAAACATTTTGGCTAATGACTCCTCTGATCTTCAGTATAGGTTTTCGAAAGTAACGATTTTAATAGTGTACCATTCAGCTCTCTTATCTGTTCCATTCCGAAGATGAGAAAAGATAAAGTGTATTTTAAAGCTGAAAATACGGCCATGAACACAAAACAAGCTCAAATATCATAAAATTACATCAGCGACATCAAAAAACTCTTAAATTGAATACTAGATTTGCCTACGACAAGAACTTAATGCTATGAAATACGGTTATGTACAAAAGGAACAAAAAAGCACAAATATAATAAACGTACATCAGCAATTATCAGAAAACTCTTAAATTGAACACTACATTTACCTAAAGCTAGGACTTAATACTTAATACTGGAAAATACAGTCATGTACACAAGGAACAAAGAAACGCAACATAATAAACGCACATCAACAATCATCAGAAAACACTTAATTGAAATGATACATTCACTTAATACTAGGGTTTTATTTTATTAAACATAGTCTCCAGATATGTAGCCTAAGTATCAACTCAGTCTTTCCAAATATCCTTTCCCTCGCCGTAGAGAGACCCTGACACCGGCTCAAGCAATGTAACAAATCATCCTCCTTAACTTTGCAAAGCGGCCAAGTATACCTGTCTTCATTGCAACATGTTTCTTTTGAATGTCTTTTAAATCTTGCGCTAATTGGAAGGCTATTAGGCCTGAGCTGTATCCACAAAATCAAGTATCTAGCTGGTGAATTCAGCTTAAGGTAGAACTCTTGCCCATAAACTACCTCGACATCCTTATAAAATTTAACGTTTCCGCTTTCTTTACCTCCTCACTCCATTTCTGGATCATTTGATTTTCTAGTACGATCTTAATCTCACTCTCCCAATTTGCATTTGTACCCATTGGTTCTCTACCTTCATCCCAAAACAAAAAAAAAATGTTGTTTTATCCCAAATGTCTTTTATTTTTAGTGGCCATGATTTTTTCCTGCAGGAGTGAATCTTTGTAAGCTGCTTTAAGCAACCTATCACTTGGCAACTGAACAACTCTCAACCAAAATTTGATCGTTGAGTCTAGTCTGTAACGTATTAGTCGCCATAGACCTACATCACCATTTAAAAACTGGGAATGAGTCGTTCCCATTACATTATCCCGGAAATTTGAGTTCCTATTCAATTCACTGTTGGAGCCCATTTTTTCTAAAAGTTCAACCATGTCATTAATAAAAAAGACCAAAAGTCGATGTGACAAGACGCTCACCTGCTTTACTCCTTTTTAACTTTAAAAGGCCTCAAAAGTCATGACCCAAGTATTCACTCTTACTATCGCATTAGTTTCAAAATACGTATTTACAAACAAACGAATAAAACAAGGAGATAACCCCACATCTTTGAGGCTTTTTTTTGTGCTGAATTCTATTAACGTTATAAAACGCTTTTTTTAACTCCAAAAATGAAACATATAACTTATTTTTTCGTGATCCATACTCATTTATAACAATTAGTATCCATAGTACTATAATTTTTTCTAAAATCCCCCTGTTCTTGTTTCATGACTTAAAAACCCTCTTTTGAGATGACACCCAAAATCGACACCTTTCAATTTTGTTTTCAAGCTTGCCGCTATTCGTGCCGATTCACTGAAAGTACTCGGCAATTAACATTAGATGTCATGTAGTCCCGCATTCCCCTTTATGCGACGCATCGTTCTATTTACATAGACAGCTGTCTTTTCTAAGATTATAAATTGTACTAGCCTTACTAAATTATGCCAAGCATGGCAACAAATAATTCTAGCTTCTTTTTTTAGACTCAAAACGCAGTGTATGAAATCGTTTCGGAACTGAACACAAGGCAAGACATCATTGATGACCGACTTAACCGTTTCGAAGAAAAGCTTCAGGCGATGTTAGAAAACTCTTGAACTCTTGAAAAGATCTTCATGATAATTTATTAAGGCCTCGACATAGTTGTGAAGATAAAAATAACAAATTTTTGCGTCCAGACGCTGCAATCACCTATCCTCCAGTAGCTCATGTTCATCAAAAGCTTCAACCTATTACCCCTCAACAGACATTTGATTCAACTTGTAGTGGACCTCTCATGGCTACTGTGTCTAGTAGTCATTCAGGAAATACCGGACAAGCAAGATCTTCAGTTCCTTGCAACTTGAAACTATAGCTTTGTTTAATAATTAATCCCATCGAATGAAAGTGCTTTAAAGTAATTTCTTTAGGCGTGAATAAATGAATGGTTTCTCGTAAACGTCAAAATGAAGAGTTACAGGCCTACATGCAAAGGAAATCCAAACGTGCTGAGGAATTTTTTTCCGGTCACAGAGCCTTTTCTCTTCCATTTAAGCGATTACATTTTCCAGAATATTTTTGCACAAACCACAGTACATCGACAAAGAATATAAGTGAATTCAAGCCAATATGTCCTACGCAAAAATAGTTACATGAACATAAAGGGATAAATATATAGTTATGATTTTAAACAATTGCTGTCAATCCTCACGTAATATTAAACACAATTATTTTGTTTAAAAAACATATTTCTTCTTCTTGCCTACAACAAAGAAAAATTCTCTACGTTTTGTCATTGTTTCATCGCACGAATACGCGTTCAATCTCAGAATAAGACTAAACTATATTTTTTGTGATCAAAAGTAGTTGTGTTTTTTATTGTTCTTTTTTATACTTAAGCGAAATTTTTTAGAAAAAAATTTTGGCACTGAATACTTGTAATAGTAAAGAGAACAATGTATTGAATTATTGACAATACGAATCATTAAAATAAATGATTAAGCTTGTATCTTGGGACGAGCTATTTTATTTTTTTTTAACAAACGTTTTAAGTGAAATGAACTTTATTATCCTGAATTCTTCCTACATTACTTCTTATTTTGGTGTCTGTTCAACAGAGCAAGTTCTGGCAAACAGTTTGTGACAAAAGGTCGTTGATTGCACCCATATAGCCTAGACCAGTAGACACATTTAATCAGTGGCGTTAATTTACAGAAATGTTGGGGGGGGGGGGGGTGAACTGGATTATTCAGAATTTATGAACTAACACCTTGTCGCTATTTCAATTTTTCTGATGAAAATGGCTAAAAAAGCCTTTTTCAGTGAAAATGCCCAAAAACGATATTTTTCAAAATAAGGTAAAGGATACGGCACTAGACTCTTAAGGTCCTAACTGGCGTTGCTGATCTCCGTCTCCAGGCCCCTCAGCCAGGAAGTGCAATGGAGGGATGGGGGCAAATCACCCTATGCTATCGCATTCCCTTCCTGCTTATTTTCTCCAGATTTCTCCAGGTGCCCATTTAGAGCTGGGCGACTCTATCTGAGCTTACAAAGTCACGTCACTGACCCCCGTCCCAAACCAAATAACTGGCCACACCAGGAATCGAACCCTCGCCCTTCGGACAATGATTTTCAAATCAAGTTTGCCATCCGCTTGGAAAGTGGATGGCGCGCCATCCACTCGGTTTTCAAAGTATAGGGTGGCAAAAAATCATGGAGGGGGGAATCAAATCATGATGTCAAAATTTATTAAAGCCATTACGCACCTTTAGCTTTGGATATGTCATACCCACCCCATCCCATTGTCTCAAAGGTTACAGGCTTTTTCTATAAGGCTCCGTCAAATTTTTGTAGGATGGGGGCAGAGACGTACGCATGACCGAGGCCTCAAAATCTTACGCCGCAAAATCCTAAATTTTGCCAAATTTCCAGAGAACAATTATTAAAATTATTTTAAAAAAAAAAAATTGCCCTCCCCCCTAAAAAAAAAAAAAAAAAATCATGTGTACGTGCCTGGGGCGGGGGTGTCCAAAAATGGCAGCAGTGAGTTGAAGGTTTGAAGGTTGAAGGTTTTAACAAATAGTTTCTGGACATTGGATGTGTGTCATAAGCGAAAGTGTATTAAGAAATTGCATCTGAAGGAAGAATATACATACTTTCACACATATTCAGACAAATGGAGGGAGGGAGGGGATAACTGAACGGTCCAACTTTCTTGGTGAGTACTCATGGGTGTCAATCAGCAAAGATTTCAAAACTTAAACAGATTAGTTCAAAACTGTTGTTTCGAATAACGTATGTTGTTTTTTTCTTTTAATAAGTAATTTTGTTAGTCTTTTCGAATAATTTAAAAAGTCCATTTTTCAAGCATTCAATGCCAACCAGTTTTTAGCCTTGATTTTTAAGCCTTTATTTTCTAATATAAGATATTTCAGTTGTTTGAGTAGTCAGAGCCTTATTGTTGTCAATGCTGTTGCGTATGATATCAAGTTTTACTGTTATTCCATATGCTGCTGTAAATATATGTATTAATATGACGAAACCTTAAGTCTTTGTAAATACTTTAAGTGAGACCACCATAATTGCAGCTTTAAAATTGAAACAAAAATTTTGAACTTTACAAAGTTTACTAAAGATTAGTATTATGATGATTACACTTAGTAAGCCATTCTGCAAAAGGATACCAAAAACTGGATCTATAGAGGGATAAAAAAGTAATCAAATTCCCATTCCTCAGTTTTGAATATGCTGAGTAAGAAAAGAATATCAGAATGGGTACAGCAAAATACGAGACAATAAAAAACAAATTTTTGGTTTTTAACAACATTGATGTCAAAAAGCAAAATACGAGACAATAGAAAACAAATTTGTGGTTTTTTTAATAATATTGATGTCAAAAAGCATAACAGACCAATAGAAATAAGAAAATCATTTGGAATTAAATCTATAGAAAGTAGAAAATTTACTGTGATATTTTTTAGGCATTACCCTAAAATTTGGGCTATTGAGAAGAAAAAATGATAAGAAAAACAATTCTTACTCCTTAATATCCATAAAAATTGCTGTTACCACATGTTAAAGGTGCTTCCAATATAATTTACCCCCCACCCCCTAATGTACATATACATGTAGCCCAAATTATAGATTTCTCATGTGTTTTCCATTTCTTGATTTGGTCCGCGTTGATTCAGTTTACGGCTACTCTGGTTGAGACAAGAGTGACGCATGGTAAAATGCATGGTAAATATGTAATAAGGGCTATATATTTTGTACTTTATGGAGGGAATATAAAAAACAGGCATAAGTTCGATACTACGATGTTCTTCCAAAAAGCATTGCTTGAAATGTGCCTAGGCTTATGGCAATCGTAAAGTAACCAGCTGTTCTAACTGTGAAAAACAGTAGTTACTGAAAACCTTGAAACGATGAATCTTTTATTCAATGAATCTTTGTGTTACTGTGATTTTTATCAGCCTCTTTATAAGTTCTCTAATGCCACCAGTATACTAGACACAGTGCCACTACTAGTACTAATGTATGGTATACTGCTGCTACCACTACTATCACTAAAACTACTACTTATGTAGCGATTGCTACTAAGGCAGAGGATACTGAAATAAACACCTGAGGAAACATTGTGGGGAAAGTTGAACTAAATCAAAACATACAATGTGCATACAAATTGGTAATACGGGCGCATCAGCAATATTTTTGGAACGGCTCATCATATCAAGAAGAATCTTGAGGGGCATCATGAGTGGGATGTTAAGCTGACCAAAAGGCAAAATGTACTAGCTACTACTGCTGTTAATACTGCAGCTACTACTGTTACTACTACTATGATACTAGCACAAATAAGCCTACGCGTATGAAGGTGAAAATTTGACCGAATTTTGAGGAGAATTTTGAACTAAATCAAAACACACTATCTGAAAATTTGACCGAATTTTGAGGAGAAATTTGAACTAAATCAAAACACACTATGTGCATGCAGATTTTCAAAAGGGCGTATTCCAAGAATGGATTTGGGTATTAAGTTGGAACTTTCAGAGAATACTTAAAGGGGAAGATCATTTGACAAAAAGGTATATATGAATGTCACTACTATCACTGCTACCACTGCTACTTTTACTAATGCTACTACTGCTACTCAGCTACACCAACTACTACTTCAACTGCAACAACTTGTAAGGCTTAGCGCATTAAGATTAAAAGGGAGTCAAAAGGGGGTTAATAGCGCACACCCGCAATATTTTGGAACGGCTTACCGTGTCAAGGTGAAACGTCCGGGACATCATGAAAGGCATGTTCAACTGATGAAAAGGCAAGATGTACATGCTACTACCGCTATAATACTGCTGCTACTACTGTTACTGCTACTACTAATACAACAATAAAGCTGCAACTACTTCTCCTACTACCACCGCAACTACTGTGATACTAGTACTATTAAGGGTAGGTCTATGACGGCAAAATTTGAGAGAATATTGATGGCAAATTTGAACTAACAAAGACACTATGGGCATTTAGGTTGTAAAAGCAGCGTATCTCAAGAATTGGTTTGTGCATTAAAATGAAAATCTTAGAGAATGCTTAAAGGAGAAGATCAATTGACCTTAAGGCAATAAGTGTTTATTACTACTAATACTACTACCACTGCTACATTTACTAGCTCTACTACTACTATTACTCTTGCTCCAACTACCACTTCTATTGCAACTACTTGTATGGTGAAGATCATAAAGATGAAAATTTAAAGAAGCATACGAATATACAGGTAATCGGAGGCAACGCTATAGCGTTGCCTATAGTAAAGACTATACGGCTCAATGTTTTATTATTTATTTATTTTGTTTTCCCCCAGAGGCACTTCATATGGAGGGGTCGTCGTATCAACTTCAAAGGGGGGTTCATTCGATTGGAACTCGAGAGTTCTAGTGCCCTTTTTAAGGGTGAAAAGTGATTGAAAGTCAACTAACACCCCTTCCACGCCCACCATTTTCCCAAACACATCCAATCAAAATTTTGAGATAGCCATTTTGTTCAACGTATTTGAAAAATCAGGAAATTAGATCTTTGAGGATGACATCCCCCCCACAGCTCTTAAGGCAAGGGTTGAAAGTTATGCCCTGGGGGCATACCAGGTTTTTATAGAAAGCGTTGTCGTAGAAACTTCAAAAAGGGCTCATTCAATTGGAAATTTAAATGGTTAGTGCCCTTTTTAATAGTCGAAAGTGATTGCAAAGGCAACTAACACCCCTTCCACGACCACCATTTCCCCAAATACATCCAATCAAAATTTTGAGATAGCCATTTTGTTCAACGTAGTTGAAAGTTCTGGAAATTATATCTTTGAGCAAGACACTCCCCCCACAGTCTTCAGGGCAAGGGTCATAAGTTATGTCCTGGGAGCAAATATGGTTCTTATGGAAGGAATGCTCGTATAAACTTCAGAGAGGGCTCAATTGATTGGAAATTGAAAGTCCTAGTTCACTTTTTAAGCGTCAAAAGATATCGGAGGGTAACCAGCCAGCCCCCCCACGCCCTTTTTTCCCATATGCATTCGATAAAAATTTTGAGATAGCTATTTTTTCTTTAAAATATTTCAAAGATCATATAACAAAAAGTCAGTGTCGAAACAATCCCCCAGCCCGGGGGCAGGCGTTGTAAGCTACGCCCTGGGGGCATATATGGTTCTTATGGATGGGATGCTCGTATAAACTTTCAAAGAGGGCTCATTTGATTGGAAATTGAAATTTTTAGTTCGCTTTTTAAGAGTCAAAAGAGATTGGAGGGCACCTAGCCCCCCCCCCCTCCACGTCATTTTTTCCCCAAATACATTCGATAAAAATTTCGAGATAGCCGTTAAGTTAAAAATTGTTCAAAAGTCAGATAACAAAAACTCAAGTGTCGAGACAATCCCCCAGGGCCCGGGGGCAGGCGTTGTAACTTATGCCCTGGGGCATATATGGTTCTTATGAAAGGGATGCTCGTATAAACTTCAGAGAGGGCTTATTTGATTGGAAATCAAAATTTTTAGCTTACTTTTTAATAGTCAAAAGAGATCCGAGGGCAACTAGCCCCCCCCCCCCCCCACCACGCCTTCTTTTTCCAAACCCATCTGATGAAAATTCTGAGATAGATATTTTGTTAAAAATTGTTCAAAGCTTGGATAAGAAAAGCTCCAGTGTCAATACAACCCCCAGGGCCCGGGGGAAGGCGTTCTAAGTTATGCCCTAAAGGCATGTATGGTTCTTATGATAGGGATGCTCGTATAAACTTCTTAGAGGGCTCATTTGATTGGAAATTGAAAGTTTCAGTTCACTTTTTAAGAATCAAGATATTTAAGGACAGCTAGCCCCCCCCCACTCCCTTTTTTCCCCAAACCGATCCGCTACAAATTTTAAGGTAGCCAGTTTTTTTTGAAAATTGTTCAAAAATTAGATAACAAAACTCCGGTGTCAACACAACCCCCCAGGGCCCGGGGGTAGGCGTTGTAAGTGTTTTCCCGGAGATGTATATGGTTCTTATGAAAGGGACGCTCGCATAAACATCAGAGAGGGCTCATTTGATTGGAAACTGAAAGCTATAGTTCACTTTTAAGAGTCAAAAGATATCCCGAGGGCAACTAGCCCCCCCCCCCCACACACACACACACCTTTTTTTTCCCAAACCAATCCAATACAAATTTTGAGATAGCCATTTTTTTTTAAATAGTTCAAAGGTCAGATAACAAAAACTCCGGTGTCGACACAGCTCCCCAGGGCCCGGGGGCCAGGCATTGTAAGCTGTGTCCTGGGGCCGTATATGGTCCTTATGAAAGAGATGTTCGTATAAACTCCAGAGAGGGCTCATTTGAATGGAAATTAAAAGTTCTAGTTCATTTTCTCAGAGTAAAAAGATTGGAGGGCAACTAGTCCCTCCCTTCCTCCACGCCTTTGGGTTTATCGAATGGATATACCCATCCGATAAAAATTTGAGATGACCATTTTGTTAAAATTACTTCAAACATCATATATTAAAAACTCCGGGGTAGACACAACCCCCAGGGCCCAGGGAGAGGCATTGTAAGTTATACTCTGGGGGTATATATGGTTCTTATAGAAAGGATTTTCGTATAAACTTCGGAGAAGGTTCATTCGATTGAAAATAGAAAGTTCTAGTTCACTTTTAAAGAGTCAAAAGAGACCGAAGGGCAATTACCCTCCCCCACGCCCTTTTTTCCCCAAACCCATCCGATAAAAATTTTGAGATAGCCACTTTGTTGAAAATAGTTCAAACATCAGATACTAAAAACTCCGAGGTTGACACAAACCCATTTTTCACTTTGATATTGTTACTTTGATATCAGTTTTGATACTTTGATGAACATTTGATTTTTTTTTTTTAAGTTTGATTTTGAAATAAGGAATTTTTAAAAACTTGAAACGTTTTGCAATCTGAAACGAACATAAACTAATTAAAAAAAAACTTTCCTAAAATACGTTTTTCAATGAAAGATAAAGGCCATTTTAAACTTAAGCTTAGCATAAAGAAAGAAAAACGAGCAAAAATGGGTTTTTTTTTTTTTTTATAGGCCAAATAAAGTACTGAAAAAAAAACACAACAAAGCGAATATTTCGAGAGGACAAACGCCTCTCTTCTTCAGCGCGAAACGAAATAATGTATCCAAAAACAAAAGCGGAAAGTCAATGTGAAAAGAAACAAAAAACCAAAGAAAAAAACAAAAATTTAAAAGATGCCCCCCTTTCTCCAATACAGGCTGATATCGTCATGGAAGACCTTGAAGAAAGGGCTATTTTGCAAAGTTTTTGTAAACCTGAATTTGGGGTTCGTTTTTAAAGATGATATTTTTTTATTTGTGGGAGCATGGTGACGAGTCTCTGGGTTCTTTTCTTCACTTGCTCAACTCCTGGATCCAAAACTTAAATTTACTCAGGAATCAGAGATAGAGAGGCGTCTTCCTTTCTTAGATGTTCTGGTGCACCGAAATGATACATGTTTCGAGTTTAGTGTCTATAGAAAACCAACACATAATGACCGTTACTTAAATTATTCTTCTAATCATTCTCTTGCTGTGAAAAGAGGAGTTGTCACTTCTCTAGCTGATAGATCATTGAAAGCTTATTCAACACGCTTCTTGGATTTAGAGCTCAACCACCTTAGAGATATTTTATTTGGGAATGGGTATGCAATTAGTTTAATAAATTCTGTAATTGCAAAACGCATTAAAAGATTATCAGATAGTTCCACAGAAAACACAAATCAAAGGGAAAATTTAGTTTATCTTGGTCTCCCATACGTTAAAGGGGTTTCAGACTACATTTCAAAACATCTAAGAAAAAATAACATTTACACTTATTATAGACCCAGAAAAACTATCAGGTCCCAAATTTATCAAGGCAAAGACCCTATCCCGATAGGTGAAAACTCTGGTGTCTACAGAATTCCTTGTTCGTGTGGTCTTTGGTATATCGGAAGAACTGATCAACGACTAACGGATAGATTAACTCAGCACTCTAGTTCAATTAATAATACACTTGAAAAGCGGAAAAAACAGAAAATTTTGATTCTGCCCTTGCAGAGCACATTTTTGAAAAACCAGACCATACTATTTTGTTTAATCAAGCTAGCCTAATTTCGCATGACAAAGGTATTGTCCAGCACTACAGAGAAGCTGTTGAAATTTATAAATACCAACATTTAGGTCTAGCTTTGAAAAGAGATTCTGGTGATTTAAGAATAAACGAATCATATTTCGGTTTTCTCAAAAGAGAAGCCGATACTTTAGTAATCCCTGAAATAAACCTTGAACCACTTTCCCAGTCATGTTAGGTATTTGGTTTTAATTCTTTTAATTTTTGGCTTTTATTGAATTTTATTCATCTTTTAAATTTTTGGGTTTTTTTTTATTTCTTTTCACATTGACTTTCCGCGTTTGTTTTTGGATACATTATTTCGCTTCGCGCTGAAGAAGAGAGGCGTTTGTCCTCTCGAAATAATCGCTTTGATGTGTTTTTTTTTCAGTATTTTCATTTGGCCTATAAAAACCCCATTTTTGCTCGTTTTTCTTTCTTTATGTGATGTCAGGCCAATGTGGTTTAAGAAATTATCTTAAGCTTAGCAGATACAAATACTTGTTAAAATTCAAACTCAAAACGAGCAGAAATTACTATCAAGGAAAAAATTAAACCCAAAACGAACAAAAATTAAATAAACAATCATAGCAAAAAACATACAACAAGTAATAATGTAAATGAATAAATGGATCTTAAAGCGAGTAATGCTTAGATTGAATATGAAAATCAAGCTTAAAAGGAAAAAAAAAAAAAAAAAATATTTTGCTATTGAAGTATAAATGAAGCTTAAAACCAACAGAAATTAAATAAACAATCAATGCCAACAAGCAAACAATAGATATTAATGGAAATGAATAAATAATTCTTAAAACGAGTGAAACCTAAATTGAATATGCAAATCAAGCTTGAAACGAACAAATATCACTACAAACAAGAGTTTGGGTATCGCCTCCTTCTCTCACTGCAAAAGTCTAAAAACCTATTGCGTCATTGGTGCTTTACTGAAAGCTATATGCGTCTTGAACAGTGTTGGAAAGTATAAAAAACATCAAATTGAATATTTTATTTATAATGATATAAATTTTTGAAAGATCCATTAGTTTAAGAATTTATTTCACTGTATTTTATTTGTATTTTCATTGCTCTAAGAACTGGAAAAGAAAATATTTGTAATATATTTCGTTTTCAGTTAAGCGCCAATGACGCAGTAGGCTTTAGGTGTTTATTTACAGTTAAGGAAGGGGGCAGTATCCAAACTCTTGTTTGTAGTGAAACTAAATTCGTCTTGAACAACCTTAGAAAGAACTAATAAATTTTTCATTAAAGCGCAAATTATGCTCTTCCCTTGGAAAGGTATACGATTTTTGAGCCCTACTTATCTTAATTTCTGCTCGTTAGAGTTTGACTCGGTTATTTATTGTAATTTTTGTTCGTTTCGGGTTTCACATATTTATTGATGCTGATTTGTGGTAACTTAACGCTTGGTAGATTATTTGATTCTATTTTTGCTCATTTTTGGTTTAATGGAGTTTTTTACTTTTTTTTAAAAAAAAACTCATTTTGTGGAAAAAGTTTTTTAACTAATATCTCAAAAGATTCAGTTTTCAAACAATATTGTGATAACATTGTGTTTTTATTAGGTGATTTAACACCCAGGTCGGTAGAAATAGGGATAGATTGTATCCTAGCCTAGGTAATTTGGTGTTTAAAAAGAGAAGAGCAATCGCTACAGACTGCTGCAATTTGTAGGTATAGCAATCTATTAATAACCAATACAGTATTTTATAAAAAAAAAAATGGCTCAAAAGTAAACATGGGATTCACTTGATGTTAAGACAGCTAATGTTATTGATTCTGTCATTGTAAACTCAAGACTGGAAGGATTAATACAACATACTAGGGTATATGGGAGTGGTATTATTGATATTAAAAGGAAAGATCATCATTTTGAAATGTCTAGGGTTTAATTAGTTTATTTAAATTCGAAGGTGCACGGGCTTGGAAAAATATTACTCATTCCCAATTTAGATGCCCATCCAAAGAAATAAACAGAAGATTTATACATCATCTCATCATCATTTATACATCATCAGCCCTATTCCTCCATCCGAATCTATTCAAAGCCTTCCTCTTTACACCTACCAAGGGACTTCCCATTTCCCTTAAATCTTTCCTTCCAACAACCTCCCACCTCAACCGAGAACTACCTGCTTTCCATTTATCCCTGGACGGTTGGGCAAAAAGGGATTTAGCCCTTCTCTCATTATAGTCCTAGAAAGCAGGATTGAACCACACTTTGCGTACAGCCTATTGTTTGGTGTACACCATTAGAACCGCTTTGGCTGAAAACCCTATAGGGGAAAAACTCACAGTCCCTTGGTTTGAACAACAAGGAAAATCCATTGACTTAAAAAAAAAGTTTTATAAGGGATCGGTACAGTTCATTATAGATAAATCAATACAGTTTACTATAAAGGGGATTATGTGAGTTTCATTGGTATCATGGCTGTCAAGATAGCTGAAAATGAGAAAAAAACGAAAAAAGCTACAAAAAAATACATTTTCATATTCAAGATGATTAATTACGTCATAATCGTGGGATATCCGGGTTGCAGTGGTAGCTAGCAACCTAGTAAGAGATGATCACGTCCAATGTTAAGGAATATAAAAACCCATAACTCCTAAAAAAAAAAGAGTCAGGTCAAAAACAAAAAGTACACCATTAGAACCGCCTTGTGCGAAGCCCCTATAAAGGAAACTTTCTGTCCCTTTTCATAGGCAGCGCGATAGCGCTGCGTAAGTAAAGAACGATGTGGGCGCAATGAGTTTTTTTTTTTTTTTTTTTTTTTTTTTTTTTTTTCATACCCGAGCACTTCGTATCGAAGGAGTTGTCGTAGAAACTTCAAAAAATGGCTCATTCGATTGGAAATTGGAGTGGCTAGTGCCCTTTTTAATAGTCGAAAGTGATCGGAGGGCAAATATCCCCTCCCCCCACGCCCATCATTCCCCCAAGCACATCCAATCAAAATTTTGAGATAGCTATTTTGTTCAGCGTAGTTGATTTCCATATAGAAAATATCTTTTTGAATAGGACACTCCTCCACAACCCTCGGGGCAAGGGTTTTAAGTTATGCCCTGAGGGCGTATAAGATCAATGTTGACACAATGTACAGTTTATTATTATTTATTTTTTTTTTTAAAGCAGGGCACTTCATATAGAAGGGCTCGTCGTAGAGACTTCAAAGGAGTTCATTCGATTGGAAATCCAGAGTTCTAGTGCCCTTTTTAATAGTCGAAAATGACTGGAGGGCAACTAGCCCCCCCTCCCTCACGCCAATCATTCCCCAAATCACATCCAATCGAAATTTTGAGATAGCCATTTTGTTCAGCGTAGATGATTTCCAGATGGAAAATGTGTTTTGAGGAGGACACTCCCCCACAACCCTTAGGGCAAGGGTTTTAAGTTATGCCCTGGGGGCATATAAGGTTTTTATTGAAGGCGGGGTCGTAGAAACTTCAAAACAGGCTCATTCGATTGGAAATTCAAAAGCTAGTGCCCTTTTTAATAGTCGAAAGTGATTGGAGGGCAACTAGCCCCCCTAACGCCCATCGCTCCCCTAGACACATCCAATCAAAATTTGAGATAGCCATTTTGTACAGCGTAGTTGATTTCAGGTGTTTTTGAGGAGAAAACTCCCCACCAACCCTCAGAGCAAGGGTTTTAAGTTATGCCCTGGGGGCATGTAAGGTTTTATAGAAGGCATTGTCACAGAAACTTCAAAAAAGCTTCATTCGATTGGAAATTCAAAGGGCTAGTGCCCTTTTTAATAGTCGAAAGAGATTGGAGGGCAACTAGCCCCCCCCCCCACACCCATCTTTCCCCCAAACACATCAAAATTGTGAGATAGCCATTTTGTTCAACGTATTAGATTTCCAGATAGAAAATACGTTTTTCAGGACAGTCCCCCGCATCCCTCAGGGTATGGGTTTAAGTTTTGCCCTGGGGGCATATAAGGCTTTTATAGAAGGCGTTGTCATAGAAACTTCAAAACAGGCTCATTCGATTGGAAATTCAAAGGGCTGGTGCCCTTTTTTAATAGTCGAAAGTGATTGGAGGACAACTAGCCCCCCCCCCCACGCCCATCATTCCCCCAAACATATCCAATAAAAATTTTGAGATAGGCATTTTGTCAGCGTAGCTGATTTCCAGAAAGAAAATATCTTTTTGAGGAGGACACTCCCCCAAAACCCTCGGGGCAAGGGTTTTAAGTTATGCCCTGGGACCATATAAGGTTTTTTTTATAGAAGGCGTTGTCGTAGAAACATCAAAACTGGCTCATTCGATTTGAAATTCACAGGACTAGTGCCCTTTTTAATAGTCGAAACCTGAGCACAACTAGACCCCCCCCCCCACGCCCATCATTAACCCAAACACATCCAAAAGGAGGACACTCCCCCACAACCCTCAGGGCAAAGGTTCTAAGTTATGCCTTGGGGGCATATAAGGCTTTTATAGAAGGCGTTGTCGTAGAAACTTCAAAACAGGTTCATTCAATTTGAAATTCAAAGGGCTAGTGCCCTTTTTAATACTTGAAAGTGATTGGAGTGTAACTAGCCCCCAACGCCCATCATTCCTCCAAACACATCCAATCAGAATTTGGAGATAGCCATTTTGTTCAGCGTAGGCTAGTTGGTTTCCAGATAGAAAGTATGATTTTTAGGAGGACACTCCCCCACAACCCTCAGGGCAAGGGTTGTAAGATATGCCCTGGGGACATATAAGATTTTTATAAGTAGGTGTTGTCGTAGAAACTTCAAAACAGGCTCATTCGATAGGAAATTCAAAGGGCTAGTTCCCTTCTTAATAGTCGAAAGTGATTGGAGGGAAACTAGCCCCTCCCCCACGCCCATCATTCCCCAAACACATCCAATCAAAATTTTGAGATAGCCATTTTGTTCAGCGTAGTTTATTTCCAGATAGAAAATATGTTTTTGAGGAGGACACTCCCCAACAACCCTCAGGACAAGGGTTTTAAGTTATGTCCTGGGGTATATAAAGTTTTATAGAAGGCGTTGTCAGAGAAACTTCAAAAGGGGCTCATTTGATTGGAAATTCAAAGGGCTAGTGCCCTTTTTAATAGTCGAAAGTGATTGGAGGGCAACTAGCCCCCCCCCGTCCATCATTCACCCAAACACATCCAATCAAATTTTGAGATAGCCGCTTTGTTCAGCATAGTTGATTTCCAGATAGAAAATATGTTTTTGAGGAGGACACTCCCCCACAACCCTCGGGGCAAGGGTTTTAAGGTATGCCCAGGGGGCATATAATGTTTTTATAGAAGGTGTTGTTGTAGAAACTTCAAAAACAGCTCATTCGACTGGAATTTAAAGGGATAGTGCCCTTTTTAATAGTCAAAAGGGATTGGAGGGCAACTAGCCCCCCCCCCCCCACGCCCATCATTCCCCCAAACATGTCCAATAAAAATTTTGAGATAGCCATTTTGTTCAGCGTAGTTGATTTACAGATAGAATATATCTTTTTGAGGAGGATACTCCACCACAGCCCTCAGGGCAAGGGTTTTGAGTTACGCCCTTGGGGCATAAAAGGTTTTATAGAAGGCGTTGTCGTAGACACTTCAGAAAAGGGCTCATTTGATTTTAAATTCAAAGGGCTAGTGCCCTTTTTAATAGTCGAAAGTGATTAGTAATATTTTTTGTTGTTGTTGTTGTTGTTTAGACCAGAGCACGTCGTATCGAAGGAGTTGCCGTGGGAACTTCGAAAGGGGCTCATTCGGTTAAAAATAGAAAGGGCTTATGCCCTTTTTAATAGTCGAAAGTGGTTGGAGGGCAAAACTGATCCCCTTCCACTCCCACCCTCCCATTTTTCCCATTATGTTTAAAAACTAAATGTTGCCTTAAGATTAAATCAAAATGCACTGTGATAATGCTAATTCCCAATAAGGCATCTCAGCAGTATCCCAAGAACGACTGCAGGTATCATGTTCAAACTTTCGAGGTTATTTCTGCTCTTAAAATTTAACCAAGTCAAAATAGTGTAAGTGTATCCAAGCTATCAAAGAAAGTAAACAGATTTTTTTGTAAGTTAAAATAATTATAACTTACAAAATACAAATGAATGTGCATTGTCAGTTTAGTATACATATACTGATATTTAGTAATCAAAATGTTAAAATTATTTGATTTATTAAAGTTACAAAAGTAAAAACATTTATATTTTTTTCAGTAAAGTGCAAATTTTGTTCTGGCCTTGGGAAGGCACAGGGGTTTTTGCGCCCAACTTATGGTAATTTCTGCTCGTTTTGAGTTTGACTAGGTTATTTATTGTAATTTCTGTTCGTTTTGGGTTTCATTTATTTATCGATGCTGATTTGTGGTAGTTTCTAGCTTGGTAGATTATTTGATTTTATTTTTACTCATTTTTAGTTTAATGGAGTTCTTTACTTTTCTTTGAAAAACTTATTTTGTGAAAAAAGTTTTTTTTTAATTAATAACATATAAAGGATCGGTATAGATCAATATAAATAGGGACATCCGTACCATGGTTGTAGAGGTTTCTGAAACCGAGTGAAGAACAAACGAACCATCTTGAACAAAATCCAGCTCTTTTTTAATATGTGACTCTAAGCATATATGCCCTTTTTATTCTTTGGACGGTGATTAGACTTAAAGTGAAGGCGTCTTTTATTTTATATTGGTTTTCTTCAAACTGTAAAATCGAGCATTTTTAACTTATCAGGGCTATCGAAAACTGAATATTGGCAGAGCCATAATTGCAGCAGTAACTGCAACCTAGTAAAGAAGAAACCACATTCCAAATAAATATTTATAATGAAATTCAAGCTATTTTAGTCACTTATAAGGTATATTTGCTGCTAAAATGTAACTTGCTATTTTAAATTTATGAAGCCATGAATATTGATGTGGCTTGTGTGCTTGATATTCTTGAGTTAACAAGCAATATATATACAACAAGAACATTATATATCTACAACAAGAAGAATAAGAGATTGAATAAAATTTCGTCAGGTGTGTGGGATCGATTCCCACGACTCCAGTTCGACTCGCGGTCATGCACCTAGCCTGGATGCCACTCCACTTGGCCAACCTGACATTTGAAAAAAATAATATGCAACAATAGCTTGATTATTTTTTGTTTTATGGACGATATCGCAGCCAAGATGCAAATAAAAGGCACAACTTGTAGCAAAAATCTGTGCTCTTTGTGAGGCCAAAGTCTGAAAGAAAAATGCATTATCCGGGTTGCAGCAGTAGCTAGCAGCCTAGTAAGAGACGATCACGTCCAGTGCTAAGAAATATAATAACCCATAACTCCTAGAAAAAAAAAAAAACAGATCAAAACAAAATGTACCTTACTTCCCTTGGCTTGAACAACAATGGAAATATATTGGCTTGAAAATCAAGAGAAGTTGCAGCTACTACAGGATTCTGCCTAATTGACATCTTTTTTTTCTTTATTCTTTCCCACAGATAGTTTGAAACTGGAACATCGCAGAGAGTTATTCAATAGCTCATTTTAAAGTAAATTACTAGATCTAGTGTCATTTGTAATAATTTTTTTGCATTTTAGATAGAATCAATTTTTTCACTAAAAACTGCATTTATATGGCCAATCTTGATGAATGACGTTATAGTCGTAGGTAGTATATGAAGTAATAGGTAGTATGACCATATATGAAGTAATAAATGAATGCAATATTTATACACGCTTATCTATCGACAAGATAATATAAGACCTACATAATGGATCGATATAGGTCATTATAAATGGGGACTATGTAAGTTTCAACGGATATAGCTGAAACCTAGCAAAGAAAAACTACAGCGCATAGTGAATAAAAAAAAGATAATACAAGTATCTTTTGAAATGTTATTCATCTGGGGTATGGGGCTATTACATAAGGGACCGATATAGTTCATCATAAATGGTGTTTGTCAATACGGTTTTTTTTATATTTAAGGACGAAACGGAAACGAGTAAGTGACAGGGTCTTCAATATCTCAAAGCTGCAACAGTACAAGTGCTATAATACTCTCTTTTTATCTCAAAAGATTCAGTTTTCAAACAATATTGTGATAACATTGTGTTTTATTAGGGGATTCTAACACCCAAGTCGGTAGAAATAGGGATAGATTGTATCCTAGCCTAGATAAATTTGGTGGAGTAAAAGAACAGAGTAATTGCTACAGACTACTGCAATTTTGTAGGTATGACAATCTAGTTATGGTCCAACACAGTATTTGGAAATTTGCATTGCAAATTAGCAAGGCATTAATTTCTAAACTTTGCAACAATTAAGTTTAAATGTAAATGGATCAACTTCGACCTTCACCGGCATCTTCTCCCTCTTTTTGAAAAAAATCTCTCACCCCTTCTAACACCAGACTCACGACAGACAAGCTAAGAGACTAGAGTCTCTCTCACCCAGTTATGTCGACGACGAGGTACTACCACTTTGGGCCCTATTTTTATTGCGAATTTTCATAATCGCTTATAACAATTTTAACGTAAATTTTAAGCTACTTTAACGTAAATTTTAAACTTCATGAACATGTATTTATACCTATTTTAAAAACTCTTCTTAATTTTGTATGACGTGCTTAAGCTGGCTTCGTCCTATTTTAATACATATATCACATCTATTCAACTCGACGTAATCCATAAATAAAGCAAAACTTCAACAAAAACTTTGAAGCCTTTACTAAACGGGACTCAAGATAGTTTAATTACATTTGAAGGGGTAGGGTCTTGGAAAAATATTAAATATTCTAGATTTAGATTCCCATACAAAGAAATAAGTAGAATATTTATACGTCATCTCGTGTGTATTTACATATTTATATTTTCTACTAAACTGTGGCCATGAAGAATAGAACAATTCTATAATTTAGAATCTTAGCCCTCGAATCTTCGAGGGTCATGTCCTACCTGAAGCCACATTTTTTACTACTACTACTAGTAACATCGAACCGCAGCACCAAACCACCTGAGGCCTACGGAGCTAGAGAGAGAAGGAGAGAGAGAGGGAGAGATAGAAGAAGGGATAGAGGGAGAGAGAGGGAGAGAGAGAGATAAACTGCCTCTATTGCCAAATAGAAAGATAGAGAATTGACGAAGATTAACAAATAGAGAAATACTTTCTTTATTTGCTGGTTTTCAAATAGTGTGGTTATCTCTCTGGGCCTATTAGGTAAACTTAGGATAAGATAAGATATTTATTTCAAAAAATGTTTATCACAAGCCCCGAAGGACCGAATTCGTATTTCGGAGTCATAAAACCAAAAAATAAAAAATCATAAAAAAGTACAACAACTAAAAAACTGACAAAACAATGCCAAAAGCGACAATATCAGAAAGGCAAAACCGATCATTAGTCAAAAATAAATTAAACGGCAAAATATCAGAAATTTGAAAAGGTAAAAACTAAAAATGAGTAAAATAAAAATAGCTTTAAAAAGGTTTAAAAGATAACATATAATAAGTGGGATGAAACAAAAATCGAACGAGCACAAAACTTGCGTTTTACCAGTACCAAAAAGAGAGATGTCAGGATGGGGTGTGTCTTTTGGGGAAAATGTTTTCCGTGCAAATGTTTATTATTTTTTTTATAAAACGGAGGCACAACGTACCTCTCCTGTGATCAATAGTTTCCAGCTTCGCTTTTTTTAGAAGGAGCGAGTATGGTACCTTACCTTCTTTAAAAATTATTCTCAGGGCTCTTTTTTGAATGGGTTCAATTTATCTGATTCATCATGGGAGATGCCAAGACGCCAAACTGGACAAGCATATTCGAGATGCGGGCGGACAAAGGAAGTATAGATCCTTAAAGAATGGGATGGGGGACGTTAAATTTATTCAAGAGCTTAAGGAGAGACCTGGTTAGCTCGATGGACAATATCTTTACGTGGGTATCCCACTTTAAATTAGAGGAAATTGTAACACCAAGTAATTTAAAGGAAGACACAAAAATACCTGGGAGGATAGGTTTGAGGAAAAGGGGTGAGGTTTTAAGGAAACTTATTGGCATTATCATAGATTTAGAGGGGTTTACTCTCATGTCTAAGCCAACAGCGTCATCTGCAATATCATTGAGGATATTGATAGAGTTGCTTACCATGTTTTCTGTAGCAGGTTTCAACAACCGCTAGTTCATCCACAAATTTCCACATGTCTGAAAAATCCTTAGCGAGACTATTTATCATAACAGAAACAAGAGGGGACCTAGGAGAGTACCTTGGAGTACTCCATTCTAGACAGGGAGGGGACTGGAATAATTATTCTGGTAGTTGATTACTTATGATCTATTTGATAAAAAAAGAGGCAACCAATTTAACCAGGAAAGAATCAATATTGAAATCAGCTATAGGTTTCTCAACTAAAATATTGTGGTTAACAAGGTCAAATGCCTTTTGAAGGTCAATGGAAATTAAATTTAGCCAGCAATTAGGGTGTTTTAAGAATTTTCTCAATTGAGTCAATAAGAAAAACAATGTAATGGGAAGTAGAAGTGGATTTGATGTTCCCGAATCGTCTCAGGTCAGTGAGAGGTAGGAATTTTTCCTTTAGTCAGTCTGCAAGGGATCCTTCATATAGTTTAGGGAATATAGAGTGAGTGAAATAGGACGAACACCTTCAAAACCAGGTCGTCCGTCTTTCTTTCCAATGGGGTTGTGAAACCCTGTTTCCCAATTTGCGAATATTGGCCAGACTCAGTAACATCATTGAAAATAACAGAAAAGGGCTTTGAAAGGAAGTCACTGAAAGCCCCAATAAGAGGAAACGAAATATATAAAGGGCAGACACTGGTTTTTCGTAGTTTCCCAATTCTTCCTTCGATCTCAGGTGGAGGTACGGAGGGAAAGCAGGTGCGATATAATCCGTGGGTAATGATAAGGCAATGCCGGAAGGCTCTGGACGAAGGAAGCAAGGAACTTCTTGAGATTATTAGCAGTAACTTCTGAGGATTCCGGTAGGTTGAAATTAAGCTGGTCTAGACTCCTACCACATAACCTTTCTTCTTCAGAGTACCAATTTTTTGGTTTATTGGTAAACAATTCTTTGACCATTTTCTTGTAGTATAGGATCGGCAGATTTACGTATTTCCTTTTTAATCTATTTTCTTAGTTTATTTGCATCCTCCAGTTTACCGATTCTGAAAAGATTCATTTTTTTTTTCTAATTAGCGCTTCTATGGGTTGGTTGAATGAATGGCTTTTGTGAAAGGTAGCGATTTTTTCATCAAGATCATGCAAATTATAAATATCAGACCAATCCTCATTACTCAGCCGCGTTCCAAAAGAAAGAAGGCCAACATTTTTGAAGGGGGCGTTTAAGAGCCGTAAGTTACTGAGAATGAATGCTTAAAATTAAAAGAGGGGGACAGGAGGAGGAAAAAATGACAATCCTACCAAATGGAAGTAAATCTGAGGGGGGGACTGTAAAAATTATTCAGATTAGTTAGAATGACACCAAGAGAGGTATTTCCCCTAGTTGTTGGTATTCCAACTATTTGCTTAACTTTTAGAGATGGGCAAATTGAATTCATCTTAAGTTCATTGGCCTCATCAACCAAAAAAAGTCCGATATTTGGGTACTTAGAGATAACAAAAATAAATTCTCAATTTTCTATTTGGTCAAATTTCTTTCATCAGATTGTTCCCCTACGCTTCAGTGATGACTTAAAAGAATCGTTCGTTCCTAACCATTAGATCCTTTTAGAACTATGCTTGCTAGAAACAAGTTGTTCAACTTCCAGAATGTATTGTTTATTTGCTTTATTCATCAGATTGCAGCTAGTATCCAGGTATATCTTTTGTTTTGTGAACTGATTTTTCCAGTCTTTGCTTTTTAGCTAAGCAGTGGAGAGCGCCAATTTGTGTCGGCACAGAAAGTCATCATCTACCATTTATCAAGTCCAAAGCTGCATTTTTACTGTTTAAATTACATTTCTTGCTCCTTAATCAAATTTAGGCTTATTTTCTGGCCTATTTAACAGGTAAATAGTCATCAAATCCATTAAATCTTTAATTTTTTTCAATAGCAGAATTGCTTTTTGTTTGTTATTTTATTCTTAAAGAGGTTTGATTTTTCTCTAACAGGTCTAGGCAATCCTAGAAGGGGGTCTAAAACACTAAAATAAAATAAAAAGTTCTCAAATTTCTAACTTAACTGTTTGGTCATAGAGTGTTACAAAATTTTCATTCGAAAAGTTTGAAACCTTGACAGGTTATCGTATGATACAGGTTGCCAATACGTACACTATTGGTTAAATTGTATGCAAAGACAAGGTCAAGACAGAATCTAGAAGGCCAGATTCTGGAAATTCCAGGAGGTGAAAGCTTGCCATTATTTATCTAGTCCTATCAAGAATAGTCTCTTGAATTAACCAATGATTCGAATAAGAAAAGCAGGACATCTTTAAAGCCTATTCACTATAATGTTTTGGCTGATGTGTCAAATAGTATTTCTTCTTGTGCTTAAATACTTAATGCAAAGCTTAAACCCAAAATATGTACATTTTTTTTTCTCTTGTTTTTTCGCTAGAAAAACCTCTTGCCTGGAAATTGTTTGCTTTTAAAAATGACTGCAATTCACTAAGCTAAGATTACTGAAGGATGGAGAATTTTTAGACCAACTACAATTTGATAAAATTTGAGTCCTTGAATCTCAGTCATTTCTTGAATCTTGGATTTCTTGAATAGCCTGATTTTCTGGAAACAATTCAATTGAGAAATCCTCTTGCCCATTAAGGAAAACCTTATTGGAATCTTTGATCTAAGAATAATCACTCCCATATAGGAAGTTGAATTTTGTTACGTATTGTGTAATCAGAAATTTAACATTTTTTCTTCAAAGCGCCATACTTAGCTAATTGAACAAGTCCAAACCGGATTATGCAAAAATCGTATGTTTGGCGAAAGTTTTCTGTAGCATCCCTGTAGCAATTTTTTCTCTTTTCGAGAAACAAAGCACACCTTGGACTGGAGCAGTTAGCATTGTTGCCAACGTGGTACAATTGTACCGTTTTGGTACAATTCAGAGGTCCTGGTACGATGCGGTACATTTGAATATATTTGGTACAACACAGATTTTTAATACATTTTAGTTTTACTTACTCTTTTCTAACGCAGATACATGTTCAAGTTTTAGTGTATCGAAAATTTTCTTCTTGTTATAGCAAATTTTAACCAGCGGTTCAGATGGTACTGATTATCCTCTAGCTGTACAACTTTAGTCGCAAGAATGGTACTTTCTTTCAAAGCGTTGGCAACGCTGGCAGAAAGCAGTTGTGTAATTTATTACTATGCCTAGGGTTGCCACCACTGATGATTTATCACCAGACCTGGTGATTTTTCATCCTCCTGGTAATTTTTTCTGGTGATTTCTTGAATCTGGTGATTTTTTGGTGATTTTCTTTTTTAATTTGGTGATTTTTATTTTAATTTGGTGATTTTCTACAAAAGTGGTTGACATTCTATGCATGATTGGTTTCCATTGTCTTACTGGGGCGAAATAATCAGTGACTTTCATATTTTATGTCTTGTTTTTATTCGTTATTTCTAAAGAATGGCGTTATTTTGAGTTTTTCTTTATCCTTTTAACTTGGCAATCGGCTTCCCCGTAGTTACAAACTTTAATTTATAAATACATGTGTGTCCCATGTGGGTCATGTATGCTATGAACGGAGGGAGGCTCAGAAACGAAAAAAGCAATTTCTCAGGTAAAGAAAGCATAGATTCTAAAGAACATAAATTCAGCAGCCTAGGATAGGTTTTTTTTTTAAGGGACTTAACAAGGAAAGGGAAGAAAGATACTAGGTTTTGAACACAACATATAATTTGTATTTAGTGTCTTGAACACACTAAACAGAAATTGTCATTTTGGTTCTTTAGGCTTTTGTCAAACCTACTTCTCTATGACACATACAGAATAATTCACCCTTACCAGGACTGAGATTAGGCTCAGCTTAACTAGGTTTCTGATAGGAGTTGGCTCAAAAATTAATCTTTAGCATTAGAGTAAATGGACTCTTGAGAGATAAGTTTAAAAGCAAAATTTTATCTGATTTTCTTATGTGCAGAATGTTGACATGGGACAAGCCTCGCAAGAAATGTTTCATAGTTGATACAACATTAAATTTAAGTCTGATAAATCTGCTTTGGCCTATTATATTCATACTATGGATTAGATTCAAATTATCCACATTCCCTGTGCTTGCTGGACTTTGGGCTGAAGTAACTTCTGGATAGGTGTTCTGTTTTATTATTCCTACAGGTGGCAAGTAATTTTGAGACAAAGAGAGGATATATGCTTTAATCTTTTCTTTCAAGCCTTTTCACTGTTGTTTCTGGCCAGTTATATTGTATTACTATTTTTTGCTCTGCAGTCAGCATATACAATCAGGAGTATAAAGTCAAACAATTTACATGGCTGCCAAATACATGTTTTTATGTATTAATAAAGACAAATTGAAGTTATTGACAATAAGTTATTAGCAGTTCATTGGTCATGATCTTAAACGCCTGACATCTATCTCTTAATCTTGAGTGCATTGGAAATTTTCCAGTGTTTTAGGCCAATTTCTATGGTGTCATAGTCTATGACACCATAGAAATCTATGACTCATAGATCAAGAAAGAAAAGTGCCTGAACCTTGACATTGATGATTCGGACAGATTTTCGATCACTGAGCAGGGTTGACAAAACTTTTAGGGACGAAAGTGTCCAAATCAGCCAAAAATGGACACTTTTAGTATCCCTCTAGAAAATTAGTCAATATACAGGGTTGCCACTATAAATTTTTAAAACCTATGAAAAAAGTGCCAAAAAACTGTGAAATTCGTCCTTCTTTGTTCTGCTACCTCGCGGTCTGTTACCTGCATGAGTTCTGCAGGTATTTCCAACTTTGACATTAACGCTACCAATAAATTAAGTTAAGGGCTAGTTTCAATTTGAAGATATGGCATAAGAAAATCGTCATGAGAATGTCAACAGAGCAAAATTTTATATCGATTATCGATACCGCAACCTATCATAGTCGAAAAGTAAAAAACCAATCATAGAGATTCATTTTCACTTCGGCACTTTCATAAGTTATGCGAAAAAGATGCGAGTCGTTGATCTTCGGTAGCTATTAAAGATCTTTGGGGGCGACAAGGTCCGAACGGCTGTAGCAACGAAATGTCTATTTGACCTGCATGGTTTTAAAGTTAAACAAAAGACGTCGATCTCCTTAACCACTCGGCCAACTGGTTGTTCAAGTGGTTAACATCGTTTAACAACTCCTCGATCTTGCCGTTTTCTGACATTTAGAAGTAGCCCTGAGCAAAAATGACGTTTTCGAGAACTAAAAAAGTGAGAAGACAAGGCCGATTGAAGTAAATTTCGCTTGAGTTATGCTCGATAGAAACTGGCGACCGGTGTTTGACACAAAAAATCACAGATGAAAGTATAGAATATAAAACAGAAACATTCGCTAGCGTCTATAAATAAAATTGAGCCGCAACACAGCTTTTCTGGGAAACTCCTTTCTTTCTATGACAGCAGTATAATAATAGCCATATGCACACGGCACAGGGATTTATGCGGAATGAGCCAGCAGGGAATGGCCATTCACTTCTTCTTTCCAGCCTTCTCAGCGGCCTTGGTGACTTTGCCATCAACAGTAGGTGGGTCCTTGAAGTTGACCGACTTGATGACAAACGTCAACCGTAAGATATAAAAAAAAGATGGATTCGATAGTTCTAGCATACCACACTGGTTAAGATTTTAGGTCCTATTCCTATTCGGTTGATAAATGGTGTTCGCGCAAGGCGCAAAAACATCTAAGAAAATCCCCAAAGCTTAAAAGTAAAGTACAAATTAAAAGCAGTCAAAAAAAAAGAAAATAAAGACATTTGGTTTTGATTTTGAAAAAAAATGTCCAAAAAGTGTCCTTTTTTCAAAAGCTGCCTTTTTTGACCCAATAGTGTCCCGATGTCCCTCAGAGTGAAAAAGTGTCCAAAAGCCACTAAAAGTATCCATTTGGCATCCCAGTCACCGAGGCACGCATACAATGCAATCTGTTTTAAAATAGGCCACAATCCGGCAAAATTTTGGTCAGTCCTGTCTGAATATAAAAACGGAGAAGACAATTTTCGATTTCCTACCTTGCCGAAAATTTATGGGTATCCTGATGGCACTGTCACACTCTAAAGATCATCATCAAAAGTTCCCTCAAAAATAAATTAGAGCCAGAAACTTTAAGTGCTTTGATGCCTGTGCGCAGGTTTGTTGAAGACCCAGCAACATGGGAAATATCCTCGTCACTAGTCACAAAGGCTAGGCTGTGGAAAGGGAAGACCATTAACACACAAAATACGTTCTTTTGGAATAATCTTTGATATTCTTATCTATTTCTGTTTCATATTTGAAGAGCACAGAATTATTTTTTCATTTAAATCTTCTGCGCAAAGTTTTGCAACTTGATATGGTCCTATATATGTGATATGTATTATGATATGCTATATTTGATATGATTTGATTTAAAATGGAAATTTTGTTTTGATCTTATTTGAATATTGACAGATTTGGCTTCCTTGTGTGTAATTTGTACTGCCATTTAGGGCTATTACATGATCAATACAAGGTTTTTGCTAAATTGTAGTAGAAAGAACGGTTAACTAAAGTAAATATATTTCTGCCTAATATGGAACTAATGAATAATAGTAAACGTTGCTTTGTACTTCAAATAGTTTGTCTTCGGCTAAAGTTATCCTTCTCACTTCGAATTTGAGGACATGACTCATGGATAGCTATTAAGATACTATAAATATTCACGGTCCTTTTTTACGTCTACACTGCTTATCTAGCTTAAATTAATGTCTACACCAACTTGTTAGCTTGAAAATAAACTGTAAATTCATTCCCGAGGTCACAGACTGTCGCATTAATTAACGGAGCTAGCGACAATAAATTTATTACAGGGGGAGGGGGCAACCCCGCCAGGTACATTTTGTGAAGTTGTGGGTTCGTAAAAGGAATGCTGTTAAAAACTTAATAATGAAATCCGTTTTTCTTCTGGCTGATAGAATTCAGTGCTCTCTGGCCCTTGCTTTTTTTTTGCTAAGAGGCTTCTTCTTTATGATACCTCTAAAACAAAGTATTTAGATGGTCAGCCATAGCAGGGCTCTGGTCAAAGTAACCAGAGAAATAAGATTTATCCGCTTGTCCGATATTTCAGCTTAGACTTGACCCATAAAAATTTTCCAGAGGTGAAAGAAATATATAAGAAATCGATACTAATTGAGTGGTCTTTTTCAGAGCTAAAGTTTACCATTAAGGATAGTAACTATGACAGGGGGATTAAAAACACTCATAAATAAATGAAATTCGATTTGAGGATGAAAGAGGATTATTGTGGTTATTGTTTTGAATTGAAACCTAGAAAAAAGAAAAGAAAAGATTTTGCAAAGTAAAGACAAAGAAATTAAGTAGTAGTTAAATAAATAAAACGGTTCTTTATGTCCAGACACAGGATTTTAGGGTCACAATTTCAGTTTCTGGTATAAGCTCTCTCCCTTCTCGATCAGTAGCCTTTGAAAACATAATTTATAAGCTCAGGCTACCCAATGCGTCTTTTTGCTGTGAAGCCTATCATTATTGACCATCGATTTTTGGTGATTTCGGTGAAATACTGATGATTTTCTTGATGAAAACTGGTGATTTTTGGTGATTTTCTTGGTGAAAACTGGTGATTTTCGGTGATTTTCTTGGTGAAAAACTGAAAAAATTTTTCGTTTTGGTTGCAACTCTGCCTTTACTTCTGTTGCGTAATTTAAAGAAATCAAACGTGAATCTCGAATTTTGTAGGTTCAATCAATACAGGTAGGCTATTTGAAGACAAATCCATTAAAGTTGCATGTCTCCAGAAGAAAACATGCTAGAACAAAAAGATTTGGCATTTTAGGTTTTTAATTTTTCGCTCTTTTACTGTCCAATCTGCATTTGTGACAATTCATACCCACTACCCTAATTGTCACATTTGTTGCCTTAGGGCTTACAGGAAATCAAACTAAAAAAAACAATTTCACAACAGAATTCTTAGTAGTATAATTCTACTTTATCTACTTTTGGATGTCTTGAAAGGGGTAACATTAGGAAAATGAAACTTTCAGGGATGGGTCTACAGGTTAGGCTAAATCATGCCCTGGGAAGGTATTTTGAAGGGTAAAATTTGGTAAATATATTCCAAATCATATTATTGAGTTAGGACTAAAGTGAATACACCATTTGATGCCTTTTTCTGATGCTGATTACAAATATAATAATCATTTCTATTGGAAATGAATTTCAGCCCCCCCCCCCTTATATATGCCAATTCAGGGTATATAGGCTATTTCTACATTAGGGAGGGGGGCAAATTGGTCAATATATACGAAATCATATTATTGAGTTAGGACTAAAGTGAATACACCATTTGATGCCTTTTTTTATGCTGATTACGAATATAATAATCATTCCTATCGGAAATTCAAATTTAAGCCATTTTTGAGCTCTTGAAAATGACAAAAAATAGGGTGTAAAAAGGCTAATATAGCGTGGAAAAAGGCTTAAAACCTTTGTTTTAAACTTACTGTTTCATAATAAATACTTATTTTAATCCATAAGCACTGACTTTCCATGAGTAAGTTGGATAATCACAAGTATATATGTTCCAAGAATTCATTTGCAAATATTATGTATTTTTTTCTTCCTTAACGCTGAATGTTCAAGAATGCGTTTTTGACAAACCGTCGAAAATATTAAAGGATTAGGTTAGGTTTGGTTATGTTAGGTTAGGTTAGGTTTGGTTAGGTTAGGTTAGGTTTGGTTAGGTTTAATATTTTCGACGTTTTGTTGAAAACGCATTCTTGAACATTCAGCGTTAAGGAAGAAAAAAATACATAATATTTGGAAAATGAGTTTTTGGAACTTATATACTTGTTACTCATGGAAAGTCAGTGCTTGTGGATTAAAATAAGGATTTATTATGAAACAGTAAGTTTAAAACAAATGTTTTAAGCATTTTTACACCCTATATTAGCCTTTTTACACTCTATTTTTGTCATTTTCAAGAGCTCAAAAATGGCTTAAATTTGAATTTCCGATAGGAATGATTATTATATTCATAATCAGCATAAAAAAAAAAAGGCATCAAATGGTATATTCACTTTAGTCCTAACTGAATAATATGATTTCGTATATATTGACCGGCAAATTTTGTTTCTGATATAAATGGGAGGTAAGTTTAAACTTTACCCCCATTTAAGCAGAAGATCTATTTTGAAAGTTTTCTTTTTTATAACAAACACAGTGGCAGATCCAGGGGGTATGCCCCCTTGCTAATATAGTCTCAAGTAGTTTAATTGGTACTCCTGTACTAAAATCACTTTTATATTCTGCAATGCAAACCAGTCACAAAATAGACCAAGACAGGTGATGAAAAACAGGTTTACAATGCCTTGTGGGATATAAACAAAGAAAAGAACTATATTTAAACTGTTGTTTTTTGGGGTTTAGGGGGGGGAAGGTACCTAGGTTAGGTTGCATATTTAATATATGATATGCTTTGTCCCCCCCCCCCTAATGTGCAAATATATAGCCCAAATTTGTTTCTAAAACTATTATATATTCATCCTATTTTATTTCATTAGCATTATCCAAACTAGCACTATATATAAAAGAGTGCATATAGTACAGGAGTGCCTTTAATTTACTTAATTAATGCAAGTTTGCATTAATTAAACTTGCTCCTAATGCAAGTTTATTACCTAAAATTACCTTAAATCACATGTCCAGCAAGATAAGGTGGTGTTGAGCTCAATCTGTCTTATTGGATCAATCTATCTTGCACCCCCCCCCCCCCCACCACCTTTAAAAAATCCTTTATCCACCCTTGACCACACAGATTTTTAAAGATCATCAAAGGTCAGGACCCTCTAGAGAAAGAAGGAGTGGAGGTAGATATTTTAACCTATAGATCCCCTCCCTGGAAATTTCATTTTCCTAATCTAACCCCTTTCCAAGATAGACCAAAAGTAGCTAAAGTAGAATTTTACCTTGTTTTCTTAACATGTTTTTCTTCTCAGCAGTCCCAGTTCAGTGAACTTGTAGCAGTTCAAATTCCTGACCTAGGAAGAGGGTGAACATACCACTCAATGGCATTTTTGGGCTCTTTCTGAATATAATTATGGGCTTTAGCCTAGGCATACTCACAAATTCAATTTTAAGCCCTTTACAGACCCTTAAAGATGATACCTTTTTCTGTTATTTTAGATACCGTTTATATACCTCTGTTAGTATTACTCTTTTTAAATTGGTTTAACTGTAAGTTGAATCAACTGCAACAAAATCAAGAGCCAGAAAATGCATTGGAAATATATAATTTGGGCTATATATTTGCACAGGGGGGGGGGGGGGAGGGTAAAGTATAGTTTAGCCAAAGTAGAAATGTAATAACTGCAATTATTTGGCATATGATGAACTAAGAATTTGTTGTTTCTAACCCTTTCATATAGGTAAAAATAAGAGAAAATGACCATCATCTTTGAGGGTCCATAATGGGCTTAAAATTGAATTTGCAAGTAAATTGATTATTATATTCAGAAAGAGCATAAAAAAAAGACATTGAGTGGTATGTTCCCCTTATTCCTAGGTCATTAATTTAAACTGTTCCAAATTTACCCCCAATTTTAGGCTTATACCAAGTATTTTTGTTATCCAATTTCAGTACAATCACTCAGACTAAACCAGATATTTCAAGTCTGCACAGCCAGCTGTAATCAGTTTTACAACAGATCAATCATAGGCAGCACAATAGTGCTGCCTAAGTAAAGAACAATGTTGGCACAATGTATTTTTTTTTTTTTTTTTTTTTTTTTTTATCTTGGTCTTAAACCAGGCACTTTGTATTAAAGGAGCTGTTGTCAAAACTTTGAAAAGGGCTCATTTGATTGGAAATTGGAGTGGCTTGTGCCCTTTTTAAAAGTTTGAAAGTGATTGGAAGGCAAGTAACACCCCTTCCATGCCCACTATTTCCCCAAACACATCCAATCAAATTTTGAGATATCCATTTTGTTCAGCATTGTTGATTTTCAGATAGAAATTATGTTTTTGAGGAGGACATTTGCCCATAGCCCTCAGGGGCAAGGGTTGTGAGTAATGCCCTGGGGGCATTTAAGGTTTACTATTGAAAGCATTGTTGTAGAACCTTCAAATAGGGCTCATTTGATTGGAAACTGAAATGACTAGCACTTTTTAGTAGTCAAAAGTGATTGGAAGGCAATTAACACCCCTTCCACACCCATCACTTATCCAAACACATCCAATCAAAATTTTGAGATAGCCATTTTGTTCAAAGTAGTTGAAAAGTCCAGAAATTATATCTTTGAAGATGACAATCCCCCCCCCCCACAACCCTCAGGGTAAGGGTTGTAAGTTCTCATTCAAATGGAAATTCAAAGGGCTAGTACCCTTTTTAATAGTCAAAGTGATTTGAGGGCAACTAACCCCCCTCTCACAACCACCTTTTGCCAAAACACATTAAATCAAAATTTTTAGATAGCCATTTTGTCCAATGTAGTTAAAAGTTTTAGAAATTTGGTCTTTGAGGATGATAGCCCCCTCAGAGCCCTTGGGGCAAGGTTGTAAGTTATGCACTGAGGCCATATAAGGTTTTTATAGATAGTGATGTTGTAGAAACTTCAAAAAAAGGCTCATTTGATTGGAAATTAGAAGGGCTTGTGCTCTTTTTAATAGTCAAAAGTGATTGGAGGATAACTAACACCCCTCTCACACCCACCATTTCCCCAAACACATCCAATCAAAATTTTGAGATGGCTATTTTGTTTGATGTAGTTAAAAAGTCTGAAATAATGTTTTTAAGGATGACACTCCCCCACTGCACTCAGGACAAGGGTTGCTAGTTATGCCCTGGGGGGGCATATAAGGTTTTTTTTTTATAAAAAGTGTTGTTGTAGAAACTTCAACAAGAAATCATTTGATTGGAAATTGAAATGGCTAGTGCCCTTTTTAATAGTCAAAAGTAATAGGATGGCAAGTAACCGCCTCTCCTGTCCACCATTTCCTCAAACACATCCAATCAAAATTTTGAGATAGCCATTTTGTTCAATGTAGTTGAAAGGTCTGGAAATTATGTCTTTGAGGATGACAACCCCCTCACAGCCCTCAGAAGCATCCCTCAGGTCAATGGTTGTAAGTTATACTGTGGGGCATTTAGGGTTTTTTATAGAAAGTATTGTAGAAACTTCAAAAAGGGCTCATTATATTGGAAATTGAAAGGGCTAGTTGCCCTTTTTAATAGTCAGAAGTGATTGGAGGGCAACTAACCCCCCTCTCACCCAAACACATCCAATTTCCCCAAACACATCCAATCAAAATTTTGAGATAGCAATTTTCTTCAAGGTAATTGAAAGTTCTGTAAATTAGGTCTTTGAGTATAACAACCCCCCCCCCCCAGCCCAGCCCTCTTGGCAAGATTTTATTGGAAGCAATGTCATAGAAACTTCAAAAGGGCTCATTCAATTGGCAATTGAAAGGGTTATTGCCTTTTTTTAATAGTTGAAAGTGATGGAGAGCAACTAACACCCCTCTCACGCCCATCATTTCCCCAAACACATCCTATCAAAATTTTGAGATGGCCATTTTGTTCAACATAGTTGAAAGTTCTGGAAATTAGGTTTTTGAGGATGACAATCCCCTCAGAGCCCTCAGGGCAAGGGTTGTAATTTATGCCCTGGTTGTACTATAATATGTTTATAGAAAGCGTTGTCTTAGAAACTCAAAATGGGCTTACTTGATTGGAAATTGAAAGGTCTAGTGCCCTTTTTAATAGTCGAAAGTGATTGGAAGGCTTGACATTTTTATAATAAAGATTGGTGTGGGTACAATGTACTATTTTTATTTATTTTTTTTTTTTTTTATTTTTTTTAGACCAGGGACACTTTGTATTGAAGGACTTGTCTTAGGAACTGCAAAAAGAGCTCATTTGATTGAAAATAGAAAGGGCTAATGCCCTTTTTAATAGTCAAAAGTGATTGGAGGACAACTAGTCCCCCTCCCACGCCCACCCTCCCATTTACCCATTATGTTTAAAAACTAAATGTTGCCTTAAGAATAAATCAAAATGCACTATGCTAATGCTTATTCCCAATAACGCATCTCAGCTGTATCCCAAGAACAACTAAGGGTATTATGTTCAAACTTTCAAGGCTACTTCTGCTCTTAAAATTTAACCAAATCAAAATCGCGTAAGTGTATCCAAGCTATCAAAGAAAGTAAATAGATTTTTTTGCAAATGGTATCAAGTTTTCTATTTCAGGTCAACTAGAGGAGGTATGAAACTAAATTAAATACTTCTATTTGTGTCCAGATTTTTTAAAAAGGTGTACACTGTTAAAAATTGCTGAAAATTTTTCTCTAGCATACAAATAGCAGGCCAAACTATAAAGTCTTAAAAAAGAACAAAAAGTTAAAAAAAAAAAATTCCTGAAAAGACTATGTCAATATAAAATGAACAGAAATTAATTAAAAAAAAAAATTCCACAAAATAAGTTTTTCAAAGAAAAGTAAAAAACTCCATTAAACCAAAGAATGAGCAAAAATAAAATCAAATAATCTACCAAGCTTGAAACTTTAATGAAAAAAAATACACATGAATGTGCATTATCAGTTTAATAAACATATACTGATATTTAGTAATTAAAATGTTAATATTATTTGATTTATTAAAGTTATAAAAGTAAAAACATTTATATTTTTTCAGTAAAGTGCAAATTATGTTCTGGCCTTTGGAAGGCATTGGGGGTTTTGAGTGTGACTCAGTTATTTATTGTAATTTCTGTTTGTTTTGGGTTTCATTTATTTATTGATGCTGATTTGTGGTAGTTTCATGCTTGGTAGATTATTTGATTTTATTTTTGCTCATTTTTGGTTTAATGGAGTTCTTTACTTTTCTTGGAAAAACTTATTTTTTGGAAAAAGTTTTTTTAATTGATCAATAGAAAGAACAACAAACAAAGACAAAATTAGCCAATACATAGGCCATGTTTCCATCAGAGTGGAGTGCATTGTTACGTTAACAACTATTACATTGAAAAAGAGCATAAAATAAGAAATCTAATCATACCATTTTTATTCTATGTTAGTTTTGTATATACCAAGGCAGGAACTAGGGATGAATTGCCACAAATGTAACTAATCATTAAGAAGAGCACAAAGTCAGCAATCTAAAAATTTGGTTTTAGAATATTTTCTTCTAGAGAGCTGTTATTCAGTAAATTTGCTGTTTTCCTTTCTTGGAAAGTCAATTGGTTTGGTAAATAAAAAAAAATCAGGAATGTATATAGACCCTAAACTGTATCCTGGGAAGGTATTTTGAAATATCTATATCCAACTCCTCCCTCTCTGAAGGGCACTGACCTTTAATGAAGTATGTGTTGCAAAACTGAAGCTTTCAGAAATAAATCCATAGCATACCCCAATTAAAAGTTTTGAGCCTTGTAGCTTTTCTAAATCTGGATTTATAGTGATAGTGATATACTTAATTAACAAAAAGTTTACAAAAAAAACAAAATAAACAAAAATTAACCAAAAAAATTCTTGTGTTTGAAAAAATAGTCCTAATTTTGCATAAAATCCTACTCTACAGCACACCCCAACTCTGCAGCAAATTTACAGCCTATCCCAATTAAAAGTTTTTTAGCCTTGTAACTTTGCTAAATCTAGAATTACAGGATTTAGAAAAGTGTTTCCTATGTTTGAAAAATTGTCCTAATCTTAATCTTGCATAAAATCCTACTCAAGTCATTAGAAGATATTGTTTATAAAGGCTATATATAGGATATTATAAAGGCTATATATAGGACCTTCAGAGGGGGGGGGGGAGCAGGTGCATGGTCAGAAAAGCAACCATGATATTTGGAAGGAGCATAAATTAAGGAATCTAGTGGTACTACTTTACTTTATTAGCAGGTTGCCTTTAGGAGTGGCCAACCACTAAACTGATAACCATTAAAAGTTTGCTTTCAAAAGCTTTTGTCAAAGAAAAGCAGACTCAGACCAAAATTAAGAAAAAATAATTTTTCCTGAAGTGAAGAAAGGGTATAACTAGTCTCCTGTGCATTTTTCTAACCATTGGAAATGAGGAAAGATTCAAGATAGGAACTTAGAAACATCTTCCTAGGGCATAATTTACACTTTGTATTAATTCCTGAAAGTTTCATTCTCCTAATACAACTAATCAGTCAAAATTAAAATGAATAGAATTACCACAAAAAAGGATAAGCCTACCACCCCCTAAACCTTTCAAGGGCCAGGGCATCATTTACTCTACTAGAAACAATATGTATTTTGAGAAGTGTGTTTTTTATTGGTCTTAGAACAAAGAAAAAATTCCTGTGTAATCAAGGTTTAAAAATAAAAATGATGACCCCTTTCCCTCACTTTTAAACCTGCTAGAAGGTCTAAATTGCTTAAGCATCAATTACATTTTATTGAAAGTGATATTATTTTGAACAGTGTGGTTTTTATTGTCAAAACATAGACAAATGAAAGAAAATAGCCATAGTAATCCACATCATAGGCAGCGCGCTAGTGCTGCCTAAGTAAAGAACGATGTGGGCACAATGTGTTTTTTTTCTATTTTTGGTTTTTTTTCTCCATGCCCGGGCACTTCGTATCGAAGGAGTCGTGGTAGAAACTTCTAAAAGGGCTCATTTGATTGGAAATTGGAGTGGCTAGAGCCCTTTTTAATAGTCAAAAGTGATTGGAGGGCAACTAGCTCCCCTCCCCCTGCGCCCACCATTCCCCCAAACACATCCAATCAAAATTTTGAGATAGCTATTTTGTTCAGCGTAGTTGATTTCCTGATAGAAAATATGTTTTTGAGGAGGACACTCTCAAAAACCCTCAGGGCAAGGGTTTTAAGATATGCCCTGGGGGCATATAAGGTTTTTGTAGAAGGCGTTGTCGTAGAAACTTCAAAACAGGCTCATTCAATTGGAAATTCAAAGGGCTAGTATCCTTTTTAATAGTCGAAAGTGATTGGAGGGCAACTAGCCCCCCTCCCACGCCCATCATTCCCCCAAATGTATCCAATCAAAATTTTGAGATAGCCACTTTGTTCAGCGTAGTTGATTTCCAGATAGAAAATATGTTTTTGAGGAGGACACTCCCCCCCAACCTTCAGGGCAGGGGTTTTAAGTTATACCCTGGGGGCATATAAGGTTTTTATAGAAGGCTTTGTCGTAGAGAAACTTCAAAAAAGGCTCATTCGATTGGAAATTCCAAGGGCTAGTGCCCTTTTTAATAGTCAAAAGTGATTGAGGGCAACTAGCCCCCCCCCCCCCCACGCGCATCATTCCCCCAAACACATCCAATTAAATTTTGAGATAGACATTTTGTTCAGCATAGTTGATTTCCAGATAGAAAATATGTTTTTGAGGAGGACACTCCCCCGCAACCCTCGGGGCAAGTGTTGTAAGTTATGCCCTGGGGGCATATAAGGTTTTTTATAGAAGGCATTGTCATAGAAACTTCAAAAAAGGCTCATTCGATTGGAAATTCCATGGGCTAGTGCCCTTTTAATAGTTGAAAGCGATTGGAGGGCAACTAACCCCCCTCTCACGTCCACCTTTTCCCCAAACATCCAATCAAAATTGTGAGATAGCCATTTTATTCAACATAGTTTTAAGTTCTGTAAATTAGGTCTTTGAGGATGACAAACCCCCTCATAGCCCTCAGGACAAGGGTTGTAAGTTATGCCCTGGGGGCATATGAAGTTTTTATAGAACGCGTAGTCGCAGAAACTTCAAAAGGGCTCATTCGATTAGAAATTGAAATGGATAGTGCCCTTTTTAATAGTCTAAAGTAATTGGAAGGCAACTAACACCCCTTCCACACCCACCATTTCCCCAAACACATCTAAACAAAATTTTGAGATAGCCATTTTATTCCACGCAGTCAAAGGAAATTATACCTTTGATCAGGGCACTACCCCCACAGTCGTCAGGGTAAGGGTTATAAGTTATGCCCTGGGGGAATATAAATTTTTATTGAAATCTTTGTCGTATACACTTGAAAAAGGACTCATTCGATTGGAAATTCAAAGGTCTAGTGCCCTTTTTAATAGTCGAAAGTGATTTGAGGGCAACTAGCCCTCCTCTCTTGCCCACCTTTTCCCCAAACACATCTAATAAAAATTTTTAGATAGCCATTTTGTTCCGTGTTGTGGATTTCCAGATAGAAATTATGTTTTGAGGAGGACACTCCCCCACAGCCCTCAGGGCAAGGGTTGTAAGTTATACCCTGGGGATATTCAAGGTTTTTATAGAACGCGTCGTCGTAGAAACTTCAAAAAGGACTCATTCGATTGGAAATTGAAATGGCTAGTGCCCTTTTTAATAGTCGAAAGTGATTGAAAGGCAACTAACACTCCTTCCACGCCTACCACTTCCCCAGACACATCCAATCAAAATTTTGAGATAACCATTTTGTTCCACGCAGTTATAAGTTCAGGAAATTATACCTTTGAGCAGGACACTCTCCCCCACAGTCTTCAGGGCAAGGGTTATAAGTTATGCCCTAGGGTTATATAAGTTTTTATTGAAATCTTTGTCCTAGAAACTTGAAAAAGGGCTCATTCGATTGGAAATTCAAAGGGCTAGTGCCCTTTTTAATACTCGAAAGTGATTTGAAGGCAACTAACCCCCCTCTCACACCCACCTTTTCCCGAAACACATCCAAGGACAATTTTTTTAGATAGCCATTTTATGCAACGTAGGTGAAAGTTTTGGAAATTAGGTCTTTAAGGATGACAACCCATCCCCCCCCCCCCCACAACCCTCAAGGCAAGGGTTGTAAGTTCTGCCCTGGGAGCATGTAAGGTTTTTTATAGAAAGCGATGTTGTAAAAACATCAAATAGGGCTCATTAAATTAAAAATTGAAAGGGCTCGTGCCCTTTTATTAGTCGAAAGTGATTGAAGGGCGACTAACCCCCCTCTCACACCCACCATTTCCCCAAACACATCCAATCAAAATTTTGATATATCCATTTTGTTCAACGTAGTCGAAAGTTCTGGAAATCAGGTCTTTTAAGATTATAACCCTATCAGAGCCCTCAGTGCAAGGGTTGTAAGTTATGCCCGGGGGGCATATACGGTTTATATAGAAAGTTGTTGTAGAAATTTTAAAAAGGGGCTCATTTGATTGGAAATTGAAACTGCACTTTTTAATAGTCAAAGTGAGTGGAGAGTAATTAATCCCCCTCTCACGCCCACCATTTCCCCGAACATATTCAATCAAAGTTTGGAGATAGCCATTTTGTTCAACGTAGTTGAAAGTTCTTTAAATTGTATATTTAAGGATGACAAACCTCCCAGAGTCCCCAAGGCAAAGGTTGTAAGTTATGCCCTGGGGGCATATAAGGTTTTTAATGATAGAGTTGTCGTAAAAACTTCAAAAGGGGCTCATTCAATTGGAAATTGAAATGGCTAGTGCCCTTTTTTAAAAGTCGAAAGTGATTGGAAGGCAACTAACACTCCTTCCATGCCTACCACTTCCCCAAACATATCCAATCAAAATTTTTAGATAGCCATTTTGTTCCATGCAGTTTAAAGTTCAGGAAATTATAATTTGAGCAGGACACTCCCCCCACAGTCTTCAGGGAAAGGGTTATAAGTTATGCCCTTGGGGCATATAAGTTTCTATTGAAATAGCCATTTTGTTCAACGTAGTAGAAAGTTCTGGAAATTAGGTCTGTGAGGATGACAACCCCCCTCACAGCCCTCAGGAAGAGGGTTGTAAGTTATACCCTGGGGAGATATAAAGTTTTTATAGAACGCGTTGTCGTAGAAACTTAAAGAGGGCTCATTCGATTAGAAATTGAAATGGCTTGTGCCCTGTTTAATAGTCAAAAGTAATTGGAAGGCAACTAACACCCCTTCCGCGCCCACCACTTCCCCAAACACATCCAATCAAAATTTTGAGATAGCCATTTTGTTTAACGTAGTTGAAAGTGCTGGAAATTAGATCTTAGAGGATGACAACCACCCTCACAGCCCTTAGGGTAAGGGTTGTAATTTATGCCCTGGGGGCATGTAAGGTGTTTATAGGAAGTGTTGTCGTAGAAACTCAAAAAGGGTTCATTCGATTGGAAATCGAAAGGCCTAGTGCCCTTTTTAATAGTCGAAAGTGATAGGAAAGCTTGACATTTATATAGTAAAGATCGATGTGGGTATAATGTATTATTTTTTTTTTTTTTTTTTTTTTTTTTTTTTGTTGTTGTTTAGACCAGGGCACTTTGTATCGAAGGAGTTGTCTTAGGAACTTCGAAAAGGGCTCATTAAATTGAAAATAGAAAGGGTTGATGCCCTTTTTAATAGTCGAAAGTTATTGGAGGGAAACTAATCCCCCTCCCACGCCCACCGTCCCATTTGACTTTATGTTTAAAAAACTAAATGTTGCCATAAGATTAAATCAAAATGCACTGTTTTAATACTAATTCCCAATAAGGCATCTCAGCAGTATCCCAAGAACGACTGAGGGTATTATGTTCAAACTTTCGGGGCTGCTTCTGCTCTTAAAATTTAATCAAATCAAAATAGCGTAAGTGTATCCAAGCTATCAAAGAAAGTAAACAGATTTTTTTGCTAATGGTATCAAGTTTTCCATTTCAGGTCAACTAGAGGAGGTATGAAACTAAATTAAAACACTACTATTTATGTCCAGATTTTTAAGAGGGTGTATGCTGTTAAAAATTGCTAAAAAAAATTTCTCCAGCATACAAATAGCAGGCCAAACTATAAAGTCTTAAAAAAAAGAAATGATCTAAAGTATTATTTTATTTTTCTCTGAAAAGACTATGTCAATATAAAACGAACAGAAATTAATTAAAGAAACTTTTTCCACAAAATAATTTTTTCAAAGAAAAGTAAAGAACTCCATTAAACAAAAATGAGCAAAAATAAAATCAAATAATCTACCAAGCGTGAAACTACCACAAATCAGCATCGATAAATAAATGAAACCCAAAACGAACAGAAATTACAATAAATAACCGAGTCAAACTCAAAACGAGCAGAAATTAACATAAGTTGGGCTCAAAACCCCTATGCCTTCCCAAGGCCATACCATAATTTGCACTTTACTGAAAAAAGTATAAATGTTTTTACTTTTATAACTTTAATAAATCAAATAATATTAACATTTTGATTACTAAATATCAGTATATGTATATTAAACTGACAATGCACTTTCATTTGTATTTTTTCAGTAAAGTGCAAATTATGTTCTGGCCTACGGAAGGCATAGGGGTTTTGAGCCCTACTTATGTTAATTTCTGCTCGTTTTTAGTTTGACTCGGTTATTTATTGTAATTTCTGTTCGTTTTGGGTTTCATTTATTTATCGATGCTGATTTGTGGTAGTTTCACGCTTGGTAGATTATTTGATTTTATTTTTGCTCATTTTTTGTTTAATGGAGTTCTTTACTTTTCTTTGAAAAACTTATTTTGTGGAAAAAGTTTCTTTAATTAATTACTGGAAAGAACTAATGGAAGGAGAAGATAGTTTATCATACAATAATAATAATTCTTGGAAGTGTCATCAATTTTGGTTCATCAAATTCTTCAGTTGAATAGTCAGTCAAAGTTTTCAGTCAGCAGTAGTTTGTACTAATTCCATTGTTTTTAATAATAGTGTGGCTACAGAATTCTAGATTGATAGGGAGAGGGATTATTATTCATATGAATTGAAAATATGCATAAGTTCTGGCCTTTGGTAGGGCTGAAGCCATCTTTTCGACACCCTTGTATTTGAATGTGCATGAATCTACTATTTTTATAAATAATTTAAAATAATAATCTAAGGTGAATAATCTTTTCGTGACATATTTTTTGTTGTAACAGCTTGTTTGTTCAAATGAATACATGTCAGGGTAATTTGTTAAAAATAATTATTCCTTAGTGTTTTTTTTTTTGCCTCAATTGAGCTTCTTTGTGTGTCTACTGTGTTTTCCTTGGTCTTGATATTTTAGTTAAATTCTCTATATGGATTGCAATTTTAAAAGAGGTCATACTAAAAAAGAAAATGAATTTCTTTCAAAAGGAATAAATATAATCACATTTTTGTTCCAAGATTTATTGTGTTTGTTATGGTCCCCTTGCCTCAGTCTAATTAACCTGATAGTTTTTTATGGTGATCGATGAAAATAATGTTTGATCCATTTTGGAGTTTAATGAATCAATACAACCCATTTTTTTTAAATGTTTTTTTCCTCTGAGGCTTGTTTGGTGAAGAATGCATGCACACTAAGTTAATAGCCAGTTGGAGACAAAACAAATTTTGGCCTTATTTGGTGTCTTAAATCACTATGACAATTTTGAATAGCTTTTGTTTTGTTGGAGTCCTCTTGTCTCTGTCTACATGCTCTGTAAGTGTTAAGTCAATTGATTTGGTTTACACAACTTAAGTCCTATCCATCCTCAAAGATTTTTTGGGGGGCCTCTTTCTCCACAAGTCTGCTGATGTGACTCCTATACGAACGAACTACTATCTTCTGTCAGGCTGATAAGGTACAGGATATTGAACAATGAGAATTGTCCTACCATGTACATGGCCTTCAAATAATGTTTTCAGAAAAGGAGTGCTTTCCACATTTGGTTCGTCACAACCATGTAAATTGTTGGAGTTTTATTCCATTGAGGAGGTTTTGTTTGACCTTGATACTTTTGAGAAACTTGGTGTTGAAAATTCTATCATGGTAAGGATACCAGCAAAACATCATAGTGATTTTATTTCAAAGGCACTGATCATGTATGAAGAGCCCTATTTTCCGAGATATAAATAGCAATAGGGAAGATGAGTGAGTTGAATTGCCTCACTGTAAAAATTGTTGTTCCTTGGCCTAGTTTCTGGTGCCATATATCAATACAACAAACCTTCACAATTTTTGTTTTCATTGAGGTCTATCTGGCACACAATGTGTTACAGAGAATTACAAATCTATCAAAGATGAAACAAAATTTGGTCTATTTTCTGGTATCACAAACCAAAACAGCCAAAATTAATTTAAAATTGGTTTTCTGTGTCAGGGTTGACCTGGCCAAAAGACTTATGAAGTGTCATTTCAATCCAATTGTAGAGAATAAACTGAAGGCACAATTTCTGTGCATCCTGAATCTTTTCGTCATTTCGTGTGGAATGATCAAAAATGTTCTAATTAAAGTGACTGGTCCATGCAAAAGTACTACAAGTCCTGGCTTATTGGGGGGGGGGGGAAGCTTATGGACTGTTTGTAAGTAATGCAAGTTTTTTTTCAGGTTTCTTTCTGTGCATAAGGGTCCCCTTGACTCAATAGCTTGCAGATGTAAGTTTCAGACTCTTAAAAAATTGCTGGTCTTATCTGGATTAATTTAAAAAACTTTTTCCACAAAATGTGTGTTTTAGAGAAAAGTAAAGAGTTCCATTAAACCAAAAATGAGCAAAAATAAAATCAAATAATCTGGCAAGCGTAAAACTACCACAAATCAGCATCAATAAATAAATGAAACTTAAAACAAACATTAATTACCATAAATAACTGAGTAAAACTCAAAACGAGTAAAAATTAACAGGAGTAGGGTTCACGATCCCTATGTCTTCTCAAGGCCAGAACATAATCGGTACTTTACTGAAAAAAATACATTTTAAATGTTTACACTTTTTAACTTTAATAAATAAAAAATTATTCAGAATCTAAGGAATAAATATCAGCATTGTATAAACTGGCAATGCACATTCATATGTATTTTTTCAGTAAAGTGCAAATTTGTTCTGGCCTTACAACCCTTACCCTGATGGCTGTGGGGGATTGTCATCCTCAAAGACATAATATCCAGGCCTTTTCGCCCACGCTGATCCAAATGGATATTTCAAAATTGTGATTGGATGTGTTTGGGGAAATGATGGGTGTGTGTGGGGGGGGGGGGGGGGTTACCCTTCAATCAATTTCAACTGTTTAAAAAGGGCACTAGTCCTTTCAATTTGCAATCAAATGAGCATCTTTCGAAGTTTCTATGACGACTCCTTCTATACGAAGTGTCTTGGTCTAAAAAAAAAATATAATAATAATGAATAATACATTGTCCCCACATCACTCTTTACTTGGGCAGCGCTATTGCGCTGGACAAGGGGTCAGCTCCCATATTTTTTGAATAAAATATCGTTAATAATTTTCTGGGGGTGGTGCGGGGGAGGGGGGTCGGACCATGGAAGGAGAACCAGGGATTAGTTAGCTCCCATGATTTAAGATCGATAAGTTTTTCGTGGGGGAGGGGGATCGGGCCATGGACGGCCAGGGGTCAGCTCCCATAAGTTTTGGGATAGTATATTGTTAATAAGTTGTTTTTTTTTTGGGGGGGGGGGGGAGAATCAGGTCATGGAAGGCCAGGGGGCTGGGCCAAGGATGGAGGGCCAGATGTCGGCTCCCATTATTTTTGAAATAATGAATTGTTAATACGTTTTTTTTTGCGAGGAGGAGGTTGGGCCATAGTGAAAGGGTCAGGGTTCCATTTATTTGGAATAGAATATTGTTAATAAGTTGTTGTTTATCATTTTTTTTTTTTGGGGCAGGGGTAGGGCTATGGAGGGAGGACCGTGGGTCAGCTTCCATGATTTATTACTGATAAGTTTTTTTTTCAGGGGAGAGGAAAATCGGGCTATGGAGGGAAAGGAGTCAGCTTGCATAAGTTTCGAGATAAAATATCATTAATAAGTTTTTAGTAGTGGTGAGGGTCGGGCTTATCTGATCTTTGAACTATTTGAAAAACCCTTGCATAAGAACCCTATATGCCCCCAGGGCATAACTTACAACACTTGATCCCGGGCTCTTGAAAACTTTTGTCGGCCCCGGAGTTCTTGTTATCTAATTTTTGAACTTATTTTAATAGAATGGCTATCTAAAAAATCGATTGGATTGATTGGGTTAAAAAGAGGGCAGAAAGGGCTAGTTGCCCTCCAGTCCCTTTCGACTCTTACAGAGGCATGAAAAGGGAGCTAAAGCTTGTAATTTCCAATCGAATGAGCCCTGTCCAAAGTTTATACGACCATCCCTTCCATAAAAACCTTATTTGCCCCGAGGCATAATTTACAACACTTTCCCCTGGAGTTCCGCGGGATTGTCTTAAGTCCCGGAGTTTTTGTTATATGATCTTTGGTCTATTTTGAACAAAATGACTATCTTAAAAATTTTTTCAGATACATTTGGGGAAAAGAGGGCGTGAGGGGGGGGGGGGGTCGTTGCCATCCAATCACGTTTGACTCTTAAAAAAGGAACTAGAGCTTTCAAATTTCTAATCATTTATTATTTATTGCGCTACCTATGATAAAGCAATATTTAGGCGACAAAATTTTTGGGCGGTTCTTATCCATTTTCCTATACATAATATTTCACGTCCCCTCCCCAAACACTCCATGAAGTTTTTAAACCTGATCTCCCTAGCCTTACCTGAGATACTGCACATATGCTAGTTTGTTGGTCTGGGTGAATATACGGTCTGTTGTTTTACCTCACTACTTTACCTTGAATAGATTCAAAGTTCCGCAGGAGCTAACTAATGGCAAAACTTAGATAAATCAGAGAGAAACAAATTTGTTGGGCCTACATCCTCAAACTCCTTCTAAACACAAAATACAAAAACTCCTTTGCCCAGGGCCGGCCCTAGAGGTTTTTTGGGGTAAGCGGACTATTCTTCGCCCCCCCCCCCCCCCTCTGGTAGACAGAAATATAATTATACACTCTTAAAGTATGGTGTGCAGGGTTTTCTATTAAAAAAGTGTAACAATAAAAATAATTAAACTTTTATTTTGTAGTATAATTCTAACTTGAATACTAAAATGCAATATGTCAATAAACAACAAAATTAAAAATAGGGAGTTAAAATATAATTCACAATTTATTGGCTGAACATACTAGTTATAAAACAATTCAACATACAACTTTTTATAGCCTAATGAAAAAAAAAAAATTCTAGCTTTCATGTTTGAAAACTCATTTAGCTGTCTATCCGTATTGAATCACTTGGCACTTCATTTTTAATGGCCATGGATGCAAGCCCGCTTCAGTCGATCTTGACTCAAAGTAGGTTTTAAGTAAGTTTTTATTAACTTTAGCTTGGAGAAACTCCTTTCGCCACTGGCAAACTGATACTGGAATTCGCGTTAATAGAATTCTCAGTGCAATTAAAAACGTTTGGGAATGTGTTCATATAACCATGTTTTGTTATATGCGACAGAGCTTGAGCTGGGGGACTGTTGAGGGCAGCATTTCTGCGAAAATATGTAACTCCTCAAAACAACTCGTTACCGTTCACATCGCAGTCTTCTCCTTCACTCAAAATGATTTGAAGATATTTACAGGCTTTCCTCAATTCTTCTTTATCCGCGAAATTCTGCAAGCTTTGAATGTCGTAGAGAAATTTAAAACTTTCACTGTGGTTTTCCATTAGCTCAAATCTCTTCTTTAATGAGGATATTGCAGTGTCTAGCACAACAAAGAAAAAATTAACCTTAAAGTACCAAGGACACCAAAATGAAAATATATTTAGCCCTCTTAATCTATTTAAGGTCTATTCATACCTGAAAATCCGGGTTTCCTACGAGTTTTTGTTTAGCTGCTATAAGCATTTTTAGTTTGAATAAATTCGCAAAACAGTGTTGTAAATAATAAAACAATGATAAACTGCGGAGCTGAATAATATTAGCGGAAACTATTTCCTATGAATCCGTCAATGTTTTTCATTTGTGAAAATTCAAATTTACAAAATTGATTGTTATATATATTAGTGAAAATACATTTGTGAAAAAATATGACCTCAAGTTCAGAAAGTGACTATTTGGATGTGTCAGAAAATATTTTTGATGATCACCAAGTGCTAGATGGTATGCAAGATACCATTTCAGGATACTTGTTCCAGCTAGACCCCGACGCCGCGCCGCGGATCTACCAAACACACCACCGACGAGAGGCCCGGTCGAACGCCACCGAAGTATCGTAACGCCGCCGCCGGCGCGCCGCTGGCACGCCGCCGCCAACAGAGGCGGCGGTGTTCGGTTGATTTTAAATTAATTTTTGCGGCAATTCTTTATTGCGTCAACCGCAAATTCAGAGCTTTTCCTTTCTCGTGTTGTTTAGTATTTCGATTTTCCTGATTAGAAATCAAGCAGGGCTTGCACTATCCCCGAATTTTCGGGTATTTCCCCGAAAATCTATGCGTCACGCCGAAAAAAATTGGTTCCCCGAATCCCCGAAAACCACGCAATCACGGTGCCACCCCTAGCGATTTATCACCAGTGACTTTCCCTGCCAAATATTACTTGGCATACCATAATTCTTCATTACTCTGTTGTTCATTAATTTTCGTCTCTTTTGTTACTTTGTATAAAAAAGACAGACAGATGCAATATGCAATTGCAAATATTGCAATATACACAGTTCTCCATATGTTGACAAAAAAAACAGGATCGTCTTTATGAAATTAGTTTAAATCATTTCGAATGCAGTTTCCCAATCGCTATTTTTTACATCGTTTATAGTCAAGAATGTTATTTTTCAAGTTGAATCCCAAAAAAAAAGACCTTCTATTGTGACAAAATTTAGCTATAGACTAAGCTATGTACAAGGTTTGGGAATTAAAGATTGAACTGGAAGTACCTAAAAATATGATTCAAAAATAAATTGTAAATTATTGCCTATAGGAGGGATGATAGGGGGCTATCATTTTTAAATGATAATACCTCATTTTTTTATTGAAAGGGGGATGCCAAAAAGATAATTATTTTTTTCATTTAAAGTGGAGACAGAAGAAAATGATATCAAATTTCCTAGGAAACCATTGAAATATTTTGATAGACCCAAGGCCCCCCATTAGGACTTGTTCATTGTCTTGGGTATTTTGCGATTTCTCATAGGCTACTGGCCTAATTTGGCTTTTGTGTGTGCTCCCTTTTAATTATATTCTTTGGATCTTATTGAATGCCACGGCAAATCTATGACTCAGTTTTCCTATAATATGAGGTATATAGAATAATTTCGGCATTTTTGTTGTTGTCTTTGTACCCCCCCTACTCATACCCTCAATTTTTTTCAAGGAACACTAAGCTTTTTAACGTTATTTTGCGTGTTTGTTTGAACCATATAGTGACCTAGTTAATTACTAAGTAACTTATTTTTCTAATGAAAGCTGGGACAGTATCTTATCAATGTGGTATCCAGAGGGGGGGGGGAGGGAAGTATTACATTTAAATGATAATATCTCGATTTTTTTTTTATTGAAAGCGGGGATCCCAATTTTTTTTTTTTTTTTTAATTTAAAGCAGAGACAGTATTTTATCAAGGTGGTATCCAGAGAGAGAGAGGGGGGGGGGGGGGTAGTGAGCTATAATATTTAAATCGTAATACCTCGATTTTTTTTAAAGAAGGGGTGCCAATAAGTTAAATATTTTTGTTATTTAAAGCACAGACGGTATCCTATCAAGATAATATCCAGAGGGGGGGGGGCATAGGGAGCTATTATATTTAAGTGATAGTACCTTGATTTTTTTTTATTGAAAGCAGGGATGCCAAAAAGTTGAAAAGTAACATACCGAATAAAACCATTAAGTGTTATTTGTTTTATTGTAATTGAAGCATTCTCATGTGAAGTGTTCATCATGTATTTTTCAGTTTGATAAATTTACTCCTTTTAGATGCAGTTTATAATTTGACTGATATTAGATATTTATCAATTTATACTTTCGAATGAATCCCCAAAAAAAAAAACAATCATCATATCCAAATAGCAGCCAAAAGCAATAAAAAAGGAGCAGTTCAGCCTTAGCCTACATGACATATATTCTATAAAGAAGCCAAACAAAACTTTAAAATGCATTTTTTTTTAATTGTTATTAAAAAACCTGTTTTTAATACAAGATATCTTTTTAAGAATCCAAAAGAGCAAAAAAAAACAATCAATATCAAAGTCACCCATTTCAACTGTTTTAATGGTGATAGGCAAAGGGCATTATAAAAAAAATTAAGCTTCTAAGTTCAAAGCTATATTCAAAGTTTTCTGATTAGCCTAATTTAGTATTAAGTGGGTCTGGCCTAAAAAATAAGACACACGTATAGTCAGAATTCCATTGTGAATCCATATATAGCTAAATTTATCAAGACCCCCCCCTCCCTCCCTCCCTCCATAATGGTGAAAAATATGCCCTGAATTATAAATCAACACCATATTTTTGGTACATAGCCTAGACTGCAGTTTTCAACAAAAATTTAGCGTTTCAGCACAATTCAAAATAATGAGTATTTTTCATGCTCTTTTATAATTAAATAATCACTTGACAGGGACTATTAATTTTGAGCCCTGAAGGGGCTAGAAGTCTCAGAACAGCCCATAGAAACCTAGTAACCTATGCTCAAAAATTTGCTTGTTTAAAAATAACTGGCTAGGGAGAAAAATAGGTCATATGTAGCTGACTAATGATTGAAGCTGGCTTAGGCTATATATTTCCATATTAGGGGGGGGGGGGGAGTAAAGCATAGGCTCGTGGTATCAACCAGAGGCGCCATTTCAGCCAAACCTTAGGGCGGGCAAGCAATCGACATGGGCCCCGAAGCAGGCTTGTATAAAAAAAAAAAATTGCCTCTAGCTTTATCCGAAAAAAAAAACTGCCTTCCGTGGGAGTTACCGTAAAAAATTAAGGAAATTGTCTCAATTGCTTTGCCTTTCCTTCTTTCGCTCTTATGCCATAGGTTCGGAAAAGGCCAGATATCTGAAGAAAGCGGTTAACGGTATGTGTGATGTTAAAAAAAACAGCCGTTTGGGAATCTTCCACTTTTCCGAACCTATAACTTGACGAAAGCCGAACCTCTGTAGAAACTCACGCTTTGACTAAAGTATATTCTGTAGCCAAATTCTTCAGCTCGCTGCTTACAGTTAATACTTTAGTCCAAGTCGGAGTCATGCTCCGGCTATGACGATGCAAAACTTTGCTCGATCAAGTATATTTACAAAATCAAAAAATACAACAAAATTTTGAAACAGATCAGTGAACACTCATGGCAACAAGGGGAACCGTCGTGGTTTCATCTTCGCAAAGTCGTCAACAAGCTGGTCGAAATCCAAGTTTTTAACTAAATCCTTCTCTGCAAAGATCAAAAGCAGGTGACTAAGACGATCGTCTCCTGTGGTTGAGCGCAGATAGTTCTTCACTATTTCCAGCCCAGAAAACAAGCGTTCATTGCTGGTTGTCGTGACAGGAAGTGTGGCAGCAATATGAAGAACTTTGATAATTTCTGAATAGGCTACTGGAAGTGTCTCGATATTATCGATGACGTCCATGAATTTCTTCGGCTTTGCCTCCTCCTCGAGCAAAAACCGCTTGGCAATACCAGCTTGGGCCTCAAGAAGAATCTGGTCAATGTCCATTTAAGAATAAAGTTCAGAGAATTGCTTGAGGAGCCCTGCATCCATGAACTTGGTAGAGCTGGGGTCCAGAGCTTCGAGTGTACTGAGCACTGGAAGGTTATCTGTGAACCGTCTGTCGAATTTCGCAATCAGACGATCTACAGTCTCCAGGTATTCTCTTTTCAGTTCTTCGGCTAGGCTAGAGTTGGAGCTCTATTGTCGGATTCAACAAAGTTTTTTCCTAACGTCGAAGTGGTCATGAATTCTTTCAGGTGTTTGATAATTTTTTGGGTTCTTCTAGGTCGTCCCTTCTGACCCGCAGAGGAGGATCGGGTCGCTGGTCCATTCACGTCAGGTACTTCAATTTCAAGACCTTCAGCAAACTCTTTTGCCTTCTCCAAAAGCGATGCAAATGAAGTGTCAGAGCGCAGTTCAGCTATTTCCTTCCTTGTTGCTTGAATCAAGGTGCGGGACCTAGATATTACCAGATCAACTGCCTGAAGCTGCTCAGAAAGGGAGTTTGTCGTCCTCAGAATTGCTTCCATATAGAGCAACTGGAATATAACTGTGAAAGATTCCATTTTTCTCTGGAGCCCAGCTGCTTCTGCTCGAGCTTTACTATCAGCTCCCTCGCTGACTGCAGACAGTACAGCCAGAACACATTCATATCGGAGTCTTATCTTCGATACTGATCGATACCAGTATGACCATCTTGTCGCAGCACTCCTTTCTAATTCCAGGACTGGCAGTTGAGTAGCCTTTTGGGACTCGACAAAAAGCTGATGTCTGGTGTTGCTGTTGGAAATGAATGTGTACAGATTTTGGACTAACCAAAAAAATAAGCCAACAGTCCCAACACCTTCAACGCAGTTTGCAATGACCAAGTTTGGTCTATGCGCATGGCAATGAATGTATATTACTTGTGGCGCTTTCGCTCTCAGTCGCGCTTGAACACCAGAGAAGGGCCCGCTCATCACGCTTGCTCCGTCGTAGCACTGAGCAACACAATAGTTCCAGTCGAGACCAAGTTTCGCCACTGTGTCGTGAATGAAGCTGGCTAAACTCTCAGCATCCAGGCTTTTCGTATGGTAACATCCTATTAGTCTTTCTCGTACTTTTCCCTCGTCGAAGTACCTCAGAAGAATGGCGAGCTGTTCTTTCTTCGAAATATCTTTTGTCTCGTCGACAAGAACATCAAAGTATTTGGCACGCTTAACTTCTTGCACTATTGTAGACCGAAGCCTAGATCCGATAACTGAAATTAGATCGTTCTGGTATTCGTGGGACGTATAGTGGCCGTATCGTCTTTGTAGCTTGTTGAAAAGTGTGGGAGAATACTCGGAGAGAAGATTGCAAGTTTCGACGAAATGTCCTTTGTTTGCCGAAGATTCAGTCTCATCGTGGTCGCGAAAGGCTGTACCCAGTCGCCCCAGTAGGGCCGTTACTTTTAGTAAAGCCTTTACGTGTTCCCTGTTTTCATTCATCTCCTTATTCCTGTCCGTTGACAAAACAGATGCGATGGGTTGCATCTCCTTGGCTTGTATAGTTTTGAACTTCGTCCACGATACTGCACTGTCCCTGTGGCGGTCACTTTTCGCATGCTCTTCTAGAACGCTTGAGATGTCCTTCCATCTTCTAACGCCGGTCTCGATAAAAGGCCTCGCCCCGTATCTTTGTCCGCGAAGGGTTGACGTGCCGCCAAAGTGTCTGCAGCAGAAACAGAAAACCGAATTTTCCTTAGCTGAGTACTCAAGCCAAGGATGCTTTCCATAATACGAAATATTAAATGACCGTCTTAGCTTGCCGTTTGCTGAAAACCTGTGCAGGGTACCGTAGCAGCTGTGGTTGACATGGATGGTCGTGGGAGGATGAAGAAATATCAGTAGGACCACTTGAACGATGGTGCTCTTCATCTCGAGTCGTATCTCGTCCAGATTGTGCCTCTTGAGCAGTGACAGGCGCAGTGGCTCTTTGAGTCATCTCGTTTTCTACTAGCTCGGTCTGACCGACCACCACGTCCTTCGAAGGACCCAAAGCGACGGCAATGGATTGTTCGGGTGCTGAGTCAGGCACCTGAAAGATATACCCAAAGGTTAAAAGCCACTCTTGTACTTTGAAGCACTATGAACTCATTTCAACATTTAAACAGTTGCTTTTTTTTAGTATGTTAAGTCCAAACTGCGTAGCAGTTTCCGCTTTCGGCACAGCAGTTCGGGAAAAATAGTGTTAGAACTCCCCCATGGTGTGACAGTTTACTAAAGTATATTGAACTTCGGAAAAAACAGGAAATTTCAGCAAAGCCAAAGAGGGCGTTATTCGGATGATTATACATGCGTTGATCCTTATCTACCCGTAAAGACAATAATAGAAACTCTGGGCTTAATGCAATAGCAACACAAATCGCAAAAAGACTTTGCAGTAGTCCTTGAATGAATGATTCGGGTGTCATGACAGATCGCAAATAAGCTAAAGGCGCGTTCGATTTGCTGTAGTTTCAGTTACGTCCTTCTCCGTTGTGGGCTTATTTGCATTTTTTCTGCTACGTTCTCCCATTTAGCCTGAAGAACTACTGATAATGTGACCGCCAAAACAGGTTCTTAATTTTGGACCAAATGGCGAAACGTGAAGCGTGACTACAGCAAATCGAATGCGGCTTCATATCACCAGTCGGCATTGTAGCAAATCGAATGCTATAAGCACTGCCAAACTGTGTGGTTCCATCAATAAAAAAAAGAAAGAAATGAAAAAAACGACAATCTTTGGCTTATGCCCCTCAACCCATGTAGGATTGTTATCCATAAAATTAACAGCACCGCCAAACTGTGTGGTTCCATCAATAAAAAAAAAGAAAGAAAGGAAAAAAAAAACAACAATCTTTGGCTTATGCCCCTCAACCCATGTAGCATTGTTATCCATAAAATTAACAGTGCTTTGCAGAAGAAAAAAGAACAAAACAAAACAACATAGAGGTAATGTTAATCAAACAGTCCGTGGTAACGAACTGTAAATAAGGAGCAACCCGGCTCAATGGTAACTGAAACTCTAGAAAACGGGTTTTTGATACCAATATATACATCAAAAGAACCAGATTTTAATTCTGATTTCAAATATATAACTTTCATCAAGTTTAATGCTACCCATAAAAAGTTACGCGCCTGAGAAAATTTGGCTGATTTAAAAAAAAAGGGGGAAATACCCCCTAAAAGTTATAGAACCTTAATGAAAATCACACCGTCATATTCAGCGTATCAGAGAACCCTACTGTAGAGGTTTCAAGCTCCTATCTACAAAAATGTGGAATTTCGCATTTTTTGCCAGAAAAAAGATCACGGATGCGTGTTTATTTGTTTTTTTTCCCAGAGGTGATCGTATCGACCCAGTGGTCCTAGAATATCGTGGAAGGGCTCATTGGAACGGAAATTAAAAGTTCTAGTGCCCTTTTTAAGTGACCAAAAAAATGGAGGGCAACTAGGCCCCCTCCCACGCTCATTTTTTCCCAAAGTCACCCGATCAAAATTTTGAGATAGCCATTTTGTTCAGCATGGTCGAAAATATGATAACTATGTCTTTTAGGATGACTTAATCCCCCAAAGTCCCCGGGGGGAGGGCTAAAAGTTATGAACTTTACCCAATGTTAACATATAGTATTGGTTATTGGGAAGTATACAGAAGTTTTCAGGAGGGTTTTTTCTGGTAGTGGGGGGGGGGGGGTGGGTGGGTCGGGGGTTATGTTGGAGGATCTGTCCATGAAGGAAGTTTTCATGGGGGAAGGGAAATTGCCATGAAGGGGGCGCCGGACTTGCCAGCATTATTTATTGGTTATTGGGAAGTATACAGACATTTTCAGGAAGGATTTTTTTCTGGAGGGGGGGGGGCTGGAGGAGGGGGTACTCCGGAGAATCTTTCCGTGGAGGATGTTTCTTTGGGGTAAGGGACATTTCTATGAAGGGGGCGCCGGATTTCCAAGCATTATTTAAAAAACGATCAGAAATTAAATTAAAAAAAACAAGTTTTTTCAACTGAAAGTAAGAAGCAACATTAGAACTTAAAACGAACAGAAATTATAACGTATATGAGGGGGTTCTCCCCCAAGTCAATACCTCGCTTTTTACGCTACAGTTTTTTTAGAGCTTTAAAAAGAGCTATCTATTCTAATTAAACGGCCTTTGTGATTCAGGGGTTTGTGAATTAAAATTTTTTTTAACTTATAACGTAAAGAGCGTGGTATTGACTAAGGGGAGAATTATCTCATATACGTAATAACATATACGTAATAAAAAAAAAACAAGCGATACGGCTCAATAGTAATCGAAACTTTTAAAAACGGAAATTTGATGTCAATAAATGTATCATAAGAATGGGTTTATAATGCTGATTATAAATATATAAATTTTATTAAGTTTAGTATTACTCATCAAAGGCTACGAGCCTGAGAAAATTTACCCGATTTTTTAAAGAGGGGGGAAACATCCCCTACAAGTGAAAGAATTTTAATGAAAATCACACCGTCAGATTCAGCGTATCAGAAAACCCTATTACATAGGTTCAAGCTCATATCTGCAAAAATCTGCAACTTTGTATTTTTTACCAGAAGAAAAATATACGAATATAGAAGTTAGTTACGTAAGTTAATTTGTAAATTACGTCATAACCAAATTTAGAGACATCCATTTAGCAAAAGAAAAGTAAAATTTTTATGCAAATTTTGTTTACTTATTCAATGACGGTGAGCCAAAATAAAAGTTTCATTAACTAAAAAACGATCAGAAATTAAATAAAAAAACAAGTTTTTTAAACTGAAAGTAAGGAGCGACATTAAAACTTAAAACGAACAGAAATTATTCCGTATATGAAAGGGGCTGTCCTCTCCTCAACGCCTCGCTCTTTACGCTAAAGTTTGACTCTGTCTCACAACTTTATTTTCTAAAACAATAAAAAACTTTAGCGTAAAGAGCGAAGCGTTGAGGAGGGGACAGCCCCTTTCATATATGGAATAATTTGTGTTTGTTTTAAGTTTTAATGTCGCTCCTTACTTTCAGTTTAAAAAACTTGTTTTTTTTATTTAATTTATTGGAAACCAGGTCTAATGCATATCCAGTATTATTTTGTATTTATTATTTTCAGTAAAAGGCTAGTTAATTTGTAAGATAACTATACTGCATTGGTTGAGCGGCTATAATTTTTCTTTTATTAAAGAAGAATTAAATGACAGGAAAAAGGAAAGATCTAAGAAGAAAACTAGAAAGTAAAAGAGGCTACCTAACTTCTGAACTAGCTTTTTTACAACAGTAAAGTAAGTTGATAAGTAGATTTAATATTTGGAAGTAGAGTAGTCCAAAAATAAGTATTCTACTACCAAAATAAGTAGAAGTGGAAACACTGCTCATGATAGCACATAAGAAAGATGTTGAATCAATAAAATCAGAAACTGATCTGTCACTTCAACCCTTGCACGACCAGGGTTGCCAGCTTTTTGGTACATAAATATGTCCCCTGAGTATCCAAAATTATGTTATTTTTAGCCAAAATATGTCCATATTTCGTCTTAAATGTGTCCAAAATATGTCCATCTTGAAATCTCAGAACCTAGAGGTTATTTTTCTTATCAATTGGGATATTGACCAAAAGACGCTTTGGAAACATCTTTCAAAGCGGCCAGTCAACATCAAATATATTGAAAACGAAAAAAAAAACATTTAATACAAGCACAAAACTCATAAAAACAAGTAAACACTAAAAATAATTTGTGGGAGCTTAAGATTAGTCTTCTAGCGAGAATTCATCTTGAAAATTATGTTCAGCATGAGAGTCAGTCTTATTTCTTCCTTTGCTAGCTATTTACCAATCGGAGTATTTCTCGCGCATTTCAAAATGTATAATCCAGGATTCCAGCAACGTTCCAGAACGCCAAATTAGTTGCTTGACATGCATTAAACAACTAGTCGTTTGCATTAGAAGACCATTCCGTAATTTCGTTTTGATGTTACCAAGTAGCGTAAACCGTCTTCCAGCAGCTGCTGAAGAGTGTGGCAGGCCACATAACGTTAGCATAAAATCACAAAGATCCTTGTATTTTTCTTTATCCTTGGCATCCTTACATTTTCTTAGGGCAGACCAGAAAACTGATGGATTTGCTTATTCAGAACGGAAATTAAAAGTTCTAGTGCCCTTTTTCAGTGACCAAAAAGAATGGAGGGCAACTAAGCCCCCTCCCACGCTCACTTTTTTACCACAGTCACCGGATCATAATTTTTAGATAGCCATTTTGTTCAACATGTTCGAAAAATACAATAACTATGTCTTTGAGGATGACCCCCACAGTCTCCGGGGGACGGTCTGCAAGTTATGAACTATGTCCAATGTTTACATATAATATTGGCTATTGGGAAGTATACAAAAGTTTTCAGGGCAGATTTTTCTGATAGTTGGGGAGGGGGTCGGGTTTTACGTGGGAGGAGCTTTCCGCGGAGGAAGGAACATTGCTATGAAGGGCGCGTCGGATTCCCAGCATTATTTAAAAAACAATAAGAAATTAAATAAAAATGGAATTTTTCAACTGAAAGTAAGGAGCAACACCAAAACTTAGACAAACAGAAATTAATACGTACATGATTGGGTTCGCCCCCTAGTCATTACCTCGCTCTTTGCGCTAATTTTTTTTTTTAGTTTCATCAGAGCTATTTATTCTAATTAACGGCATTTGTGGTTAAGGGGCCATTCTTAGAAAACTGGAAGAAAATTTGAACTTTGGCGTAAAGAGCGAGGTATTGACTAAGGGTTACGTAAGTTAATTCGTAAGTTACGTCAGATCAAAAGTACGCGAAAGCCATTTAGCCAAAAAAGTAAAATTAATATGCAAATTTCATTTTAATTATTCATGTACGGTGAGCCAACATCAAAGCTGCATTAATTCAAAAACGTTCAGAAATTAAATTAAAAAAAATAAGTTTTTTTAACTGAAACTAAGGAGTGATATTAAAACTTAAAACGAAGAGAAATTATTCCGTATATGAAAAGGGCTGTCCCTTCCTCAAATATATATATATATATATATATATATATATATATATATATATATATATATATATATATATATATATATATATATATATATATATATATAATATATATATATATATATAGTATATATATATATATATATATATATATATATATATATATCTATATATATATATATATATATATATATATATATATATATATATATATATATATATATATATATATATATATATATATATATATATATATTTTAAAGTGATTCCACTATGCTTTCCCTCCTTAATATGGAAAAATATAGTAAAAATTAATTATTTTCTATGCAGTTTGCCATGCATCACTCTTTTTTCAACTAGTATAACCGTAAATCAAATAAATGCTGACGAAAGCAAGAAACGGGGAAACATATGGGAATAATACAATTCGTCTATCTATACGTCTGCATATTAGAGGGGCTGGGAGGTAAGTATAGCGAAATCGATTTCAAAGTTTGATAACTACAATTTTTGCATATTATAAAAATAGGAACTGTCTTATTAACATATCTCCTCTTCAGTAGCCTCAATTTTAGGCTTATACTATATATATTACTTTATAGTATTATAAACTAAGTAAATATATATAGTATTTATGTATACTATATATATTTACTACTATATGTATATATAGGTACTTATGCATTATGCGGTACCCACCGCTGTATACTGTATAAGGAAACCAGACATGGAGACCCGTCGGTAATTTTTTCGCAGTTCATATTATTGACATACGAATAACGTAAACATATCACTCGATTCTTTTTTTATGCTCTTTCCAAATAGAAGAATCATTTTTGTCGGATATGAATTTTACCCCCACCCCTATTCTAATTCAGGGTATATATTTGCACATTAAGGGGGGGGGTGTAAATTGTATTTCTGATGTAAATAGGAGGTAAGTTTAAACTTAACACCCACCCACCCCCCCCTCCAGCCCCTAATGTGCAAATATATGCCCTGAATTAGTATATATAGGGGTGGGGTAAAATTCATTTCCGACAAAAATGATTATTATATTTGGAAAGAACATAAAAAAAAGGCATCGAGTGGTATGTTTACTTTATTCGTAAGTCAATAATATGATTTGCGAAAAATTTACCTATGCATAAAAATATATATATATATATATTATATATATATATATATATATATATATATATATATATATATATATATATATAATATATATATATATATATATATATATTATATATATAATATATATATATATATATATATATATATATATATATATATATATATATATATATAATATAATTGAGCTATATCACCTAACATTCAATTTTTACTTACTTAAGTTTCTCTCAGCTCCTTTCCCGTGATTAAATAAAAAAAACAAGTTTTTTTAACTGAAAGTAAGGAACGACGTTAAAACTTAAAACGAACAGAAATTATTCCGTATATGAAGGGGGCTGTCCCCTCCTCAACGCCTCGCTCTTTACGCTAAAGTTTTTTATTGTTTAAAAAAATAGAGTTGTGAGAAAGTCAAACTTTAGCGTAAAGAGCGAGGCGTTGAGGAGGGGACAGCCCCCTTCATATACGGAATAATTTCTGTTCGTTTTAAGTTTTAACGTCGTTCCTTACTTTCAGTTAAAAAAACTTGTTTTTTTTATTTAATTTTTGAACGTTTTTGAATTAATGCAGGTCTTGATTTTGGCTCACCGTACATGAATAATTAAAACAAAATTTGCATATTATATTTGGTTTAAATGGCTTTCTCGAAACTTGTTTAATTTTATTTACGAACGTTTTTATTAGTAATAAATATACGTAACTTAGAATTAACTTACGTAACGAACTTCTATATTCATAAATTTTTAACACGTATATTAGGGGGTTCGCCCCCTAGTCAATACCCTGCTCTTTAAACTATAGTTCAAATTTTTTTTCCAGTTCTTTAAAAATGACCTCTTAATCACAATCAGTTGATCAGTTGAAAAACTTGTTTTTTTTTTATTTAATTCCTGATCTTTTTCTTTAATAATGCTGGGAAATCCGGCGCCCCCTTCATAGCAATGTCCCTTCCCCCATGAAAACTTCCTTCATGGAAAGATCCTTCCATATAGCCCCCGACCCTCTCCTTCCCCCACCTACCAGAAAAAATCTCCTCTGAAAAAGTCTGTATACTTCCCAATAACCAATACTATATGTTAACATTGAGTAAAGTTCATAACTTTCAGCCCTCTCCCTGGGGACTTTGGGGGATCAAGTCATCCTAAAAGACATTTTTATCATATTTTCGACCATGCTGAACAAAATGGCTATCTCAAAATTTTGATCGGGTGACTTTGGGAAAAAAATGAGCGTGGGAGGGGGCCTAGTTGCCCTCCATTTTTTTTGGTCACTTAAAAAGGGCACTAGAACTTTTAATTTCCGTTCCAATGAGCCCTCCCACGATATTCTAGGACCACTGGGTCGATACGATCACCCCTGGGGAAAAAAAAAAAGCAAACAAACAAACAAATGAACACGCATCCGTGATCTTTCTTCTGGCAAAAAATGCAAAAATCCACATTTTTGTAGATAGGAGCTTGAAACCTCTACAGTAGGGTTCTCTGATACGCTGAATATGATGGTGTGATTTTCATTATGGTTCCATAACTTTTAGGGGGTCTTTCCCCCTTTTTTTGAAAATCAGCCAAATTTTCTCAGGCGCGTAACTTTTGATGGGTAGCTCTAAACTTGATGAAAGTTATATATTTGAAATCAGCATTGAAATCTGATTCTTTTGATATATCTATTGGTATCAAAAACCCGTTTTCTAGAGTTTCGGTTACCATTGAGCCGGGTCGCTCCTTACTTACAGTTCGTTACCACGAACTGTTTGATGAAAATTTTCAAACTGAAAGAATGTACCCCGGGTGTTTGACAACTTGCCTTTAGTTTTGATTTCAGACCATCAACAATCGAAAGGTTTCATATTGTTAACTTTTCATTGAGATTTTTGTGTGACGTTCGGAAGCCGGAAGTAAGTTTCAAACAGTTCGTGGTAACGAACTGTAAGTAAGGTGCGACCCGGCTCAATGGTAGCCGAAACTCTAAAAAACGGAATTTTGATACCAATAAATGCATCAGGAGAAACAGATTTTAATTCTGATTTCAAATATATAAGTTTCATCGAGTTTAATCTTACCTATCAAAAGTTACGCGCCTGAGAAAATTTGGCTGATCTTCAAAAAAAGGGGGAAATACCCCCTAAAAGCTATAGAACCTTAATGAAAATCACACCATCATATTCAGCGTATCAGAGAACCCTACTGTAGAGGTTTCAAGCTCCTATCTACAAAAATGTGGAATTTTCCATTTTTTGCCAGAAGAAAGATCACGGATGCGTGTTTATTTGTTGTTTTTTTTGTTTTTTTTTCCCAGGGGTGATCGTATCGACCCAGTGTTCCTAGAATATCGTGGGAGGGCTCATTGGAACGGAAATTAAAAGTTCTAGTGCCCTTTTTAAGTGACCAAAAAAATGGAGGGCAACTAGGCCCCCTCTCCCGCTCATATTTTCCCAAAGTTACCCGATCAAAATTTTGAGATAGCCATTTTGTTCAGCATGGTCGAAAATATTATAAATATGTCTTTTAGGATGACTTAATCCCTCGAAGCCCCCAGGAGGAGGGCTGAAAGTTATGAACTTTACCCATTGTTAACATATAGTATTGGTTATTGGGACCCGGCTCAATGGTAACCGAAACTCTAGAAAAAGGTATTTTGATACAAATAGATACATCAAAAGAATTGGATTTTAATACTGATTTCAAATATATAAGTTTCATCAAGTTTAATCCTACCCATCAAAAGTTACGTGCCTGAGAAAATTTGGCTGATTTTCGAAAAAAGGGGGAAAGACCCCATAAAAGTTATAGAACCTTAATGAAAATCACACCATCATATTCCGCGTATCAGAGAACCCTACTGTAGAGGTTTCAAGCTCCTATTTAGAAAAATGTGGAATTTTGCATTTTTTGCCAGAAGAAAGATCACGGGTGCGTGTTTATTTGTTTTTTTCCCCCAGGGGTGATCGTATCGACCCAGTGGTCCTAGAATATCGTGGGAGGGCTCATTGGAATGGAAATTAAAAGTTCTAGTGCCCTTTTTAAGTGACCAAAAAAATGGAGGGCAACAAGGCCTCCTCCCACGCTCATTTTTTTCCCAAAGTCACCTGATCAAAATTTTAAGATAGCCATTTTTTTCAGCATGTTCGAAAATATTATAAGTACGTCTTTTAGAATGACTTAATCCCCCGAAGTTCCCGGGAGGAGGGCTGAAAGTTATGAACTTTACCCAATGTTAACATATAGTATTGGTTATTGGGAAGTATACAGTACAGACGTTTTCAGGGGAGATTTTTCCTGGTAGTGGGGGGGGGTCGGAGGTTATGTAGGAGGATCTTTCCATGAAGTAAGTTTTCATGGGGGAAGGGACATTGCTATGAAGGGGACGCCGGACTTCCCAGCATTATTTAAAAAAAGATAAGAAATTAAATATAAAAAATCAAGTTTTTCAACTGCAACAGCAGCAACATCAAAACTTTAAACGAACAGAAAATATTACATATATGATTGGCTTCACCCCCTAGTCAATACCTCACTCTTTAAGCCAGAGATTATTTAGTACTTTCGTAAGAGCTATTTATTCTAATTAACGGCCTTTGTGATTAAGCGGTCATTTTTAAAGAATTGGAACAAAATTCAAACTTTCACTTAAAGAGCAAGGTATTGACTAGGGGCGAACTCCCTAATATACGTATTAAAAACATATGAATATAGAAGTTCGTTACGTAAGTTAATTCGTATGTTACGTATATTTATTACTAATAAAAACGTTCGTAAATAAAATGAAACAAGTTTCGAGAAAGCCATTTAACCAAAAAAAAGTAAATTAATATGAAAATTTTGTTTTAATTATTCATGTACTGTGAGCCAAGATCAAAACCTGCATTTATTCAAAAACGTTCAAAAATTAAATAAAAAAAAACAAGTTTTTTTAACTGAAAGTAAGGAGCGACATTAAAACTTAAAACCACAGTTTATAGAATATACCAGTAAGTTTATCGCAGATCATTTCTGATCTTCGTTCTCGGTGCGAATAAATAAAAAAAAACAAGTTTTTTAAACTGAAAGTAAGGAGCGACATTAAAACTTAAAACGAACAGAAATTATTCTGTATATGAAAGGGGCTGTCCCCTCCTCAACGCCTCGCTCTTTACGCTAAAGTTTTTTATTGTTTTAAAAAATAAAGTTGTGAGACAGAGTCAAACTTTAGCGTAAAGAGCGAGGCGTTGAGGAGGGGACAGCCCCTTTCATATACAGAATAATTTCTGTTCGTTTTAAGTTTTAATGTCGCTCCTTACTTTCAGTTTAAAAAACTTGTTTTTTTTATTTAATTTCTGATCGTTTTTTAGTTAATGCAGCTTTTATTTGCATAAAAATTTTAATTTTCTTTTGCTAAATGGATGTCTTTACAAATTAACTTACGTAACTAACTTCTATATTCGTATATTTTTCTTCTGGCAAAAAATACAAAGTTGCAGATTTTTGCAGATATGAGCTTGAAACCTACGTAATAGGGTTTTCTGATACGCTGAATCTGACGGTGTGATTTTCATTAAAATTCTTTCACTTGTAGGGGATGTTTCCCCCCTCTTTAAAAAAACGAGTAAATTTTCTCAGGCTCGTAGCCTTTGATGAGTAATACTAAACTTAATAAAATTTATATATTTAGGATCAGCATTATAAACACATTCTTTTGATACATTTATTGACATCAAAATTTCGTTTTTAAAAGTTTCGATTACTATTGAGCCGTATCGCTTGTTTTTTATTGTTTTTTTTTTATTACGTATATGTTATTACTTATATGAAGGGGTTCTCCCCTTAGTCAATACCACGCTCTTTACGTTAAAAGTTAAAAAAAATTTTGATTCACAAACCCCTGAATCACAAAGGCCGTTTAATTAGAATAGATAGCTCTTTTGAAAGCACTAAAAAAAACTGTAGCGTAAAGAGCGAGGTATTGACTTGGGGGAGAACCCCCTCACATACGTTATAATTTCTGTTCGTTTTAAGTTCTAATATTCCTTCTTACATTTCAGTTGAAAAAACTTGTTTTTTTTATTTAATTTCTGATCGTTTCTTAAATAATGCTTGGAAATCCGGCGCCCCCTTCATAGAAATGTCCCTTACCCCAAAGAAACATCCTCCACGGAAATATTCTCCAGAGTAACCCCCTCCTCTAGCCCCCCCCCCCCTCCAGAAAAAATCCTTCCTGAAAATGGTTGTATACTTCCCAATAACCAATAAATAATGCTGGCAAGTCCGGCGCCCCCTTCATGGCAGTTTCCCTTCCCCCATGAAAACTTCCTTCATGGAAAGATCCTTCCATATAGCCCCCGACCCTCTCCTTCCCCCACCTACCAGAAAAAATCTCCTCTGAAAAGTCTGTATACTTCCCAATAACCAATACTATATGTTAACATTGAGTAAAGTTCATAACTTTCAGCCCTCCCCCTGGGGACTTTGGGGGATCAAGTCATCCTAAAAGACATTTTTATCATATTTTCGACCATGCTGAATAAAATGGCTATCTCAAAATTTTGATCGGGAGACTTTGGGAAAAAAATGAGCGTGGGAGGGGGCCTAGTTGCCCTCCATTTTTTTTGGTCACTTAAAAAGCGCACTAGAACTTTTAATTTCCGTTCCAATGAGCCCTCCCACGATATTCTAGGACCACTGGGTCGATACGATCACCCCTGGGAAAAAAAAAAAAAAAAAAACAAACAAACAAACAAACAAACAAATAAACACGCATCCGTGATCTTTCTTCTGGCAAAAAATGGAAAATTCCACATTTTTGTAGATAGGAGCTTGAAACCTCTACAGTAGGGTTCTCTGATACGCTGAATATGATGGTGTGATTTTCATTAAGGTTCTATAACTTTTCGGGGTCTTTCCCCCTTTTTTCGAAAATCAGCCAAATTTTCTCAGGCACGTAACTTTTGATGGGTAGCACTAAACTTGATGAAAGTTATATATTTGAAATCAGCATTGAAATCTGGTTCTTTTGATATATCTATTGGTATTAAAAACCCGTTTTCTAGAGTTTCGGTTACCATTGAGCCGGGTCGCTCCTTACTTACAGTTCGTTACCACGAACTGTTTGACAGAAAGCTCCTCCCACTTATTTCTGCATTAGCGGGATCGATGTTTCCGATTGTTTCCAACAAAGTGCATTATTCGTAATAGCGGGTTTCCACTTGTTTCCGATTAGATCACAGTCTGACTTGTCTACCGATGAAAAGATCTGACTTCGCTTATGTTTATATCTGCAAAAACGTTCTCCGGAGCACTCGCACCCCGGTCCGGGTTTTTTATAATGGGTGAGATAGAGAATGATCATACTGGATAATTCTATAAACTGTGCTTAAAACGAACAGAAATTATTCCGTATATGAAAGGGGCTGTCCCCTCCTCAACGCCTTGCTCTTTACGCTAAAGTTTGACTTTCTCACAACTCTATTTTTTTAAACAATAAAAAACTTTAGCGTAAAGAGCAAGGCGTTGAGGAGGGGACAGCCCCTTTCATATACGGAATAATTTCTGTTCGTTTTAAGCACAGTTTATAGAATTATCCAGTATGATCATTCTCTATCTCACCCATAAAGCATAGGCTCGTGCTATCAACTTCAAAGTCTAATAACCATAATAATTTATTTATTATGAAGTAACTAAGTAAGAGTCTTTTATTCAGGCTCATCACTAAACAAAATATAACCCAGTTGTGCTGATGATTTGTATCTAGTAATTATGTCAGTGATTCCAATCCTCAAAATGTAAATGGGGCAAAAATACCAGTTAGCCATGATAAAATAAAAAGTAGCAAAATAGAAATAAGAAGGTATTTTTCAAAGTCTAACTGAGGCAACTGCTCCCTCCTCACATAATTGGCACCCCAAAATTATGTGGCCTAATGCTGAATTAGAATAAACAGTGTACAATGGCAAGTACAAACAATACAATAATATATTGTATATGATTCATAATACAATAATATATATTACATAATAACAATGACAGATAATGATCTAATAGTATTGCTTTATTTAATCAACATTTGTCATTCAGAGAAACCATGACTCTCTAATTTTTTTCTTAATATAATTCCTGTTTTGTTCCATTAAATTTTTTTGTACTGTTCTAATATATGGGCAACATGCAAGAATGCAACTTGAGAAAAGCCAAGAACAGATAACATTACCCTGTAATTTCCTATCTTATGCTCTATAAACAAGGGGTTTCTCACTCCAGGAACTATATTTAAGCTTTAGTTTTTTGGGGTTTAGGAGGAAAAAATGTACCTAGGTTAGTTTAGGTTATGTATTTATTATATGCTATGCTTATACGCTACGTCTTACTATGTGCAAATATACAGCCAAAATTTGTTTCTAAACTATTATATTTTTATCCTATTTTGTTTTATTTCACTAGCATTAACCAAACTTCACTTCTCGCATGTTCCCCAGATATTAGAACAGTACCTTTTTTTCCTGCATTGCTTTAGTATAACAGTGTGACATCCTTTTCACTAATAAATACCCATAATTTTTTGAAGGCCTATAGGATATATATTCTGAAAATTCAATCCATTATTATTATTGTTGCTGGTTTACCTGTGAGTCCAGGCAATTTGATATTCATACGTTAGTCCTAAAACTCAGCTGCACTTGCCTGAGACTATAGGCAGGCAGACCCTATGTCACTTGTTCACCTGCAAATCCAGGCAACTTGTTGGGTCAACCAATTTTGAATGAATTTTGTGTTAGTGTAACTGTCTGAGCTTATAAACTGGGTTGCCTGTCTAAGACTTTAGGCGGGTAGACCCTATGCCACTTGTTTGCACACAAGGCCAGGTAACTTTTCAGTCAACCAATTTTCAATTAATTCTGTTTTAGTACTGCTGGCTTATAAATTGGGTTTTCTGACTGAGGACTGCAAGTCCAGGTGACTTAGTGGTCATGTTAATCCTAAAACTTGGTCAAAATGCCTTAGACGCTAGGCGGACAGCCTACTTGGAAAGTCTACTTGAATTACAATAGAGATGACTAAGATTTTGGGTTGGCTCATAACAGACAATGTCTACAGAACTTGCTGATGAAGAAGCATCCTGAGCCTAATTTTCCTGGCCACATAAATTCTCAGGTAGGTTGACTAAGTTTTAGGATTGATATGTGACCACCAAGTTGCCTGAACTGCAATTGGAACTATGAAAAGCCATCTGTATGACTTTGTTGTTTTCTCTATGTATCAGTGGGGTAATGTAATTTCTTTTGTATGACATTTTAGTGGATCATATATTAAATAAGAAAACCAAAAAGTGTTCTGTATAACTTTATTCATGTTTCTCTATAATAATTTGATGTTTAAAAAGTCATACAGAAGACCTTATATCATTCTCCATGTTTAAAGGAAACACAACGTTGTCTATGGTTTTGACTTTATAGTGCTTTGTGTATAAGAGTAAATGACAATATTTGTTGCTTAGAGTATAAAGAACCAATGACTTTAATAGTCAAACAGTGCTCACCCAAGTAATTTGTAGTTCTAATATAAAAAAAGCATAAAAGGTATATGCTACTATTATATAGTAACTATGAGGTAGATTTATATCAAAATATTCAAGCAAATCACACAGCCTACTAGGTGTCTTACCTTAGCCTACATAAGGTAGGCTATCAGTGGAAGTCATTAGGTCTGCAAAACTACCAATAGGGTAGCCTATATATTGATACTTTCTTTTAGAATCATTAATGTTTACCTTTACACTGCTTCATGGCTAAAGGATCCTGGAATGCCAAAAATCCTAGTAACATCAAGACTAGGCCTAGTCTAGCCAAGCTCTTTTCAAGAAGCATTCCTTAAAAGTATTTTTCAAAGAAAAGAGCTTTGCTGAACTAGGTTCTGATTTCTGTTTTACTCGAACATACAAGAAAACAACACTTTCTAAGGCTATATGCTGATTTATTTATTTTTTGGTCATTTTCTGCTGTTTAACAGCACACGTTCTTTATTTTTGAAATTGGCCACGAACTTTCCAATTGGAATACAATAGGCCTGTTTTTTAACTCATCAGTGTGCTAAGATCTTACATCTTTGGTCGTTTTTGTGCACACGTCTTTCATCATTCTGCTCTGATCAGCGGTCTGAGAACAATGATGAGTAGATCATCAAAGTTCTCTCATCATTGTTCTATATGGCAAAACAGTGGCGGTCTTCACACTTTTTGCTAAAATCAGTGAGCTGTAAGATCTTAGAACAAAGATGAGTTAAAAAACGATAATCTTTGCAGAAAGATGTAAGATCTTAATTCTAAAAAACGGGCCGGCGATCTTTCTCCTTAAAAAATGAATTATCGGTTTTTCACACTAATTTAAGACGTATATGGCTGTGTAAGTTTGCACTTGACCAATTTAATGAATTAGTTTTCATTTTAGGTGTCCTTGGTACTTTAAATGAATTTTCTCCAGAATTCACAGTTTCATCTTCCCCCTCATAAGGAAATTGTTTTTTTTTTTTTTGTTTTTTTTTTTTTTTTCCTTCGGCGGTCTGTGGTTTCTTTTTCAAACTCAGGAACAATGTCAATTTTTCTGCAAGTTCCTTAGCATCGGTGATCACGTTGTTCACTGCTTCATCAGATCTCATCTTGGTTAGAAATAATTGCAAACTTTTTATTAGACCCTTCGAACTTTGCAAATCATTCGTGACTTTTGTCAACGACTTACTCACCATATTTGTTTTGTGCAGGATCTCTTGTCATGTTACTAAAAAACACAGAAACTTGAAGCTTTGTAGTTTCTTAGCAAGTCCAACATGAGTTCCTTTTATTGCAGAACTATTATCATATCCCTGGCCTCTTATATTATTTAAATAAATGCCTCGTGTTTGCAACTCTTAGTAATACTTCTGTGAGGCTTTAACTAGAAGAATTGGCAATAGGAACAAAGCCTTAAAAAATGTTCCCTAATGAGCACATCGTTATCCGCTGCAATTTTGACGAATCTTACCACCAATGTCTTTTACTATGTGTGGCTGACATCGGAAGTGCAGCCTAATATTATAGAATAATATTTTGCAATAATATTTTGTGGCCTTAGATCTCATCATAAATAAATGAAAATGCATTTGACTTCCATTTACCATACACACTCTATCACATTCCCCCAAACTAAAATGTTTCTTTTCAAACGCAAAAGCTGTCTAAGTCGCTTCTAAACTCATTATTCTTAACATCGGCATACTTTTTGACACGTTTTAAACTGCGTACGGTATATTTCGTTTATAAGGCAAATAATCAGCACAATGTGTGTATGTATTAATGTCTAAACGCGTATATAAAGCTATGGGGCAAATTTAACTGTTAAATTAACCGTCAAAACTCACTTAAGTTGATAAGTATTAAACGGCAATATAGGTAAGAGATCTGTTTGGGTCCAGGCGGATTTTCTGACGTCACTCTGCCGCGGCCTATTCCCTCCCATGACGAGAGAAATCATAACAAAACAATTGGGCTGTGACCTCTTTGTGCTCACGTAATTATTTCATATTTAAAGAGTCTTAATCAAACCATAGAGTAAAGCATTCTTTATGATTAAACACTTTTAATAGAATTCTTGTATGATTAAGCAATGTTCTTACAGTCATATTACAATACAAACCTGTTTTACAAGAAAATGCATCTACGTTAGTCTCCCCCCCCCCGTCCGCTTGAGTGCAATGTGGTCACCGATCAGTTTAGTGTCTGGGAAAGCTTGTGCAAATCAGAACGGGGTTCAAACCAAAATCAGTGCACGATAAGAGGGACTTAATGTAAATTTAGTCGTCGGCATTATCGAAGCGCTTCATTCGATTTATCATTACACTTTCTTGCCCTACGTAAGCACGACTCTCCTTGAGAAATTTGAAATTAGTGCCATAAAATCACTAGCAACTGACGTGCGTTGCACCAAGAGGGATTGTAAAAGTTGAGGCAATTTCATGCCTAAAAAAATCACACCACTCTTAGGTGATATAAATTGGTTTTGGAGGCTCTGCAATTATCTTATAATTTTGGTCTTGATTAAGTCACATGGCGCCCGGCGGCGATCTCTCCCTCCGACAAATAGTGTGCCTCTGACACCCTTTGCCACAGAGGGCGCCCCCTGTTACTCGGTACCTACGCAACCGCTTACTTTGCTTACCCCAAGAGCCGCCCCTGCCTTTGCCTCCTCCTCCAAACCATCCAAAATTTTTCGATTGATCCTCATAAGCAATTCCTGAGGCCATGCCATTTTGACATGGTAGATACATGGTTTCTTTCAGTTTAACTCCACAACCCTCCTCCCTCCTAAATAATATTTTAAGATTCACTTAGCTCTAAAGAACGCTTTGAAATTTTCAATTTGACCCTCTAGACTATTCCTGAGATAATGCAGATACTTTATTTTGATATCCTTTGTACATGTATTTACTTATGATCCACATTTCTACTAAAAAAATAATACAGTAGATAAATAAAATAAAACATAAGCCTCCTTGCCCCACCCTCTAGCTTCTTTTCCCCAACAGTAATCCCCCAAGTCAATCTCCAAGATGTTTCAGATAATTTGAAAACTCAGGTGAACATGCTATCTTTTGATTGAATTAGGTTCACATATTGTTTTCACGGTCTACCCCCTGGAGAGCTCTGAGAATCTTAGCCTAGCGAACGATTCTCAAGAGCTCCGAGCCGATTCGATAACCAAGACCAAACATTTGCTGCATTTTCTTACACAAACCAGTCTCTGACCAATGGGTAGTTTTAATAATGAAGGGCCAGCGCCACTGGGGCCGCGGGAGGATGTCAACCGCAGAGGCATATTTATTTGCCCTTTCATTGTTTTGGTGCAAAATTACTATCTCAAAGTTTTGATCCAATATCGCAGAGGCTACAGGGGGGGGGCTCTTAAAAAAGACACTAGAACCTTCAGTTTCCAATTGAATGTTCCCCCTTCCAAGTTTATATAATCACCTTTTTCCTACAAAGGAAAGGTCAAATTTTGTACGTAATTACTATATGATATTGTACATCATATGTTCTACCTGTAATTTGGAATATAGGTAGAGTATTCCAGAATCCCCTCTTTTCTTCATTCTTTTTATTTGTCTTACTTTCCTTTCGGCTGCTCGATTTCATATGTGGAGACAATATTTCGGGGGAGCGATTAGTCCTGGAGGGACACCCTTCAATATCGCTATAACAGCTTGGAGGATGGAGTTGTAAATTTCAGGAAGTGTTTGGAAGTAAGTGATCTCAAACGGTGGTTTAAGGAAGGGAGTGGATAAAATTTTTTGTCTTCCATCTGTATTAATATTTTCTACAAGAAGCCGCTTTGGAAATAGGGGGTCATCAGCAGTCCAACTACGTTTATTATGGTACAATGCACTATACATTGAAATTGGGAAATAAGTGGTATAATACAAAAAAAAATTAAGAGGGGGGGGGGATACAATCTTGCTAATTTCAGATTTATCTTAGCTACCTTCCTGGAAGGTTTTGCCAGATTCCTCACTCTCGAAATAAAAATCTTTGGATGCCCGTAGGCACTATGCTTGGTTGAAAATGATGGATTAAAATGCGTGTTTTAATTAGAAACAAGGATATTTGAAGTATCATCCCAGGTATCAGCAATCCAGCAGTTCTTCTTACCTTTTCGCTGAAACTTGGCATATGGGTGGTGTTCAAGGGGCCAAGGAACTAGCCTACTTTGTTCCTTAGATGTATTATTTTGTGAATTCTAATACATGCATACATTCTAAAATTGGACCTGGGGACAGGAGGGGAGGCTTATATTCATTTTTTTTTTCTGAAGAGGATGGCGCGCTTACCAAACTGTATACACATCTGTTGAAAGAAAAACATACCGTTCATGGGTACTAAACCTCATCAATAACTCAATAAATTTGAATGAAAATTGCTGTTTTCACAATATTTTACACTGCATCTTGTTTTCGGTATTTATGGGCTGTGGTTTACTCTTTAACATTGTGTAGCTATTGCTCCGAATATTATCAAGCTCAGAAGCCCTTTATTACCACCTTGGTGGAAACTACACTACTTTGAAATTATGCAAACTTATGGCCTGTTGACCAAAGGCGGGTCTAACTTTCTATTAAAATGCATGAATAAACCCTTTGTTTTGTATCCATTAATAGCATAATTTGGGGCCATTGCCCTTGTGACTATAGTTATCATGTTTCTGCCATTTAGATACTATTTAGCAAACCTTCGAGCTTAGTTTTGATAGTAGAGAAACTCATTTTGCAAACTTAGTGTTCATTTTTAAGTTAAAAATGAACACTAAGTTTGCAAAATTTGGAATTATGAGAATTCCTTGTAACATGACCGTTTTAATTTTCAGCAGCATGGCAATTTGTTGGCGCAAAATAGTTTTTGCGTAGATTAGAATCATCAGGCATAAAGGGAGATGTTCAAGGCATGGCTTGTAATCAACTGCGTGATTTAGTTTCTGTGGCTCGAACCAAAAATCCACCAGTATAAAATCAACTACATTACAATTAGCCTCAGAAATACAGATAATGTTAGCAATACTCTTACAATCACCAAGTCTACTGTTATTATATGTGGATATGGAATCATTGCAGGAACTGAACAGCTTTCAGCCCCAAATATACGCCTTTCTTTTTGTGTTTTGTTTGTTTCTGTATTACCAGACATGCTAGCGGAATCATAGGGAGCGCAATAGCGCTGCCTAAGTAAAGAGCGATGTGGGCACAATGTATTATTTATTTTTATTTTATTTTATTTTATTTTTTTTTTTTGGGGGGGGGGGGGGTTAGACCAGGGTACTTCGTAACGAAGGAGTTATCGTAGAAACTTCAAAAAGGGCTCATTCGATTGGAAATTGGAAAGGCTAGTGCCCTTTTTAATAGTCGAAAGTGATTGGAGGGTAACTAACCCCCCTCCCAACCCAACCATTTCCCCAAACACAATCAAAATTTTGAGATAGCCATTTCGTTCAACTTAGTTGAAAGGTCCGGAAATTATGTATTTGAGGATGAAACCCGCCCCCCCCCCTTAAAGCCCTCAGGGCAAGGGTTGTAAGCTATGCCTGGGGGCATATAAGGTTTATATAGAAAGGGTGCCCAGGTGAAACTTCAGAGGGGGCTCATTGGATTTGATAATCAGAAGTTCTAGTGTCCTTTTTAAGATTCAGAGTGTTCAGAGGATGGATATCCCTCCCCACACCTCATATTTTCCCTAAACGCAATTTATAGAAATTTTGAGATGGCTATTTGTTGTCCTAGCAACTTCAAAAAAGGCTCATTCGATTGGAAATTTAAGGGGCTAGTGCCCCTTTTAATAGTCAAAAGTGATGGGAACTACCCCCCCTCATACGCCCACCATTGCCCAGACACATCCAATCTAAATTTTGAGATAGTCATTTTGTTCAATATATTTAAAAGGTCCGGAAATTATGTCTTTGAGAGTGAAAACCCTCCGCCGCCCTCGGGGCAAGGGTTTTAAGTTATGCACTGGGGGGTAAGGTTTGTATAGAAATGGTGGTCGTATAAACTTCGGAGGGGCTCACTGGATTGGTAATCAGAAGTTCCAGTACCCTTTTTAAGATTCAAAGTGATTGAAGGGCGGATACCCCACCCCTGACACCTCGTATTTTCCCAAAATGCATCTCATAGAAATTTTGAGATGGCCATTTGTTGTCATAGAAACTTCAAAAAAGGCTCATTCTATTGGAAATTAAAAGGGTCTTTTTTAATAGGCAAAAGTGATTGGAGGGTACCAAGCCCCCCCCCCACGCCCAGCAATTCCCAAAACACGTCTAGTCAAAATTTTGAGATAAACTATTTTGTTCAGCGTAATTTAAAGATCTGGAAATTATGTCTTTGAGGATGACACCCCCCCCCGCTTATAAGTTATGCCTCTAGGACATAAGGTTTTTATGGAAAGGGTGGTCGTATAAACTCCGGATGGGGCTTCCCCCCCCCCGCCCCCTCTTTTCATTTTCCCCAAATGTATCCGATAAAAATTTTGACGTAGCCATGTTTTTGAAAATAGTCCAAAGGTCATATAATAAGCCCTTTGGGGTGGACAGAACCCCCCAGAGTCTGGCGGTAAGGGTTGTAATTTATGCCCCAGGGGCATATAAGGTTTTTATGGAAGGAGTGGTCGTGTGAACTTTAGAAGATGCTAATTTGATTTCAAATGTATAGTTCTAGTTCCCTTTTAAAAGTCAAACATGATGGAGAGCAACTAATCCCCTCTCTGACATCCTCTTTTCCCAAAACACATTCAATTCAAATTGTGAGATAGCCATTTTGTTACCAATAGTAGAAAAATGATATAACAGTGTCTTTAGGGTAGACACAATCCCTCAGAGCCCATGGGCAAGGGTTGTAAGTTATGCCCAGGGCATATAAGGTTCTTATGGAACGGGTAGTCGTCTAAACTTTGGATCGGATGGAGCTCAGTTGATTGTAAGTTGGAAGTTTTAGTGCCCTTTTTAGAAGTCAAAAGTAAATGGAGGGACGTCAGCCCCCCCCCTCCCTGTAAGCTGATCATTCCTCAAAACATATCCGATCGAAATCTTAAGAGAGCTATCTTGTTCCGCATTGTTGAAAGGTACAGTATTGGGGATGTCGACCCCCCCCCACAGTCCTCAGGAAAAGGGCTGTAAGTTAGCCTATTCGTTCATTGGCTACACATAGTATATGTTATTGAGAAAGGTATGCATGTTTGAACTTTACTTTCCAAGTCAACGAAGGGTATTCAAGTGAGCCTTTCAGGGAATGTTGAACTAAATCAAAACATGTTATGTTTATGTGGATTACAAGGAATTCTCATAATTCCAACATTCCATAAACAAGGATGTCAATTCACAAAAATGACCCCCCCCCTAATTGACAACCCTGGTCATGTACAAGACTAAAGACAAATTGAAAGAAAGAATAGAGCCGAGAAGCAATAGTAAATACGTCTATTTGGGAATCTTCGACTTACGAGTTGGAAATTTAAAATTAAAATAGAGAAACAAAATCTGGCTACACACACGTCAACTGAAAACCTTCTGAGCTTATCGAAATACAACAGTCCCAGGGATTGTTAAAAATGAACACTAAGTTTGCAAAATGAGTTTCTCTACTATCAAAACCAAGCTCGAAGGTTTGCTAAATAGTATCTAAATGGCAGAAACATGATAACTATAGTCACAAGGGTAATGGCCCCAAATTATGCTATTAATGGATATAAAACAAAGGGTTTATTCATGCATTTTAATAGAAAGTTACACCCGCCTTTGGTCAACAGGCCATAAGTTTGCATAATTTCAAAGTAGTGTAGTTTCCACCAAGGTGGTAATAAAGGGCTTCTGAGCTTGATAATATTTGGAGCAATAGCTACACAATATTAAAGAGTAAACCACAGCCCATAAATACCGAAAACAAGATGCAGTCTAAAATATTGTGGGAACAGCAATTTTCATTCAAATTTATTGAGTTACTGATGAGGTTTAGTAGCCATGAACAGTATGTTTTTCTTTCAACAGATTTCTTTAAAGTTTGGTAAGCGCGCCATCCTCTTCGGAAAAACATTTAGTTCAACATCCGCCTAAATATTCCTCAAAGGCTATACCTTAATACCCTTAGCTTGCGCAGTAGCAATAGTTATAGCAGCATTAGTAGCAGTTTGCGCATAGCGCCTTTGGTTACTTCAGCATCGCCTTCAACACACGGTGAAATCAACCATTCCTGAAACATTTCTGATGCGTCCGCTTGACAACCTGTGTGGGCATAGTGTGTTTTGATTAGTTTCATACAGTTCCTATATATCCCAAATTTATCACCTTAATATCTTTAGTTTTAATAGCAGTAATAGTAGTAGTAGCTGTAGAACTAATTGTAGTAGACTAAGCTTTAGTGCAGTAGCAGTAATAGAGGTAGTAATAATAGTAACAGTAGCAGTAAAATGAGTAGAAGCAGTAGCGTTAGAATGCAAATATTTTCTTTTAATTAGTTCAACATCCATCACAACGAGCCCTGTTAGTTTCACCTTCACATACCAAACTGTACCTAAGACATTGCTGTTACACTCTTTTGACAACCTGCATACAGAGAGTGTGCTCTGATTCAGTTCATCTTCCCCCCTTAAAATTTCTTGAAAATTTTACCTTCATGCCCTTAGGTATAGTAGTAATAATAGTCACAGTAGTAGAATTGATACTACTAGCAATAGTAATGAATAGCGGTAGTACTACTAGCAGCAGTAGCATTAATCTATTGCCTTTTGGTCAGTTGAACATCCCTCTCATCCAGTCCTGGAAGTTTCAACTTAATACAATTAGCCATTGCTATGACATTGCTGATATGTCCTTTTGATAACCTGTATGTTTATATACTTCTTGAAATTTTTACCTCAATGCTGCTAGCCCTTCAAGTAGTTGCAATAGAAGTAGCAACAGTAAATGCAGCAGTAACAGTAGTATTAGTAGTAGTGTGTACATATTGCCTTTTGGTGACATGATCTTCCCCTTCTCTGAAAGTATTCTCTGAAAGTTTGAACTTAATACCCAAATCAATTCTTGAGATCTGCTATTTTGACAATGTGCGTGCACATAGCGCCTTTTGATTTAGTTCAAATTTCTCCTTAATACTCTAAATGGAGTAGTGTGGTGGTAGTTGTAGTAGTATTGATAGCATGCAAATTTTTAGGGAACGTTTAGGAGTTTCAATTAAAGGAAAAACTGTGGTCATGCAGGTTTTCAAAAGGGCATATAAGCAATATCATAGGCAGCACCACTCTATATTAGCTAGAAATATCATTGAAACTTTTAAAGGAACTAATTCAATTCAAAATTGAAAGTTCTGGTGCCCATTTTAAGAGTAACAGAGATTGGAGGGCAAGCAGCCCTTCTCTCAAGCACATTATTTTTTTTTCTTTTTTTTTGCTTGAAACGCTCCAGCAACTATGTCCTTAGGGATATTAGGCATGCCAACCCCCCACAATTATGCAATTGGCCTATTATGCTTTAAAACTAAATGGTACTTCAAAATAAATCAAAGAGCATTGTGTTTATGGTTGCCAATAAGACACCTCAGCAATATATTGAGAACGGCTGGGGGTAATAAGTTGAAACTTTTGGATTCTACTATTACTACTTCGGCTCTTATACCAGAACACAATTTGCGCCTTACTGAAAACAAATACGTTTGAATTTTTTTCACTTTTCTTACTTGCATAAATAGAAAATTATCAAAGCTTTTAAGGAATAAATATCAGTATATGTCAATTAAACTGGCGATCCGCGGTCATTTCTTTTTTTTTCTGTTTTCATTAAAGCACAAATTGTGTTCTGGTCTTGAGAAGGCATGGGGGTTATCAGCCCTACTCATGTTAATTTTTGCTAGTTTTGGGTTTGACTTGGCTATTTATTGTAATTTCTATTCGTTTTGAGTTTCACTTATTTGTTGGTAGTGATTGGTGGTAGTTTTACGCTTGGAAGATTATTTGACTTTATTTTTGCTCATTCTTGGCTTAATGCTCTTTACTTTTCTTTGAAAAACTTGTTTTGTGGAAAAAGTTTTTTAAATTAATTACTAGAAGCGAAAGTTTTTTCCACTAAAAGTAGGGATCAACCTAAAAACTTAAATGAACAGAAACGGCTCCATCTATGATGCAACCGTTTGATTACATTTGATTACAACTATATCTAAAGGGCTGGGCATACGTAGCTGATTTCAGGAACTGATTTCCAAATCAGCGCCGATTTTTAAAAGAAATCGGCGTCGATTTGAGCTTAAAAATTTTCTAGTTTTCGACGCCGATTTACAAAATCAGCGCCGATATTCATCATGATCATCACAAAAAATAGGGATACAAATAAATGGTCAGCCAGAGATGTATGTGGTGGAAGACCCCGCTACTGAGCTGAGATCAATCATGCAACTATTAATAAACTCCAGTTGACTATTTGTGTCCATGATTTTTTGTTTTGAAAATCTCGCACAAAAACTTTTTCTTTCAACAAATTTTTCTTACCGCTATCGTTTGTCCACTGATGCTGAAATCGGTTCCCGAAATCAGCTACGTGTGCCCAGCCCTTAAGGGTATGAAGGTGAAACTTTTGGAGAATTTTCACACACATCATCCGTATTCAGGTTGGCTCAAAGCCCATATCCAAGAAAAGAACATAATTTGTACTTTACTGGAAAATTTTTTTTAATGTTTTCACTTTTATAACTTTAATAAATAAAAAATAATTAAGATTTTAAGGAGTAAAATGTCAATATGTGTATATTAAACTGACAATGTACATTCATTTGTATTTTTTTTTTTTTTTTATTATTAAAGCGCAAATTATGTTCTTCCCTTGGGAAGGTATAGGGGGTTTTGAGTTTGACTCGGTTATTTATTGTAATTTCTGTTCGTTTTGAGTTTCATTTATTTATTGACTGTAATTTGTGGTAGTTTTACGGTTTAAAGATTAATTGACTTTATTTTTGCTCCTTCTTGGCTTAATAGAGCTCTTTACTTTTCTTTGAAAGACTTGTTTTGTGGAAGAAGTGTTTTTTTAATTAATTCATATTAACGATAAATAAAAGTTCAAATAGGGATAAAATCCTTTTAATAGACAGTGATGATAATAACAGTGATAGAAATTCACAAAAATACCAGATATTTCGGTCACATATACAGTGACCGATATCTAATTCATATTAAAAAAATTCATGGTAGTTCATGGTAGTTTTACGCTCGAAAGATTAATTGACTTTATTTTTGCTCCTTCTTGGCTTAATGGAGCTCTACTTTTCTTTGAAAAACTTGTTTTGTGGAAAAAGTGTTTTTTTAATTAATTCATAAAAAAGTTGATGAGAGCTACAGTTATGGAGTCGAATGTCTATACATAATCATAACTCTCTCAGGGAGGTGTTAAATTTTTCATATCTGCATCTCTGAGAATGGTTTAGTGGATCTCAGTTAAGTTTAGTCAGAATTAGCTGCAGTAAATTTTTTGCGCCTTTAGAATGTTTGAGCCAAAACTAATAGACATTGTCCCTTTTATTGCTCCACAACCATGACCAAAGAGGGCACAGCTGTTACAACATATAATGGAGCCTTGGCATTGCAAACCTTATCTTGCTTCAGTTGTGTTTATACTTGGGCTAATAGTTAAAATAGATCTTACTTCTGAATTTTATGTTTTGTTTGTTCACTGAATAGAAATTTGAAAATTAAAGGGGATCTGCTGTAAAAACATAAAATTCTGTGCCTTCTTAGGCCAGAACATTATTTTGACTTTACTGAAAACAAAATATATTTTAAAGGTTTTTTTCTTTTTTTACTTTAATGAAACCAATGTTATTAAGACTTTCAGGAATGAATATCATTATATATTAGACTGTTAATCTGCATTCATTTGTTTTTTGTTTGTTTTTCAGTAATCTTGGCTGTGATGGTGATTTTTGTTTTCTTTTTTTTTCGATATTAAGAGAAATAGTTTTGTTTTTTTAAATAAAGTTATTATAATGAGAAGTGACCCTAACACAGACCTCATCGTGGTCTTCAGGGACAGAGTGGTGAATTGAAATCTGTGGTATTTGTTATGGTTTTTTTTTCTCTGTTGTTCTTCTGTTTTTTTGTTTGTTTTTTTGTTGTTTTTTTTTTGTTGTTTTAATAAATCTCTCTCTTTCTCATAATAAATGTTGATGATATTTTTTTAAGTGTATTTAAAGAAATTACAAATATTGTAAAGTGCTTTTTTGAAGGGTTAATTTCAAGTCCGCCATAAACTATGGTCACAATATTGACTATGTTTTACTAATGAACTCAACTGCCTATATTCACAATTTCAGTGCTTAGATTCACTTAAGTCTAACTCTTAAATTTTAGGATTAGAGGAGAATTTTACTATCGGGTGGGGAGGGGGTCCTCAAGTTAGGAAAAAATTATTTTTGGCTTCTTTTTCAATTTTTCAGTTTTTCTTTAGACAGGGGGGGGGGTTGGACCAGCACCAGAGTTATTCGCCATATTCCCCACCTCCTTTCTTTTTGTTTGTGTGTGTTCATGTATTTTTCTTTCCATCCAAAATTCTGCCAGGTATCGAGTGTCTGCTCCCCTTTGGGGCAATCCTTGTCATTGAGCTGCGCCTTAGGCCTAACAAAAGCCGAGTGTGAGAATCAATAGAGAGTGATATATTTAAAAATAAAGATCACTCTAGACATTTTAACTTTCTGCTACAAATTCGTTCGATGCCTGTTAAATTTTACCAATGTGTAGGTATCGACTTTGTTATTTCCCTTAGAGGGTGAAAACCTGCATCTTGGTTTGTCCAATATGCTAGGCAAAATGTAAGATGTATCTTTTAAATGTAACGCTATTTACAATGGTGAAATTAAAGTAAGTTGTCCCTTATGTGAGGTGGGGCTATGAGAACTTGAGAATGTTTGGTTGGGGTGGGGTGGTTCTTGCTTGCACTATTCGTGATAGTACAAGAAAAACACGTTAATAGATCTCTGCTTTAAGAATCCTCCCTCCTTCTTCTATATGAGTTGTTTTTTGTTTTGTTTTTTTAAGTAAAACTCGTAAGTATTTATATATTTAGGCACAAAACCTCATACCGTTGAGGATTTTGGGTTCTCCCAGAACAATATCTTGAGCTTCGTAAGGGTTTGGTCATCTTTATCTGAGTATGTATTAATAAGGTTGACTGAACTTTGGAAACTGTAATGAACCATTTTTAGGTGATTTTATGATAATTATGGACAACTTTCCTTTGAATCTGGCCCATCGACAGATGAGAAAAGCCGAGAAAGCAGAAAAAGATGGAAAATTAGAGACTGCTATAGATTTGTTGTCTGAAGCTGAATCATATCTTAAAAATTGCTCAAGCTCAGATTTAGTGTCTTTAACAGCAAAGTATTCAATAGAAGCCCAAATTTTGGCAGTTCGTAGTGAAATAAAGAAGCTGAAATTGAAGCTCAGAGAAAACGAAAGAATGAAGGAATTCAACCTTCAATCAGAAGTATGCTCTGAAAAGGCTATGATATGTGAATATGTTGTTAAAGCTAAGCATCTCGCAAATAAGGTATATGACCGTAACCTGATTGTGGATGAAATGAAAGAGACAATCGCGAAGTTGTCACTTTGCCTGCAGTCGTTGGGTAGTTCGCTTGGCACAGATGACAGTGATACTTCCAGAAATGTTCTAGAAGCCCAGGATTATACTGCAAAAATAGATAGTCTTGCTACAAAACTATCAGCTAAACCATCAAACAGTGATAAATTAAATGACGTGCTGAAAGAGCCTGACAGTCGTAAATTGACGGTGACTGTATTGGTTGATGAAAATGAAGATAGTGCTATGTGTCACTCTATTCTTAATGCAGCAGACAGAAATGAAGTGCTTCATAATCAGGAACAGAATGTTGTTGGTGATTTCGACATTGAATTGCCTGTAATAGTCCCTCTAGAGCTGCCAACATTTGACTTTACTGTTTTCAAAAAAATTGATAAGTAAAACTCGATATTTTTACAATGCTGCTTATATATAGACTTCTTTTGTTTAAGAACCATTTTAACTTACAAATTATTGTTTACCCAATCGATTAAAAATAATTCCAAGATTATTGTGTTTTACCTATCAGTTATTGTTGCAGAAAACTGGTAACAACAAAACAAACATTAAAGGTATAAGGAAGATGTACTGGCTATTACTGCGTTTTTATTTAGCCATTAATTTAAATTCTCTATTATCACCAGCAGTCTTTGACAGCTGTTGAACTGCAAGTGGTTATTTTCCTGCAAAAGAGAAAAAGTGTAAGAATATACAGTCTTCAACATGATTATATGGTCGTATATTCACCCATCATCGTAAAATTGGTTAATATAATCCCTAGAGTAGTTTTTTGGTAAAAATCTTTTAGATTGCATGACATTTTGGATACTTGAGCCGAAAAACCTTCATACCCCCTCCGCTGACTATGTTCCAGGTACATGAATTATATGAACACTTCACAAGATGCTATCTTATAAAAGGCGATAAGTGAGAGAAGGAATAAAAAAGGTCTGCTCCTAGCTAATAGCTAGTTAAAGACAAAATTGCTGACAAAACTCAGAAGAAAAAAAAACAGTTTTGAAATCGATCACATACAGGGCTTATTAACTTCAATATAGATATGGGGGAGGCAGGAGGATTTATAGTAAAATATTCTATTTATCATTCAGTATATAACTCTTATTCAGATCAGAGCTAACTATTTTAAGTGCTTTGGATGAGAATCTTACGAGCATAGCATAGTCACAGCACTTAGAATGCTGCACTGGTAAACACTGCTCCTCCTTTCATCATTATCAGAAGTTCTTCCTTATTCACGTCCCGTGATACTCCTAAAGATTATGTGGCTTCTTATAATTCAATCCTAGTATAATCTGAAGTGACTCTTTTCCATTTTCACCCTAGTCAACCAATCACTCAACTTATTGAATAAACATGATACAAAGTAATTATGCTGTCAATTAATAAGTTCAAACACTGTATTCATTTTATTTTTTTTTTTTTAGGATTCATCTATCCATCCATAACAGTATTTATGATATTTGTGCTTGATTTGATTAATCATTTAAGTTTTATTATTGGTTAATTGTATGAATGTCTGCAAAGTTTTCCAGTTTTTTTCTTAAGAAGTATAATGTCAAATCGTAATTTAAATTTTGGGCAGAATTTGAATGTTCATTCAAAATACTCCTGCAACTTTGTGAATCAATTTTTTACTAATATTATTACTGTAAAATTTGAGGTATATAGAGAGAAGTAACTTTATTCATATGGATTGAAAACATGCATAATTTTGTTCTTGTGTGGGCTACTTGTATCTTGATCAATGCTTTTATTAAAATAATCTTTTCATTTTCTATTTTATTGTAACTATTAATTTCTTTAAATAAATGCATGACAAGAATCATTTATGAAAGTTCATTTCCTTATAGAAAAAAAATAGAAGTCATGAATCAATGTAATCAGAATTTTTTCGTTATTATTATTATTTTGTGTCTTACTAGAGGCTCCCTTCGCCCTGTCTGCATGTTTTGAAATTTTCAAGTGGATAGGCGAAAAACAGTAATGATTTTTTCGCGTTACCAATCGATAAAGTGAATTTTTTTTTTCAAATTCGTTGTTCTTATTAAGATATCCTTGTTCCAGTCTACTTACCCTGAAAGTAATTTCATGCCGATTGAAGAAAACAATTTTGGCCCATTTGGGGATGTCGAGATTCAATATAACGCAGTTATTTTCAAACCATTTTCTCATCTTAGGTTTGTCTTGCCCAGTAAGTTGGAGGCTAATCGGAGACAAAACAGATTTGTACCTTTTTGGGGCATCACGTTCTTAATAGTTTTTTGTCCTCTTTGAGGCCCCCTTTTTACGGTCTGTAAGTCCTATAAGGCTAAACGAAGCGGAGAAAACAGAATTATTGGCTTAAAATTTTGATCCTCATGAAGGTTATCTTGTCGGCATCTACATGTAACTTAAAGCTGAACCTAGGAAAACTTATTGGTGGTCTTCTAAATCTGTATTTGGATGAGGGAAAGCCTTTTGGCTCTTTTGGGGACCTAATTAGCCAGTTTGCGGGAACAAGTTTCAAACCGTTTGGGAAATAACAGTTCTTTGGCCCTTTTTTGGGGGTAAGTAATTTATGTTTTTCTTTTGCGTTGGAGTCTTCTAGTTCCATGGACTTTATGATATAGTTTTTGGGCAGAAAATACATATTTTTGGCCCTTTTTGGGGTCGTGTCCCCAAACTGATTTCTTTTTTTATTGTAGGGTCTCCTTGGTCCAGGTCTTACGACTATTAGTTTTGAACTTGTCAGAGACGACGATTTTGGGCCCATTTACGGTTCCCCAGAACCCATCTTCCTTTGTACAGAACGTTTGGTCCCCTTAGCCCAGTATATACGTTCTGGGACGAACTTAGTTCTTTTTAGGGCCCATGGAGTTTACAGTTATTAAGTTTAGATCCGTTAAGAGGAAAAAAATTCTTCCTCATTTTTCCTCTTTGTCAGACAGGGCTCTGAGAAAAAAAACTTCTAAAGGGGTCCCCTCAGTCCAAGGATTTGAGGATACAAGTTTCGAGCCGATCGAAAAAGTTTTTGGTCCTTTTTCTGGACCCATTTTTTGAGGCGAATTATCCGAAACGAATATGTTTTTGTACAGTCGGCCCTATTGGCCCTAGGAATTCCGGCTGTTAGTTCCGAACGGATTAGGAACAAAAATTAATTTGGTCTCTTTCCGAGCTCCCTGTTACCCTTCACCTCCCAAGAAAATGTTTTTTCTTCTGGCCCAGGGAACGGTCTCTGACGGTTTTTGAGTAAATCGAATGCCCAAGACTAAATATGCCCTCTTTTCCCACTATAAAACCTAAAGCCGAAATGGCCTACCATGATAAAATCAAAGAAGAAAATCTTGAAAAAAAACTGATCTATTATAATTCTATTTTAATACTATTATAATTCTACTCTTGAATTGTTCATTGGGTAGCAGTCTTATATGCAGGTTTCATCTTTTCTTTTTATTGTTTGTTTTTCTTAAGTTGTTATGGTTTAAATCCTTCCTATCTCAATACTGAGGATGTCTTCGTGTGAACAGGCATATAAAACTGTATAACAATATAATTGTAATATGTTCTGCTTCCGTAGCTTTCCAAGGAGAGGCAATAGTATATATAGGTTTTGATGGTTTCCTTTTATTCTTTTTTTTATCATAGATTTCTTTCTTTGTTCTGTTTTAAAGTTGATACGGTTTGGTTTCTTCTTTCTCAACGCTAAGGACGCCTTGTTGCATACAGGCGAAATGTTAGTGTGATTGTTCTTCTTCCTTTTCCTACTGGTCATAGACCGATTTTGTTTGCGAGATTTCCTTTTTTGTTGGGGCTGTGGGAATCATGTTATCTCTGAATATATTTTTGTTAGACCTTTTGGCGTTGAATAAAACGGTTATCTCAAAATTTCCATCTGATATCTTTGGGTGGGGGGGGGTATACATGACTGGGTGGTAATAATGGGCACGGAATGAGGCTGGTTACCCCCTCCCAGGAATTTTCAAACCTTATCAAGACACTAGAACTCAATTTAGAATCGAGTGAGCCCCATTTCCAGTTCCTACATCTACCCCTTCCATACAAATTGGTCGGGAAACGAAGAAAAAATATAACACATAGGAGGCTCGTGGCATTTTACGAAGGCAACGCTGGAGTGTTATCTCTGATCGGCAAAATTGTGATTTTGTTATTGTTCGATTATGTTGTTTACTGAACGAAAAATTACTTTACTAATCATTGTGGTCCCAAGCTTTCAGGATGGCATAGGATCAGATGGAAGTATACAAGACTCATTTCCATCCTTTCAAGAAAGGAAATGCTTTGGAGATTTGTTTGTAGAATCCCATCGAACAAATGCCTTATATTTTTCATAGTAACTGTATTGTTTGGTGTATTTGCCTTGGCTCGCTTATCTGTTCGTATAATACAAAACGTTGATGAATATGAAACTGAAGGGTATACACTAAGGAAAGAAGAAGAAGAACTTCTACTTGCACTCTTTCCCAGGTAAGCAGTCACTAATTAATTATAAACTTGCTAGTTGTGTGTAAACTAGTCGACTCCCTTTTATTGTTCGGGAATCCTTGCAATGGTTTATTATATGAGTGTCATTCGGAAAATAAATAAAGGTCTGCTCTAGCGAGTAACTGCGTTCTTCTATCACCATTGCCACCCAGTTATTAATCTTGCTTAGTGTTGCTTTACTTCAGTCTTACAATCTGGTACTAGCCGCGACCCAATACGGCATGTTATTACTCAGCCCTCCGACTTTAAAATCTACAACACAATTATTTATTCCGGCAACCCTCACTCAGCTGCATTGACGAAACGTGTGTTTCGGTAGCTTTTCTTATTGATAGAATCTTTTGAGTGACAGAGAAAGGAATGTATTATAATAAACAAATAACAACTGCAGTTAAATGACCATCCCGAGAAGTAAAAACATTCTCTGAGGGGGTGGCAAAAATACATTAAAACAAGAAAAAAAAAACAGCCCACAACACACTTCCTGTTCTTTTGCTCATCTTTGTGCTAAGATCTTACATCTTTTGACAAAGAACGCTTAAAAGTGAGGTCTTACCACTAAGATCTTACATCTTATGGTGTTCTTTTGCAAACGTCTTTCATCATTCTGCTCTGATCAGCGGTCTAAGAACAATGATGGGTATATCATCAAAGTTCTCTCATCAGTGTTCTGTGTGGCAGAAAAATGGCGTCCTTCATATTTTTTGCTAACATCAGTGAGTTTTAAGATCTTAGAACAAAGATGAACAAAAGAACGGAAATCTTTGCAGAAAGATGTGATATCTTAGATGCAAGATCTTAGGGTATAAATTTAGCCTTATGTCACCTGATAAGGAGACATGTTAAGAAAACAATTCTTACTTTAAAATATGTATAATGATCCTAGTTCTTATATTATCCAAGGGGAGAACCTTTATCATCAAGTCTTTCCTCTAAAAATCCTTCTTTTTCCAGCTTAAGAGAAAAAGTTTCCAAAAATCACCACGTTGAGAATTCAATGCTTAAGTCTTTTTAAAGTGCCGCTATAAATTGCCGCCTAATAAGTTCTTTTATAGATTATTTGAAAAAAACTACGTTTTCTAAAGAGTTAAAGAGGCTGAGTTACAAGGTCGAACCTTAAAACGTACAGGGATTAGGAGGCACAGTTGGGGGGCTGCCGCCCCCCAAACCCCCCGCTTTCGCAGCCTTTAAATAATAAAAAAAAGTTTTTTAAACTGAAAGTAAGGAGCGACATTAAATCTTAAAACGAACAGAAATTATTCCGTATATGAAAGAGGCTGTGCCCTCCTCCACGCCTCGCTCTTTACGCTAAAGTTTGACTTTCTCACAACTCTTTTTTTAAACAATAAAAACTTTAGCGTAAAGAGCGAGGCGTGGAGGAGGGCACAGCCTCTTTCATATACGGAATAATTTCTGTTCGTTTTAAGATTTAATGTCGCTCCTTACTTTCAGTTTAAAAACTTTTTTTTATTATTTAAAGGCTGCGAAAGCGGGGGGTTTGGGGGGCGGCAGCCCCCCAACTGTGCCTCCTAATCCCTGTACGTTTTAAGGTTCGACCTTGTAACTCAGCCTCTTTAACTCTTTAGAAAACGTAGTTTTTTTCAAATAATTTCTGCACGTTTTTGTACAGTTTATTACTTATTATTGCTTGACTAACTGTTAGCTGATCGTGTCAGGAGTTGAAGTTGGGGGGCTGCCGCCCCCCAAACCCCCCGCTCTTGAACATTCTAGTGTTAAGGCTTTTAATTCCTGAATACTCAAATCACGTCGTACAGGGTGCCTCCTAATCCCTGTACGTTTTAAGGTTCAAACTTGTGACTCAGCCTCTTTAACAGCCCCCCCCCCCAACTGTGCCTCCTAATCCCTGTACGTTTTAAGGGTTGACCTTGTAACTCAGCCTCTTTAACTCTTTAGAAAACGTAGTTTTTTTCAAATAATACACATAAACAGGTTAGACATGCTTTGTTATGAAAATTGACGCGCAGATATTTTCATAACAAAGCATGTCTAACCTGTTTATCTGTATTATTTGAAAAAAAACTAAGGTTTTTCGTAAATGTAAATTCGGGGGATAATTTTTTCGGTCTGAAAATATCAAAAGGCCCTAACAGGTCGAATTCTGCTTCGAATGAGTCCTCATTCAACCGGATCCGTTGCCAACTGTGGCCTGTAGGCGTGGCTAAGAAAAAAAAAGAAATGATGAATTTTAAGTGGCTATGTTTGTTTTTTTGAAAACAGGGAAGGAGTGATTGGATTGAGCTGAAATTTCGAGGATAAGCTCCCGGGCCCTAGGAAAGCTTAACCTCTAAATTTCAGCCCAATCGGACAACGTTAAAGGGGGGCTGTGGTGGGAGGGTCCAAACTTCCGGCCCAGTTTACCCCATGAAGATAAAGTCGGAGGAGGATGAAATTTTGCAAGTTTCTTAGTTTGAGCTTGGGCTACAAAATGCGATTACCGCCGTCTCTCTGCGACCTCTAGGACCTGAAATCGCTTAACATTGTGGTGGGTCGCCTCTTTATAGAGGCACAAGTGTGCCTCCTTGATACACATTATTTGAAAAAAACTACGTTTTCTAAAGAGTTAAAGAGGCTGAGTTACAAGGTCGAACCTTAAAACGTACAGGGATTAGGAGGCACAGTTGGGGGGGCTGCCGCCCCCCAAACCCCCCGCTTTCGCAGCCTTTAAATAAAAAAAAAAATTTAAACTGAAAGTAAGGAGCGACATTAAATCTTAAAACGAACAGAAATTATTCCGTATATGAAAGAGGCTGTGCCCTCCTCAACGCCTCGCTCTTTACGCTAAAGTTTTTATTGTTTAAAAAAAGAGTTGTGAGAAAGTCAAACTTTAGCGTAAAGAGCGAGGCGTTGAGGAGGGCACAGCCTCTTTCATATACGGAATAATTTCTGTTCGTTTTAAGATTTAATGTCGCTCCTTACTTTCAGTTTAAATTTTTTTTTTATTTAAAGGCTGCGAAAGCGGGGGTTTGGGGGGCGGCAGCCCCCCCAACTGTGCCTCCTAATCCCTGTACGTTTTAAGGTTCGACCTTGTAACTCAGCCTCTTTAACTCTTTAGAAAACGTAGTTTTTTTTCAAATAATTTCTGCACGTTTTTGTACAGTTTATTACTTATTATTGCTTGACTAACTGTTAGCTGATCGTGTCAGGAGTTAAAGTTGGGGGCTGCCGCCCCCCAAACCCCCCGCTCTTGAACATTCTTGTGTTAAGGCTTTTAATTCCTGAATACTCAAATCACGTCGTACAGGGTGCCTCCTAATCCCTGTACGTTTTAAGGTTCGAGCTTGTGACTCAGCCTCTTTAACAGCCCCCCAACTGTGCCTCCTAATCCCTGTACGTTTTAAGGGTCGACCTTGTAACTCAGCCTCTTTAACTCTTTAGAAAACGTAATTTTTTTCAAATAATTTTAAAAAGAAACTGAGTTTCTTTTCAAAGTATATAAAAAAGTTGCTCTGATGGTGAATCGAACCCGAGTTTTCCGAATGAAAGTCTGAAGTCTCAGCCGCTGGACTATACAAACACAATAGTAATTGTTGTTTAGCAAATAGAAGGTATTTTCGACGCAAGCAAATTCCCAAAAATCTTGATATGTGGTTTTTGGAAAACAGGGAAGGAGTGATCAGATTGAGCTGAAATTTCGACGATAAGCTCCCAGGCCCCAGGAAAGCTTATCCTCTAAATTTCAGCCCGATCAGACAACGTTAAAGGGGGGGTTGTGGAGGGAAAAATTAACATGGGCTAATATAGGAAAACGAGGTTTTTCGTAAATGTAAATTCGGGGGATAATTTTTTCGGTCTGAAAATATCAAAAGGCCCTAACAGGTCGAATTCTGCTTCGAATGAGCCCTCATTCAACCGGATCCGTTGCCAACTGTGGCCTGTAGGCGTGGCTAAGAAAAAAGAAAAGAGATGAATTTTAAGTGGCTATATTTGGTTTTTTGAAAACAGAGAAGGAGTGATCGGATTGAGCTGAAATTTCGAGGATAAGCTCCCGGGCCCTAGGAAAGCTTAACCTCTAAATTTCAGCCCAATCGGACAACGTTAAAGGGGGGCTGTGGTGGGAGGGTCCAAACTTCCGGCCCAGTTTACCCCATGAAGATAAAGTCGGAGGAGGATGAAATTTTGCAAGTTTCTTAGTTTGAGCTTGGGCTACAAAATGCAATTACCGCCGTCTCTCTGCGACCTCTAGGACCTGAAATCGCTTAACATTGTGGTGGGTCGCCTCTTTATAGAGGCACAAGTGTGCCTCCTTGATAAACAGGTTAGACATGCTTTGTTATGAAAATTGACGCGCAGATATTTTCATAACAAAGCATGTCTAACCTGTTTATCTGTATTATTTGAAAAAAACTAAGGTTTTTCGTAAATGTAAATTCGGGGGATTTAAAAATTTCAAAAAGTTAATTTTTTAAAAGTTAATTTCAAAATCGGGGAATTTCAAAAAGTTAATTTTTTTTTTTTTTTAAAGGCTGCGAAAGCGGGGGTTTGGGGGGCGGCAGCCCCCCAACTGTGCCTCTTAATCCCTGTACGTTTTAAGGTTCGACCTGTAACTCAGCCTCTTTAACTCTTTAGAAAACGTAGTTTTTTTTCAAATAATTTTCATAACAAAGCATGTCTAACCTGTTTATGTGTATTATTTGAAAAAAACTAAGGTTTCTCGTAAATGTAAATTCGGGGGATAATTTTTTTCGGTCTGAAAATATCAAAAGGCCCTAACAGGTCGAATTCTGCTTCGAATGAGTCCTCATTCAACCGGATCCGTTGCCAACTGTGGCCTGTAGGCGTGGCTAAGAAAAAAAAAGAAATGATGAATTTTAAGTGGCTATATTTGGTTTTTTGAAAACAGGGAAGGAGTGATCGGATTGAGCTGAAATTTCGAGGATAAGCTCCCGGGCCCTAGGAAAGCTTAACCTCTAAATTTCAGCCCAATCGGACAACGTTAAAGGGGGGCTGTGGTGGGAGGGTCCAAACTTCCGGCCCAGTTTACCCCATGAAGATAGTCGGAGGAGGATGAAATTTTGCAAGTTTCTTAGTTTGAGCTTGGACTACAAAATGCGATTACCGCCGTCTCTCTGCGACCTCTAGGACCTGAAATCGCTTAACATTGTGGTGGGTCGCCTCTTTATAGAGGCACAAGTGTGCCTCCTTGATTACTTATTATTGCTTGACTAACTGTTAGATGATTGTGTATTATTATTTTCTTTCTCGACAGGGTGTTTTAAGGGTCGACCTTGTAACTCAGCCTCTTTAACTCTTTAGAAAACATAATTTTTTTCAAATAATTTAAAAAAGAAACTGAATTTTTTTTTTAAATTTAAATTCAGTATATAAAAAATTTGATCTAACGGTGAATCGAACTCGGGTTTTCCGCCTGACTGCCAGAAGTCTCACCGCTACACTAAAGAGACATAATTGATATTGTTTTTTAGTGATGTGATGAATCTTTTTGACGCAAGCAAAACTTGATATTTGGTTTTTGGAAAACAGGGAAGGAGTGATCAGATTGAGCTGAAATTTCGAGGATAAGCTCCCAGGCCCCAGGAAAGCTTATCCTCTAAATTTCAGCCCGATCAGACAACGTTAAAGGGGGGTTGTGGTGGGAAAAATTAACATGGGCTAACATAGGAAAACAAGGTTTTTCGTAAATGTAAATTCGGGGGATAATTTTTTCGGTCTGAAAATATCAAAAGGCCCTAACAGGTCGAATTCTGCTTCGAATGAGTCCTCATTCAACCGGATCCGTTGCCAACTGTGGCCTGTAGGCGTGGCTAAGAAAAAAAAAAGAAATGATGAATTTTAAGTGGCTATATTTGGTTTTTTGAAAAAAGGGAAGGAGTGATCGGATTGAGCTGAAATTTCGAGGATAAGCTCCCGGGCCCTAGGAAAGCTTAACCTCTAAATTTCAGCCCAATCGGACAACGTTAAAGGGGGGCTGTGGTGGGAGGGTCCAAACTTCCGGCCCAGTTTACCCCATGAAGATAAAGTCGGAGGAGGATGAAATTTTGCAAGTTTCTTAGTTTGAGCTTGGGCTACAAAATGCGATTACCGCCGTCTCTCTGCGACCTCTAGGACCTGAAATCGCTTAACATTGTGGTGGGTCGCCTCTTTATAGAGGCACAAGTGTGCCTCCTTGATAGCGTTCATGCCGGTCTTTAGCGTTCATATTTTGATATTCGCCCTTCGCCACTGCTCTTTAAAAAAAAATATTAAAGAGACCGGCATGAACGCTATCTATAAAAGAACTTATTAGGCGGCAATTTAAAAAGACTTAAGCATTGAATTCTCAACGTGGTGATTTTTGGAAACTTTTTCTCTTAAGCTGGAAAAAGAAGGATTTTTAGACGAAAGACTTGATGATAAAGGTTCTCCCTATGGATAATATAAGAACTAGGATCATTATACATATTTTAAAGTAAGAATTGTTTTCTTAACATGTCTCCTTATCAGGTGACATAAGGCTAAACAAATACCGATCTTAGAGCAAAATAACGGCCCTTGTTTTGTAGAACTCAAGCATGCCGGACAATTGAAGAAATGGTGCCAAGCCAATCGCTACTAAAGTACAGTAGGTATGGATGGATAAAGGAAAAATAAAGAAGGTGCAGGACAAATAGAGGGAAAAAATGATTTGTTTTCTCATTATGCCTAGGTTACATCACAATATCTAACAAACAGACTGTACATGGTACTTGAATTGTAAAATTTTATTGATATAAAAATATCAATGCATCCTCCGTCTTCCTATCCTTTGGAATCCAAACTGATTAATATTCAATAAATTAAACTTCTCAAGAAAATGCGCTAACAGAGTACTAAATGTTTGTCAACAAGGCGAAAATTTGTGAAAATTACTATGGAAGTGTTGATGAACCAAGAGAAGCTGTTATTGAGTGGTTTAAGAGCTTGGTGGCAACGATTTATGGAGAAGGCATGGAAAAATTTTTAAACTGCTATGACAAGTGGGGAAATTTCACTGACGACTTTTTAGAAAAGTTACAGAAGTTTCAAATGCTGTGTAAATAAAGAATCGCTATTTTATATCATTTTTATACAAACCGCTCTTTTCCTTCCTAATCACACTTATATGATTTTGGTAACACATCTCTTTATTTTTTTAGCCCTTCGTCGTTGACTATATTCTTTGTAAATCCCCGATAATTTTAAGCAAATGAAGAGACTGTAACTACACTTCAATATTACGAAATTCCCATATTTGAATATTAGGAAAATTGTTTTTGGTGAAATTTGAGCTGGTACGAGTTATAAATTAAACTGAACATTGTATATATAATAATATTAATTGCTGAAAGCTCACTACTTCAAGATTTTATTTCACTCAGGGCCAGATTTAAAGTTTGGACACTTCTAGGTTCAAGCGTTTTGGCTGCTCCGTTTTTGCAAGATTTTGGGGGAAATCCCCAAACTTCGAGAATAGTGAAAACCACAGGGCCGAGTAGGCCCATTGTTGGATTCTAGTCCGGTTTCACTGCAATTTTAATTTTATTGTCAATTCTGTAATAATTACAAAAGAAAAATATTCGTAGTTTTAGTAAACCGCCAAATACGCAACCGAAATGGCTATTTCAAAATTTTGATTCAATGCGTTTGGGAAAAGAGGATGTGTGTGAAGGGTGGGGGGGTTTAGATGCCCTTCATTCACTTTTGAATCTTAAAACGAAGACTCTCCCTCCGAATTCTATGCGACCACCTTTTCGATAAAACCATATATGCCCCCGGGGTACAAGTTACAACCCTTAGTTCTCCAATTTTTTTTTTTTTTGGGGGGGGGGGGGGGGTATTTTGATGCCGAAGTTTCTTTTATCTGATCGTTGGACTATTTAAAAGAAAATGCCTATCTCAAATTGATCGGGATCGTTTAAGGAAAAAGCGTCTCTGGGGGGAAGGGGTAGATGCCCTCCGATTATTTTTGACTCCTAAAAAGAGCATTATAATGTCCGATTGAATGAGCCCCCTCCGAAGTTTATACGACCACCCCTTCCATATGAAGTGCCTCTGGGGAATAAAAATGTTGGAGTCTTATGGCCTTATGGTTGGTGGGAGGAGGCTAGTTGCCTTCGGATCACTTTTGAATATTAAAAAGGGAACTAGAACTTTCAATTTCTAATCATTTGAGTCCCTTTCGAAGTTTATGCGACTGCCTCTTCCATAAAAACCTTATATGACCCCGGTCATAAGTTACTACCCTTCCCCTTTTTTTTGGGGGGGGGGGGATTATGTTGACCCCGAAGTTTTTTTCCTCTGGTCGTTGGACTGTTTCAAACAAAATGGCAATCTCAAAAATTTTGATCGGATTCATTTGGGGAAAAGAGGGTGTGGGGAGGGGGTATATGCCCGCCGATCACTTTTGATGACTCTTAAAAAGATAACTAGAACTTTCAATTTCCAATCAAATGAGCCGCCTCGTATGTTTATACGACCATCCCTTGCATAAAACCTTATCTGCCCCCAGGGTATAACTTACAACACTTCCCCAGAACCCTGGGGGTATGTCAACCCCTGAGTTTTATTATTTCATTTTTGAACTATTTTGAACAAAATGGCTATCTCAAAATTTTGGTTGGATGCATTTGGGGAAAAAGGGGCCTAAGGGTGGGGGCTAGTTGCCCTCCGATCACTCTTGATCCTTAAAAAGGGGTCTATGAATTTCGATTTACAATTGAATGAGTCCCCTTCGAAGTTTATACGGCCATCCCTTCCTTAAAAACCTTGTATGCTCCCAGGGCGTAATTTACAACACTTCTCTCACACTTCAACACTTCTTCTCACACTTCAACACTTCTCGACTCCTTCTCTCACTGTAAAAGTCTAAAACCTACTGCGTCATTGGTGCTTTACTGAAAACCAATTTTATGACAGATATTTTCATTTGTACTTAATATTGAAAATAAACATTAAAATTATAGTAACATTTTGAACTGATAAGCTTTCAGCAATTAATATCATTGTACATCAAATATTCAGTTTAATTTATTAGCTCTTTTTAAAGTTGTTCAAGACGAATATAGTTTCACTACAAACAAGTGTTTGGATACTGCCTCCTTTCTTAACTGTAAATAAAAACCAAAAGCCTACCGCGTCATTGGTGCTTAACTGAAAACGAATTATATTGACAATATTTTCTTTCCCAGTTCTTAGAGCATTGAAGATAAAAATAAAATTACAGTGAAATAAATTCTTGAACTGATGGATCTTTCAACAATTAATATCATTATACATCAAATATTCAATTTGATGTTGTTTATACTTTCCGAGACTGTTCAAGACGCATATAGTTTTCAGTAAAGCGCCAATGACGCAGTAGGTTTTAGACATTTACAGTGTGAGAAGGAGGTCATACCCAACTCTTATTTGTAGTGATTTTTGTTTGTTTCAAGCTTGGTTTGCATATGCAATTTAAGTTTCACTCGTTTTAAGATTTATTTATTTACATTAATATCTATTGTATGTTTGTTTGCATTGATTGTTTATTTAATTTCTGTTCGTTTTAAGTTTCATTTATGCTTCAGTAGGAAAATATTTTTTTTCGTTTTAAGCTTGATTTTCATATTCAATCTAAGCATTACTCGCTTTAAGATCTATTTATTCATTTATATTATTACTTGTTGTATGTTTCTGCTATGATTGTTTATTTAATTTCTGCTCGTTTTGGGTTTCATTTATTCTTGAATAGTAATTTCTGGTCGTTTTGAGTTTGAATTTTAAAAGGTATTTGTATCTGCTGAGCTTAAGTTTAAAATGGCCTTTAATTTTCTTTGAAAAACTTATTTTTCGGAATGTTTTTTTTAATTAATTTTTGTTCGTTTTTGATTGCAAAAAGTTTCAAGTTTTTGAAAATTCCTTATTTCAAAGTCAAACTTTAAATATAATCGAATATTCAACAAAGTATCAAAACTGGTATCAAAGTAACAATATCAAAGTGAAAAAATGGGTTTGTGTCAACCTCGGAGTTTTTTATTATCTGATGTTTGAACTATTTTTAACAAAATGGCTATGTCAGAATTTTATCGAATGGGCGTGGGGGGGGGGCTAATTAACCTTTGGTCTCTTTTGACTCTTTAAAAGGGAACTAGAACTTTCTATTTTCAATCAAATGAGCCCTCTCTGAAGTTTATGCGAATATCCCTTCTATAAGAACCATATATATCCCCGGAGTATAACTTACAACGCCTGTCCCTGGGCCTTGGGGGGTTGCGTTGACCCCGGAGTTTTAGTATCTGATGGTTGAACTATTTTAATGGTCACCTCAAATTGTTATCGGATGGGTTTATCCATCCGATAAACCCAAAGGCGTGGAGGGCGGGAGGGGCTAGTTGCTCTCCGATCTTTTTTCACTCTGAGAAAATGAACTTTAATATCCATTCAAATGAACCCTCTCTGAAGTTTATACGAGCATCCCCTTCATAAGAACCACATGCGGTCCCATCATATAGCTTACAATGCCTGCCCCCCCCCCCCCGGGCCCTGGGGGATGCGTCGATACCGGAGTTTTTGTTATCTGACCTTTGAACTATTTTGAAAAAATGGCTCTCTCAAAGTTCTTATCGGATAGGTTTGAGGAAAATAGGGCGTGGAGAGGGGGGATAGTTGCCCTCCAATCTCTTCTGACTCTTAAAAAGTGAACGAGAACTTTCAATTTCCAATCGTATGAGCCCCCTTCAAAGTTTATACGAGCATACCTTCCATAAGAACCATATATGCCCCAGAGCAATACTTACAACGCCTTCCCCGGGCCCTGGTGAGGTTGTGTCGACACAGGAGTTTTTCTTATCTGACCTTTGAACTATTTTTAAGGAAATGGTCATACGTAAATGAGTTTTTGTTATATGATCTTTGAACTATTTTTAACAGAATGGCTACCTCAAATTTTTTATCAGATGTATTTGGGGAAAAGGGCTTGGGGGCCAGGTGCTCTCCGATCACTTTTGACTCTTAAAAAGGGCACTAGAACTCTCGATTTCCATTGGAATGAGCCCCCTTTGAAGTTTATACGACGACCCCTTGTATATGAACTGCCTCTAGGAAAAAAATAAATGGAGTGTAGGGGAGGCTAGTTGCCCTCCAATCTCTTTTGACTCTTAAAAAGTGAATTACAAATTTCAATTCCCAATCAAATGAGCCCTCTGTGAAGTTTATACGAGCATCCCTTCCATAGCAACCATATATGCCCCCAAGGCATAAATTACAACGCTTACCCACGGGCCCTGGGTGGCTCTGTCGACACCAGATTTTTGTGTTATCTGAACTTTGAACTATTTTTAACAAAATGTCTATCTCAAAATTTTTATCTGATACATTAGGGTGTGGACGAGGGGGGGGGGGCTAGTTGCCCTCCTATCTCTTTTGACTCTTAAAAAGTGAACAAGAACTTTCAATTTCCAATCGTATGAGCCCCCTCCAAAGTTTATACGAGCATCCCTTCCATAAGAACTATATATGCCCCTAGAGCATTACTCATAACGCCTGCCTCCGGGCCCTGGGGGTTGCGTCGACACAGGAATTTTTCGTATCTGACCTTTGAACTATTTTTAATGAAATGGCTATTATAAAAAATTTATCGAATGGGCTTGGGAGAAAAGGGTTTATAGGGAAGGGCTAGTTGCCCTCGGATATCTTTTGACTCTTAAAAACTGAACTAGAACTTTCAATTTTCAATTAAATGAGCCACCTCTGAAGTTTATACGAGTATCCCTTTCATAAGAACCACATACGCCCCCAGGACAACACTTACAACGCCTATCCCCCGGGCCCTGGGGGGGGGAGTTTTTGTTATCTAATTTTTGGACAATTTCAAAAAACTGGCTATCTCAAAATTTGTAGCGGATGGGTTTGGGAAAAAGGGCGTGGGGGGGGGGGGCTAGTTGCCCTTGACTCTCTTGACTCTTAAAAAGTAAACTAGAACTTTCAATTTCCAATCAAATGAGTCCTCTATGAAGTTTACACGAGCATCCCTTTCATAAGAACCATACATGCCCTTAAGGCAAAATTTAGAACGCCTTCCCCTGGGCCCTGGGGGGGGGGTTGTATTGACACCGGAGTTTTTCTTATCCGACCTTTGAACTATTTCTAACAAAATGTCTATCTCAAAATTTTCATCAGATAGGTTTGGAAAAAGAAGGCGTTGGGGGGGGGGTGGGGTGGGGCTAGCTACCCTCGGATCTCTTTTGACTATTAAAAAGTGAGCTCGGACTTTCAATATCCAATCAAATGAGCCCTCTCTGAAGTTTATACGAGCATCCCTTTCATAAGAACCATATATGCCCCAGGGCATAACTTACAACGCCTGCCCCCGGGCCCTGGGGGGTTATGACGACACCTGAGTTTTCGTTATCTGACTTTTGTGCAATTTTTAACTTAATGGCTATCTCAATTTTTTTATTGGATACATTTGGGGGGAAAGGGGCGTGGGGTGCTAGTTGCCCTCCAATCTCTTTTGACTGTAAAAAACTGAACTAGAACTTTCAATTTCCAATCAAATGAGCCATCTCTGAAGTTTATACGAGCATCCCTTCAATAAGAACCATAGCCTATATTCCTCCAGGGCATAACTCACAACACCTGCCCTCGGGCCCTGGGGGGCTCTGTTGACCCCGGAGTTTTCATTATATGGTCTTTGAACTATTTTTAAAAAAAGCTATCTCAAAGTTCTTATCGGATGGGTTTGAGGAAAAAAGGGCGTGGAGGGGGGGGGGGGGAATTGGTGCCCTCCAATCTCTTTTGACTCTTAAAAAGTGAACTAGAACTTTCAATTTTCAATCAAATAAGCCCTCTTTGAAGTTAATACGAGCATCCCTTCCATAAGACCCATAGGGGTTGTGTCGACACCGGAATTTTTGTTATATGATCTTTGAATTATTTTTAACAAAATAGCTATCTTAAAATTTTTATTGGATGCATTTGGGAAGAAAGGGTTTGGGGGGAAGCTGTTTGCCCTCCAATATCTTTTGACGCTTGAAAATGAACTAGAACTTTCAATTTCCAATCAAATGAGCCCTCTCTGAAGTTTATACGAGCATTTCTCCCATAAGAACCATATATGCCCCCAGGTCATAGCTTATAACCCTTGCCCCTAAAGACTTTGGGGGGAGTGTCCTGCTCAAACTTATGATTTTTTAGAACTTTCAACTACGTTGAACAAAATGGCTGTATCAAAATTTTGATTGGATGTGTTTGGGGAAATGGTGGGCGTGGAAGGGGTGTTAGTTGCCTTCCAAACACTTTTGACTATTAAAAAGGGAACTAGCCATTTAAATTTACATTCGAATGAGCCCTTTATGAAGTTTCTACGACAACGCCTTCTATGCAAAACCTTATATGCCCCCAGGGCATAACTTACAACCCTTGCCCTGAGGACTGTCAGAGGTGGGGGGTTGTTATCCTCAAAGACCTAATTTCCTGAATTTTCAGCTATGTTGAACAAAATTGCTATCTCAAATTTTGATTGGATGTGTTTGGGGAAAAGGTGGGCGTGAGCAACTATTAAAAAGGGCACTAGCCCTTTGAATTTCCAATCGAATGAGTCCTTTATGAAGTTTCTACGACAAAGCTTTCTATAAAAACCTTATTTGCCCCTAGGGTATAACTAACAACCCTTGCGCTGAGGGCTGTGGGGGAGTGTCCTCCTCCAAAACGTAATTTCTATCTGGAAATCAACTATGCTGAACAAAATGGCTATCTCAAAATTTTGAATGGATGTGTTTGGGTAAGTGGTAGGCGTGGAAGGGTTCGTTGCCTTCCAATCGCTTTTTACCCTTAAAAAGAGCACTAGAACTCTCGATTTCCAATCGAATGAGCCCCCTTTGAAGTTTCTACGACGACCCCTTCAATATGAAGTGCCTCTGGGAAAAAAAATAATAAATAATAAAACATTGGAGCCGTATGGCCTTTACTATAGGCAACGCTATAGCGTTGCCTCTGATAAGCCATTCCTGAGATAATGCTGATACGCTCTTTTGGCAACCTGCATGCACTTAGTGTGTTTTGAATTAGTTTAACATCCCCCTCAGCATCCTCTGAAAGTATCAGCTTAATATCATTGGCTTTTTTGGAGGCTCAGGATTGAAAATACCCCCTTTTCCTGTTAACAATAGGCAACTTGTACAACTTAGAACTCTTGTTTCAAGGGCTGAGTGAGGTCATGTTGTCCCTAGAGGTATAGTTGCTGGCCTTTCAACTATTTTGAAACAAAATGGACATCTCAAAAGTTTAGTCGGGTGTCTTTAGGGCGAGGGCAGCTAAAACGGCTCTGTGAGGGGTCTGGCCTTCAACACTTTTAACTCTTGAAAAGGCACTAAATCTTCCAATTTCCAATCGAATGATCCCCCTCCAAAGTTGCTACGATAACATTCATGCGAAGGGGTTTGAGGAAAAAAATAAATATAAGTAATACATTGAAGCATTATCGGTCTTTGCTTAGGTAGCGTTACTGCGCCGCCTATGATATACTTTGCTTCTTCTTCCTGTCTAAACAGTCTTCTCTATTAATGATAGTCTTGTATAAAAATAACTGCGCATATTTTTTCAGAGTGGATGTAAACAACGACCATCTTTGGTCACTCGAAGAAATGGAAAAATGGATTTCTCAAAAAGTTCACGATCATATACGAGCTGCAATGAAAGACAATGTCTTTCTTTTTACCAAAATTGATCAGTCTCCTCGTGATGGTAAGCTATTTTTGTTTAAGACAAAAGCTCCTTAGCTCCTTCTAGTATCTACCAACGATTCCCATCTGATTCTGTTTCTTTTATAGAAAACTCAGTCCTCTTTGGCCAGCCACGCGTGTTGCAGTGCACTTTGTTGTCTTTGCTGTCGCAAAAGCAGAGATGACGAGGATATTTCCCGTCCATGATCATCAAATTTCAATGCATCAAGTAATGGCTAAATGCCATTGTAATCCTCTTTGAGGTGGACGGGCTGAGTCAGAGGAAGAATTGGTTATGCGTTTTCTTATAGAAGAAGTTCAGCGTTAGACTTGGGGGTAAATTGTCAATTGAAAGACACTACTCAGTTTTAATGAAGCCAATAGCAACAACTTTGAACAGGCTGGTTACATTGTGGCAGAAACAGAGACTGTTTTGACTGATGAAAAATTTGTAAGAAGTTTGTAAGAAGGCTTCCCCTTATCTGTAGTTTGAAGACCTTCATCCAATAAATTTTCACTGATTATTGCTTTGACGGTGCAGTAAAAATCCAGCTATTTTAACCAGCATTTTTTACTTTTTTTCATAATATTTAGAAAAAATTTAATGCGAAACTCAGACAGCATATATTATTGTAGTAAGCTGAATTTTTGTCAATACTTTTTACGCCATCTGGAATAATTTTAATTTGTGATTAGCTGACAGGTTATGTCTTGATCATGTTGACCATACCGATCGAACTGGTGCCCTGATTTCACGGAGTAGCAATGTAACTCCAAGAAGATCTCGACCGTATTAGTGCCTGGATGAAGACTTGGCTGATGGAAATTAATATCCCGAAAAGCCACCACTTGACCCTCGGAGCTGAATGTTCATCTGCATCATGCAGCATTGGGCCCACACCACTTGCTCAAAGCGCGGTCGAAAGAGATTTGGGTATCATGGTTGACCACAAGTTGACCTTTTCGGACCACTATGAATTGACCATAAAACAGGCTACGCGGGTATCAGCGCTGATCAGGAGAACATTCAAGTGTCTTGATATAGAAATGCTCGCGACCCTCATCAAGTCGCTAGTCCGCCCAATTCTCGAATATGGTCATTGCACAGTTCGTCCATCCCTGAACAAGGATATAGATGTACTGGAAGCAGTTCAAAGGCGGATGACGAAGTTCTCCCCAAGTCTGAAAGACCTCCCATACGAACAACGTCTTCGTCTGCTTCACCTACCAACACTCTCAGATTTCTAAGGAGGGATATGATCGAGCTGTACAAGCTATGCCATGGCTGCTATGAGAACGTCCCCGGAGAAGCACTGCTGGTCTTTAACGAAAATCATCTACGTGGCCATCTCTTAAAGCTTAAAACTGAAAGGTTCTACAAAGATGTAGGCAAATGGGCCTTTCGAAACCGAGTCGTCGACACCTGGAACTCCCTACCCGAAGAAACTGTTCTGGCACCTTCCATCAGCTCTTTCAAGAACTCGTTTGGCAAGATATACGAGAGTCGTATGTACGACTTCAGTAACTTTAGAAGATTTATCTAAATTTTTGTATTGTTTTTTTTTTCCTGTTCTGTAAGAGGCTCTGGCCTACGTTTTTGCATTATATTATTATTATTATAAAGTTGGCCAATACTAAAAAAAAAAACATCGTTAAGGTTGTTCGTGGTCCATGTTGACCAACCAATGATGAAGAATGAGACCAATTGAATTTAGTTACATTAAAAACAAGACTCCACTGTCATACTATGGAATCAGGACTCGTTCTAGCACGCTTCGGCATTTAAAATAATTTTTAAAAAGGGGTGTAGGTGGCATTTAAGGTTAAAAGTAATTTTTTTTTTTAAAGTTGTCGTCGCTGAGAGGAGTGTAGGTGGGTAAAAAAAAAACGCGATATCGTGTCTACAATCTAAGTTAAATTAACATATTTCCTTTTTCTGTTCATAACTTTAGAAGTAATAACAAGGTGATGATAACTTGACTTGACTTGACTTTATTTAACAAAAACATATACATAAATTTTGTACAAAGGAGAAGAGAGGAATCTCGTAATGTCTCCTTTATCAAACAATAGGGGGAAAAAAATTACACTTCCCGCTAACATAGCTTCAGAAAGAAAAGAAAATTTGATAAGAACATAACCAAATTTAAAATAAATTTAAAGAAGAAATGAGAAAAAAAAAAAACATACATAACTTAACTATCGACTCACGGAGATAGGGATGGGATTTACTTAACAATTTATAAATAAATCAATAATACAATCAATCCCCGCTACTGTAGGCTGAAAGGACCATCTTTTTCAATTTCTTTTTATATATGTACAGTGATGGTGATTCATTTACTAATTCAAATAACTTATATTTATTCGCAATATGAGGAAGTTGATATCTTAAACTTAGTCTGGATCTCTCAATTTTAACAAACGGGAAAAGAAACTCAATCCTAGCTCTTGATAAATGGCTATGTTTATTTTCAACCAAAAGTTTCATACTATTGAAAAAATGATCTTTATGTTGGATTTTCAAAAACCATATGCCCAAATTAAGGAATTTAAATGCATCAAAATTAGTAGCTACAGTTCATTTGATTGCAAGTTCATTAAGCTTTATAATGTACTTTGTATCCCATGCTTATGTTTCTTTATTTATTTTTATGATCAGTTCATCATTTTCTATTGTCTCTTTAATTTATGACTATGGTGAACTTTGCTGTGTAGTTTTGTTTAATAGTAACTGCTTAAGAATAGAATGAGAGCAAGAGAAAATGTTTTTCTTCACATGACTTATTCTTTTTTTTACGTGGTTAGGGTAACTTGTTGCTAACTTGATGAAACTGCTATATTAAACCTCGTAAAACGGGCACTGTTGCAAAATATTTTGCTCCACTTTCTCCCTCTATTTTTTGTTCAAGATGGAGACTTTTTCAGAATGGCGAAAGTTACGATAAACACTAATGCTCAGCCTTTGTACGATCACGGCACTTGTGATTGGATTATTTTTTCCGTCTTTTCCTTTGTTTTGGCAGATGTTTCCCAGAAAGTATGGCTGTTTTACTACTACTACTACTACTACTAACAACTCACCGCAGCACCAAGTCGCCTGAGACCAACACAGCCACGCACGCTTCTCCTCCATCCCAATCTATTCAAAGCCTTCCTTTTTACACCCTCCCACGAAGTTCCCATTTCCTTTAAATCTTTCTTTATGACGTCCTCCTACCCCAGACGAGGACGACCTGCTTTCCGTTTAGCCCTAGACGGTTGGCCGAAAAGAACAATCTTCGGCAATCTTTCATCCTTCATCCGCACAACGTGCCTTAGCCACCTCAACCTTTCTTTCATTATAGCCCTAGAGAGCAGTATTGGACCACATTTTTTGTACAGCCTATTGTCTTTAATACGGTCAGTCAGCCGGGTACCCAGAACAATCTTTAAGCAATTTCTCTGGAAAACATCTAGCAAATCCTATCCGCTTTTCGGAGCGCCCATGCTTAAGAGCCATATTTGTCCACTGTCATCACTGTAGCTTCTAATATTATAATCTTGGTTTGCAGACTTATCTTCCTATTCTTCCAAACTTTTTTTTAATTGTGAAAAAGCACCCTGAGCCAGGCTATTTTGTGTTTGTCTTAATTACGCTGCGTATCCCTTCGTACAGTTGCCACTCAATTTCGAATACGTGCGTTTCCTATTCCTAGCCAAATCTGATCACGTTCACTAGTAGCGTATGGGTGAGCAAGTTCACCTGATAGCTAATCATCTCCAAATCCTGAAAATATTTTCCAGTTTTTGCAGGAGAATAAGTATTTAAAAGGGTTTAGTACTTATTTTCTTTTTTTAACAGGTCGCGTTGATTGGAAAGAATATACTTCATGGTTTTTAACCCACAATGGCTATAAAGATGACAAATTACTTAGAGGAAGGAAGAGTCTCTCCCGGAAAATTAAAGGTATAACATATTAAGACGCTAAAAATACTGATTTTTCGCCATATTACCCTTTTTGAGTTTTAAAGATCGCTCTTTACTTGTACCAAATAAAATCAAACAGTTCGTGGTAACGAATTGTAAGTAAGAAGCGATTCGGCTCAATAGTATCTGAAACTCTAAAAAATAAAATTTTGACATCAATAGACATATCAAAAGAATTGGCTTATTATGTTGATTCCAAATATACAAGTTTCATTAAGTTTAGTATTACTCATCAAAGACGAAAAGAAAGTTTGCCTGATTTTTGAAAAAGGGGGAAAACATCTCCAAAAAGTCGAAGAATCTTAATTAAAATCACACCATCAGATTTAGTGTATCAGAGAACCTTGTTGTAGAGGTTTCAACCTCCTATCCGAAAAACTGTTGAATTTGTATTTTTTGTCAGAAGAAAGATGACGGATGCGTGTTTATTTGTTTTTGTTTTTTTTTTCAGGGGCAATCGTATCGATCCAGTGGTCCTAGCATATAGGGAGAGAGCTCATTCGGACGGAAATTAAAAGTTCTAGTGCCCCTTTTAAGTGACCAAAAAGATTGGAGGGCAACTAGGCCCCTTTCCCTGCCCCTTTTTTCCCAAAATTGTCCAATCAAAATTTTGAGATATCCATTTTTTTCAGCATAGTTAAAAGGCCCTGTAACTTTCCTTTTGATATAAGGTGGCCCCGTCCACTCCCCCAGGGGAAAGGTCTTTAAGTTATAAAATTTGCCCATTGTTTACACATTGGGAAGTATGCATATATTTTCGGGTAGGGTCGAGTTTTCTGTTGGGGGGCTTTCCACGGGGAAATTTCCAGGGGGTGAACTTTTCAGGGGAAATTTTAAACTGGGGGAATTTTCCAGAATTCCTATAAGAAATCCTTTTTATAGGTCTTGCTTTCTCTTTTCCGTCTCAATTTTACATGTGGAGATGTTATGGGTAATTGTCCGGGGTAAATTTTCCTCAGGATTGAATTATTTAGAGCATATTTCCGTGAGGAGGGGGATTTCTCCGTGGAGGTTGAGCCAGATTTTCTGGAATTATTTGATTTTTTTTTCAACTGAAAGTAAGGGGCATTATTAAAACATAAAACGAACAGAAATTGTTACGTACACGAAGTGGGTTGCCCTCCTCTTCAACACCTCGCTCTTTATGCTAAAGCTTGAATTATGTATCTATTCTTTAATAGCGACTCCTGAAACACAAAGGTCGTTTAATTAGAACGATAAGAAACTTTTTTAAAACTACTAAAAAACTTTAGCGGGAAGAGCGAGGTGTTGAGGAGGGGGCAACCCCCTTCATATACATAATAATTCCTGTTTGCTTTAAGCTTTAATGTTGGTCCTTACTTTCAGTTGAAAAAACTTGTTTTTTTTATCAAATTAAAGTAAGAAGTGACATTAAAAACTAAAACAGGAATTGTTCCGACTATGAAAGAGCCTATTCCCCGCTGTTAACGCTAAAACTTCGTGGTGCTTTACTGGAAGCATTTTTATGTGCAACAAATGTAGTTAATGAGAAATTGCATGTGTTTTATTTGCTTTTTGCCTTTTTAAGCATTTGAATAGAAAATTTGGTTGTTTAAGGCAAATGCACACCAATAAGCTTTTCTATTCGTATAACATTGGATAAACTAATTTTTATCCCATTCCGATTTTTTTTTAATTGAATAAAATAAAACAAGTTTTTTTAACTGAAAGCAAGGAGCGACATTAAAACTTAAAACGAACCGAAATTATTCCGTATATGAAAGGGGCTGTCCCCTCCTCAACGCCTCGCTCTTTGTTTTTTATTGTTTTAAAAAATAGTGTTGTGAGAAAGAGTCTACCTTTAGCGTAAAGGGCGAGGCGTTGAGGAGGGGATAGTCCCTTTCTTATACTGAATAATTTACAGCTCTACTTACAGTTCGTTACCACGAACTGTTTGACAAATGGGCTACATAAAATACAACAGTTAAATCTCCATGTAACACTGACAATATTAACTCAAATCATTGGGGAGAAAACCTTAATCATGATTGCGGCATGCACCGTTCCTAATAAAAAACGAAGTTCAGCCCATAGTAGCCGGAAATTTCAAGATGTGTTTTGGAAAAAAAAAATGTCAATTGAGAAAAAGTCTGCATTTAAAGCTGATTCGAGAGTGGTAGCTATTGTTTCGTTAATCTTAATAGTAAAAAGTTATTGTGGAATTAAATTTATGGGAATTTCAAAAAATAGCCTGAAACCCACAAAAATGATGTCAGACCGAAATAAAAACTGTAGTATTGGAATATTCGTAGCTGAAACCCCGTATAAGGGAATTACAGTGACCAACATGGAAAATCACTTTTCTATGTGGGAAGCAGTGATATGTCTCATTTTTTTATTCTCCCTTTTTCTGTTAGCCTAAAGACCGTGAGATTAAAGAAGGGGCAGTCCCCAACACATACTGAGTATTTCTATGTCTTGCGTATTATGGTATGAATTACTATTTATTTGCTATAAAAAAACGGGTTATGGCAAACTGAACATATATGCACACACACAAAAAAACGAAAAATAAAACAAAATAAAAAAATAAATAACTATTCCAAAAAATTATCGATGTGCCATATCCTCACAGATCCACCTACAGCAATTTTGTTAGTAATTATTTTGTTTCCCAAAACCTAAATATTTCCTTTTCTCAAACCTCCATGTCCATACAATCAACAAGAAAAAAGGAATAAATCTTCACTATTCTCTCGATAGACCGGACAAAAACTGATGCATTTTATACCTAATGAAATGTTGTTTTTTTGTATGGGTGTTATGTTTTCTTTGATTCAAAATTTGTTTTGTTTTTTTTAATCTAGAACTTGACCGCCGTTGGCTCGTTAATAATACTGAGCTGGTCTTTGGTTGTTTTTCTTCATTCAAGTGCATACTTATGCTGGTGTCAATAAGGGATGTAGTTTTTCCCCCTTTCGATTTTTAACTTTTAAATATATATATATATATATATATATATATATATATATATATATATATATATATATATATATATATATATATATATATATAATATATATATACATATATATATATATATATATATATATATATATATATATATATATATATATATATATATATATACATACATATATATAATATATATATATATATATATAATATATATATATATATATATATATGTATAAAATATAATATATAATCTATTAAATAATTTGTTTATCTTCTAAAAATTTAATGCAATTATACAAGATTATTATTTCTAGAACAATTGGCATGGAATAAAGCTCAATGGTCAGAAGCAGCTAGAAGTAATATAAGCTCCTTGGATTTGGATGAATTTCTTAGCTTTCTCCACCCCGAGTCCAGTGTTGCAACTCTTTTAGATCGTGTCGACAATGTTATTCTACAATTAGGTAAACAACTGCGTAAAACTATTCTTTCTATCTCGGTACATCCTTTATTTCAGAGAAACACATCAGCCATCCAAAATTAAAATGTATTCAATGCTAAAAGAAATTTTGAGCAATCTTAATTTTGATTCTTCGGCCAAAGATAAAGTGGTTCCATTTAGGATTTACATACACGGGTGCAGTAGATTATGCTCATGTAAATCTTCGAGTGATAGATTTTGAGCTTTCACTCTAGCTAGTGTCCCATATCCATATGTCTGAGTTTTCATGATAGAATATACTTTTTTTTTAAATTTAGATCTTTTGGTATTAAATTCTTTATTATTTTAGACAATGATTCGGATGGTTTTCTGCGGTGGGATGAATTCACTTTTGTCACTTCTCGTACAATTAGCATCCAAGACTACTTTTCGGAATATGAGCTTCAAAGATTCCAAAACAAAAACAGTTTAAAGAAGGAGTTTTCAATAGCAGATAAGGACAAGTCGGATACTATTGACAGGGGCGAGCTTACTGTAAGTTTAGTCTTCTACTTATTCCTTTCTTTTACCAAACATGTTTGGATATGAATGTCAAGATCAACTAAAAAACAGTTTAAAAATCTTTTTTTTACACTCAAATTGTTTTTATAATAAAAGGGGACTCCATTCCCAGACACACACACTTCAAAATCTATCTTCCATCCTCAGTACAAACATAAACTCCCTCAGGTAAAGGACTATGGGTAAAAAATTTTTCCCTCCATTTTGGACTGAAGAAACTCCTTTAAAAAGTCTGTAAATTTGAGCTTAAGAATCAGGTTTGAGGCCTCCCCCTCTCTGCAAAAAAAAATTGGACATTGGAAGGATTTTATAAATACTCTGTAATGGGCGTTCATTGACATACTACCTACATTCTTACCGGTTTGGGATTGGGGGTATCCACTCAAGATTGGGTAGTGTCAAAAAAACCTCCACTTTTGTTAAAAATTAGAAAATAATATCGCCTTAAATTCCCCTCACACACACAAGAAATGTTTTAGTACTTCACCTTTTTTTTTTTGGGGGGGGGGGGGGGGGTGGGGGTCAAACTGTAAGAGTTTAACGTGGCTGTAGCTGATTTTGCCTATACTGATGGTAGTAGCAATAGTAATGTATATAGATACATAAAACAAAATTTTTACCGATATTTGCCGTTCCTGAAAACGCTACCTATTCCCTTTTTTAATATTATTCGTTTGCTCAAATCCTTTTTTTTTTCAAATAATTTATAACTTACTTACTCGATACAAAAGTTTACTCCTCCAAGTAGAAAATAGGGATAGGGTGGTTTATTGAGACAGGATCTCATAATGCTTTGGTTATTATAGTAGTAGCCCACAAATTTGAACGTTTTTACCATCTTTTGCACCAAGTCCCATTATTTTGCCCATTTTGGACCAAATGTCAAAAGACCAAAACTGTTAAAATAGTGATTCTGCTCGAGATAGGGTGGTTCATTGAAACAGGATCTCATTATGCTTTGGTTATTATAGTAGTAGCCCACAAATATGAACGTTTTTTACGATATTTTGCACCAAGTCCCAATATTCAAATTCAAGTCCCAAATGTCAAAAGACCAAAACTTTTAAAATAGTGATTCTGCTAGAGATCTCCCATGCAGTATGTGTACCCGCCAATGTGGCTGTGTGTTTCAATCGTAAGCACACTATGTTTTCAATTTGGTTATCTTAAGAAAATTAAAAGTAGACCGAAAATATCTTTAATATTTAAAGAGGTATTATCTTTAAAGAGCAATTTTAAAGCCTGAAACTTAAAGTTAAACTGACCTTGTTTTTCAGAACGTTCGGAGTGAAAATTTCGTTATTTCAGTCACGTAGAAAATCTTTTATTCAGCCAAAACCACTTAAATGAGAACCTATGTTCTCTGAGCATTGTAATAAAATTAAAAATTAATTAATTAATGTAATGTAGTGTAAATTAAAGTAATAAAATTTTATTAATAAAATTACTTTTGAAAGTGTGTTTTGTTTTTGCTAAAGCATAATTTCAACTTCGGAGTAAATAGAAGAGTTCGATGGGGTGGTAGCCCCTTGTAAGGTAATTTTTGTTCGGTTTAAGCATTAGCGTCGCTCTTTACTTCTATGGTGAAAACTTATCTTTTTTTATAATCGCAATCAAAATTGAGTAACAAACTTAGCCAGCAATATTTTGTTTTTGCTTCAGAATTTCACTGATATTTGTCGGAAACGGATTTCTGTTGGTGCTCAGTAACATGCCTTATATGTTTCTTTCCAGTGGCGCTACTGGAAATGGCACAAATCTCTTTTATCACGGAAAAAAAGACTGAATAAATCTTTTACACAAATAAGTCTTTGAGAAAACGCCAGGTTTTTTTATTGGTTTGTATCATCTTATTGTGGCGTAATAATATTGCCTTGTTTGGTTTTGTAGACTTTTTTCTTTCTGTTTGTGCATAAGTTGAAGAGTGGCCTTACATTTTCTGAGTATCACAGTGCTGTTGTGCTAATTGTGGTTGTTGTATCATGCTAATACTTTTTTCTACTCTGTTTTTACTATCGGTGCTCAGTCTACCGTTTTTTAATCTTTAACTAACAAAATAGATAAACTACTGAGTCATTTTGATTTTGATACCATAAAACATTTTAATTAATTTAGAAAAATTATATGATATGATTTCCAACATTACTCTGCCTATCTCGGTAGCCAGAGGTGTCACTAGCCAAAATATGTGGAGAGGGGGGTAATAAAGTTTACCGATTGGCTGGTTGTTTTTACCGACCGATTTGGGCAATATTGCTCTAATTATTTTTTTTCTTTTTACCGACAGAGATTGATCTTACTTCATTGGTTTACGTCATTTTTTTCGTCAGCCCATGTAACTAAAAAGCAAAAAAAATGAGCCTTGGATTTCTTTACCGCTGGGCTGAAAGCACCGGGGGTTTCCCCCCCCCTATTTGACAATCCTGTCGGTAACGTTATGACAAAGTTGGTATTATCCATTTCATGAAACGAATTTTTGAGTAAATGTCCCAGAAGCTTCTAATTGTTTTGGTGAAAGACCAGGACTATGGTCTTTAATAAAAAGGAATTTCTCTCTCAAAATAGCAATGCATTGACTCCTGCATAGATATAATTAAAAAAGATTGATCTTACTTCATTGGTTTACGTCATTTTTTTTCGTCAGCCCATGTAAGCCATGTTACCGCCGGGCTGAAAGCACCGGGGGTTCCCCCCCCCCCCCCCGTATTTGACAATCCTGTCGGTAACGTTATGACAAAGTTGGTATTATCCATTTCATGAAACGAATTTTTGAGTAAATGTCCCAGAAGCTTCTAATTGTTTTGGTGAAAGACCAGGATTATGGTCTTTAATAAAAATGAATTTCTCTCTCAAAATAGCAATGCATTGACTCCTGCATAGATATAATTTAAAAAAAACTTTTTTTTTTCATCTGAAAGTAAGGAGCAACATTAAAACCTAAAAAGAACAGAAATTATTCCGTATATGAATGGAGCTGCCTTGCCCTCAATCCCTCGATCTTTACGACAAAGTCTTAAAGTTCTTTATAAATGCTTCTCGTTCAAGTCCAATGGCCCTTGTGCTTAAGCAGTCTTTCTTAAAGAACTGTGACAAAAATTCAAGCTTTAGCATAAAGAGTGAGGGATTAAGGAGGAGGCAACCCCCCTCAAATACGGAATAATTTCTGTTCGTTTAAAGTTTTAATGTTGCTCCTTACTTTCAGTTGAAAACGTTTATTTTTTAATTTAATTTCTGACTGTTTTTCAAATCATGCCAGAAAATTCCCTTCCCCCCCCCCCGTCTAAAATTCCCTTGTAAAATTCCCCCAGGGAAATTTCCTCCCCACAGAAAATTCTCACCGTGGGAACCCCCCCCCCCCGCAAAAAAAAATCTCTAAGCAAATTCTGTTTATATCCCAATAACAAATAGTATATATGAATAATTGGCAAGTTGCGTAACTTACAGCCCTTTTTCCAGGGACTTAGAGGGTCATGTCATCCCCAAAGGCTGAGCCCTCTCCCAGTATCCTGATTTTTATAGATAGTAGCTTGAAACCACTACAGTGCAGTTCTCTGATATTTTGAATCTGATGGTGTGATTTTCATTAAGATCCCTTAACTTTTGGGGTGTTTCCACCCTTTTTCGAAAATCAGCCAAATTTTCTCAGGCTCTTAGCTTTTGATTGGTAACATTAAACTTGAGGAATATATATTTGGAATTTGCATAATTGCCAGTTCTTTTGGTGTGTCCATTGTTATCAAAGTTCTGTTTCTAGAGTGTTTGTTACTATTGGGCTGAGTCGCTCCTTACTTGTAGTCCCGTACCGCCAACTATTTGATTACACAGTAATTTCTGATTACTAATCCTTGATTTATTAACAGGCTTATTTGGATCCAAGGAACCCAAGACGGTCAAAGCTAGATGCTATGGATCTTTTGCGGCTGGCCGACAGCAACAAAGACTCAAAGCTTGAGACCAATGAACTACTTAAATACGGAAAATTTTTTCTTGATAGTAAAATGGTAGATGTAGCTAAAGTTTTTCATGACGAAATATAACTGTGCTAAAGCTAAAATGACACTGTTTTATAATAATTTTCTGATACGATTCATTTTTTAAAACTTTAAAAAAATGAGTTTTTTTAGAGAATAGTTAAGAGTGTTTTTTAAAACGCTCTTAACTATTCTCGAAAAAACTCAGGAGTTAAGAGCGTTTTTTATGTTTTTTAAAACATAAAATGAGCGAAAATAGAGTCAAAGAATAAGTCAGTCTCAGAAAAAAAGGAAATTTAAATGAAAAATAAATGAAACTGGAAACAACTACTACTACTACTACTAACAACTCACCGCAGCACCAAGCCGCCTGAGGCCAACACAGCTACGCACGCTCCTCCTCCATCCCAATCTATTCAAAGCCTCCCTTTTTACGCCCGCCCATGAAGTTCCCATTTCCTTTAAATCTTTCTTTATGACGTCCTCCCACCCCAGACGAGGACGACCTGCTTTCCGTTTAGCCCTAGACGGTTGGCCGAAAAGAACAATCTTCGGCAATCTGTCATCCTTCATCCGCACAACGTGCCCTAGCCACCTCAACCTTTCTTTAATTATAGCCCTACAGAGCGGTATTGAACCACTTTTTTCGTATAGCCTATTGTTTGAAATACGGTCAGTCAGCCGGGTACCCATAACAATCCTTAAGTAATTTCTCTGGAAAACGTCTAGCAAATCTTCATCCGCTTTTCGGAGCGCCCATGCTTCAGAGCCATATTTGACCACTGTCATCACTGTAGCTTTTAATATTCTAATCTTGGTTTGCACACTTATCTTCCTATTCTTCCAAACTTTTTTTAACTGTGAAAAAACACCCTGAGCCTTGACTATTCTACTTTTGACATCTTCACTGCTCCAACCATCTTTACTAATAATACTACCAAGGTAAGTGAAGCTATCCACCTGATCAATCTTTTCATTACCCAACTTCATCTTTCCATCTTCACTTATTCCTAGCCTTAGTGACTTAGTCTTTTTAACATTAATTTTCAAACCTATTCTAGCACCCTGAACTCGTAAAACCTCTAAAACTTCATTCATTTTGCTCACACTTTCATCTAGGATGCTTAAATCATCAGCATAATCTAAGTTCAGGAGACTTTTTCCTCCCCATTTAATTCCGTGGTCTCCCATTGCCTTTCGTGTGCTCCTTAAGACAAAGTCCATCAAAATAATCCATATAAAGGGGGATAGAACACAGCCCTGCTTAACTACTGGTTCAATACAAAACCAGCTGCTAACCTCATTTCCTACCTTAACCGCAGCAGTGTTATTCTCGTACATAGCACTAATCACTTTAAACAGAACTAAAATTCATAATAAAGCCAAACTTAAATTAACAAATATAACTATAGATTAATAAATGAAACCTAAATGAACAGGGGATAAAACGTATAAGCAAGTCAAACTTAAGACGAACAGAAATTACCTGGAATTAGAACGGGGCTACTACCCCCTAAGCCCCTCTAAAGGTTAAAGTGTCAATCGTTTTTGCTGAAGACGATTTTCTCCCCGACAATTTGTGTTTTATTTCCCATAATATTAACAAAAACGAAAATAGCAATACTAATTCAAGGTTTACAAATAAGAGTAGAGCTACCGCTCCCTCAAAGCCCCAGGTTTGAGTATTTTGAGCAGAGGGCTTTTTTATTTTTCAAAAGATTAGCAATATTAATAAGAAACTGACAGTAATTATAAAGGCTAGAATAAAGAAAAAAATATTTCCTGGAATAAATAAATTCGTATCTTTCAATTTATTTTTATTGTTTCTAAAAGGACACCTTTTTTTTCAAAATTTTCGTTTTGATTCTGTTTTGGTTCATTTTAGGCTCCATATGTTCATTCAGGTAAATACTACTTTTGAGTTTGATTTGATTATCCATTTTTAATTTCTGTTCGTTTAAGTGCCATCTAATATCTGAATCTATTTCTGCTCGTTTTAAATTGTAGTATCGCTATTTACTTTTCTTTGAAAAATTGTTTGGGAACATATGTTATTTTTATATTAATTTATGTTTATTTCCAATTGACGTAGTTTTATTATGTGTTGATTGTATAAACATTATTAAGTTTTTTTCAATTTTTGGCTGAAGAACTAGTATGTTAGACTATAATTAAAATTTTAGAGAAAATTTGGATATCCAGTAAAAATATACGATTAATCATAGCCTCATGCGATAATTTGTATTAATATTTCTTATATAAATTTCTATTTGGATGAGGGTGGGAATTTTTCATCATACGGTTTGAAAATCTATACGGTTTTCGGTCTTCTGTGAAGCCGAAGCCGTCCTAACGCCCCATTCTATAGACACTGTTGAAAATAGACTTATATTAATCTAACATTTTATTGAAATGTTTTTTTACGTTCTTTTTTTTTATTGTAACTGTTAGTAAGTTTAAATAATTGCATGTCTAGGTTATTTATAAAGAGATTTTTATTTTTTTGTCTTAAGAAGCAAATTTTGTAGGGCCAAAATAAGTACAAACCGATATGTTTCCAAAGTTTGCTGTCTTATTAAGGTACCATCTGCCCTGTTTACATACTCTGTAATTTTCAAGCCATTCAGAGGCAAAAGAAAGTTTGTTCCATTTTCTGGTGTCTTGAATCGATACAGTGAAGATTAGTTTCAAATAGACTGTTCTGTATTGGGGTTCGTCTAGCCCGCTAGCTTGTAAATAAGTTTTCAAGGCGCTAAGAAACACACAATTTATGGGCGTGTTAACACACACAACACAAATTATGGGCACAATTTGTACGTCATGAATCTTTTAGTCCTTGGTCTTGGCTGATCGAAAATGTTATGCCCATTTTGGGCAAAGAATTTTTTCTCGGCATGGGAGTGCTCTTGATCTATATTCTATAGACGTAAGTTTTTGGCTGAATCCAAAAAAAAAATAGGTTCCAATTCTGGCAAACCAATATTTTTTTTCTTTTTTGTTTAATTGGGTTCTCCTTGGCCAAATCTTTTGCAGATGTTCCAAATCGATCGGAAAATTAATTTTTTACTCCATTTATGGCGGACTTTTGCCTCGAACCAAAAAACTTGTTTGTTTGTTAGGACTCCCTTGGCCCTTTAGATTTCCCGCTGCTTCGAAAAAAAAAGTTTTTGGCCTTTTTTCTGGCTTCATTTCTAGATGAACAAACGTTTGTTTTTTATTTTGTTTTTGTGTATTGAGGTCCTTCATTGCTAAAAACTTCCCGATACTCGTATATTTCTGAAGCAGATCGACAATGAAACCATTTTGGCTTATTTTCGGGAAAGCGGTGTGCCTGCAAAGTAAATTTTTTCAGGCATCACGCTCTACTAATTCCACGCTATTGCATTGAATATGAGATTTATCAGATATTTGTATCTTACTTTGGATTGTAACCAGGAAACTTAATCCCTCGTGCCAGTAATTCAGTAAGCAGTATTTAGCGTTGAATGAGCATGTGTTTTGCTGACGGTTTGTGTGTCTGTAATACTGACAGTATATTTTCCTTCGGGGAACTTTCTGAGCATTTTTGGGGAATCTTTCTGAACACTTTTGAATAACCTTAGCCTTCTAATATGTTAAATTATAAAAAGAAAATTCTAGTTTTTAAAGAAGATTCACTCCTACGAACAGTATTTCCCGAACGAATATGCAACAATACACATATATTGGCTTCCGTTGATCTTATGATTGACATTGTTCTTGGTGACATGATTTCAAGAGAGCCATGGGAGTTTGTTAATGCGGTTCAGCAATTTGCCAAGTGGGAACGCTTTTAAAAAAAATATCCCTTTGCCAGAAAAGTGTCACACTCATTAATATTTTGCAATTGATATTTATTTTTGATCCGAGGGAAGGGAAGTTGCTCCCTCGTCCTCTTCTGAGGGTGCCCTTGCCTTGTCTTGCTGTTGTAATGTAAAACTGTTGATAAAAAGTCCGTTACTGATATCTTGAGACTCCGCATTTAAAATGTGAATATAGGGAAGCCTAGCGAATTCATTTGAAAGAAATAATCAGATTACTTCTATTCAAATACAGAAAAAAGATGCGAAAATAAATTTGTATTTTTAAACTATTTGCATATGAAGACTATATATTGCATATGAAGACTGATTATATTTTATTATATTATTATATTTGTATTATATTATATTGAAGACTAATTATATTTTATATAAAACTCATTAAAAATTCCTAAAAAAATATGAGGTATGCATAGAAAGTAATTATAAAGCACAAGAAAAAACATTTTGAATTTGGTGAAGGTAAAGAAATATGTCATTTTAAATTTATTAGGACATTGAAAACATTGAAGAAATACAACTCCAATACATGAAAACAATCTCAGCTACAATCGTCATCAGCTCATGATCACATTTTTTATTTTAATGAAGAAAATGATTAATATTATTTACCAAATTAACTTGCATGCTGACAAAGAATAGATTCAGCTTTAAAAAAAAAACAAAGAATCATCGACGTTTTGTCGATGATTCAGCTTTAAAATCACCTCGTTTTGAATCATCGACGCATGCGCAACAAGGTAGACTTGTGGTACTGCAATTCATCATGAATGATAACGGATGGAGAAGGAGTTTCTACAATTGTTTTTTGCTACAAGTTACGTGCTTCTGCGAGTTCTTTTCAATAATTTTCGGATTGTTACGACTATTAATATTTAATTATATTGCTTTTGTTAAGTGATGTTTTTAGTAGCTACGGTTGTGGGTAGTTTCACATTTGTCATCTCTGAGAGTCTGTGCTTTAATATATTTGTTTTCTTTTCCTTCGTTTCTGTTATTACATGGACTAATATAGTGCTATTATCTTTCTGGAATGTCAGTTTCTGGTTTGTTTCTTTCTTTTTTATATGTGATTTATTTTCACGGAGTATTAGCTATGTGTAAAGTATCTAAAACACTGTATTCAGTTTGTTTTTGTATTTTGTTAGTTTACAAGAAAATTGCTGGAAATTGGACTAAAATAAAATATTTTATTATTTTTTAAATGTCCTCTCTTACGAGTTTCCTTGGTTAAGAGACTCCCTTATAAAAACCAGATGAAAGATTAGGCAATATTCTAATTTTATAATCTCATAAGATTATTGATTGTAAGGTTATAGTGTTCCATACAAATTTACTACTATAATAGAGTTAAGCTATAGAGAAATTATTACAAAAGCAATCAGACAAACAGCCTCCTTTAGCTGGCTGGAATAGTAAATTGTCCCAGAAATATAAAATAATAGAAAATATATTGAAGGAAATCGTAGTGGCTGGCACGGAAGAAAAGTGTATAATGCTCGTAAAAACCAATGCTGTATGTAATATCTTATAAATTAATACGATTTTCCATGCCATTTTTATATGTTAATATCAAAGAAATTGATTTCAAGAAAAAAAAGTCCAAGAAAAGTAGAGGATGATAATAAAACAGAGAATAAGTCAAATAATAAGTTAAACTTCAAAAGAGTAGAAATTATTATGAATCAGCAAATTAAATCTAAAAAAGAAATTAAATGAATAATCAAGTTAAATTTAGAACGAACAGAAATTACCATAAAAAGGTTGGGGCTCACTCATCTAATGAGCCAAACTTAAAACGAGCAGAAACTACTGTGAATGAATGAATAAGCAAACAGAAATTGAATGACAGAATGAATAAAACAAACAGAAATTAAATTGAATAATCAAATCAAACTTAAAACGAAGAGAGCTTGCCACAAAAAAAGTAGGACGTCCACACCTTAATCCCTGTAATGGCCTGATTGCTATGTGCACTTTACTAAACACAAAATCCATTTTAAACAATTTTTCTTTTGTCGTTAATGCATTAGAAAATCAAAAATTGATCAAACTTCCAGGAATTCTTTCTTTTATATATCATTATATTTTAAACAGTGAATTTAGTTCCTTTAGTCCAGTATGAAGTAATTTTTCGTCAATACTTTCTTATTTCTAAATACATTCTTTTCAAATGTATAGAAAATACTTTGGGGAATCATTTATGATTGGTGAACTTGAAATATTGCTATTATAAGACCAACAAATTGCTTCACAAGTTACAAATTTTCTTTTCAAAAGTTTTTTTTTTGGTATCAGTTTTCAATAGCGCAAAATGTTGGCAACAAGTTGCTTCACCAGTTACCAATATTCGTTTCAAAATTTTTATTTAGGCATGAATTTCTAATATTTTTAAATTAAATGGAATCACACAGAAAAGCTTGACCATAAAAATGACCTCTAAAAATAGTAAAATTAAATTGAACGTCAGTGAAAGAGTATAATAATTTTAAAAATGAAAACTTGATTATTATATTGTTATTTTATCATGTTTTTTGTTACATTTAAAAAAATAGAAAACACTACAAAATACATATCGTTTTCAGTAAGATTCAAATGGCGCTCTAGCCATTAGGTTTTCTAAGGGGGTGGTAGTCTTTCTTCTATTCAGGACAATTTCTGTTTCTTTCAAGTTTGAACTGATTATTCATTTCTTTTCCGTTCGTTCTAAGTTTGAATCATTTTATTACTTTATTTCTGTTCGTTTATGGTTTTAATATCGTTCTTTATTTATTTATTTTTTTGTAAAACCTTTTGGCTAGAAAACTTTTTTGTCAAATAATTCCAAATAGAACTTGTGTCTGTTCCCTTTGAAAATATATTAGCGTTTACCAATGGCTTGTCAGTGCCTGACAAAGTCTAACCACAATGCTAACGTTATTCATGGCAATATTGATGTTCGATCTACAGCATGGATATATAAATGCGCTGTTCTTTGATTTGAATGGATTTTTTAAGGTACTAGAAATAATAATGCCGGTGTATTAACTTTAAGATTCGTATTATTTTTCATTGTGTGCATTTGCACAGCGCTTAATTAAAGCTACTGACAAAAACACTGATCAAATGGCTTTGATGGCGCTAGACTGATTACCCTCTGGAAAATTGTGTAGAATATCCTATAGTATTTATTTTAATTATTTGTTGCACGTCTTCGTGTTGGGGTGTAATTCATCATAACTGGGTAAGACAAAGGTTAAAAAAAAAATCGAAAATATGAAGTTAGTGGCAACTGTGGAAAGGGTGAACTATGATGAAAGTGTACAGAGATTCTGGCTGCAACTAAGAAATACGAGTAACTACTTCTCGTGGACTTGGTCTGGCATTGACAGCTATAGGAAATGATACCAGTTTACCTCTTTCGATTAAACAGGTATCCGCTAGGTGTGCACCAGAAGGTTTTCTTATCTGAAGTACTTTTTAGGAGCTTTTTTTTAAGTGCAATTTCAATAACATGGATTAAATTTCCAAGACAAAACCAAACTAATTTAAAATGGACGGAACTCCTTATTTCGAACCAGCAAGTAAATTATTTTATCCAACCTTTATCTTACCCTGCTATCATAACTTGACCCATCAAAACTAACATAAAAAAGAACTGAAAGAAATAAAAAATGTATTTCGAATTTTCTTGGAATATAGAATATTCTCGGAATATAGGTAGAAAATTTCCAAAGCTTTTCTTCATTTTTTTTTTATTTTTTACTTTCCCCTTGGCTGTTCAATTTTAAATGTGGGTTGAATTTTTCGTTGCGTTATTTTCTGTGGTGGGGGGGGGGGGGGTCCCAGGGGAAAATCAGCCGGACACCAGCTTAGATAGTTGGTATTATCTGTTGGGTATATCAAAGCTTTTAGCTCGCACACTTTTGCATGATATACGGTTATATTTTGAGATGAACACTAACTTATTCCTCAAGTCAGCTTGAACAAAAGTTGAAAAAAAAAAATTGTGCGAAAAACTCGTACTTTATACGGTAAAGTTTTGCAAAAATGGCAAAATTTTTGTGCATTGGCCTGAAGATTAGTTAGGAGTAAATTTTGGGGCTCTGTCTGCGACCAATATCGTTTGCATCGTCTGGTTTTTCACTTCAGTTAATATTTTTGGGGACTTGTGTAGTCTGTGATCGTTCCCATGTCTCAAAAATTACTCTACAAAATTATCATATTCCTTGCCTGATGAGTCCAGACTATTTTCCTGTCTATATGCACACTAAATCACACACAATTTTGATTTTGTGTTTAATTGCATATGTTTGGATGAGGGCTGGTTTGGAAGGGGTAGGGGCCGGGTGGTCACTGTTCAGGATATCTAATCTGACAACTGAAAATTATATATATATATGACTCCAATTTTTAACGAGGTGCAATTTGGCACCAGCTTTTGAAATTCAAATTTCGAAAATCTCTGTTGCAACTTCAACCTCAAATTGATATTAAAGGACTCAGAAATCATTCAGTAGCAATCTTGGTTGAAGACAGTGTTAGTGAGAAATATACTTAATTTTTTTGGTTTTAGATTCTGTATTACAATATTTCATGATTTATTTTGGAAGATTTCTTTTGCGCGGAAGAATTAACGACAGTACTAAACGGATTAAAAAATAATAAGGCTCCAGGTGCTGATAGGGTAGTAAATGAGTTTCCTAAATATGGTGGCTCTGAGGTTAGAAATAAGTTACTGAAGATTATGAATATGATTTTTGAAAAAGGGGAAGTACCAAATGATTTTAGGAAAACATTAATTAAGCCACTTTATAAGAAAGGTGATAAAAGTGAGTGTGATTATTATCGAGGCATTAGTTTGGTCTCTGTAGGTAGCAAATTACTTAGTAATATGATACTTTTTAGACTGAGAGACGCCGTAGACAAAGTTTTAAGAGACGAACAGTGCGGTTTTAGAAAAGGTAGAGGATGCGTCGACCAAATTTTCACTCTTAGGTTAACAATTGAGAAGTGCCTGAGTTGTCAAACACCTTTGGTCCTTAGTTTTAGATTATGAGCAAGCGTTCGATTCTGTTGATAGAAGAGCTTTAGCAAAGGTTTTATCCTTGTATGGTAGGCTTTACCAGACAAATACATTAAAGTGATTAGTGCTATGTACGAGAATAACACTGCTGCGGTTAAGGTAGGTAACGAGGTTAGCAGCTGGTTTTGTATTAAATCAGGAGTTAAGCAGGGTTGTGTTCTATCCCCCTTTATATGGATTATTTTGATGGACTTTGTATTACGGAGCACAGGAAAGGCAATTGGGGACCACGGAATCAAATGGGGAGGAAAAGTCCCCTGGACTTAGATTATGCTAATGATCTAAGTATCCTAGAGGAAAGTGTGAGTAAAATGAATGAACTTTTAGAGGTTTTGCGAGTTCAGGGTGCTACAATAGGTTTGAAAATTAATGTTAAGAAGACTAAGTCACTAAGACTAGAAATAATTGAAGATGAAAATGTGATGTTGGGTAATGAAAAGATTGATCAAGCGGGAAACTTCACTTACCTTGGTAGTATTATTAGTAAAAATGGTGGGAGCAGTGAAGATGTTAAAAGTAGAATAGCCAAGGCTCAGGATGTTTTTTCACAATTAAAAATTTTTTGGAAGAATAGGAAGATATGTCTGCAAACCAAGATTAGAATATTAGAAGCTACAGTGATGACAGTAGTCAAATTTGGCTCTGAAGCATGGGTGCTTCGAATAGCGGATGAAGATTTTCTAAATGTTTTCCAGAAAAATTGCTTAAGGATTGTTCTGGGTACCCGGCTGACTAACCGTATTTCAAACAATAAGCTGTACGAAAAATGTGGTTCAATAACGCTCTCTAGAGCCATAATGAAAAAAAGGTTGAGAAGGCTAGGGCACGTTGTGCAGATGAAGGATGACAGATTGCCGAAGATTGTTCTTTTCGGCCAATCGTCTAGGGCTAAACGGAAAGCAGGTCATCCTTGTCTAGGGTGGGAGGACGTCATAAAGAAAGATTTAAAGGAAATGGGAACTTCGTGGGAGGGTGTAAAAAGGGAGGCTTTGAATAGATTGGGATGGAGGAGGAGCGTACGTAGCTGTGCTGGCCTCAGGTGGCTTGGTGCATCGGTGAGTTGTTAGCAGTAGTAGTAGTATTATTACAATACTAGCCACAGATTTGCAAGCTAAGAATCCTTTAAATATCGATTTTGGTAACAATCAAATATCATTTTGTGAAATATGTACTTTGTGTTTGGCCTTAGGACTATTTTTACTACTAAAAAAATTCTTAGAAAGTATGTGCCTTTTTTAAGAACCCTTTTTCAACTTCCTTATGGGTTGGCATTCTTTTTTGTAAGTTTTCATAATATTACTCAATGGTACTGAGAAGAATGGCAATGCCAGTGCCTGAATCAAACGAATTGAACACGCTTAAAAGTGCAGAGCGCCTATGTAAATGGCACTCTACTCTGTAGACAACAAAATATTTTTATGTGGCATACCAACCATCAAATCGCACCTTTAGTTTTTCAGCCAATTATATTTGGATCTTCCAGCCGTTTTGCAAGATTTTCCCAAAGATTTCGTTTCGCGTTAGTTATATAATGTTGCAAATCATGTAAAGATATGAATCCATAAGCCTATTAAAGTAAAGACATGTAATTTGCTATCTATCACTTGATCCAATCCACTGCCAAGAAAACTAGGACTAAATTCTACGTCAGAGTTCGTTGGCCAAGTAACAAAAACTTTATTATAAGTTGACCTGAAAAGATACTAAATAGTTTTATAGATCAAATAACTATCATCGACAAAAAAGAGACTGCAAATAAATCAAAAACAGACTTGTCAAGTCAACTAGTTACATAAAACAGTTTGTCTTCAGTCGTCTGTATTTGGTGGTTGTTATTGAAAGTTCTTTGCTGTATTTTTGAACGAAATGTATTGAAAACAAAAAATAAAGATTGAGTTTTGAGGTAAAGTAATTTAAGCCGTTCTACAGGCTGTAAATAATAACAGTGCAAGTTAAGTTAGGTTTCGAGACACAGCAGAATAAGAAAAAAGACCTACTAGACTACATTGTCACTAAAAGTAACCAAAAGAAAAGAAAAAAATTTAGAAGTTTATAGAAAGTGTGACCATAGCTCGCACAAATACATATTTTCATATAAATACTACAATCTATGATAATAAACTACACCTTAATACGTGTCTCAAGGCCGTATCCAGGGGGGGGGGGGGGTTACCCGGTTTGAACCCCCCCCCCCGAAATTTTTGACCGACTCGAAAATAAGCCGAAAATTAGTAAAACCTAGGTAATAATCAGTAAAATTAGTCGAAAACTGAGTCAAAAATTAGTAACCCCCCCCCCCCAAAAAAAGTCAAAAATTAGTAAAACCCCCCCTGAACAAAAATCCTGGATACGGCCCTGACGTGTCTTCTTCCTTTTTGACTTTGAAAATTTTCCTCTGGATTTATTTTTCTCCTTAACCCTTAAAACAAAATATCAAGATATTCCGCGTTGTTTTGAGTCTCGAGGGGTAGTTGCTACTACTTTTCTAAGTAATTCCTCCCTTGTGCATTACAGGCTCATGCAGTTTTGTAGAATTCTACTTATCATCAGTGTGATTTGCTAGATCTACTTTATTCAATCAAAACTTAAACTGGATTTTGATTTTGGACACACTACTGATTTATAAATATTCTGGGGCTTCAAATCTAATGTTTTGTTCAAGTTTCTGACATTAATAAAGCCGAAACGAAGGTATCTAAAGTACATTTCATTTTTCGGAATTCTAAATTCAGATTCTTGTTTGCTTCAAGCACGCTGATGAAGCTTTATTCAAAGATTTTTTTTGTCGGATCTGTACTGACCTTTGGTAAGGTCTGTTGTATGAATATTGGAAACAAAAGAACTAATTAATAAAAGTGTTTTAACTTATTTCCTCTTCAGTAAAATAAGGAGGATGGACCATCAGAATTTTCAGTGATCAATTAGGAGAGCGCAGTCCTGTTTGAATGCGCCTCACATGGATGCTGATTTTTACATAATAATGACAATTTCACCACAGAAGTCAAATGAAATCAGGGATCTAAAGAAAACGGTCGAAATACCAGTGAGGTGAAAGGCGAAAAGGCAACGAATAAGGTTGTCTTTTCGCTAATTTCTTTTAGCGTACTTTTTAAATTTGAAGTTCAAGATTTTGCCGGCGTTTGTCGTTCTTATTTGAAGAAAAGAATAATCACACCGAATATGAGCTTTATTAAGGCGCCAAGCAACAGGGAACTGCCAACTTCACACATGGAGAAACGAATTGAGCTAGAAAAAAGAGGAAAGTCACCAGAAGAGGTAATACTTTAATTCAATCGCTACCTCATCGGCTCTTGATTCTTTTTTCATGTTAATTAAATTATTTTGGCTAAGCTAGCTTATAAAGAAAAAGTAGCCTAGGCTAGTAAAAAACAATAAGGCTAGGGTGCACATGGTCATATGTACACCAATTCTTTCTGAATAAGTCTGCTATTTTAGAGACAAATTTCATAAAATAAGGAAAAAGTTAGCCTACCATAGCAAAGGCTATGTAATCATTTTCACTTTAAGGGAAACATAGCATATTCTAACAAAAAAGTAGCCTATCATGCTCTTTCTTGTTATAATAATTGCTTTTGTTTCAAATTAAATTTTAAGTTCCTTATGGACCCTCAAAGATGATAGTCTACTCTTTTCTCTTATTTTAGAAACAACTTAAATACCTCTGTTAGCATCATTCTTGTTAAAACCAGTTTATGGTAAACTTTTTGTTATTCATATTAGCCTATTGACTTATGAATAATATCACTCAATGCCTTTTTTATGCTCTCCAAATATAATAATCATTTTTGTCAGAAATGAATTTTACCCCCACTCCTATATATACCAATTCAGGGTATATGTTTGCACATTAGGGGGGTGGGGGACAGTTTAAACTTACCTCTCATTTATTTTAGATACAAAATTTACCCCCACACCCCTAATGTGCAAATATACACCCTGAATTGGTATTTATTAGGGTGGGGGTAAAATTCATTTCTGACCAAAATTATTATTAGCCTATATTTGGAAAGAGCATAAAAAAAGGCATTGAGTAGTATGTTTACTTTATTTTTAAGTCAATAATATGAATAACAAAAAATTTACCCAGTTTACCAGTAAATTGTATCACAGTGACAAAAGCAAGGATCAATAAATTTGTGGGAAATATATAATATAGGCTATATATTTGGATAAGGTTGGAAATATTAGGTTACAATTGAATTTGTAACAAAAGTGATTATTATATCCAGAAAGAGCATAAAAAAAGGCATCAAGGGGCTTCTTCCTTTGTTTGTCAGTTGGAAATTTAGACTGCTCCATAATTACCAAGGATTTCTGGTAATTTTCTAGGTGGCACTATAATTTATCTAGGATGAAAGTGAAAACATCATTTGATTGCTTCTGTTGCAAATTGCATCTTGAGCCCTTAAAGGGGCCCCAAAGGTATTTCATTTTTGTAACCACACAAAGAAGTTATCAACACTAGTTAAGTTTTTGAAAAGTGAGTTTATAAATGAGTTGTTCAAGAGTAATATATTCCATAAATACTTATTTATAACAATTCAAATCTCATTTATTAGGCAACTCAAATAAAAACTGTTTTCCTACCATTTCAAGTTTTTCAAATGCTGTCCACAAAATAGCACTGAATTTTGCAATTTGAAGCTTTGCTGTCAATAATTCAGGGTATACATTTCCACATTAAGGGAGGGGGTAAGATTCATGGTAAATTTGCAGTGGACCATATAATTAAGCTAAGATGAAAGTGGAACCATGTACAGTTAAAAGGTGCAAAAATTCACCAAATCTCCTTGAAACTTAAACAAAATTATTTAAACTGTTCAAATGGGTGTTGCATCCCTACATTATACTCAGTGTGAACTGAACAATTACTACAAGCTTAGAACTTGACTTATTGACAAACAAGGGGTGATCAGAAGCTGGTAAACTCTGGGGTAGTAAAACAAGTATCTACCCTTTCTCTCCTGATCTGCAGCAATAAGCTCCATCTCCCCTGGTCTAAAAGAAGAGAGTGACAATTTTTTTAGTGTTAGAGCAGTGGTACTTTGGAATGGGTTGATAGAAAAGACAGTCCAGGCAGCCACTATAGACTTAGTCAAACTGGCATCAACAAAGATTAGAGCTTCCTTTAGTCTAATTTCTACTTGGCATTTTATTGGTGAATTCCCAGAAAGATCAGCTAATTGGACTCCCTGACTTCTTTTGTGTTTAAAAGTTTTTTTTTTAGATTTAGCACTAGTAACTTTTGATTAGGATACATAACCATATGAAAATTCACCATGAGCTCTAAATCTGCTCTAACCTAATTTATTGAAAATTTGCTCAATAATTGCTGAATATTTATGCATCTGATTTAATTTTTTTTTTTTTTTTTTTTTCAAAAAAAAAAAAAAAAAAACTTTGTACCATATTTCACAAGCTAAATGCAATTAAAGTTGTAAAATACAATTTTTCCTAATGGAAAAAAAGAGTACATTAAGATTTCGAAAATAATGGCCATATTTCAATTGCTCAGTGGGAAATATGAGTCACAAATATTTCTACCACATGACCAAATTTTTGTTCTCTTTTTTTTGGTATTAGTGATATTTGTGTTTCAGAAACAAAAATTATTAATGCTGCAATATTTTGTGTTTCAGCCAACTGTAACAACATTAACCCCCCCCCTCCAACTTTTTTGGCATTGGGTAAAATTTTTGCTGAAGGCAGACATTTTTCAAAATTGGCTGAAGTTTTGCAAAAGTCTTGATTTCTGCAGAAAATTTGGCAGATATCAGGTGGCCATTCAGTAAAATTTACAAAGATCCCCCCCCCCAATGAAATGAGTCTTGTGACACCCCTGATTGGGGGAGACCTTGGATGCCTTTGGGGCAATAGTGATTATTATATTTGTAAAGAGCATTGAATAAAGAATATAAATGTTACACATCCATTTTTCCTGTCAGATCTTTGTCTTATAAGTAGCCATAACTAGTAATTGCACCCCACTCCCCCCCCCCTCTCCATCCAATGGAACCAAACATAACCCTAGGTTTGCTGGGTTTTTTTTTTATTATTTCTTGTAATAGACCAACTGTTGGTGGAAATAAGTACAAAGAATAATTAAATCCAATAGAATGAGTGAAGTTTGTATGTAGCCTAGTGCTACATCTGGTCCTATTAAGGAGGTTGGAATGCAATTGTCCTGGTAGTGGTAATTATAGTTAAACAGCATTGAATGGGGAATTGTACTACTCTTTAGCTATTAAATATTACATTTGAGTATTCAAAGTTTACTTATCCAGCAAGCCCAATTACTTATCCTTAGCATTTCATTAGACATAAAAATGACATCAGAGATTAAGAGGATTACTGTTTTATGCAGTCTAGATTAGTTGTCAAATAAGTTATACCTGCTAAACCTAGAAATGCAGTATAAGTAAGTATAATGTAAATCATATTTAAATTAAAAATCCAATTTTTTCAAAAATGGAAAAGACATATGGACTTTTATGTATAGAACAAAAAGAGACAGTAATTGTGAAATATTGCACACCTTCAGGGATCTCTAAATAAGCTATCTTTACACTATAGTACACAGGATGAGTATTGTTATTGTCCTACTTGTCTATGGTGTTTCAGTTGACAAGTTGCCTGATAGGTATTTGTTGTTGTCTTTTACAGTTTATATCCAGGGAACCTAATAATGATCAGATAAGTCAGGTAAGGTATGCTAGTTCAACCATGGGACTAATTAAGCATACTAAATCCACTTGTTCCCCTAAAGTCATCAGTCTTCTATATAAGAAGCTTATGCATTCTAAGCTTGAAGTTTGAATATCTCTTGCTTCCCCATGTTTTAAAAAATAAATAAAAGTTCTTGAAGATGTGGAGACACATGCCACTAAAGTGATATCTTGCATGTGGGAGCTTTCCTACCTTGTAAGACTATCAAAGCTGAATCTCCCTACTCTTGTTTACAGGAGAAATAGAGGGGATGCCATTTTAGGCTACAAGTTATTATGGGCTAATACTCTCCCAGCATTATTACCACTGTTGGTTACAATTCAAGAACTAGAGGTGGTGACCCCAAAGCCGCGCCAAAAAGTCGGCGGCGCGCCGCCACAAAAAAAAACGGTGGCGCGCCGCCGAGCTTGCATCAGCGCGCTGATGCCGCCACTGATTGTTTCGGCGCCGGCGTCACTAATACGCCGCCGTTTTTTTCTCTTTTTTGCTTATCGATATCGACCTCCGAGCTTCAACTGTCATCCTGGCTAATCTGTTTCTTAAAGATAAATACTGTTGTCTTGGGCTCACCATGTACATCGGTTTGTTGGAAAGAGAAGAAGAAATTTTTCTTGAAATAAAAATTCTACCTTCCACTTTAAAATTCTGTTCATTTTACTTTCTGATTTTTGGGATGAAAAGAGGTAGGTAAAAAAGCATTATGCAGTTCAGGATGTTATCATAGGCAGTGCAATCACGCTGCCTAAGCAAAGAACAATGTTGGCACAATGTATTTTTTTTTTCATACCAGGGCAATTTGTGTTGAAGGAGTTGTTGTAGAAACTTCGAAAAGGGCTCATTTGATTGGAAAATGGAATAACTAGTGCCCTTTTTAATAGACAAAAGTGATTGGAAGGCAGCTAACACCCCTTCCACGCCCACCATTTCCCCAAACACATCCAATCAAAATTCTAAGATAGCCATTTTGTTCAGAGTAACTGATTTCCAGAGAGAAAATATGTTTTTGAGGAGGCTACTCCCCCACAACCCTTAGGGCAAGGGTTTTAAGTTATGCCCTGGGGGTATATAAGAACAATGTTGGCACAATGTATTATTTTTTTTTTTTCTTTAGACCAGGGCACTTGTATCAAAGAAGTTGTCATAGAAACTTCGAAAAGGGCTCATTCAATTAGAAATTGGAGTGGCTTGTGCCCTTTTTAATAGTCGAAAGTGATTGGAAGGCAACTAACACCCCTTCCATGCCCACCATTTCCCAACACATCCAATCAAAATTTTGAGACAGCCATTTTGTTTAACATAGTTGAGAGTTCTGGAAATTAGGTCTTAGAGGATGACAACCCCCCTCACAGCCTTTAGGGTAAGCATTGTAATTTATGCCCTAGGGGCATATAAGGTGTTAATAGAAAGCGTTGTCATAGAAACCCAAAAAGGGATCATTCGATTGGAAATCAAAAGGCCCAGTGCTCTTTTTAACAATCAAAAGTGATTGGAAGGCATGAGATTTTTATAGTAAAGATAGATGTGGGTATAATGTATCATTTTTGTTGTTGTTGTTTAGACCAGGGCACTTTGTATCAAAGGAGTTGTTGGAGGAACTTCAAAAAGGGCTCATTCAATTGAAAATAGAAAGGGTTGATGTCCTTTTTAATAGTCGAAAGTGATTGGAGGGAAACTAATCCCACGCCCACCCTCCCATTTGCCTTTATGTTTAAAAAGCTAATGTTGCCTTAAGATTAAATCAAAATGCACTGTGTTAATGTTAATTCCCAATAAGGCATATCAACAGTATCCCAAGAATGACTGTGGGTATTATGTTAAAACTTTTGGGGCTACTTCTGCTCTTTAAATTTAACCAAATCAAAATAGAGTAAGTGTATCCAAGCTATCAAGCAAAGTAAACAGATTTTTTTGCGAATAGTATCAAGTTTTCCATTTCAGGTCAACTAGATGAGGTATGAAATTAAATTAAACACTACTATTTGTAACCAGATTTTTAAAAGGGTCTGTGTTGTTAAAAATTGCTGAAAATTTTTTTCCAGCATACAAATAGCAGGCCAAACTATAAATTCTTAATAAAACAAAAAGATTTAAAGTATTATTTTCCTTTTCCTGAAAAGACTATGTCAATATAAAATGAACAGAAATTAATTAAAAAAACTGTTTCCACAAAATAAGTTTTTCAAAGAAAAGTAAAGAACTCCATTAAATAAAAATGAGCAAAAATAAAACCAAATAATCTACCAAGCATGAAACTACCACAAATCAGCATCAATAAATAAATGAAACCCAAAACAAACAAAAATTACAATAGATAACCGAGTCAAACTTAAAACAAGCAGAAATTAACATAAGTTGGGCTCAAAACCCCTATGCCTTCCAAAGGCCAGAATATAATTTGCTCTTTACTGAAAAAAATACAAATGAATGTGCATTGTCAGTTTAATATACATATACTGATATTTAGTAATCAAAATGTTAATATTATTTGATTTATTAAAGTTATAAAAGTAAAAACATTTATATTTTTTTAATAAAGTGCAAATTATGCTCTGGCCTTGGGAAGGCATATGGGTTTTGAGCCCAACTTATGTTAATTTTTGCTCGTTTTGAGTTTGACTTGGTTATTTATTGTAATTTCTGTTCGTTTTGGGTTTCATGTATTTATTGATGCTCAATGGCTCCAGGCAGAGCAAACAAACTCACTTTTGTTACATCAGTTGTAACTGAAGTGATGTAACCGCTGATTTAAAATAGTTGGTGTTGTTAAGCCATGGTATCTGACTTGTATGCAGTGTTTTTTCGATGTTGTTATTTGTTTTTTTCACTTCCTTTTTGTATGTATTTGATGAACGGGAGATGTTTGAACCTCAAACTTTGAAAGTTATACACACATTAGCCGAAATCATTAACAAGAAGAAAATGACTAAACACAGGATTTTATAGGAACAATGTGATGTTAAACATAAACACAACATAGGTTTTTCCTGGGTCTAGTGGCTAAAAATGAGGATTCTACTTGCTCTGATTGACGGTGAACATAAACACTTTCCACATGGCCCAACAAATTCCTGTTTTTTCATATGTCATACAAATGTGCCTGTTTTGCTGGTCAGAAATCGGCGGCGCGCCGCCAAAAAAATTTCGGCGCGCCTGGCGGCGCGCCGCCGCTGATGCTAAATCACACATTCGCCGCTGTCATGTCAGCGTGGCGTGGTTTCGGGGACTACTACTATATCTACTTTCTGCACTCAATTCTTTTCATCACACATTGTCAACAGTTGAAACAAACTCTAATGAAGCAGTTACGGCTGAATCCATTGTTGTTTTTAAACAAAGGCTAGATGCTGAGTGGTCCTCCAGAGAGTGTAAACTCGATTGGGATGCTACTGAACATGGAACAGCACCTGGTCACCAATAAACTTTGTATACAGCTCAATTCATCATTCTGGAGCTCTACAAGGATAATTCCTTAGATTGCTCTTTGCTGCAATTTAAGGTAAATGCACCAATTGTGTTTAGTCCAGATGAGGCCATGTACAAGAATACTACCTTAACAAATCGAACTCCTATTTAACTTCAAGGCATTTAAACTATGGATGCAGATGGGACTGCATACCAGACATGCTTGCAATTGCAACTGCTTTGGAGTGTGGCTAAAATTGACTTAAAGCAGAATTAGTATTACGGTAAAGAAGGTGCTAAATCACTTGTCAAATTTAAACTGCAGTTTAACATGTTAGAAATAACATGAGTTTGATTAAATTTTAAAAGTATTGCCCAGGACCAGTGTCCTGGTTGATGGTGAGCTGAAGTTTCATCTCCATGCCCAAATGACTGCTGCAGAGGCCAATCAGACACTTGGGATAATTAAAAGAATGTTCATGAGCAGACATCCAGCTATCATGGTCAAGCTTTATGAAAGTCTGGTTTAACCAAGGCTAGAGTTTGGGATGTGTATTGCATGTCCAATCAACAAGACTGACAAAGCAGCCCTTGAATCAGTCCAGAGAATGTCAACAAAATGCATTAAAGACTTATGTGATGTCATATATTCATCCCTTGATCAGAAGCTTAAGCTACCATCCTTAACTTATCATTGCAAACAAGGCAATGTAAAAACAGTATACAAGCCTCTGAACCTTGAAGGCACCCTTCCTGGCCTTCTCTGGCTTACAGCCGAATCAAAACATGGCTCTACCAGCTTGGTATAAAATGAACATTAGGACATCCAAAAACTGCAACCACTGATAACAATGTTTTTTGTGTTAACCATATGGTGCTAGATGACTGTCAGATCAAGGTGAGAGAGGTAGCAATGGCTATTAATCATCTTAAACAAAGATCAAGCCATACAAAAGCTTTCTGCAGGTTGGGTGCTACTTTTGCTCATGGTAGACCAAAAAACATGTTTAAATGAGCATTTCCAATGTTTTGCTGGTGCAGTTTAGGTGCAATATATCACAGTTTTGGCTCTGATTAAGAACTATGGACAAGACTTTGATATAAAAAGCAGTCAAAACAGTAGACAACAAAAGAGGAAATTGATTCAAAAAACAAAAAATAACTTTTTGACTTTGAAAATGATGGCAACTTTTTTGGGGATGGGCGTGGAGTTATATTGATTGATTAATTAAAAAAAACTTTTTCCACAAAATAGGGTTTTTAAAGAAAAGTAAAGAACTCCATTAAACCAAAAAGAAGCAAAAATAAAATCAAATAATCTACCAAGCATGAAACTACCACAAATCAGCATTGATAAATAAATGAAACCGAAAATGAACAGAAATTACAATAAATAACCAAGTCAAACTCAAAACGAGCAGAAATTAACATAAGTTGGGCGCAAAACCCCTATGCCTTCCCAAGGCCAGAACAAAATTTGCACTTAACTGAAAAAATATAAATGTTTTTACTTTTATAACTTTAATAAATCAAATAATTTTAACATTTTGATTACTAAATATCAGTATATGTATATTAAACTGACAATGCACATTCATTTGTATTTTTTCAGTAAAGTGCAAATTTTGTTCTGGCCTTTGGATGGCATAGGGGTTTTGCACCCAACTTATGTTAATTTCTGCTCGTTTTGAGCTTGACTTGGTTATTTATTGTAATTTCTGTTCATTTTGGGTTTCATTTATTTATTGATGCTGATTTATGGTAGGTTTATGCTTGGTAGATTATTTGATTTTATTTTTGCTCATTTTTGGTTTAATGGAATTCTTTACTTTTCTTTGAAAAACTTATTTTGTGGAAAAAGTTTTTTTAATTAATCAATCAATATAACTCCATGCCCATCCCTAAAAAGGTGCCATCATTTTCAAAGTCATAAAGTTATTTTTTGTTTTTTGAATCAATTTCCTCTTTTGTTGTCTACTGTTTTGACTGCTGTTTATATCAAAGTCTTGTCCATAGTACTTAATAAGAGCCAAAACTGTGATATATTGCACCTAAACTGTACCAACAAAACATTGGAAATGCTCATTTAAACATGTTTTTTGGTCTACCATGAGCAAAAGTACCACCCAACCTGCAGAAAGCTTTTGTATGGCTTGATCTTTGTTCAAGATGATTAATTTCTGTTTGTTTTATATTGACATAGTCTTTTCAGGGGAAAAAATAACACTTTTAAATCTTTTCGTTTTTTAAGACTTTATAGTTTGGCCTGCTATTTGTATGCTGGAGACAAATTTTCAGCAATTTTTAACAACATACACCCTTTTAAAAATCTGGACACAAATAGTACTGTTTAATTTAGTTTCATACCTTCTCTAGTTGACCTGAAATGGAAAACTTGATACCATTTGCAAAAAAAATCTGTTTACTTTCTTTGATAGCTTGGATACACTTACGCTATTTTGATTGGGTTAAATTTAAGAGCAGAAGTAGCCCCGAAAGTTTGAACATAATACCCTCAGTTGTTCTTGGAATACTGCTGAGATGTCTTATTGAGAATTAGCATTATCACAGTGCATTTTGATTTAATCTTAAGGTAACATTTAGTTTTTAAACATAATGGGCAAATGGGAGGGTGGGCGTGGAAGGGAATTAGTTGCCCTCCAATCACTTTCGACTATTAAAAAGGGCATCAGCCCTTTCTATTTTCAATCGAATGAGCCCCTTTCGAAGTTCCCACAACAACTCCTTTGATACAAAGTGCCCTTGTCTAAACAACAACAAAAATATCACTAACCTTTTTCGACTATTAAAAAGGGCACTAGCCCTTTGAATTTCAAATCGAATGAGCCCTTTTTTGAAGTTTCTGCAACAACGACCTCTATAAAAACCTTATATGCCCCAAGGGCATAACTTAAAACCCTTGCCCTGAGGGCTGTGGGGGAGTATCCTCCTCAAAAACATATTTTTTATCTGGAAATCAACTATGCTGAACAAAATGGCTATCTCAAATTTTTTATTGGATGTGTTTGGGGGAATGATGGGCGTGGGGGGGGCTAGTTACCCTCCAATAACTTTTCACTATTAAAAAACGGCACTAGCCCTTTGAATTCCCAATCGAATGAGCCATTTTTTGAAATTTCTGCAACAACGACCTCTATAAAAACCTTATATGCCCCAAGGGCATAACTTAAAACCCTTGCCCTGAGGGTTTTGGGGGAGTGTCCTCCTCAAAAAAATATTTTCTATCAGGAAATCAACTATGCTGAACAAAATGGCTATCTCAAAATTTTGATTGGATGTGTTTGGGGAAATGATGGGGGCGGGGGGCTAGTTGCACTCCAATCAAAAATTTTGTTTGGGGGAATAATGGGCTGGGGGGGGCTAGTTGCTTCAATCACTTTCGACTATTAAAAAGGGCACTAGCCCTTTGAATTCCCAATCCAATGAGCCTTTTTTGAAGTTTCTATGTCAACACCTTATATAAAAACCTTATATGCCCCCAGGGCATAACTTAATACCCTTGCCCTGTGGGCTTGCCCTAAGTGGGACCGTCCTCAAAAACATAATTTCTATCTGAAAATCAACTATGCTGAACAAAATGGCTATCTCAAAATTTTGATTGGATGTGTTTCGGGAAATGGTGGGCGTGGAAGAGGTGTTAGTATATTATTACAACCTTATTTACATAATTTACAACTCTTGCCCTGAGGGCTGTGTGGGGGGGGGGTTGTCACCCTCAAAGAACTAATTTCCAGAACTTGAAACTGCATTGAATAAAATAGCTATCTCAAAGTTTTGATTAGATGTGTTTGGGGAAAAGGTGGGCGTGAGAGGTGGGTTAGTTGCCCTCTAATCACTTTTGACTATTTAAAAGGGTACTAGCCCTTTGAATTTCCAATTGAATGAGCCTTTTTTAAAGTTTCTATGACAACGCCTTCTATAAAAAACCTTATATGCCCACAGGCCATAACTTACAACCCTTGCCCTAAGGGGGACTGTCCTCAAAAACATAATTTCTATCTAGAAATCAACTATGCTGAACAAAATGGCTATCTCAAAATTTTGACTGGATGTGTTTTGGGAAATGGTGGGCGTGGAAGGGGTGTTAGTCAACTTCCAATCACTTTCGACTATTAAAAAGGGCACAAGCCACTCCAATTTCCAATTGAATGAGTGCCTTTCGAAGTTTCTACGACAACTTCTTCAATACAGTCGAGTGTCCCAGTTCTTTACTTACGCAGCGTGATCGCGCTGCCTATGATTTATGCTACAACTTTCTATATAAACCTTATATACTCCCAGGGCATAACTTACAACCCTTGCACTGAGGGCTCTGAGGGGTTATCATCCTAAAAGACCTAATTTCCAGAACGTTCAACTACGTTGAACAAAATGGATATCTCAAAATTTTGATTGGATGTGTTTTGGAAAATGGTGGGCGTGAGAGGGGCATTAGTCGTTATCCAATCACTTTCAACTATTAAAAAACGCACTAGCCCTTTCAATTTCTAATTGAATGAACTCTTTTGAAGTTTCTATGACAACACTTTCAATAAAAACTTTATATGCCCCAGGGCGTAACTTACAACCCTTGCACTGAGGGCTCTGAGGGGTTTATCATCCTAAAAGACCTAATTTCCAGAACTTTCAACTACGTTGAACAAAATGGATATCTCAAAATTTTAATTCAATGTGTTTGGGAAAATGGTGGGCGTGAGAGGGGCGTTAGTCGCTATCCAATCAGTTTCAACTATTAAAAAAGACACTAGCCCTTTAAATTTTCCAATTGAATGAGCCCTTTTGAAGTTTCTATGACAATGCTTTCAATAAAAACTTTATATGCCCCCAGGGCATAACTTGAAACCCTTGCCCTGAGGGCTGTGGGGGAAGGGGTTGTCATCCTTAAAGACCTAATTTCCAAAACTTTCAACTATGTTGAATAAAATGGCTATCTGAAGATTTTGATTAGATGTGTTTGGGGAAAAGGTGGGCGTGAGATGGGGGTTAGTTGCCCTCAAATCACTTTCGACTATTAAAAAGGGTACTAGCCCTTTGAATTTCAAATAGAATGAGCCCTTTTTCAAGTTTCTGCAACAAGAATTCAATAAAACCCTTATATGCCCCCAGGGCATAACTTATAATACTTGCCCTGAGGGTTGTGGGGGAGTGTCCTCTTCAAAAATATGTTTTCTATCTGGAAACCAACTATGCTGAACAAAATGGCTATCTCAAAATTTTTATCAAATTTGTTTGGGGGAATGATGGTTGTGGGGGGGGGGCTAGTTGCCCTCCAATCACTTTCGACTATTAAAAAGGGCATTATATCTATGAATTTCCAATCAAATGAGTCTGTTCTGAAGTTTCTACGACAACGCCTTCTATAAAAACCTTATATGCCCCCAGGGCATAACTTGAAACCCTTGCCCTGAGGGTTGTGGGGGAGTGTCCTCCTCAAAAACATATTTTCTATTTGGAAATGAACTACGCTGAACAAAATGGCTATCTCAAAATTTTGATTGGATGTGTTTGGGGGGATGATGGGCTTGGGGGGGGGGCTAGTTGCCCTTCAATCACTTTCGACTATTAAAAAGGGCGCTAGCTACTCCAATTTCCAATCGAATGAGCCTGTTCTGAAGTTTCTACAACAACGCCTTCTATAAAAACCTTATATGCCCCCAGGGCATAACTTAAAACCCTTGCCCTGAGGGTTGTGGGGGAGTGTCCTCCTCAACAACATATTTTCTATCTGGAAATCAACTATGCTGAACAAAATGGATATCTCAAAATTTTGATTGGATATGTTTGGGGGAATGATGGGCTTGGGGTGTGGGGGGGGGCTAGTTGCCCTCCGATCACTTTTGACTATTAAAAGGGCACTAGGCACTCCAATTTCCAATCGAATGAGCCCTTTTTGAACTTTCTATGACAACTACTTTGATACGAAGTGCCTGGGTATGGAGAAAAACAAAAAAAAAACACATTGTGCTCACATCATTCTTTACTTAGGCAGCACTAGCGCGCTGCCGCGCTGCCTATGATTAGTTTCAAAAAGAAAAAGAAAAAAATCTACTGGACCATACCATGCATCATTACATGAAAAGCTATTTGAGAATTGTAGAAAGAAGCAAAAAATTCTGATTATCCAAGACAATATGCCATCTTGCACCTCAGCGGTTGCTGTTGCAGAAGCCAATGAGTTAAAGTTTGAATTAATGGACACCCTCTATACTTCCTGATCTAGCCCTCAATGAGGAGGCCCTTACCTTTATGAACAATTATTTTGCAAAAAAAAGAAGAAAAGTACTGGATGTGTTAAAGAGATTGGAACATGGCTGGAAAAGGCATAGAGACTTACTTGGAGACTATGCAGAAAAGAAATTAAAGAAAAATGTCTTGTATCTTTATAAGGCCAGGAACTTTTCATACAACCTTTGTACTGAACAGGAAAGAGTTAAAACTAAAAAAGCAGTTTCAAGAATTTTATCATAACTTTTTTTTTTCTTGAGAAGGTTTGGCATGAATTCCAGGAACAGGTTTACTTATTTCATGTTTTATTTGGCAAAAATTTTTACCTTTTGGGAATTTCAATACCCAGAAATGTGCACACCTACCAACATTCAGTGGTCTCAAAAAAATTCCAGAATCCCTATCTTGTGAAGTTTGTTTTATGGGTTGAATTAGTTCCTAAATACATAGATCAACAGTGTTTTGGTATTAATGTTTTTTGGAGGTGATTCTGTATGAATTTCATATCCTGAATTCAGATGCGTCAGTAGTGCTTGCTCAAATTCTTGGTGCACCTTAATGCTTGGAGTGCATAAAAGTACAAATTAATGCTCATATTAAACTCAAGGGATTTGAAACTGTTTAGTATTTTGTCTGCTAGTTCAACATAGTTTTCAGCTTTGCATTTTCCCAGAAAATATTGGATAACTGAAAAAAATAAGGTCCATTTTTTTTTATTAACCTTACCAATCACTTTTACACAGTAGGAGTCTTTAGTCAGCTGTCTTATTTGTGCAGTATTAAATATTCCTGCTTTAACTTTTTTTATATTCAATTGGGGTATTTTTTCCTCTATACATACAAATTATCATTCATTCTTATCAATAGCCTTTATAAGCTGCTTCAATAGACACAGCTTGATATGTAGTATAGGACAGATAATTTCTTCTTGTGGAGCTTAGGTGACATTAGGGATATTTTTTTTTGCTCAGTGTCCATGTTTCCTCTCTTAGGCAGCTCTCTTCTAACCTGGTAATGTATTTTGTTTCTAATATCCCAGAGGCACAAAAAGCAAGAATATTTGGTGTGGCCACTGCTGTGCTAGGAGAAAGTTCACCATTTTAAGTATATGCAAATCAATTGTTGTTCAGGATTCTTTATTTTCTGGAAAACCAAAGCTATGGTGTTATATTATTGTTTCATTTTTGTTGAGTGAGCAATTGGTATTGAACCACATTTGTTTCCACTATGTAAAAGAGCACATTTCAAATTTGGCTTTTAGCTATAAAAAAAAATAGGCATCAATCACCTAGAAAATATTTTGGAAAACTCATTTTTTTCAAGAGTCTTGTGACATTGTGGCAAAATACAAGATTTTCTTCTTCAGAGAAAAGGGGCAGGAGACCTTCATTTCTTGTATGAAAAATGTTATTTTTTCCTTCATTCTGGAAGCCAGTAATTCATAAGCTCCTTTTGACTGGTTGAGATTTATTTTTAAGTCATTTACTTCCCCTTGGTTAAACTTGGAGGAATTGATAATGTCTATTTAGAATTGATCTCATCTTCTTTGATCAGAAGGCTGATCAAAGGAGCAATATTTGTCTTTACATGGCTTTGGTAGTTGGTGAAATGTTGGAATTGACACTTCTTCTGAGTGAGGGATTAGATGTATTGAAGAGATTAGTTCAGGGTATGCCCATTTTTATGGTGATTCTGGTTATTCCAGTAATATTTGCTAGACAAATATAACAGGCATCAAGGTGATTTTTCGGTTCACTCTGAAGCATTGGTATGCCTTATTAACCTTGACTAGCTTGCTATCTTATCAGCTTTAAAGAAAAGAATGCTAGTTTTTCAAACAATTTACATGTTTGGGACATTCCTATGGACAGTTGTAGTTAGGAGCTCAGTTTTTCTGTTTAGAAAAATTGAACTGAAATATGTGCTTCAAATTTTTATTGAAAAAAATTCTCTAGCAACTATAAAACCAATTTAGCCGCAGTCCAAAGCAATTGCACCTGTGTCCGGAATGCAGTTGTGTATAAAATCAACGATTTTCTGTGAAGCACCAGAAGGTAAAATGCTGATTTCAGACTTTAAATAAAGATAGTTTTACTAAAACTCTACTAAAATTCAAGGAAGCATAGACAATTGTAAAGAGTATGCCCTGTATATTTTGAAAATTCACAGCTCATATTCAATGTTCATTCAAATTTCTTATTGTTCATTCAATGTTCATTCACTCAAATACCAATATATTCATTCAAATTTGCCATAAATTCTAAAATAAACTGTGCTTATTTGTTATCAGAGTTAATGCTCTAGCATTGACTTTGTAAAGGGACAAAAGACTCCCACGTATTTTCCTTTTACCATTTTGGTTTGAGTTTTTTTTTTTATTATTTTTTATTCAAATTCCTGTCTTGATTTTAGTTGTTGCTGTTTAGAATCTTTCTTTCTCACTACTGAAGACGCTTTGCTGCTTACAGGTGAAATATTCATTTGACTGGTCTTCTTTCTTCCTACAGACTGCAGATCCATTAGTTTTCAAGATGTTCTTCCCTGTTATGTCATATTGTGACTTGGAGTCAAACATGTTGCATAAGTGATGTGGAATATGGGGAGTGATGGGGAATATAATTTAATTATCCAAAATTAATGGGCTCAACATTTGATTTGTTTGACCTTCAACAGTTCGAATTTCTTCAAAGATGCAGGAATGGAAAAAGAAAAACATAAACTAAGCCACTCAATTGTCTTTAGGCATTTCTGTTTGTCCTTGACTGCAAATAATCCTGATAAACTTTCGCTTGGCTTTCATATTTCTTAATAGTTTTTTCTTTAGTTCTTTGGATATCTCCTTCCCTTCAGCGTCATGAGTTGGTAGTCCCTGAAAAAAGTTTTCTTTGTTAATATATGTCTATAGTAAATCTCAAGCCAGGCATTTGCCTAGCTAAACTTCCAAACAATTCAGAATTGGGTGGGTCAAGCATAACAGGTGACCATTGACAGGTTGACCGTTTCTTTCTTTTGCCAGATATAGAAAGCAGTCTCATCTTCGTCACTGTTGTGGTGAATCAGGAAAACACAATGATAATAATTATTAATTAATAGATTTAAAAGATTGACATGTGTTGTAACTTATCTGCTTATTGAAGTTTGATAGGATGCTGATCAATTGTTATCCTAGGAACTGGCATATATTTTGACTGGCCAGTAACTAGGGCTTTGATGGATTTTGATTGGCTGAAAAAGATATAAATTAGCAAACCAAGGGATTTGATGCTGATTATTTTTTATGTCTCTGCCATGAGACAGAAACATAATTTGCTTTATTTAATTTTTATGTGCTTTAACTTTGTTAATGTTATTTGCAAATCCATAAAAACGCCTGAAGCTGACCACGTTAAGAACAAGTGGCAAGACGGCAGTGCCTGAACATGACATAAGAGCTAATAAGATAATATTGTCATGTGTTGCAACTTATCTGGTTATTGAGGTTTGGTTCACCAGCTCAATTTTATCTTATTTAGAATCAACAGAAAGTTTTCTTGTATTTGGGAATTTTTTTGATAACAGGCTTTTTGCTATCTTGAAATGTGGTTGAGTTGGGTGAATGGAACTTTTTTTCCATTGGTGAAAATTTTACTCAAGTCAGTGACACTCTGTAATCAAACCCGAGAGTCAAAGGAAAGTAAACTCAAATAAATATAAAGGAAAAACAATACATTTGTTGAATGCTTAATTAATTTACAATTTATTGTACTTCCCAAATATGATAATGATTAGCATCATAATTGTGTCCCAGCCAGTCCCCTCCCTTAATGCCTGGAGGGTAAATCCCCTAATAGCCCTAAGTTATATACAAAACTACAGATTTTTTTTATCATCCAACTGGTATTATTTAGCATTATGGACAGGGGTGCCGGTTCGCTAAAATGGTGGAGGGGGCAAGGATTGTTTAAAATGAAAATGTAAAAAGGCTGTTTTTCTAAATGTAGGGGGCAATTTTTTTATTTTTTAGAATCCCCCCCTCGTCCTGATTGGCTTCCCTGATTACGAAGCAACTATTGGTGAAAAATAAATAGGGCTACCTAGTATAAGGCATACAAAAAAAAAAACAACAGAAAAGTTTGGCATATAGTTGGGATATATCCAAGTGGGTGGTGCAATTTTGACAGTACTGTAATTAACTGAACAGACCCTGAACTGTACTTAATATACCCTTAAGGTCTGTTTTATTAAGAAAGCCTCATTCCTCGCTATCTACGTTTTATTAAGGAGTGATGTTAACTTTCATTAAATAAAGAAGAATAGGCAATTTTTTGTTTTTCTTATTAAGGAATAATTCCTTTCTTGTCAAACCATGTTAAGGACTGGTAAGAACTTGCTACAGCTGCAATTTTTGATAATTCTTTAACTAGGTTGGAAAGGAAGGAATGATTCTTTCCTGCTCCAGCAGTGGTGGCTTGGGCTCCTCGTGCCCGGGGTAAAATCTCGATAAGCCCCTCCCCCCCTGTCTCTTACAAAATTTTCAGGCCAAACTTTAACAACATTTTCACTTATTAAATTTTTTCTATTTATTAATTAATTAATAATAATTTTTTTATTTGTTTAATTATTTTAATTATTAATGTTTAATTATCATTATTCAATTATTTTTATATTATTAATTAACTAATAATATATTAATTATTTCCAATTATTAACTGCATCCTTTATTAGGATTCTTATTATAGGAGGGGATTTTTATTAGGATTTTTGGTACTTGTATGATATACCCCCTGCATCTCAAGTTGTTCACGCATTGACGCATTGTAAATCTGTTGTTGTTGTTTTTTTTTTTTTTTTTTGTGTGTGTGTGTTTTTTTGTTTTTTTTTTTTGTTAGTTTCTTTCAACTTAGCGTGAGACAAGACAAAAATAATTGACAGAATAGATGGAAAAAAACTTAATTTGGGCTATATATTTGCGCAATAGGGAATGGGGGGTAAAGTATTTGGACAGTGTGAAGTTAGAAAACAATTCTTACTTTATAATATCAGAATAATTGTTGCTAACACATTAGGCATGCAGACCCGCTGTACCTTACCCCCACCCCTAATGTGCAAATATATAGCCTAAATTTGTTTCTAATGTATTATATTGTTATCATACTTAGGTATATTCTGTTAAGATTAAGCTTAAGTTGGAACTTTCAGGGCTTGATGAGAGGAATGTTGGATATTGATTGGGGGGGGGGGTTGACCAACCCTTCCTGTTCGTTTTAGACCCTCTATCGTTGATAGACCATTCCTCTTTCCCATTTATTATTTATAGATGCAAAGATATTGTTCCCATTGTAATTTCTGAAATCATTTTCTAAATTACGCAATCGCATAATTATCTTTTTATTGTTTAGTTTTGAATCGCATTTTGTTATCAATTCACATTGATTTTTGCTGTTTTTGTTCCTTGCCCTTTTCTTTAGCAGCTAAGAATCATTTGTTATCTCTAGTAGCTTAGTACATGCCTCTAGCATAGCCGTCCTGGGTGAGTGGTTGGAGCGCTGATTTGGAATGCTTTGTCCGAAAAGTGAAGGTTTGCATCATAGTGTATCCAGTTACTTGGTTGGGGACGGATTGACCCATATTAATGGGTACCTGGCCCAGGTAATGGGTACCTGGAGAAATCTAGGGGAGGTATGCAGGAAGGTGGACTTTCTGTAGTCGTTGCCTTTTATTTTAGTTGTTCAGAGTCAACTGTCGTATTTTGCAATTTTGCATGCGTCATAGATACTAAAAACCACAGTTTATATAATTATCCAGTAAGTTTATCGCAGATCATTTCTGGTCTTCATTCTCGGTACGAACAAAAAGCTTCTCCCACTTCTTTCTGCATTAGCGGGTTAGTCTGTTTCCGATTGTTTCCAACAAAGTGCATTATTCGTAATAGCGGGTTTCCACTTGTTTCCGATTAGATCACAGTCTGACTTGTCTACCCGTGAAAAGATCTGATTCCGCTTATGTTTCTCTCTGCAAAAACGTTCTCTGGAGCACTCGCACCTTGGTCCGGGTTTTTATAATGGGTGAGATAGGGAAAGATCATAGTGGATAATTATATAAACTGTGCTAAAAACGATACAACCACTCCTGGGGGGAGGGGGGATGATCTAGTTTACACTGTTGAAATAGAATTTCGAAAATTACAAAACTAACCGTTTACTAACCATAGGATTATTTATTTGAATATTTGCACCCGTAATTTTTTTCAATTGCATTCAAAAGGGTAGAAAACTGATAGCTAGACAAGGCTTTTAAGTATCAGCTGGGAGTTTCCAAACCATCTGTTTATTCTCTAATAAAGCATGCATACCACTGTTGCCTCTATGGGGGGTTAAAGAGGGGTAGTAGTCCAACTTTGTTCTTTCTGTTTGTTTTAAGTTTCTTTCATTTGTGTTTTTTTAGGGTTTAAAATCACTCCCTGCTCTTCTTTGAAAAACTATTGTTGGTTTTCCAGTTTACTTGAAATATTTTTTCTTCTTCTTCTTTGTTAGTCACTTAGTTGTTTATTTTTGTCTGAGTGTTTTGGTTTTCAAGTAAACTATGTAGCACTTGTTAATACTTTTTAGGTGAATGAACTAAACCTGGACAACTGTAAAAGTACAATGATTGTTGGGCTCACAGACGAATTTGTCAATCTTGTCAATCTGAGTCTCATTAATGTTGGGTTAACAACATTGAAAGGATTTCCAAAACTGCCAAATTTGAAGAAAGTAAGTCATTTTTGTTGTTCTTCTTTTTTGTTTGAATCACTAAATTCAAATCTTTACACAGCCAAGAATTTAAAGGGATAGGGATACTCTTTCTATGGGGGGAAGGGGGGCATTTACTTGAAAATGGAAGTATTTTTTATGCCCAAATGTTATGATGCTCCTTGGAGACTCTCTCGTATTCAAATATCACATTTAGTAGTAGCCTTGGGAAAGCGTTCAGTATCATTATGTTTACTATGCATTAAACTCTCGATTGTCCACAGATGAATTATCTGATTTATAGATTATCCATGGAAAATTATGTACATTCACAGCGACAACACTGTGTATCATATAGTCTATTTGGGTTACAATAGCCTGATAATGCATGTCTAAGAAAATAAAAATTTTGGTGATAATAATGTTAATAATGAAAGTATTGTAATGATTTCATGTGAATAACATTTTTTAAAAGCATTTTTATGTTGATCATCTTCTTAATTTGGATTACTCATGGAATTTGCTCATTTGCAGTTGCCATGCCATCAAATTCTGCAGTTGCTTGAGAGTTTATTGTCTATTATTTTCTAGTGAAAGATTTACTTCTTTTTAATTTTTTTCATGTTGTAAATTTTTTCTTATTGTTTCTTATTTTTTGCCACCTATTTTTTTCCTTATTTAATCTAAATTTGCAGTGGCAACCAGAAACTCTTTAACCTGGCAAGTATTTGAGTCGGAGATTTATTTTATTAAGTCTTATTTTATTCAAGTTCTGTATCAACTAGTATTTAAATCTCTGCTCTCCTCCATATTGTACCTAAGATGTAATTGAGGAAGAAATCATGATTTTCCATCTCCCATTCAAACAATGAAAAGTGTAAACCCTATATTTTGACTACCTGGTCTTTTTTCATTGCTTATTTTGTTGCAAAAAGAAATGAGTAAAAGTTTAAAGGAAGTGGAATTGAAAGTTTAGAGAATTTTCATACTTAATAGATAATACAGCCTGAAAAATAAAATAAAAGCCATTACCAATAATAAAAAATCTCAAAATTCAAAGGCTATCAAGTGTGAAGATATCAATCTTGTAGGCGTTTTTCTTTTGGATATTAAGTTTTTTGTATAAATTCTAAAAAAAAATTAATGTCAATTCCACCCCATGTAAATAAAAAAAACACCTTTTATGTATCTTCACAAAAAAAAAACAAAACCTCTTTGTCTCATCCCCCCCCCCTATATTTTCTTGAATTTGTGCTACCGTTGCTACTATATTATATTTTCTTTGGAGTGTTTCTGTGTGGCCATATCTGGGTAAATTAATCAAAATGCTATGCATTTATAGCATTGTATTGGTGGTATTAGCTTTGGAATTTAAGCTTCATAAGTATATATGTTGTTGTAAACGCCTAAATTCTTTAATTTTCAGGTTAAATTGTCTAAATCATCCTTTAAGGAGGAGGGGGTAAAGAGTAGAAAACATATTTGGGTTAAAAAATTACTAAAGTCCCACTTCCACTTCTAAGAAACAATGAACGTTGCCTAAAACTAGCTTTAATATTATCAGTCAATTGATGGAAAAAGATCTATAATAAAGAAAAAACAGTGGAATCATCTGTCTAGATGAGTAGAAGTCTGGTAAAGTCTCGAGGAAAACTTCTTATTGATCTGGTTGGAGAAGACGTGAGTTTGATGGAAACAAAAAGAAAAAAAAACATAAAATTACTAAGCTACAAGCTATAGCTTACTGCTCCTGATTTCGTCTAGGAGAAGCTAGTTCTCTGCATACCTTTTTTTTACCTTTGGAGCAACTCTTTAATAGCCTGGTGACCAAAACAGCAGGCCAGGAGTTAAATGGATATCAGTTTTTTTTTACTCAAATTTTTATATTTAAATACTTTGTGCTTTTTTGTATGAAAGTAACCCTGAGAGTATTAATGTCTTAGTTTTTACAAGTTTGTTGTTTTCTACCTTATTAATATTCCTTGATATTCTAAAAACTATTTATTGCTAGCTCTAGTTACTTAGTTTTTTCCTTTATTACATGATTTTTCTTCTTATTTCTCTAATCGAATTTGATATGTTCCAGTTGGAATTGAGTGACAATCGTATTTCTGGACAACTAAATCTACTTTCTGGTTCTCCTGATTTGACACACTTGAATTTGAGTGCCAATAAAATTAAAGACATGGCTACACTCGAACCACTGGTAAGCTTTTATGTAGACATTTTATGCAAGTATATTATATTAAGATTTTGTTTTATATAAACTGTAAGCGTATAATTATGTAAACAATGGCATTTGCATAATTGACCGAATGCTAAGGGCCATATGTGGGGGCTGAAGGCCAGAGCAAGCAGTGGGAGGCTTTGAAAATATGGAAAACTAAAATAGCAAATCGGACAAAATAATGGCTGCCGAATCTGTAGTCACCCAGCAAATAACAAGATCATTATATAAAACAGAATTTTGAAAGAAAATGTAATTCGAACACAAGTACAGGCAGATACTGCCTGCCTTTTGGAAGAAGGATTGAGGAGTACATCAATAAATCAACATGGATCCATACCTCTTAGGAGAGGAGGAGCAATGATAGAGCAGACATTTCAGTAAGTCTGGTACATTTATATTTTATTGTTGTGTTTTCATTTATTCTTGTTATTTGCTGATAAATTGTCACAGGGTAGTACCCGGTAAAGAGTCTTGACTAGAGCCAGGAAAGTGAGTAGGATTTTTTTTTTTTTTTTTTTTTTTTTTTTTTTTTTTTTTTTTTTTTTTTTTTTTTTTTTTTTTAGTGGGGACAGCAGTTGTACAAAAAAAAATTAATTCGATGGTTTGAAAAAGAAGCGCCCAGAAATCTGAAAAAAAAATTGTAGGGAGGTGAGGCATTAATATTTTCTGGGTTCTTTTGTTTTTTATTGAGAAATGTGGCATTCTAGGAAGCAAAATGAAAATTGGAAAGTCAAAATTTGAATTTTCAGCAGAATTAAAGTTTTTGAAACTTTGAAGCCAGAGAGGCAGTACAAAATTTTGCAACTTTGTTGCCAATAATAGCTTGATATTTACTGTCTTGTCCTAAACTCTGTCAGTCACTCTGGATTCTGTCTGACGCTTATTGTTGTATATAAACTTTAAGGCTAATTGTTCATTTGTTGTAAAGGGATGTATGATACGTATATAAGAACTATATTGTAGTTTTGGCATTGATCAACAAGGGGGAAAAGGTATGAGCGATATTTTTACTGCCAAGGTTGTTGCTATGTCACCGAACACTTTCTATGTGAAGTAAAAAAGAAGTTTTATTAAAAAATACTTTTGAAGGGGCTTTGAGCTTTGCTATGATGAGGTGTCTGAAGAGGCATAACGCGGTAGCTCATTGGTAAACTGGGTGCAGGAGGTAATCGTGCAGGTAGTGTTGGGTGCAACTGGGTGTGGGTAGTGCTGGCAATCGACCCGTTGATGGTAGATTCTTTATTTCTTATATTTACTATTTTTCAAAGAAAGTGAGTGGAGAGCGTCCTGCTCTTTTACACAACCTTATTGAAAACATGAGCTGCGTCCTAGAGATAATATTTGGTTTCTAAATTTGCTTGATTTGAGTCTTTAGACCAACCTTTGGGAGGTATTTTGCCCACCTATCTACCACTTTGTTTTGTTTATTCTTGCATTAATATGGCATAGGCTTTTTCACAGGTCTTTTCCTTTACTTGTGGATTTATATTGTGTTTAAATTTTCAGAAAGAATTCGTTCATTTAAAAAGTTTGGATTTATTCAATAATGAAGTTACGAATACTGAAGGATACAAAGAAAAAGTCTTTGAACTTCTGCCAAATTTGAAATATCTTGATGGGTAAGTTCTTCACATACACATATCTAATACTTAAATTTCAGCAAGTCAGAAATAACCTTATATAGCATTTCATGCGCATGAAACGCAAATGCTCATTTATGATGCCATTTTTTGATAGGATATTAGTCTGTAGGAAAAACAAGTTTTTTTTAACTGAAAGTAAGGAGCGACATTAAAACTTGAAACGAACAGAAATTATTCCGTATATGAAAGGGGCTGTCCCCTCCTCAACGCCTCGCTATTTACGCTAAAGTTTTTTGTTGTTTAAAAAAATAAAGTTGTGAGACAGAGTCAAACTTTAGCGTCAAACAAAAAACTTGTTTTTTTTAGTTAATTTCAAAACGTTTTTGAATTAATGCAGCTTTGATTTTGGCTCACCGTACATGAATAATTAAAACGAAATTCGCATATTAATTTTCCTTTTTTTGGCTAATTGGATTTCTCGAAATTTTGTTCTGACGTAACTTACGAATTAACTTGCGCAACGAATTTCTATATTCATATGTTTTTATTACGTATATTAGGGAGTTCGCCCCCTTGTCAATACCTCGCTCTTTACGCTAAAGTTCGAATTTTGCTCGAATCATAAACCCCTGAATCACAAAGGCCGGTTAATTAGAATAGATAGCTCTTTTGAAAGTACTAAAAAAAACTTTAGCGTAAAGAGCGAGGTATTGACTAGGGAGCGAACCCCCTCATATACGTAATAATTTTAATGTTGCTTCTTACTTTCAGTTGAAAAAAACTTGTTTTTTTATTTAATTTCTGATCGTTCTTTAAATAATGCTGGGAAATCTGACGCCCCCTTCATAGAAATGTCCCTTTCCCCAAGGAAATATCCTGCATTGAAAGATCTTCCCCCTTAACCCCTACTCTGACCCCGAACCCCCACTGGAAAAAAATTCCTCCTGAAAACGCCTGTATACTTCCCAATAACCAATACTATATGTAAACAATCGGCAAAGTTTATAACTTGCAGCCCTTCCCCCGGGAACAGTGGGGGATTAAGTCATCCTCAAAGACATATTAATTAGATTTTCGACTATGCTGAACAAAATGGCTATCTCAAAATTTTGATTGGGTGACTTCGGGAAAAAAATAAGATTGGGAGAGGGCCAAGTTGCCATCCAATTCTTTTGGTCACCTAAAAAGGGCACTAGAACTTTTAATTTCCGTTCGAATGAGCCCTCTCATGATATTCTAGGACTACTGGATCGATACGATCACCCCTGGAAAAAAAAAATTTAATAAATAAACACGCATCCGTGATCTTTCTTCTGGCAAAAAAATGCAAAATTCCACATTTTTGCAGATAGGAGCTTGAAACCTCTATAGTATGGTTCTCTGATACGCTGAATCTGATGGTATGATTTTCATTAAAGTTCTATGACTTTTAGGGGTTGTTTCCCCCTTTTTTCGAAAATAAGGGAAATTTTCTCGGGCGCTTAACTTTTGATGGGTAAGACTAAACTTGATAAAACTTTTATATTTGAAATCAGCATAAAAATTTGATTCTTCTGATGTGTCTATTGATATCAAAATTCCGTTTTTTAGATGTTCGGTTACTATTGACCCGGGTCGCTCCTTACTTACAGTTCGTTGCTACGAATTGTTTGATTCTTCAAAATGTGTTTCCGTTGTTACGAAGGTCAAGTGAAATGGATATCTAACCGAAATGAAATTAGGATTCCAAACTTACTGAAAGTACCAATACATTTCGATCATAGTTTTGAAGTTTTTAGTTTAAATTTCGATCATAAAGTTCAAAGTTTTTTTCAGCTTGCTTAAAGCTGTTTCTTTAAGCTATGTCGTTAAGTTATATCAAGAACAAAAATATCGATTATTGGGTTAGAGGGAATTTCATAATTTTGATTATCTTTATGATCCCACAAGGTCAATGTTCTGATCGAGGGTCTTTCAACTTGTCCTCGAGCAATTAATTGAAAGAAACCCTTTTTTAAGACATGTAATGTGATGGTATTGATCTCAGTCAAAAAAAGTAGAAAGAAAGCATCTTTTCTGCTAATTTTTTTTATGCTTGTCTTCTTTACACGTCCAAAATTGTTTAGTATCCTTTTGGCCAGAGACCATTGGGAGTAATCACTAAAAAAACGTATAGTTTGTATGTTTTATTATTTTATTCTTAGATTGAGCCCTCTAGCGTATTGAAGTTTCTCGGCTTTTTAAGAACTGAACCTACTTTCCGCAATTAAAAAAAAATTCTACTTAATTTCTAGCTCTATCCAGTTTTCACTTTCTTTACTCATTTCCAGTTTTCATCTATATACTATGAGTGTTGCTCAATTTTTCTTCGGGACTCTTCAATATGTCTGATACGTCACGAGAATAAAAAGAATTTCCAGTATGTGCTAGTATCCTTCAGCTAAGCCCTAAAGCAAGGTCATATTCAGTGGGTGTTTTACCGGGTTAGACCAACTCCCCCCCCCCGAAACTTTTGTCCAACTCGTAAAAAAGCAACAAAGGTCCATAAAAATAAATTTGTGATCCATTTTGTAAAGTTTCTTTGTAATCCCCCCCCCCGAACAAAAATACTGGATACGCCTTGGCCCTAAAGCAACATGCTTCTCCAAATGCTTAAATGGAATGCTAAAACTGTGTTTTTCGGTGGACAGTGTAAGAAGCCTGGTTTTTCCTCCAACAAATTTTCACGGACGCCTGTATAGGATAGTTGCTTGAGCGTCTAGAAATATGAATTAGCGAGAATTAGCGGTATTTGCGAGAGTTTGCTGGCTCCAATGATCGCCCTTAAGACTCTGGAGATCATGAACAGGACTTGGGTTCCAAAAAAAATGACAGGCTTCAATATAAGAATGTTCAGAAACATTCTGCCAAAAATTGCAATTGAAAAATGAAACCAAAACTCAAAACCGAAGCAAGCCCCTCGGAAATAAAATTTCTTTGGACTGTGTCATAGGGAATAGGGATCCCGAGCTTATCAATACTTTTAATTGATCTAGGTACGATAAAGACGAGAATGAGATGGTGGAAAGTGACGAGGATGGATTCAATGGCAATGAAGAGGAAGAGGATGAAGATGATGGTAATTGCTTTGATGATAATTTGCTTTTAGTTTTATTCTTGTCATTTGTCGAAACTATTTGTAGCGCAATGAGTCTCTCCAGCTCAAGAGAAACACAGGTGCTTGTATTTTTTCTCTAGAATCAAAAGCATGTGCGTTCTAAGATTCTTTTTTACAAACAGAATAAATTCCATTCTTACCAACCAAGAAAGGTAGGCCTTTAAACTCGACAAAGTGTTCTGGTTAAAGGAATAGGGTCTTACTATGTTTTGTCGTTTTTTATTCTTCTTTTTTCTAAACTAGGAGTGTAACCGGACTCAATTTTTTAAATGAATTAAATATCATAAATTAAAATTAAACTATGTGTAATTGGCACCCTGCATTTCTTTCAGTACCGGCCAAGGCATGTTAAAATCAAATTTGACGAGTTTAGAACTTTATACGCACTAGCCAACCCCATTTCCCTACCAAAGAATATCTGGGTTCGGCCCTGCGTCAGGTTTTTGGATTTTCAACCTAGGACTGAATATTATAAGATCCATCTGGGTTTCAACGTTTTTGTCTTTGTAATCTGAACTTTTATGCGTAAACCTTAATTTTTAAGAAAATTGTGGATTTAAAAGATCTAGAATATGGTTTGATGAAATCGTGCTAAAACAGCGATTCAGGGAAGCTATGGTAAAATAACAGTTTTGCGCTCCCTTTTAAGGACTCAATTTTTTTTGCGGACTGGCTGAACACGTCTATTAAGGAGCGTGCCTCTTACCCCTGACACTTGGTATTTCCCTAATATGACAAACAAAGATTGATACACATCAAATTTTAAAGAAGAATATTAAAAGCAAGCTACGGCAGCAGCTCTAACTACCACTACTTGAGTATTTGTAGACCTGACCAAATAAGGAGATTTCTTGGACCTAATGAATTTCATTTTACTATGAATAACTAGGCAAAAGTTCAATGGACTTTAACCACTCTCTCCCCCTTATGGTGGATTTGATGAAATTTAGGCGAGGGCACTCTCGGAAAAGCCAGCAATAAATATATTTAATGGATGGATTTATGAGGACATTAGGCTACACCGGGGTTGGTCGGCCAAGCAGTGCCGTGGAAATACGAAAGGCGTTATGACTTATCAGTCAAAAATGAGCTACATATCGATTATACTTAAATCAGTTACGCCCAATCGACTGATTTAATCAGTATGCTCGTATACCCTTTCGTTCTCGAGAGATTCTCGGTGTTATAATCCACTGAAAACGCGTATTAACCAAATTTCGACCCGTTTTGCTGACCAAAAACCGTTAAGCGTATGACTATTCCACAGCCACGAACATTGTCACAGAAGACCCACCATGATATGGCCATAAATCCACGATTGGAGCTCGAGAGAGATATGAAGGCATATTTTCCAAAACAGTTTTTACTTCTCCTGGACATTTTGGAAAACGTCACGACGTCTTTCGTATTTCTACAGCCAAGTAGAAATTTGACTGGGAAGCTCCCGAGCTATCCACTAGAATGCAATACAATCAACAGTTTTATTTTTGAGCTTTTATTTTTGGGACCACTTAAAGAACGCGCGGAAATTGCATAATTCACCTATTTAAAAGAAAAACGAAATGCTTAAGAAAAATCGTTCAAATCTTGAGATTTTTTTCGGAGGGGGGGGGGGGGTCTGAGCTTAAAAGACCTACTTCTTTCGCACATAAATTCGTGTCTAGGGAGGGGAGATAACGCCCTTAGCAGTATTAGAATGTGGTTTTGGACCGCTCAATATACATTAATGTCTAAAATCAGGTCTAGTGGAAACCAATATTGGGCTACTATACTGTCCGATAGTGTCTTTATTTTCTTTACCATCAATTTACTTATAGTGTTTGGCTGATAAGATCAAAGTTTTGTTACTCTATGCAACAGGTTGAAGTTTTTAGTTTTAACCACACAAGAATAATTGAGACTGAACCAGACTCTCGATTGTAGAGCAAATATGATTGTTTGTAATAATTCTTTGTTTCTTTTCTTTTAATAAGCAAGATTTAAAAAAAAAAGTAAATTCAGTTGAGTGTGGGTTTCATACAGGAAGGTAGTCCGTGATGGCCTTTGACAATGTTGCCATTGATAGCATTTGAGCTGAACTTTAGACAGTTCGAGGTATAGTGGAAGGAACTTGCCACACAAATGACGTAAAAGCGAACTTACTTCAGAACTTAGAAGATGTGATTTCGATCACAACTGAGCCAAAAGTGTTCATGTTTTGAATTTAGAGTAATGCAAAAAATTCCAAGACCACTTGACCAGATATCTTTAAATCATGATCTCTAGAGTCAGTTGGGGATTCGAAAGTCGACTGTTTGTTAATTAGGGAGATTCAACAAATTTGTTAAATAGGGAGATTAACCTAACTAAACAAATTAGGGAGATTTTAGAGAGTTGTGGTATGGAAGAAGTATTCAAATGAAAATAAATGTTTTGACTTGAAAGATGGTAGCATTTAAAAAGAAGGTTGAAAATATCTTGAGGCAAGGCCGTACTCAGGATTTTTTTTCGGAGGAGGTTTTACTCTAAGATTTTTTTTTCGGGGGGGGGGGTACACAAAAAAAAACAAAAAAACGCATACAAAATTTGTTTATATCCATTTTTGGTGCGTTTTTACGAGTCAAAAAACATTTTGGGAGGGGCTCAAACCCCCCTAATTCACCCCCCTCTGGGTACGGCCTTGTCTTGAGGGATCAAGAAGCTTATGACAAGTAAAGATGGAAGCATCAAATTTTTGGAAATATATTGTGGGACCATAGAGATTTTTGGTGAATCCATTGATCGTCGATTTAGAAAGGATTCTCATTTGGGCTGCTGAAATGTTTCAAAAAACTTCAGAGGCTCATATTCATGTCCAATGTGTGGTTGCATAATTTAAAGTTCGTTCCATTTGATGTGTGGGTGTGAAAATTAAAGGATTTAAGAGGCAATTTCTCTTAGTTTGTAAAACATGATAAAGAGTGGCTAGTTGACTGGGAGGCAATGTTGTAATATTTTTTGATGGCTGTGAAGATTCCTCGGGATAAGTTGAACTCGCTACTTTTTGTTAAACACGGAAAGATGAGGCTAATTACAAGAAACGTAGGTTGATACGATGGAACAGACCATAGTTCTTAAGCGAAAAAGGAAAAAAAGATCCTATAATTAAGGTGTAATAGAACCATGCGACTTTAGAAATGAACAGCAATTGATTTTAAAAAAAAAATCCGAATAAAAATAGGTTTTCAAAGAAAAGTAAAGCGCAATATTAAAACTTAATACCATTGAGAATAGTCATATAATAGGTCAAACTTAGAAAAAGGTAAAATAATAATAGATGAAAAAGTAAAACCTAAAATGAACAAAAACTCTAATGATCACACAAAACTTATAAATAATGGATTTATGATAGCTGAAAAATCAAAGCTGAAATAAACAGAAATTAAACTGAATCGTCTAGTCAACAATATCACTTTCTCAAAGTCATTGCTTCCACTGGATCTGGGCAAGGTGAAGTGTAAGAGCTATGTTTTTTAAAGTTTTTTTTTACAGAGGAATATAGTTCTGATGAGGTTGGCTTGAGTGCCATCTATGATTCCAATTTGGAAGAAGAGGATGATGAAGAATATGAGGCAAATGGTGAGGGAGAAGAAGACGAGGACATTGAAGAGGAGGAGGAAGAAGAAGTGGATGAGAGTAAAGCAGGTATACATTACGTAATATATTCTGTAAATTTACTCCATACTCATCTAGACGCAGTTGAAGTCTTAAAGGAAAGTGAACTGGCGATTTCAATCTTTTTTCTTTTTTCTTTTTTTTTTTCTCGTATGTGTCAAATTACGTCCTATTTCTAAGGAGTATTCTGGATCCAATCAATAATAATTTGCATCTATCAGGTTCCTGAAGCCTCAAAATACGTTACCTAAAATAGCACCAACATGAAAATAATGTAATATGACCCAATCGCTTGCTGGAAATTTCTAACCCCTTACAAACCAAAAGCAAGCGCCAAGAATTGTATTCTCTGCCATAAGTAAGAATAATTCATTTAAAAAAAAAACAATTAATAACGCTCCTATAATTTAGTCTTTGGTCAAGATCCAAATCAATATAAAATATTATATGTTATTATGGAACAAAAAAAATGGGAATAATTCAGGGAGAGGATGGAAGTCATTCGATATTAAGTCGAGACTAAATGGTGGCTGTTGAAACAAATATACAACAATCAATTTAAACAAATCCTTCAAACAGATCCAAAAATTCAAACGAACGTTCAATTACCGTAAGGTTATTACAAATGTTTTTTTGGGACCAGAAAGGTCTATTGCTTGTTTATTCTATGCAATAGAGAACAACAATCAATCCAGATTAGAATTGTAAAACGATGTGGGCACGGTGGTTTTTTTTTTTTTTTTTTTTTTTTTTTTTTTTTTTTTTTTTTTTTTTTTTTTTTTTTTTTCATACCCGGGCGCTTCGTATCGAAGGAGTTGTCGCAGAAACTTCGAAAAGGGCTCATTCGATTGGAAATTGGAGTGGCTAGTGCCCTTTTTAATAGCTGAAAGTGATTGGAGGGCAACTAGCCCCCCCCCCCCCCCCCCTCCCCACGCCATTATTCCCCCAAACACATCCAATAAAAATTTTGAGATAGCCATTTTGTTCAGCGTAGTTGATTTCCGGATATAAATTATGTTTTTGAGAAGGACACTCCCCCACAACCCTCAGGGCAAGGGTTTTAAGTTATGCCCTGGGGGCATATAAGGTTTTTATATAAGGCGTTGTCGTAGAAACTTCAAAAACGGTTCATTCGATTGGAAATTCAAAGGGCTAGTGCCCTTTTGAATAGTCGAAAGTGATTGGAGGGCAACTAGCCCCCCCCCACCCCACGCCCATTGTTCCCCCAAACACATCTAATCAAAATTTTGAGATAGCAATTTTGTTCAGCGTAGTTGATTTCCAGATAGAAATTATGTTTTTTAGAAGGAAACTCCCCCGCAACCCTCAGGGCAAGGGTTTTAAGTTATGCCTAGGGGGCATATAAGGTTTTTATAGAACGTGTTGTCGTAGAAACTTCAAAAAAGGCTCTTTCGATTGGAAATTCAAAGGACTAGTGCCCTTTTTAATAGTCGAAAGTGATTGGAGGGCAACTAATCCCCCCCTCACGCCCACCTTTTCCCCAAGCACATCCAATCGAAATTTTGAGAATCAAAATCTGGCCTTGAGAAGGCATAGGGGTTTTGAGCCCTACTCATGTTAATTTCTGCTCGTTTTAAGTTTGACTCGGTTATTTATTGTAATTTCTGTTCGTTTTGGGTTTCATTTACTTATCGATGCTGATTTGTGGTAGTTTCACGCTTGGTAGATTATTTGATTTTATTTTTGCTCATTTTTGGTTTAATGGAGTTCTTTACGTTTCTTTGAAAAACTTATTTTGTGGAAAAAGTTTTTTTTTAAATTAATTTAAGAAGTGATTTGGAGGGCAGCGCTTCCAAACTAACAAGAAGTTCAAAGAAACTGTCGCAAATCAGTTCAAATCATTGGCGGAGAAATTTCATGAATAGGGCTTTACAAAGCTTATTCTCAGATAGGCAAATGCCTGGATCGTCAAGGCGAATGTGGAAAAGTAACATTGATTGGGATTTAATTAGGTTGAATTTTTTTTATTTATTTATTTATTTTTATCAACCTCTGTATTGATAAATACAGAGGTTAAAAATGTTAAGTATATCTTATTGATTTGAGTTTAGAAAATATTAATAATCATCCTGACTCTGAACATGCCCAAAAATTATGATTTTCTTTTTATTGTTACCAGCAATAATTGGTCATTGCTGTTTAATTAACCACTAGTCGCTTGTGTTTGTCCAATAATTCTCCGCCTAACCCTTCTCAAATCTTTTAGCATAGCCACCATGAAAACCCTAATCCTTTCTAGTTTATTGATAACCGTTACTTTCTTTTTAAAGTGTTCATTAATTTCTATCTTTGTTCAGGGGCAAGGGATGGGGGTAATTGCCTCCTAGCTTTTGAAAAATGCCTTTTTGATATTTTCATTTTTTTTAAATGATTCCCATCGGTAGATCAAAAATAAGTTGTGAATAGTCTACACCATGGGTGCCGGTAGGGGGGGGGGGAGGGCATGGCCTCCCCCCCTGGAAATTTGGGACTCTAAAGTAATTATAAGGAAACCAAAAGAAAAAAGGCAGAATATGGAAACAAAAAAACATGGAAAAAATCTGTGTTGCTCCATCGTTGACTGCCTGCCAATATATTTTGACCCTATAACGAAAGTGTAAGAGCCTAACTATTGATAACGCTAAATCAAAGAATCGGCTATTAATGGCAATCCTAGATATGTATATGTTTATTAGTAATTAGTGCAGTTATTATTACACAAGAAAGTTCGTATAATTAAAGAAAACACAGGGAAAACAACTTGACAAGGGGTAATTTCGGTAAAAAAAATTGCCGTCAACTTTTGCTTTCATTGCCAGAGTACCCATGAGCTGGTATATAAAGCCATTATAATCAGAAATGTTTCCCCTGAACGGAATGCTGGGAATTTTTATACGATACGTTTTTTTGTGTTTTATTATCGTGTATTTTTTCCCAGGAGTGATTGTATTTATCTAGCTGTAGCTTTGAAAAAGATTTAATTTTTTACAGTTATGAAGTATAAAGGTTTTAAATATATTGGTTTTTGGTATTCAATTTAAATTAAAAATATTTATTTGATTTTCTTAATCTTAGTTTTAATGTTTACTTTGACCAAACTACTTTGATTATGCAGCACTTTTTATAAACAATTGAGTCTACAGGCTGTAAATATTTTGGTGTTTGATAACCAAGTTCAAAACTGTCGATATTGTTAAAAAATATCCGTTCAACGCTTCGGCATTGCTCAACAGAACTGAATGCTGGGCGTTCATATCTTAGTTTTTGTAAATAGTATTGTTTTGTGTAATTTTTTTAATTAATTACTTTTTTGATAATATATATACTTTTACTTTAATTGACATACTTTTTTCATTGCCTTTACAAAAATAGTTGTAAGTTTCGTTAAATAAAAAAGTTTTTTTTGGCTGAAAGTAAGGAGCAACATTAAAACAAAACGAGCATAAATTATTACGTATATGAGGGGGTTGCCCCTCTCCTCAATACCTCATTCTTCACGCTAGGGTTTTTCGGCACTTTAAAAAAATTACTTATTGTTCTAATTAAACGACCCTTGTGTTTCAAGAGTTGTTTTTAAAGAACTGCCACAAAGTGTAAACTTTAGCGTAAAGAACGAGGTGTTGAGGAGGGGGCAACCCCCCTCACATACGTAATAATTTCTGATCGTTTTAAGTTTTAATGTTGCTCCTTGCTTTCGGTTGAAAAAACTTGTTTTTTATTTAATTTCTGATCTTTTTTTTTTTAATAAAGCCAGGATACCTGGCTCCACCTCCACGGAAAAATTCCCCTCGGTAATCGGTATCGGAATCGGTAAAGGAAAAGCAAGATATAAAAAGAAATTTCGTATCTCCTGTAAAATCCTCCCAGTTAAAAATTCTTCCTCTCCTCCCCACCCGAAAAACGTATGCATATTCCCAATAACAAATAAAACAATGTGTAAATTTTATAACTTAAAAACCTTTCCCCAGGGGCTGTAGGGGGTCATTTTATCTCTAGACATAGTTACTAGGCCTTTCAACTATGCTGAAGAAAAAAAGCTATCTCAAAATTTTGATCGGACGATTTTGGGGAAAAGGTGGAGTGGGAGGAGGCCTAGTTGCCCTCCAATTATTTTGGTCACTTAAAAAGGGCACTAGAACCTTTAATTTCCAATAGAATGAACCCTCTCTCGACGGTCTAGTCCCATCGGGTCAATACGATCAACATTGGAAAAAAAAAATTATCATGCATCTGTGATCTTTCCTCTGGTAAAAATTACAAAACTCCACATTTTTGTACATAGGATCTTAAAACTTCCATAATAGGATTCCTTGATACGCTAAATCTGATGGTGTAATTTTCATTAAAGTTATGTGACTCGAGGGGGTATTTCTCCCTTTTTTTCGAAAATCAGACAAGTTTTCTCAGGCTCGTAGTTTTTGATGGGTAAAACTAAACTTAATGAAGCTTATATTTTTGGAATCAGCATAGTAAGCCAGTTCTTTTGATATATCAATTGGTATCAAAATACAGTTTTTTAGAGTTTTGGTTACTATTGGGCCGGGTCGTTTCGTACTTACAGTTCATTACCACGAACTGTTTGATTACCCATCAAAATTCAAACAGAGATCATTGAAATATTGATCTTTTTTCTGCATTACCAAAAGTACTGCATTCGTAAAACTTTATAGAGTTTCATGAATTGTAACTAAACAAATAGAAAAGGGTTTTCAACTAAAGTAAGGAGTAAGTTTAGAACTGAATACAAATATAAATTACTCTGTATGTAAGGGGGACTGCCCCCTTCTCAACACCTTGCTCATTAAACAAAAGTATTTTTAGTGCTTTCAAAAATCTTATCTTTCCAATGGCAAATTTTCTGAAAAAAAAATGGAAAAAAGCCAAACTTCAAAGTAAGGAGCTAAGGAGGAGACAGCCCCTTTCATATAAAGAATAGTCTGTTCAAATAGTTTTCAAATCTGTTCCTTGTTTTCAGTTGAAAAGCTCTTTTTTATTTTTTTATTTCCCAGGCCTAACCAAGATATAACTTGAGGTACCTGTCCCTTCAATCCCTGGTTAATTGCTTTTAAAATTTGTAAATCAATAATTGTACGTGTATTACTACCGTCCTACGTTTAAATTTACAATTTAAGTTTGGATAAAATTTGAATATACTTAAAAAATTGGTGATTAATAGTAATTTGTTGAAAAAGTCCTTGTTAGTATTGCTACAAAAGAATTTCGGTTGGATAAAAAGGAGTATTATTGTTTTAATGGATGGAAATCCTGTGAGGCTTTTGATCTTCTACATAACTGAAGCCATCACAACCTCTGCAATAGGATTTTCTTATCGATAAATGCATTGCATACATTTGTTTGAATACATTGAAATGCTTCATATAAATAGAAAAAGATAAGAACAACATTTGAAATTGCTGAAAACTAAATTCCTTGCAGTATTTGCCACCCCAAAGAAATTTCCTGGTGGGGCTGATGATGACCTGCCTTGCCTTTTCCACCTCGGTGCTGGTAGAAATCGAAATGTAACATTTTAGCTGTATAGAGAAACAATTTAATTAATTCCTACTCCCCTACCTCTTTCAACTTTTATCTGAAGCCTCATGAAGAGTAAGCAGTTTTTCCATTAAAATGTACTTTTGTGGGAATCTACCCTACCCCCGCCTAAACAATGACTCACCCCCCCCCCTCATTATAGCTGATACGCAATTACAGATCGCCAAACATAGCCTAATTTCATTACAAATAAAGCGAATCAACTTGGCTGAATCCAGTGCTGCCACCGTGTGGCATTACTTCTTTTACAACTTGAAAGCCTAAAATATAGTTATTCATACTTTTAAATCAATTAGCTTTTCAGAATTTTTATGCCCTAAAATAGCAAGAAAACAAGATTTTTCCCTGGTCCAATCTTTATGGTGACGTAAAAAAGAGCTTTAAATTTACGTTTGAATGAGCTCCCTCCCAATTATCTTGGACCTTCTGTTTGATACAATCACCCTTGGGAAAAACTAAACAAATAAACAAGCATCGACGATGTTTCTTCTGAAGAAAAAAAAAATGCGAAATTCCTCATTTGGAAGATTAGAGCTTGAAACCTCTGCGGTAGGGTTCTCTGATATGATGTATCTAATAAAAAGATTTTCAATTAGATCGCTTGCTTTTTTATGGGAAGGGGGGTATTTTGTTTCATTTTGCATGCAATTTAATTGTTCTTTTTATTTGAGAGTCTTTTCCTAAAAGTGTTTAAAAAATGAACTTATTCCTACGAAAAAATTTAAAATATGACCTTTCATTTAATATTTTTGAATTATGACCTGATATGACCTTTAATAAAGTCTTAATATTATTAAAAATATTGCCTTTAATTTAATATATCTAAATTGGCTTCGTCAAAACCTCGCCCAAAATTGAAGTTTGCAAACAAAGGAACGTTTACAAGAAATACAATTTCTTAATTTTCGGGACGATTTGAGAACCCAATTTTTCTTTTGAAAAGGTTCGGGCAATAGTAGAAACACTGTTTATATTACCGTCGCTTACTGTCATGTTATATATCATAACTATTGTTCTGTAATGTCATATAAACTTTACTGATTGCATAGACTGATGTTTTATTTTGTTCTTTTCAGAACCCAAGGGTAAAAAGAGGAAACTTGATGATTCCGGAGCAGCAAGTGAAGAATAATAAAATGGAAATTCCCTTGCCTGTTCGCGGTACAAATGAAATATTTTTCTTATGTATGGTTTATTTTTCAATGATGTGAGCGTGTGATAAAGAGTGCTATGCTTTATAGTCTTCTTTTGAGTGGAGATGAGGCTTTTACAAGGATTCCCAAGTCCATTGTTTCACAAAAATTCTATGCAATCCCTTTTTCGTTTAGGCTTTTATTTTTTGTTTCGGGAAAATTAAAAATGTTCTTTCTGGTTTTTCTAAATAAGTCTATACTCCATGATTCCTTATTATCTTGAATTAGGAAAAAAACAATGGGTGTCGAAATCTGTCCTCCCGAAGTTGAATGACTACATTTAGACCTGCTCTTATTTGGAAGATTTTTTTCCCGTTGAGCCTCTTTTTTAGCTTAATTAAATCTTAAAGAATTTTTACTTTTTAAAATTCAGTGTACTATGGGCTTTTGAGACTATTGTGACAAAAATAGACCTTGCTCACTATAGTAAAAAAATTTCAAAAGGTCAGCATTCTTATTGCTTCTATGGAAAATGTAATAATCTTAAAGGGAGTGGGGGCTTTCTATCTGTAAAAGGGACAGACATTCTTATGAATTCGAACCCAAATATAATAGAATAGGTGTAACTTATTGAAAAAGGGCCTTTGGACTTTGAATAGTGTTAATTTGTAGCAGGTGGTAACTTTTCGACTTGAAGTATCACAGATTGTCTGTCCATAAGATGAAGATGGAGGATTTTACTTGATTGATAAGATATCTGAAAACTGTTTGTTAACGCCCTAGGCACATCTACTCAAAATTTTAGGGGTGGGAGTATGTATTGAAGAACTTTTTCGGAGGTGAGGGAGGTCTAGATTTCGAATAAGTTCATTTTATACCGATGTATTTTGATATGTCTTTAAGGGGAGTGTTCATATTAATCTTTGAGACCCCCCCCCTCTACTTTATAGTGGAGTTAAAATAATGGCATGAAAATAAACCAAAATACGTCAGGACTTTGTTGATTGACTTTATTGAGGTAGTCCCAGTCATCCGTAGACTAGGTTTATTTTTGGGTATTGTGGCTGAATAAATGCTTTTTGTATCTTAACGGTATGGACATAAATTAGTGTTTTATGGATTGTGTTAATGGCTTTTTTTTTTTTTTTCATCTAGGAAAATATTCTAACTTCCGACTAGTATTTAGAATTCTTGGAATTCTGTTCTGCTTCACGTGTGTGTTAACTTATTGCGAAAATATATTAGTGGGTATGTTGATTCATTTTGTTTCACCATTCTTCATTTAAATATTGTGTATATTTCTATAAGCAAAACCTTTATTATGTTTTTTTCTGTACGTCTTATCAAGTTTCTTTTATTTTTCATTCATTTCGTTTATAGTACTTCAGGTTGATTAAAGTAATAAAAGGAAAGTTAGAAAAAAAATGGTGCTAATTTTTTAAGATATTGAAACAGAAAAACCTTCCAACATTGAAACCAACCTCGGTGTCGACTGTACGCAAGGAGATAATTTTATCGTTGCAAGAACTAAAATATCACGGAAGGTACATAATTATAAATCTGGCCTTCACTTTAACGAACATGTCAACTCGACAAAAACGGTGTTCTTTTTATTCTTTGGTTTTTAGATTCCTGTGTTGGCGCAGTTTTTGCCGCTGGCGAGAAATTTCAAGTATACAGTCGACAGGGTTACCATTTTTTTTTGCCGTTCCCCTGAAACAAATTAGCCCCATTTTTTTCTTTCTTCCAGTTCTATCGTGTGTATAATGGAGAGGCAATGTCATCCTCTTAGCTGTTAAAATAACGTATTTTTTCTTCAATATATAAGATTATGGACTGCTTTCCATACCCCCTCTTCATCCCTTCCCTGCCCCCTATGAAATGAATTGCTGCATTAAATATGGCCTCAATACAGTGGGTATAGTAGGGGTATTGAAATTATCGAAAGCTGTAACCACTTGTTAATCCACCCCTGGTATTGGAAGAGCAGTCTGAAACTCATTTGACCTCATATCTTAAAAAGAGCCATACCTCGTTTTGCAATAATTTAATATCGCTAATAGAAGATTGTATCTTTACTCGGTTTTATAAATTGATTACTTAACCAAAATGCTGGCTACCCAGAAACGAATTTTAGTGAATATGGGTGTTTGCATGTGGTTGTTTAATCTTTTTATTTATTTATTTTCTACTTGGCATTTTAATGCTGAATCTTTCAAAATTATATAGAAACTCGTTCAATACGTAGAATAACAAAATTGCAGCATGGGGACTGCGGAAATCTTAGGGCAAGCGTCACTGACATAGGTGCCAATTAACGAAAATGTGGGACAGTGGCAAGAATTTTCTCCTATTTCTTATACCAAAAATCGGGGGTGGGGGTCATGAATTCTCTCCCATTTTTTTATTGAAGATATGCAGAAAAGTTTTTTTTTCAAATTCAGTGGGTGGGGGTGAAAAGTCTTTCGATTTTTTAAAGCAAAGAAGCCAAAAAAAGAATTTTTAAAAATCTAGGAAGAGCAATTTTGCACTCACCCCTCCAATTGATGCCATCGTTCATTCATTAGTTCGGCTTAAATTTTTTTCGCGTTTGGATAAAAACATAATTAGCACGAGTTTAGATGCACGTTCAGTGTATTTTATTAAAACAGGTATAAACGACTGTTTAGTGATGTATCAATATTCAAACCGTCCAAAATCAAAGCGCATTATGCCATACCTGCAAAAGGAGAGTGATCCCTCCCTGATATTAATCCAAATGACCCTACAAAAAACAACTGACTTAAACATTCACCTGTTTTCACATCTGCATTATGCACAAAGAAGGGAAAATTAAATAAGAAACGCTTAAAACTTTTCAGCGCTTCACTAGTTGATCTAGCTGGGTCGATAGCAATATAGCTTAATCTCTCAACCTGAAGGGATATTTCAGACCCTTTTTGGAGACGTACGGTTCGTTCCTATGGGTATTCTAGTGGTCTTTATCCGCTATTAGCATTTACTTCGCTACAGTAGCTGGGGTTTGGTTATGTCATAAAAGGTAGGGATGTTGGGAGAAATATGCTCTAGTAATTTTAGTTTGAAATATCTCATATTTTATCCTTTATATACTAAAGTGAAGGTATATATTGAAATTTTTACCTTGTTTTTCTAGGTAAATAAATTAAAAAAAAACGATTAGAAAAACTATACTTTCGTTCTCCGGTAACATGAAAATGGATGCAGATGACGACTAACTTTGTAAAATGTATATAATAATGTATGTTCTGATACAAGGCCGTATCCAGGGGGGTTACCCGGTTTGAACCCCCCCCCCCCCCGAAATTTTTGACCGAGTCGAAAATTAATCTAAAAAATACAGGTATTTTTTACAGGTAAATACCTGTAAAAATCGGGTCCCCCCCCTCTCCCGAACAAAAATCCTGGATCCGCTCTTGTTCTGATATTGGATTGGGAATATGTTACCCAGTGTCACTTTTTACGTACTGTTCAATTAAGTATAGCACTCTTTATTGCTAAAGTATGGCGGTTTTTCTTAATTATTCCACCATTGTAACGGAGGAAAGGACCATTGAGGTTTTATAAATAAAAAAATATCAAGTTTTTCTAAAAAAAACGTCGATTGATATTGTTTTTATTGCTAATGGTAAACGTTAATAGGAACTATAATTGTTTTGATATTGGCGAAGTTTTGTCCTTCAATCCGCTTGTAAAGTGTTTATTAAATAATAATAAATTCAATTATGTATGACATTTCTAAATTGATTCTAGTTTCTCTTTTCAAGTGAAATATAAAACATGGTAATAAGCAGTCAAACAATAAAGAGCACTTGCAAAATATCTAGTTGAGCTGGCTTGTTTGACACTTCTAAGGGAAGACTCGATGTGGCATTGAATATCTTTTACAACTCCTTCTGGGAGCTTGTATCTCCTTTGGCCACCGTTTTTCAAGGCGACAAGACACACGTATTGGCACAGAGCTTGCTCTGACTACCCACAAAACACCACTACAATTGAGTAACAATCTTGTTTGGTGATGTGCATCTATTCGGAGCGTCTCGACTAGGGGGTTGGTCTGCAAAGTCATCTATTGACTCGTATAGGTGAAGTTCCCTTTGAAAGGGATATTTCAGATTTTTTTGGACACATGCGGTTTGTTCCTAGTGATGTAGCTTGGTCAATGACTTTTTTGACATGTCTGACGCTATGAAACATCTAATGTAAAAAAAAAAAAGAAGTTTCCTCGATACATGAAACACAGTGATGGAACTCAGTAAACGACTTGTTTTTAACTGAGCATTTTCGACGTTTGTATGACGCCACGAAACATCTCGCATAAAAAAAAAAAAAAAAAAAAAAAAAAAAAAAAAAAAAAAAAATCTCGCAGGTTGTGTTTTAGGGTGACAATTGTTACTTACCCGACAAATTATAATTTTCTTGGATGAATCTGTTGTATATAATAAATTTTTACTCGCCCGTGTGTTTTTGAGAACAGGCTTAATAATTAGGGCGATGTTGGAACATTGATATTTAAGAACATTCTCAATACTTTCCTTGATTAATATTTATTGTATATATTTGTTTTTGTTTAGTGAATTGACGATCGAAAATTAAAGTTTGCTGACAATGACACAGAAAATTGTCGCTCAATCCTGAAACACAAAGGCCCTGCACTGAACTGAGATAGTAATATTTGATTTATTGTGGTAATTTGTGCAGTTTAACCAAGTGATGGATTATTCTTGTAATCCTAATTTTTCGAGGATTAGAAACTTTGAATAGCCATGTCAGGAACCTGAGTTATTTTGTGGTAATGATTTTAATATCCTTGATTGTCTGAGCTGAAAACAACTTGTTTTTTTTGGAATTGAGCTGCGTAAGTTCGTAGTGGAGAAAATTCCATTGATAAATTTAAAAGTTACCGATCATCAGGTGCAAATATTCTTGAGATTTTTTTTTCTTGGCTCACGTGGTTCAAACGGTAGTGGGTTTAAACGGTAGTTTAAATGGGTTTAAACGGTAGTTTAGAATAGATTTGGTTGAAATGGCTTCTTAAAAGAAATGATTTAGGCTTTTCAGTTTTTATTTACTTACAAGGAATTTTCTTCTGGGCATAACAAATTGAAAGCTAATCATGCAGTTTAGCATTGGAATAAGAAATAGAATTTAATATATTTGGCTTCTGAACGGCAGGATTAGGGCTGCCTCACTGAAACGCATTTACAGGCACTATACTTATTTGTGGGTCATTCTGCTTTTTCTCAACTTCTTGTTGCCTAGCTTCCTAATATATGTTTGGAGATTCAATTAGTCACAAAAGGCTTCGTTCATAAAAATTGACTTCCAGACAATGGCGCCCCAGGAAATTCGTAGCAGGATAATCGCATGCCACGGACAATTCCACGGGGAAATAGCATCTATGAAGATTACACCCACAGAAGAAAGGACAAAAATAGACTAAATTCAGAGGATTCCACTTGCGGATGATTGTGAAATATTTCACCCAGGAATATTGAATTCGCGTATGATTGTTCCCCTTCTGGAACTGTAAATAATAATTTGTGACCGCACTGGCTAACTATGGTATGACGAGAAAATGTAGAACAACGGAGAAGGTGATTCAACAGCCATTGAAAAAAGGTCAAATATTTCAGCTGGGTCCTCTGCTCAATTGTCCTCAATGCAAATGAAAAGGGGGCTAGGTGTTAACCCCTCCCCGGAAAATACCCCCCCCCCCGCAACTGGTTGGTCTCCAATCACTTCTGACTTATAAAAAAAGGACCAGAACTCTCAAATTCTGATCGAATTAGCATTCTCCGGAGTTTCTACGAACATGAGGAGGAGGTGGGGCAGTCCCACTCCTATACGGAATGAATTACGCTCATTTTGGGGTTAAATTTTACTCTTTCCTTTCATAAGAACAGCGTAGACTAGAAATATTAAAATGTGAAATTGGTATATAATCCCTCTGGATTTCTGGGAATATTCCTGGTCTACGCTGTTATTATGAAAGCAGAGTAACATTAAACCCCAAAATGAGCAGAATTTATTCTGGATAGGAGTGGGACTGCCCTACCTCCTCCTCATGGTCTTAGAAACTTTGGAGAATGCTCATTCGATCAGAAATTGAGAATTCTTGTCCTTTTTTATAAGCCGAAAGTGATTGGAGACCAACTTGGGAGGGGGGGGGGGGGGGTAAACGCCAGCTCCCAATGAAAGGAGAAAAAGAATCCTTAGCACAGTTTTAAAGAGAAAACTTAAAAGATGAAGTAGAAGAAGTCCTACCTAAAGTAAACTTATTCAAGATGGCAGAATCGAAGTCTCGGCTGAACAATTTACATTTTTGCTGTTGAATCACCTCGCTTTCTTTGTCCTGCTACATTTCCTCATTTTGTTTTCTGGAAGTAAGGGTTTCCCTGCTCTTCTTGGTAAAATGGTCTCGGAGTGCCTTCTTCATTTCCCTGTCAACTGACTTTTCTTTAAATTTTTAGGTGCCTCGACTGCTGGGATCAAACTCGTTGTTGCAGAGACGTCCCTTGTCATAAGAACGCACTATATCTTAGGGGATTCCTGGCCTCTTGTCTTTTGTTTTTTGCCTAAGACATCGTTCGCCGTTTCTAAGATTGTAGAGGATGTGCATTGAATCAGGTTGGATATTTCTTGCAAAGTTGTGAAAGGAGTGGCTGTTTTTAGAATGTCTCGGAATTTGGTCGTCTAGCCTGGTGTATAAGCGTCTCTTCTAATCAGGTCACGAAGATGTTTAATTTGCAATAGGAAAATTTATTGTTTTAGGATGCTAGTTTATTCTTGGCCTTTGCTTGGACATCAGTTGAGAGTGATTAAAATCAAAATATCTACCGGGCCGGGAAAGAGTGTCAACTACGGATGACCTCGATCTTCTGGATACTAGCTTATTGTTAATTATCTTTTCTGTCACTCCAACAGCGTGCTTAAAATTGGATATGGCAATACAGGGAATAATTTATTTAAACGTTAATAAGTAGTTCTCCTTTTCTGCTGAAGTGGCCATGTCTGCGTGGTCCTATTGCCTGTCTTCAACCGCAGCTGCTACTGCTCACTATTACTTTAAATTTCGTTCAGAATGACAAGTGCATCATTCTGGGGGTTTGAGGAGTAGCAGTCTGCAATTGAAAGTTAAATTGGATGAATTTCTGTGCTTCAGGTAGAGTCCGATGCCTAAAATAGGATAATTGTAGTGTTTTTAACAGAGCCTCTCTAACGAATAGTCCCAATTGTTTCCGATGTTAGTAAGATTGAGCAGTGTCCTTTTAGTGGCAGGAGAGAGGTTGAAACCGATACGTTACCGATAGGCAACATCAGAACGGCTTGAGAACAAAAAGGCAGTTCCAAGGACAGTTTCTTTTTCTGTTCGAAGGAGATGCGTCTCTGACATCCTGACTGTATTCCAATTGTGTCTGTCTATTTCTTCTATAAAAGGACATTTTTTTTTTTCAGTCTTGGCTAAAGTCCGTATGTCTAGTATTCCAGGACTGAGGAAATTCTTCGGTAAAATGAAGCTGGTGGGTTTTTCATCTCTTCTGGGAGTTGCCCTAGACCTATTGTGGTTGATGTCTTCCCTTATATTGTAGAAAATTCGGTACCAGTTCCTTTATCACCAACACTTGATCACAAAGGTGTCGGTTTCCTCGGACTTGGTACCACTTGTACAGTATTATTTGAGTCCGTATTCCTATTTTAGTAAAAAATAAAAAAAACGAAACGCTTTTTTGCTGATTAATAAACGTTGGCAAGCTCCATCTCTCTAATTTATAAGGAAAGGTTTTTGATTGAGCGTGTCCATGTGCAACAATATATTTGTTGGGGGGATGGGGGTGTTTCCTGGTCTACCTTTATTTATCACCCAAACGAGCGTGCCCCAGTTTTGATTATAGAAGCCCAAGGACCAGATTCTTCTTTAATTCGCACATTCCTTCTATATACATCATCTAAAGAACACTCCCCTATCCTTCATTCGGGGATGCATTGAGTGACCTGGGGTATGTGGTGGGTAAGAAGGGAAGTCAGTAGAATCAAAAACTCCTGGGTACTACTGATATCCTATTACTATGATGGGAATGTAAGCTATTGGTGCAATCCGACTTGTTGAACCTCCCCCCTTTCCCTCGTTTTGACTCCAAAATTAGAAATCGGAAAATTCTTTTAATAAAAATGGTAAACTCTGCGTTAAATATTGAAAAGAAAAGTATTTTTTTGATAAGGATTAAGAATTGTTTCTTTTATAGGTAGATTTACTGGAGGAATTTACTGGAAATTATCCGCATGCCAGTGTTGAAAAAGAAGATACTGCTCTTAGATAGAATGTATTTGTGCCATTTTTATTCCTTTCTGTTATGGCTGTGCATAGGATTCTTCGAATATGTTTGTTCTTAAAGGCATTTGTTCTGAAAAATTGCACCATGGCGTCAGCACATTCTCACTTAAGTCGATACTCACAAGGTCAGAGTTTTCTGGCGGATAATGTAAAGCTTAATTAAGAGAATCCTCTTTCAGTGCGGTGCTTTGCAACAAACAACTTTACTGTACCCAAAATATACTTTAAAAATTAGTTTCAGTTGGCTTCCAGATGTCATTGCACCCTTTTCAGGGGTCTACTTGGCCAATCGGTAAATCTGTAGAGATGAAAAAGAATAGAGACCAAATTCTGCGAAATTACGCGGTTAGATATCGCTGCTAATTTGGAACAATTAGCAGCAAGCATCAAAAATAGCGAGTATCAGCTTCTTACAAAATATGCCGGTTTTTGAAAATCAACTTTGTATATTTGTCAGTGCTGTTATTATTAGCAAAAAATTCAAACATTAAAAAGCAAGGTTGATCTCATAACCTCATCGAGGAAAACGGACAACGCGGTAAAATTAAAAAATTGTTGCCCAGGCTTATTTTCTAGACTATTTCGTATTCTGAAGTTTTGATTTCGGGTAAGAGCATTTACAATATTTGGATTAAGATCGATTAATGAATTCCCACCCTCTAATGGGGGTTCCCCCTGGGGGAAGTTTCACAGTGGGAACTAGCCATCCACAACAGACAAACCATAGCCTACACAAACAGGATCAACATCAGCACTAGTAGGACTGTCTCCTCCAAAAAATCATCCTCACCACCACACATAGCATACTCACCATCTCACACCCAGCCATTTCCAGTATACTCTGGACAGCCCCATCAAACACCTATACAATTTCCTCACTCAACATATCAAGATACTCAAGGGCCCCCTACAGTTTACTATGCACCTCTGCCATATTCAAGTCATCAAGGTCATTTATATCATGCACCCCAAACCCAAAATTTACAATTTGTACCCTCAGTAAGTGTCCATAATAGATTTTCAGGGTTGTCAGTTGATTATCCTCCCCTCCCCCAGGAAGAAGAGGAGGACATCACAAATGTTGTAAATCCTATGGAGGCTGAAGGGATCAGTTATTTACTGAAAAGAAATGGTAAGAGAAGTGGCTCACTTCTTGAGCAAGAAACTTCTAAAACTGTTAAACCTCCTATAGTTGAAAGATTTCCAGAGAAATTCAGAGCTAGAAATAACAGAATAGAGGCAGCTAGTGAGTTTATAAGCTGTGAATCAGGGACTAATCTAACAGTGGTTTTCACCTCACAGGTAAAACTTCCATCAGACAGAGCAATCACTCTAGAACTCAAGAAAATTCTCCAAACAGAAAAATTTGACTTTTACTCAAAATGATAGAAATAGACTATCAGTATATGTTCAATCACAAACTTCATTTGAGACTTTAATGAAAATTCAGAAGCTAGATGTTGTTGACGTAGCACCTGAAGAGAAAAGACAGGTCAGCTATGGTGTAATCAAGCAAATAGCACTAGATTATTCAAAGGAAGAACTGCTGACAGACCTCAGGGTAGAAACTAATATTGAGATTAAGGAATTAAAGAGGTTGAAAAGATACAACCAAGAGACCAAAAAATTAGAAGATAGCCTGAGTATTTGTGTTGCATTTGAGAGTAACTCTCTTCCCCAGTCTATTTGGCTATATGGAAGAAAAAGAAGTATTGAGAGATACAACCGACCCATTATTCAGTGCTTTAAATGCCAAAAGTATGGCCACACTCAAGAAAAGTGTAGGTTGCCACATGCTGTATGCTTGAGATGTGCAAACAAACACTCTTCTAATGAGTGTCCCTTAAAACTAGAAACCAAAGAGTCAGGAAAATACCAAAAGCATGTCTGTGCTAACTGTGGGAAAAAACATTCAACAACATCTGGTAGCTGCCCAGCCCGCCAACAAAACCATGAAATCATAAAAATTGCAGTTGCCCAAAACATACCAATGAAAAGAGCAGCTAATGCATACCAGAGTTATGCAGATGCACTGAATAAAAAGGCTGTGAAAGAGCAGCCCCCCCCCCCCCTTGAACCAAAAAACACCCTTCAACAGCTAGTGTTATTTGTATCCAAAGTGCCAGAAGTGATAGACATCAAGGAATTACAAATGAAAGATAGGATAGTGAAGTTATGTCAACTTATGCCCTCACTGTTCAAAGTTGAAATCAATGTAGAAGAAGTTTGGAATCTAGCAAATAAACCAGAATGAAGTTGCTATCTTTTATCATCCAATCTATTATGAAAGGCAAAAAGGATTTATTAGGGTGCTATTTAGAAAAAGAAAAATTGATGTTGGATGCTTTCAAGAAACATGGCTACAACCCCAGAATTCATGGAGACTTAGAAATTATGAAGTAATAAGAAAAGATAGAGCAGAACAGTCAAGAGGAGGAATATTAATTTGCATTAAAAAGTCATTAATGTTTCAAAAACTAGATATTGAAGACATCACAAGCTCTAAAATTGAGATGGTAGCTTGCCGAGTATTCCTGGGTAAGAGGGATACAATAGTTATTGTTAATATATATATAACCCCAATGGAAATGAGCCACAAACAGAGGACATTTTCAATAAAGTGAAAAAAGTGATTAAAGCCAAAGAGCCTTTTATTATTACTGGTGACTTTATTGCCCATTCAGATGCCTGGTGTTTATGTGGATCTCATAATTGTAGTGGTATGGGTATCCTAAGTGCTCTGGATAAGAATGATGACATTGGCCTAGTGACCCCACTTGGACTTCAAACTAGAAGAAACCCAATTACAGGAATATACTCTACCATTGACCTGACATTCTCTGCAGTAGCAATAATTAATCAACTAAATATAAGTTTAACTCTTGAACCAACCTTAACCAGTGATTGTGAGCAAGTAATAATTGAGTATAAAGAATCTACACTAAGAAGTCAAACCCCACCAACACGCCCTACCTTTAAATTGAAGAAAGTTAACTGGGATTACTTCCAGGAAGAACTTACAAGGATAAGTCTTGAAGAAGAACTGGCAACAGTTATGACTACAGAGAAGAAAATTGAAAGATTACAGGATCTACTGATGGAAGTGGCTAAGAAGACTATCCCCATCAAGACATTGGGCAACAAGACTAGGAATGAACCAATATGGTGGGATGAACAGTGTAGCTTAAATAAGAAGAAATTAAACCAAGCTTCAAACAATTACAACAAGATTCTGACAATTGAAAATTATAGAAAAAAAAATATTGGCCCAGGCAGAATTTAGAAAAACAATAAATCAAGCTAAAGCAGAATCTTGGAAGCATTTTGTTTCAAATCTCAACTTCAGGGATCCATTTGGAAAAGTGTATACCTTCATAAGAAAGACGAATAGGAGAGAATTGTACCACCATCCACAGGGGCCAACAACCTACCAAGGACAAGTGATTGCTGATAACAAAACAAAAGCTGAGGCAGGAACAAGTCATCTCCACCAGGCAATAGGTAAGAAAGATCCATTTGAAAGAACCAGCCCACATTCAACAACTTTCACTAAAGCAAGAAAACTTTCTATGCAACAATCAGTATCAAATTACAACAAACCCTTCTCAAAATCAGAATTTGAACTTGTTCTAAAGACACTACCAGAGACTTTTTCTGGCAGCAACAACATATACCCTGTTTTCTTTAAAAGTTTGACTGATAAATGGAAGGATATTCTGCTACAGCTCATCAACAAATTGTGGAAAGAGGGCAATTTCCCTACAATTTGGAAGAATGGCACATCTATCATGATCCCAAAACCAAATAAACCATACAAAGTAAAAAATCATCGTTTTATAACTCTGCTCCCAGTTGGAGGTAAGATATATGAAAGGCTAGTAAAGGAAAGACTGAGATTTGCAATAGATGAAGCTAACCTGCTGCAGGATATTCAGACAGGTTTTTGCAGAGAGAGAAACACAGTAGATAACCTGATCAGGATGCAGAGAGACATCATTGATGCACTTGATAATGGCAAAGTAATTATTGCAGTGTTCTTAGATGTTAAAGGAGCTTTTGATAATTTGGTTCACAGACAGATACTACAAGGTTTATCTAAAGCAAAAATTAATGGAAATTTGATGAAATTCACACTGAGTTACCTGTCAGATAGAAAAATTGCTGTGACTGTAGGACAAGAAAGATCAAAGGAAATTGAAGTGGAAAGAGGTATTCCACAAGGCAATGTTCTTGGACCAGACTATTATAATGTTGGAGAATCTGATATCCCTCTAGAAGACAATAACTGCAAAGGAGGAATCTTTGCAGATGATAATAATACTTGGACAATCCAAAACACAGTGGAAGAAGCAGAAAAAGTTGTCCAAGAAACATTAGACCAAATAGAGTTATGGTCCCTAGGAATAGATCTTGATTTTGAACCATCTAAAGCTAAAGTTATGTTGTTCACATCTAAGAGGAATATTAGACCTCCCCAACTTACTCTATTTGGAGAGGAACTGCTTGTAACCAATTGTCATAAAGTCCTTGGAATACACATTGACAATAAACTTCAATTTAGTCAACATGTCAAATATCTAAAGGAATCATGTGCAAAGCAACTGAATTTGATGAAGATGCTTTCATGTGGGAAGCATGGTGTCAACATAGTTACAGCAAGACAATTTTATATCAAATACATAAGACCTAAAATTGATTATGGGAGTTTGATATATAGCATTGCCCCAGAATCTACTCTCAGAAAACTTGATACAATACAGAATACAGCCTTAAGATTAGCATTTGGAGCTCACCAGAGCACCCCAATTCCTTTTCTCCTGGGTGAGTCTGGAGTGGAGAAACTCAACACAAGATGTGAAAAAATGCTTATAGTGTACATGAACCATCTATGGAAAGCAGATTTTAATCACCCAGTTAAGAAATTGATAATTAAACCTGGTCTGACCCACACTAGAAATCACCATAGAAAAAGGAAATGTCTAAATCCTTTTGAAAATATTTGAAGAACTACTAACTCAGGAAGGTATAGAAGTACCTGTTACCCAAATGCTATGTTATGAAAAACCACCAAAAATTCCCCCCTGGGATTGGGTTCAGATTGAGTGACAGATTGATTACATGGAAAAAATGGAAAATAACCCCCTAATAATGAGATATGAATTCCTCTCAGTTTTGAATAGCAAGTATCAAGAATATGTTAAAATATATACAGATGGTTCAAAAATAAATGGTTTAGGAGTGGGTTGTTCAGCAGTGGTTCCAGAATTTAATACAGTGATAACAAAGTCACTAAGTAAAGAATCAACTGTTTTTGAGGCAGAAATAAAAGCAATTGAAAGTGCGCTAGAATAGGTATTGAGGAAAACTAGTGAAAGTGATGAAAACCAATCCAGTGATTAAGTTCCTCATATGCAGCGACTCAAAATCTGCCCTCCAGTCCCTAAAGAATTTTCCAAATAAACAAAATGATGAGGTCCATAAGAGTTATAGTTCAATTCTGAAGATTGTTGGGAAAGGAATAGTGATACAATTTTTGTGGTGTCCAGCCCATGTGGGGGTGGCAGGTAATGAAAAAGCAGACAAATATGCCAAACTGACAGCCCAAAATATGACCCTTACACCCCCTACAGAAACATATAAACAGATTAGAGAGATGGTTAGAAAGATTTACCAAAAACATTTTGAGGAAATGAGGGATAATAGTAGTAATATAGCTCTTACCCAGAAAAAGAAGCCTGGCCTTGATATGAAAAATTATAGTAGATTAAAAAGAAAATATGGTTGCTTAATGTTCCGTTTTTGGTGGACCCATGTAGGTATTAAGCATAGGTTGTTTATCATAGGCAAAACTGATAGTCCTCAGTGTGATAATTGTAGTGAGATAGAAAGTATTTTCCATTATGTTGTTGAATGTAAGGAGTATGAAAATTTGAGTAAAGAAATGATGAATTTGTGCAAAGAGGAAAATTTAGGAGAATTTTCAGTAGCACTTGCATTAGGAATTTTGATTGATGATGATTCTTTGAAGTATAGGATGACAGACCTGTTTATTAAGTTTATACAGGAAAGTGGTAGAGAAAAAGATTTTATCTGATGTTGATAGTAATGTAATTGCTGTATTGTCAGTGTTGAAAAAGGGATTGATTTTGTATGTGTAATAGGTTTGACTGATGGTTTTAGCAATGATAAAAAAAAAAAAAAAAAAAAAAACCTGCTATAAAGGAAGATTGTCTGTTCTTTTTTAGATTGAAGCTGAGTTGTATTAATTATTGCTGTATTGAAAGTATTTGCAGCTAATGGCGTTGTGCTGAGAAGGAAGAAAATTAGTCATATTGAAAGAAGTCTCAACTGACATTGCTGTCAAGAGGAGACTCAAATCTCTCAGATCAGATCTCATAACCTTAGGCTGCATCACCCATACATATTAAAGCTGATCTTACAACAGGTATGATCAATTGGGGTGTCTAGCAAGGAGAATCCAGAGCTGTTCTGGTGGTGTCATAGTTGTAAATCTTCACTCAGTTCATTAGATCCTAGTTCACAACTTACTCCTCCTCACATGGAAATGCTAAAACATTCTGAAAAGAACTTTATAAAATTCTAAAATGCTTACTTATCCTAGATTAAGACCCCCAGTACTGAGACAGGGTCTAAACTTGGACAGATGTCCTGATTGAAAAGTATCTTTGGTATTGGTTAAGAATAGCCTAGCAGTACTCTCAAAGGAGACATGCTCAAACATAAAAGAGATAAATTTTCATATTGTTAACTCTATACACTTTTGGTAAAATTCTACTTTAGCTACTTTTGGCTATCTTGGAAAGGGGTAAGGTTATGAAAATGAAACTTTCAGGGATGGGTCTACAGGCTAAACTATGTCAAAGGAAGGTATTTTGAAGTACATACCTCCACTCCTCCCTCTAGAGGGTCCTGAAATTTGCCTACATGAAAGGTCTGTACCAATTGAAATTCTGACATAGCAACATTTTCCTTAATTTTCAGTTATCAGTTTCTTTTTCTCTGGCTTTAGTTCTGAAAATGTAATTCCTGTTATTTAAGTAGAATTTTAAGCCATATCAATTTTTTTTTTCAAAATTTAGTAAATGTATTTGCATATCTCTAAAACCTTATAAATTGGGATTAGGCAAAGTTGTGAAGCTGAAAACAATTTTGTTGTGCTTCATTTAAGCAGAAGATGTATTTTTCAAGGTTTCACTTTTATAATGAACATATTTTTAAAGGTCAGGGCCCTCTAGAGAGAGAAGGAGTAGAGGTAGGTACTTCAAAATACCTTCCAAGGACATACTTTAGGCTGTTGACCCATCTCTGAAAGTTTCATTTTCTTAACCTAACCCCTTTCCAAGATAGACAAAAGTAGCTAAAATAGAATTTTACCACACTTTTTGATGGTTTTGCTCATATTTTTGACAATTCACGTTTTGACAATGTTGTTGACATACACTAATGATCTCATAAGCTATAACCCTAGGCCAGTGGTGGATCCAGGGAGGGGATGCAAAATATGTTGGTCTGGTAAACTTGCATTAGGAGCAAGTTTAATTAATGCAAACTTGTGTTAATTAAGTAAATTACACTACTTTAGACTATTTAGGGGGGGGGGTGAGTGCCCCCTTCCCCTGGATCCACCACTGCCCTAGGCTAATATAAAAAACAACAAAGTTCTTAATATATAGTCCACACAGATTAGCCTGTTGTACAACAGATCAATCAATAGAAAGAACCACAAACAAATATATTATTAGGGCTATATGTATGTTATCAGGGAGGGGGCATTGTCAGGGTAAAAACTATTATGTGGGAGAATCTTTCCATGGGGGAAGGGACATTGCTATGAAGGGGGCACTGGATTTCCAAGCATTATTTAAAAAAAAAAAATCAAAAATTAAATAATAAAACCAGGTTTTCAACTGAAAAACTTTTCAACATCAAATCTTGAAACAAACAGAAACTATTATGTATATGATTGGGTTTGCCCCCTAGTCAATACCTCACTCTTTATGCTAAATTTTTTTTTAGTAATTTCGTAAGAGCTATTTATTCCAATTAACAGCCTTTGTGATTAAGGGGTCATTCTTAAAGAATTGGAAAAAATTCAAACTTTCAAACAGTTTGTGGTAACAAACTGTAAGTAAGGAGCGACCCGGCTCAATGGTAACCAAAACTCTAGAAAACGGTATTTTGATACAAATATATACATCAAAAGAATCAGATTTTAATGCCGATTTCAAATATATAAGTTTTTCATCAAGTTTAATTCTACCCATCAAAAGTTAGGCGCCTGAGAAAATTTGGCTGATTTTCGAAAAAGGAGGAAAGACCCCCTAAAAGTTATAGAACCTTAATGAAAATCACACCATCATATTCAGCGTATCAGAGAACCCTACTGTAGAGGTTTCAAGCTCCCATCTACTAAAATGTGGAATTTTGCATTTTTTGCCAGAAGAAAGATCACGGGTGCGTGTTTATTTGTTTTTTTTGTTTTTTTTTTTCCCAGGGGTGATCGTATCGACCCAGTTGTCCTAGAATATCGTGGGAGGGCTCATTGGAATGGAAATTAAAAGTTCTAGTGCCCTTTTTAAGTGACCAAAAAAAATGGAGGGCAACTAGGCCCCCTCCCACGCTCATTTTTTTCCCAAAGTCACCTGATCAAAATTTTGAGATAGCCATTTTGTTCAGCATGTTCGAAAATATAATAAGTATGTCTTTTAGGATGACTTAATCCCCCGAAATTCCCGGGGGGAGGGCTGAAAGTTATGAACTTTACCCAATGTTAACATATAGCACTGGTTATTTGGAAGTATACAGACGTTTTCAGGGGAGATTTTTCCTGGTAGTGGGGGGGGGTTGGGTCGGGGGATATGTGGGAGGATCTTTCCATGAAGGAAGTTTTCATGGGGGAAGGGACATTGCTATGAAGGGGACGCCGGACTTCCCAGCATTATTTAAAAAAAAGATCAGAAATTTAATATTAAAAAACAAGTATTTCAACTGCAATAGCAGCAACATCGAAACTTCAAACGAACAGAAAATATTACATATATGATTGGGTTCACCCCTTAGTCAATACCTCGCTCTTTAATCCAAAGATTTTTTAGTACTTTCATAAGATCTATTTATTCTAATTAACGGCCTTTGTGATTAAGCGGTCATTTTTAAAGAATTGGAACAAAATTCGAACTTTCGCTTAAAGAGCAAGGTATTGACTAGGGGGCGAACCCCCTAATAAACAAATTAAAAATATATGAATATAGAAGTTCGTTACGTGAGTTAATTCGTAAGTTACGTATATTTATTACTAATAAAAACGTTCGTAAATAAAATTAAACAAGTTTCGAGAAAGCCATTTAACTAAATAAAAGTAAATTAATATGAAAATTTTGTTTTAATTATTCATGTACGGTGAGCCAAGATCAAAACCTGCATTTATTCCAAAACGTTCAAAAATTAAATAAAAAAAAACAAGTTTTTTAAACTGAAAGTAAGGAGCGACATTAAAACTTAAAACGAACAGAAATTATTCCGTATATGAAAGGGACTGTCCCCTCCTCAACGCCTCGCTCTTTACGCTAAAGTTTGACTCTGTCTCACAACTTTATTTTTTAAAACAATAAAAAACTTTAGCTTAAAGAGCGAGGCGTTGAGGAGGGGACAGTCCCTTTCATATACGGAATAATTTCTGTTCGTTTTAAGTTTTAATGTCGCTCCTTACTTTCAGTTTAAAAAACTTGTTTTTTTGTTATTTAATACAATAAAGAGCAAGGTATTGGCTAGGGGGGTGAACACACCTAATATATGCAATAATAACATACAAATTTAGAAGCTTGTTATGTAAGTTAATTCGTAAGTTATGTATATTTATTACTAATAAAAATGTTTGTAAATAAAATTAAACAACTTTCAGGAAAGCCATTTATTCAAAAAAAGTAAAATCAATATGTAAATTCCATTTCAATTATTCATATATGGTGAGCCAAAATCAAAATCTGCATTAATTTAAAAATGCTCATAAATTAAATATAAACAAACAATTTTTTTTTAACTGAAAGTAAGGAGCAACATTAAAACTTAAAATAAACAGAAATTGGTCCATATATAAAAGGGGTTGTCCCCTCCTCATTGCCTTGCTGTTTATGCTAAAGTTTGACTCTTTCTCACAACTCTATTTTTTAGAACAATAAAAAACCAGCATAAAGAGTAAAGCATTGAGGAGGGGACTGTCCCTTTCATATACGGAATAATTTCTGTTCGTTTTAAGTTTTAATGTTGCTCCTTACTTTCAGTTAAAAAAGACTTGTTTTTTTAACCCTACAGCCTAGCCTATTTAAATTCAAATATTTGGTTTCACAACACTTGTCTTCTATTAAATATGTCTAAGATTGAGCCTGTCTTTGGTTTGGATACTTTGTTCCAACTTTAAGATTCCATGTCCAAGATTGGACAGCATTTTCCAAGATCAGGCTCAAGCCGTGAATGAGGTTCTACTATTATTTAAGTGTTGAAAAGTTGGTGATTAGCTGTCTGACTACTGGGTATCTTACCCTATATAATTCCTAAAAATGTTCACTTTACTTACAGTTCCAAAATATAAAACACTCAATACTTTGTTGCCTTGGTTAACCATGATTTCTCAGTCCATCAAAATTTAAATGTCTTTGATTCTCATTTTGCCCTTTTTTGGGGATAAACTAGTAATGTTGGTTAAGTACACCCATGCTACATAATAAAACACCATAAAGTTCTGGAAACTAGTTTAAAACATTCTAAAATACTTACCTATATCATTAATAAATACAAACTGTTTCACCTTACACCCCTCCTTCCAATATTCAAATGAATAGCTCAGATGACATATACCAAAAGAATGTTCAGTAGTGCAACTATTTTATTCTTATTAATTTAACCACAAATGGTAAACAAGCAGCATAAAGGAAAGAGTGTCATTATCGAAAATTCATTGAATATTCATAATTTGGGCTATATTTGCACATTAGGGGAGGAGGGACCATTACTAAACTATTTTTGCCAAACAACACACTCTAAAATATAGAAAATTATTGCAACCTCTAAGAGATACAATTGCAGTCAACAATTTACACAAAATATAATCAAGGTAAAGCTTGAAAATAAAGTGGACATGCACAAATCACTTGAAAGCATATTTCATGTCTGATACCAAGCTTTGGCAGCTGGAATTTAATATATCCAATGTAGTGTCTACTATTTTGGTAACCACATTCCCCATGACTTATGCAATGTATTTGACTCCAAGTCACAATATGACATAACAGGGAAGAAAATCTTAAAAACTAATGTATCTGCAGTCTATTGGAAGAAAGAAGACCAGTCAAATGAATATTTCACCTGTATGCAGCAAGGTGTGTTCAGTAGTGAGAAAGAAAGATTCTAAACAGTAACAACTAAAATCAAAAAGGAGGAATCTTAAATAAAAAAATAATAAAAGTTAAAACTTAAACCAATATATACTGATGTTACTCCATGAAACAATCTTGAGAACTAATGGATCTGTGGCCAATAGGAAGAAAGAAGACCAGTCAAATGAATATTTCACCTGTATGCAGCAAGGTGTGTTCAGTAGTGAGAAAGAAAGATTCTAAACAGTAACAACTAAAATCAAAAAGGAGGAATCTTAAATAAAAAAATAATAAAAGTTAAAACTTAAACCAATATATACAGATGTTACTCCATGAAACAATCTTGAGAACTAATGGATCTGTGGCCAATAGGAAGAAAGAAGACCAGTCAAATGAATATTTCACGTGTATGCAGCAAGGTGTGTTCAGTAGTGAGAAAGAAAGATTCTAAACAGTAACAACTAAAATCAAAAAGGAGGAATCTTAAATAAAAAAATAATAAAAGTTAAAACTTAAACCAATATATACTGATGTTACTCCATGAAACAATCTTGAGAACTAATGGATCTGTGGCCAATAGGAAGAAAGAAGACCAGTCAAATGAATATTTCACCTGTATGCAGCAAGGTGTGTTCAGTAGTGAGAAAGAAAGATTCTAAACAGTAACAACTAAAATCAAAAAGGAGGAATCTTAAATAAAAAAATAATAAAAGTTAAAACTTAAACCAATATATACAGATGTTACTCCATGAAACAATCTTGAGAACTAATGGATCTGTGGCCAATAGGAAGAAAGAAGACCAGTCAAATGAATATTTCACGTGTATGCAGCAAGGTGTGTTCAGTAGTGAGAAAGAAAGATTCTAAACAGTAACAACTAAAATCAAAAAGGAGGAATCTTGAATAAAAAAATAATAAAAGTTAAAACTTAAACCAATATACACAGATGTTACTCCATGAAACAATCTTGAGAACTAATGGATCTGTGGCCAATAGGAAGAAAGAAGACCAGTCAAATGAATATTTCACCTGTATGCAGCAAGGTGTGTTCAGTAGTGAGAAAGAAAGATTCTAAACAGTAACAACTAAAATCAAAAAGGAGGAATCTTGAATAAAAAAATAATAAAAGTTAAAACTTAAACCAATATACACAGATGTTACTCCATGAAACAATCTTGAGAACTAATGGATCTGTGGCCAATAGGAAGAAAGAAGACCAGTCAAATGAATATTTCACCTGTATGCAGCAAGGTGTGTTCAGTAGTGAGAAAGAAAGATTCTAAACAGTAACAACTAAAATCAAAAAGGAGGAATCTTGAATAAAAAAATAATAAAAGTTAAAACTTAAACCAATATACACAGATGTTACTCCATGAAACAATCTTGAGAACTAATGGATCTGTGGCCAATAGAAGAAAGAAGACCAGTCAAATGAATATTTCACCTGTATGCAGCAAGGTGTGTTCAGTAGTGAGAAAGAAAGATTCTAAACAGTAACAACTTAAATCAAGGAAGGAATCTTAAATCAAAAAATAATAATAAGAAAAATCAAATCAATATACACAGTTGTTACTCCATGAAAAAATAAAAGAAGTAGAATATATGTTACAGTAACATGATATACTTCTATTGCAACACATACGTGTGAATAATGCAGAAAACTAAACATGATTTGCATAAAGCTTTATTATTATATTTATCTCTGTATATAACAATTTCCAAGTAACCAACCTGAATCTTCATTGTGGAGTCAGAAATCAGCCAAGAATGGAAAGATTGCAAATTACTAGTAATTGTGATACTCACCCACCTAAAAGATGTAACAGAGAGGACAGAAAATGATTTGTATGTCAGAGGCAGAGAATTGAAAGTAAGATACTTACCCTTATCAAAATTTGCATCAAAACCAGTCTGAATGAATGCTACAAATATAATTAATAGATTTGTAAAGGCTACCTTAACTTCTGCTGATATCAGGAAGTTCATCAACATATTTTTAGACATGGAAGATTCGATAGCCCAGAAAAATAAGTTGGAGGGATGTTATCAATTAATTGAGAATGCACATTTTAAGTAAACTTGGTGACAAAACACCTTGTCTGACCCTTTTCCAAAACAGTATCTTTTTTTTCTGAGCATCCACTTTAAGAAAAGATGAACAGGGCTAACATTTCAGCAAGAAAATGATAGAAATATTAATCCCTTTTGTAAAAGTGATTCAGCACTGATGACACCACAGAGGAGTCAGCTCACTACCATCATTGAAACTGGCAAATACAGAATTCTTCCTATTGTTAGATAGTATGATTTAAGGCAGTTAAATAACTGAAAGTAGTTAATATAATTCAAAGCTGTAGTATTATCAAGTGTGTTAAAATAAATAGTTTGGCTAATTTGAGAAGCACCCAAAAGAATAAAACAAAGTTTCCAATTGCAAGATGCTCTAATAGGTCAATAAGAATTTAAGGTGGCTTCAACACACAACTAAGACATAGTACTTGCACAAGACTGTGAGATCTACAGTGGTACATATTTTAAAACAAATATATTACTTATTGGCGCCCTCGTCACATTGGCTCTCCCCCACCCCCAAGATCTGCCCCTTAAGGAAGGTGGATTACTGATAGTAAACCATGAGCAAGTATGGTGTGATGTCTGCCCTATTCTAGTCACTTAAAGTAAACCACTTAGTTTCAATCGGCTTTACACAAGTGATTTACTGAAACTACATATACACTTTGAACAAAAGTTGTAAGGGGTCAAAATCCTGGCAATCTATGAACCCCTCAACAAGAATCATAAATAATTGGTTGAGAAGTTTCCAAGCACTTTTTAAGCATGCTTGCAAGCCCTTTGAAGGGGCAGCTACATATAATCTGGCAGTACTAAGTGCAAAATGCCCAGTACTTCATTTAAGAGAAATGATACTGTATTAGTTAATAAGTTCTCTTGGAGGAACACTGTCTTGTAACTTTGGATGTCTTCTTTCATCATTTATTAATTCTTTCTTTTGCAACAAGCCATTTTGGATTTATAATATAGGGCTGCAAAAGAGTAGATAAATGGTCCCCAGAGCAGCAAGCATGGATAGAAAAATGTTGCAGGAGGATCTGTTTTAACATGGTACAGAGAACAACAGCTAAAGCCGAATCTCAGCAGGCTTTTGATTTCAGCAACACTAAAAGTTTCATTTCAGAATTTCAGTCCATATCTGAATATTCTACTACTACTACTACTATTGAACTAAATCAAAAGAGTTTAGGTGTATCCACGTTGTCAAAACAGAACAGATACGACATCCCAGGAACGAAATGGATTATTTAGTAGAAACTTTCAGGGAAAGTTGAGAAGGATGTAAAACTAAACCATAATAAACTATATGTATATAGGTTGTCAAAAAGGTGCCTGTGCAATATCGTAGGAAAACTAGGGTATTACGTTGAAACTTAAGGGTATGTTTTTGAGAATGTTGAACTAAATCCAAAGACTATTTGCATCCAGTTCTGGGCAAAGGACATATTTGTGGTATACGTGGAATTGCTAAGGATATTAAGTTAAAACTATAAGGGTATTTTGAGTCAGCCCTATGGATCCCCAAAGATTATGCAGATTTCCATTCCTTAAATTTGAATATTTTTTCCCTATGGCCATCCATCCAAAGGATTACTCTACAACTACTATTAAAAATTTTTGAAAATTTTTGTCCAACATATAAACAGAAGAAGAAGAACAGTCGGTCAAAATCTGGATTCTTATAGAGAAAAACCGAAAAGATTTAAAATATTCTTGTCTTGGCTCCAAGTACGAAATACAATAGGACAAAGGAGGTGGTGTTAAAACCATTTATTGGACATGCCAGAGCTGAAGACTTGAAGTCAGAAATGGTCAGAATGATTGAGGAGAGTGGTTTATCTATCTCTAAACTACCAGTGTTAAGATGTGATGGTGCCAGCTAGACAAGAAGACTACAGGAAGATTCAAGAGAAAACTGGCATTCCTAAGTCTTGCTTTTTGTAACACTTACCCACCAGATGGTTAACGATAGGACCTGCCACTTTGAGACTAAGGAAACAGATGCCAGCTCTGTTTGAGTACTTTGTTGTCTATATTCCAAAGAAAAACTCTATTTTTATGAAATTAAATGCGTAAAAAGAGATCGTCCAGCTGATCAAATAACCAACCATGAAAGCAGAGTGTCAGTTTATGGTTGATAGTTCGAACCTTCTCACACGTTTCACCAAAATGTTTCAACAAAAAGAGCCCCTAGTGCATGAACTTTATACAGAGCTGAATCTCCTGGTCTTGACTTTGGCTGGACAAGTTTTAAAACCTGAAGCGCCCGAAGAACTTTGTGCCATTGCTATAGACAGTTTTGAGTTGTGAGTGACGCGATTGTCGACTGTCTCAAGTCAGTAGACGAGCTTCCAAAACGGTTGTTCATGCAGTGTGTTCCAAAATATTATTCTGCATCTGCAAGATATGTCTTTAAGCAAATACTCGGCGCAGAATTTTGGTAGTTGTTGAAAGCGTTAACTTTTCTGCATCCTGATGAAGCTTCAAAGCCACTTTCTGCTCAGAGTTTATTATATGTTGCCAGGGAGCTACCCATCGCGACGGAGAGGACATGCTAGTTGATGAGTTCAAGCTTTTCCAGTTACCCGGACTTCTACCAGAGCCAGGAAGGATCAATGACAAATGGAACAACATGTTCCAGGGAGGGAAATATCCAAACTTGTCTGAAGTTGTAAAGCAATGCTTTAATCATTTCACATGGGTCTGCCAGCATTGAGTGGGTCAAAAGGGCGTATCATTAATACCTCAGGAATAGTTGAGGATATTGTTGATACTAATAGTACTACTATTACCATTGAACTAAATGAAAAGAATTTAAGTTCATGAAGGTTGTCAAAATGGCATACGATATATGCAATCTCTCAGTAATGGAATAATTTGCACTTTACAGGAAACAAAGGACATAGGACATTTTGAACGTTTTCTCTTTTGTAATTTTTGTTAAATTCAGAATTATTAAGATTTTCAGGAATTGATTTCAGTATATAGATGAAATTGTTAATCCCCAATCTTTTTTTCAGCAATCTTGGTTATGATGGTGATTTTTTTTTTATGTTATGAGGAATAAAAGCACATAGCTTGAAATTAGAATGAAATTAGAGTTTAAATATTCGTTCAAATACTTGTCTACTTTATTTTTTTGCGAACCCAGCTTTCAAGTTAGAGCTGTTCCTAGAGAGGGGGGGGGGGCAACTGAGGGCCCCATCTGAGGGGAGGGAGAGAGGCTGGGGGACTACCCATTTTGATCACAATTTTCACTTTGATTCGGCTTTTTTTTTGCAATACTTGTCATTTATAGCCAAAAAACCCAAGACGTGAAGTTAGAAAACAATTCTTACTTCATAATATGCAGAATAATTGTAGCTAACACACCTTGGATACAGACCTGCTATACTTTACCCCAACCCCCCTAATGTGCAAATATATAGTCCAAATTATATATTTCCCATCTATTCTCCCAATGCGGCTCACTTGTTTCAACTCGTTTGCCTGTAAATTGAATCACTGTGAAACAAGAACCGGAATAGCAAGTTACGGGGACAGGATGCGTTGAACTTATGTAATGTGGACTATATATTTGCAAATTAGGGGGGGGGGGGAGGTAAAGTATAGCGGGTCTGCATGCAAAATATGTTAGCTACAATTATCTTGCATATCATGAAGTAAGAATTGTTTTTTTATTTCACGCTGTCCAAATATTGTTGTGGTCGCTTTACTTAACAAGTACCTTTTTTGATTGTATTCGAGTCGGGAGGAGAGCGCTTTAATTAATTTTTCCCCGGGCACCACCAACCCTAGGAACGGTTCTGGTTCAAGGAAATTCCTTTTTGGCTTATCTGCTAAGTCCACAGCCCTGTTAAATCACTTCCAATTTTTCTAATCCTTTTTCATCCACTAGATCTTTTCTTCTTCTACTGCATGTTCACGCCTTTTGCATAATTTTGGTCAACCTTTATAAGCTTGAGTTCATAGGTAACATGCTTTACCATTTTTTCTCCCTTCCTACACTCTCGGACCTGTCTGACTTATTATATCACACATACTATGATACATTGAATCATTTCAACATCTTCAGAATAGTAATTGATGGGCAAATGTACACATTTTTTGTACCCTTTTTTTTAGCATCGCAAAAAAACCCCGACTTAATCTGAATTTATGAATTAAATTTCAAAAAGTCATGGCAGGTATAAAATTTCCCATTACAATTTACTACCCGAATTTACGCTCGTGCTCGTCGGGGTATGCGATCTTTTATGAGAGTTATCATCCGTTGGAATTTGATGAGGCGACTTATACCCAAGCTGTGGTTTTGCGCGCGATTATCGGGTTTGCCGCAAGGTGGACCATACCCTGAGCGTCATGTATGTAGAGTTAAGCTTAGTAATATGGAACACATATTTTTGATAGTGATTTGTAAATGCTGATGAATCAAGATTTACTTAAGGTCAGTACACTTGATATAGGATTCAATGGGGTCACAAGAAATCACAACCCTTTTTGGGAGACTTTAGTTCACTACTTTGCGTCTTTCTATTGTGGTAGAACTTTTTTTCTGAGAGGTTGTCTGTTCTTGTTTAGTGTATGTTTTTTTCGTATTATCTCCCTTTTTTTCTGCACAACTCTCTAATTAGCATCTCTTATTAATTTACCTTTGAGCGTTTAAATAGGCCTAGTTTAAAATTCTTCATTTCACCGGTTCCAGTTGATTAGTAATCTTTTTGGCTGTAGTTAACAGGCTATGTGTAGCTATTGATTTTATCTTTATTTACAATCAACAGAAAATTTTCTCGTATTTGGGAATTTCCTGGATAATGGGCTTTTTGCTATCTTAGAATGTAGTTGAGTTGGGTGAATGGAACTTTTGGTACTTTTATCTTATAGCCACCTCACTCAAGTTCTGCCGAGAAGGGAAGTTTGGCTAATGCTAATGAAATAAAACAAAATACTGGTTTTTCAGACCATGGGGGGGGGGAAAATTCATTCAGTTTGCGATCTATATTGATAGGAAATAGTGTCTTCCCAGGGATGTTAAAATGATAATTTTGGATTTGCTAAGGACTGAAGAAAAGTTAATTAGACTACCTTAGACCACCTATTCTAATCTAACCAAAATACCAACTAAATATTTATTAAAAATATAGCTACAACGTAGTTTCCCACCGAGTCGAAACTAAATGTTTGGTATAAAGACCGTGAAACTCAAATAAAAATAAAGCAAAAACGATACATTTGTCGAATGCTTAAGTATTTTACAATTTATCGCACTTCCCAAATATTATAATCACTAGCATCGTAATTGTGTCCCAGCCAGCCCCCTCTCTTAATGCCTGGAGGGCTAATCCCCTAATAGCCGTAAGTTATATACAAAACTACAGATTCTTTATTTTTATCATCCAATTGGTATTATTTAGCATTACGAACAGGGGTGCCTATTTGCTAAAATGTGGAGGGGGGCAAGGATTGTTTGAAATGAAAATGCAAAAAGGCTGTTTTTCTAAATGTACGGGGCAATTTTTTTTACAAAAATACAAAAGAAATGTATTTTTTGGAATATGCCCCCCTCCTAATTGGCTTCCCTGATTACGAAGCAACTATTGCTGACAATAAATAGGGCTACCTAAAATAAGGCGCACCAAAAAAACCCTGAAAAATCCAGCATATAGTCTGGATATATCCAAGGGTGGTGGGGGGTGCAGTTTTGACGGCACTGTAATTAACTGAACAGACCCTGAATTGTACTTAATATACCCTTAAGGTCTGTTTTATTAAGAAAGCCTCATTCCTCAGTATCTACGTTTTATTAAGGAGTGATGTTAACTTTCGTTAAATAAAGAAGAATAGGCAATTTTTTGTTTTGTTTTTCTTATTAAGGAATCATTCTTTCCCTGTCTAACCATGTTAAGGACTGGTAAGAACTTGCTACAGCTGCAATTTTTGATAATTCTTTAACTAGGTTGGAAAGGGAGGAATCATTCGTTCCCGCTCCAGCAGTAGCGGCTCTGGCTCCTCTTGCGCCTGGGGTAAATTCTTGATTAGCGCCCCTCCTGTCTGCTACAAAATTTCAGGCCAAATTTTAACAACATTTTCATTTATTAACAATTTTTTCAATTTATTAATTAATTGATAATTATTTTTTGATTATTTTAATTTATTTAATTATTATGGTTTAATTATCATTATTCAATTATTTTTCATTTATTTTTATTAATTATTTTCAATTATTAACTGCGCTCTTTATTAGGATTTTTATTATAGGAAGGGATTTTTATTAGAAATTCTGGTACTTGTATGATATACCCCCTGCATCTCAAGTTGTTCATGCATTGATGCATTGTAAAGCTGTTTTTTTTCGTTAATTTCTTTCAATTTCGCATTAGGGGGGGGGGTAAAGTATTTGGACAATGTGAAGCTAGAAAACAATTCTTACTTTACAATATCAGAATAATTGTAGCTAACACCTTAGGCCTGCAGACCCAAGGTACTTTACCCCCACCCCTAATGTGCAAATATATAGCTTAAATTTGTTTTGGTACTATTCTATTAGCTGGGAAATCCACGAGAAGTGAAGTTTGGTTAATGCTAATGAAATAAAACAAAATAGGATAAATATATAAAATTTTAGAAACAAATTTCCGCTATATATTTGCACATCAGGGGTGGGGTAAAGCATAGCATATATTAAATATTTAACCTAACCTAGGTTACGTTTCCCCCCCCCCCCTCTAAAACCCCAAAAAACTAAAGTTTAAATATAGTTCCCGGAGTGAGAAACCCCTTGCTATACAGCGTCAGATAGGAATTCACCGCGTAATGGCTATCTGATCTTTGCTTTTCACGAGTGGCGGTCTCGCGGGTTTCCCAGCTAATAGAACACTACCTTTGTTTCTAAAGTATCATATTTTTATCATACTTAGGTATATTTTATTAGGATTAACCTTAAGTTGAAACTTTAAGGGCTTGATGAGAGGGATGTTGAACATTGATTGGGGGGGGGGATGACCGACCTTTCTAATTTCTGAAATCATTTTCTAAATTATGTAATAGCATAATTATCGTTTTATTCTTTAGTTTTGAATTGCATTTTGGGTACTTGTCTATTATATAAAACACTCGAGAAGTGAAGTTTGGTGACAATAAAATATGATGAAAATAGAATACTTCATTAGCAAAATTGTGAAGGTCATTCGTGAATTATTAAATTGGGAGCTTCGGAGTTGGCCGACCGTCTCAAAGACAAAGAAAAGTTCATTATTAACGAGATTCTTGACCTAGTTCATTTTAGTTCATTATTAACGTGATTCTTGAGGACACCGGTTAGTTTGATTTGACTAGTGATAGAAGATAGAATATAGTGTCTCACGATGGATGTTCAAGAATCATTTCAGATTGTTGGAAGGGCTACAACACAACTGAGCTGGAACAAGCAGGTTTCACTCATTTGAAAGTGAACTACAAAAGTAATTTTGTCGACCCAGAAACCGGCGCCTCCACCCAAAAAGTAGTGAGAATATGGGGTTCCACAAAGTGGAGGAATAAACGGCACCGAGGTACATCCCGCCATCATTTACTTTCATACTTAGTAGAGTAATTATGGCGGGTGGCTGTAAAAACAGAAGACTTTTACTATTTTGCTTTACCCACACCCACCTCTCCTCCCTAATATACAAATTTATAGCCCAAATTAGTTTCTAAACTATTATATTTTCATCATAATTTGTTTTATTTCATTAGCATTTACCAAACTTCACTTTTCGAATGTGTTTTACATAATAGACTAGTACCGCATTTTGTTATCTATTCACAGTGGTTTTTGCTTTTTCTGTTCTTTGTCCTTCTCTTTAGCAGTTAAGAGTAATTTTCTCCAGTAGCTTAGCACATATCGTAGCTAAAGTCGTCCTACCCAAGTGGTCGTGTGCGATGGTTAGAAATCCTTTGTCCGAGGGGCGGAGATTCGAATCCTAGTGTATCCAATTACTTTGTCTGGGACAGTGTCGACCCATAATAATAGGTACCTTACTCAGGTAATGGGTATCTGGAGACGTCTGGGGGAGGTATGCCGGAAGGTGGGTTTTCCGTGTCGTTGCCTTTTTTCTTTTTTTTTTATTCAGTTGTCGTATTTTGCAATTTTGCATGCGTCATAGGTACTAAAGGTGATACAACCACTCCTGGGGAGGGGGGGGGGAATGATATACTTAACACTGTTGAAATAGAATTTCAAAAATTATAAAATGGCTATAACCTTTGGATTATTTATCTGAAAATTTGTACCCTAAAATTTCCGTGCCAGATGCAAGTGCCCCCTCTGTCATCCCCCTAAAACCGCCTCTGCGTTCCAACCTATCATTTTTTGTGTGCATTCCTCTTTAAGGTTAACATCATTTCCTAATAACACCTAGAAAATGAGGAATGAGGCTTTCTTGATAAAAAAAAGAGCCATTTATGAAATGGAATGAAAGGAGTGAAGTGGAGTGAGGCTTTCTTAATAAAACAGGGCCTTTATGAAAACTATGCTGGCCCAGTTGAAGGCAATTATATTGCGGAATAGCAATACTGCTTTGCTAGTTTTATTGTTCGTTTTTTTTCTCGTGATGAAAAAAAAAATATTTTTTTGGTGGGTTGAGGAGTCTGGAAAGGTGAGTTACCTGTTGTGTTTATTTTATTTTTAAGGGTAGTTTGAAATAGAAAATTGAAGATTTTGGTTTAAATCTCTACAAGTGGAATATTAGTAGAGGTACAATTAATTTAATTCTATGTGTTAAATGTTATTTGTTCCCGACTGCCGATTTTTCTCTCTGTCGCGAATTTAATATGTTGTGTAAATATGGTATTAATAATAAAACCTTGAACATCGGAATCGTAAGCGATAAAAATTCAAAGCTTTTCCCAATATGTGGTTGTGGTGTGGAGTAGGCAATTTATGCTGAAGTTTACAAAGCTCTCAGCCGTTTCCCAGAAATTGTTTCTATCTAGTCTTCTAAATAGTAACAAACACACACAAAAAAAAAAAAAAAAAAAAATCGTGTCATCTCTGAAACTCAACTTCGTTGGGATCTTGTAATGTTAGACATGCATAGAATTATCTATGCGAAATCCATTTTTGTAAAATAATGCCGGGTAATACCTTTTTTAAAACAATAAATTCTAATTCTTTCACAAATTGTCAATTTAATACTTAATCAAGCATTAATCCTAATATGCTAGCTATGTTATATTTAGTCAGATTAGGCTATGAAAAACAGCATGTGTATGAAGAACTTGTACTCTTCTATTTGTCAAAATGAACTACCTACTTCGAAATAAGTTCTATAGTTTTCGTCCCATATCCATTTTACACAAAATTGTAGAGGAAACTTTCCCTGCACAAGCTAAAGAAAAAATTCCAATACTGATAGACAAGTCTCGACAAAAAACTGAATAGTTCTCGCAAAATAAAAGTTTTCCTGATGTTTAGTAGCCACAGTAAATGGTCCACAGCCGTAATACAGGTAATCAAAAACAGGATTCATTATATAAGAAGATCCGCTATAAGCAGTCTTAAGCGTATTCTTTTTAGTCAGGGGCGTCATGGGACAGGGGGGCAACTGCCCCTATCAGATCTCAGTTTGCCCCCCAGACCCCAGTCCCCCCAGCTGAACTTTAGTTTTTCCAAAAATCTTGTCAAAACTAAGATAAATCTGCATAATTCAAGTATCCACAAAAACGGGTCAGTTTTCTTGAATATATTTTTACCTTTTTTGTTACTGTATGGCTAGTTTTTCAGTTTTCATTGTCATTCTCACTTGATTTGGAAACAGTAGCTCCAACTTTGCCCCCCCCCCCAGGATTAAAAAAAAAATACGCCACTGGTTTTAGCATGGCTTTGGGTCTATATAACTTTTTTTCTTTTTTTTTGTCCAGTTCCAGGGAAAACGTAAGACCGAGCGCACACGTTTGTTTTTTGCGAGCTATCGTCATATATGCTTCTCTGCAAGTATCGACCACAACTGCTGCAACACTTTTGCTGGCCTTGAAATTGGAGGTATAGTCGTTAGTATTAGCTGAATTCATTCTAGGAAATAACATTAAAATTAACGTTTCTTTGCAAACTTGTTTTCTTAAGATACTCTTATATAATAAAATCTAGGACTGTTAAGAAATAAGAACTCTGCCCATTGTTCTAATGTTTGAATAATTTATAAAAAATATCTAATTTACATTTTACCTAATTTAATTTTTTTCAACTTTGAAAAGTTTAATAAAGGTGTAAGCCTGTTCATATTCTGTGCAAAATTTTCGAAAATTCCACGTTGTTCATCCATAATTCTCAAACTTTGTTCAATGGACGAAGGCTGTGCAAAATGGAAGTTGATATTAAGTACTAGTGGAAAGTCTGCAGATAATGGAGTGGTTTTGTGTTTTAAATAATAGGGATAGCTATCTGATTTAATAGTTCTATTGCAGGGAATTTTTGCATAATAGTTTGTTGACAAGAAAAATTATTTCTTTTTTTTTGCATTGCTAGCTCTTTGGATCTAATGTAGTTTCAGCTTGTAAGGAGCCATTCCATTATTGGCGTATATTCACACTCTTGTATATTATTATTTGTAGTTGGTAAATTTCAGGTGGGAGGTTAGCCCAAAGTAATTGAATGGAACTACTGTGCCTTGGAGTTCGCATCTCATTGGTTGAAGGCCATTTTGCTTTATAAGAACAAAATGTTATCTTGGCATGGTGTTTCATAAAACCGGTTCATCTGTTTTTTCTTCGTAGTTATTGCATATTTTGAGGCTTATTGCAGGTAGTCCGGCTATATGGCCAAGCGTTTTTGGTCAAACCTAAGTGTTGCTGAGTACGTAGTTTAATCAACCAAACTATAATGGGTTTGAATATAATGCTATGACAGTAAATTAGCCTGTACACCCAAGACCATAAAAGAAACCAGATTTTGCCCTTCCATCTGTAATATTTTGTCGCATAATGCTGCGCATTCCTAGGATATATTTCCTTTTGTTTCGCGTAGTAACGCGGTAGTAGCGTGGTAGCTCAGCTGGACTGGGGTCCCCAAAAGGATACGAGATCCACCGGTCAACAAAGTCCCAATAAACACCTCACGGAGAAAGCATGCTCATACCTTTAATCCTACCCACGGTTACCTCAGGTAAAGAGTAGGCTGTATATCCTAAAGTCTTTCTATCATGCTGTCATAAATCGGGCACTTTACTGAAAACATATCAAATCCCAACCCTAAAACCTGAATGAACTATTTTAGGCTAGTACATACATGTCTGGAAATTTGTTGAGTGTAGCATGTGGGTGAGCCATTCTTGTAGCCCGAGCTGCTCATACCCGCTGCCCCCAACTGTGCGCACATACGCATAATGTTCCTCTTTCGACTTACTATCATTGAGATATTATTTAGGCGAAAGTCTTAAATGATTTACTTATAATCCTTAAAAACCATTAAGATCGTAAAATGACTGTCATTTGTAAAATCATTGTAAGTATATACAAATTGTATTGGATTCCTACCAAATTTTCTATCCTTTCTAAGGTTTCTAAGGTTTTAGATTACAAATATGAGGCAAATCTAAATAGCTAAATGTCAGTGATTCAATAGGATAAAGATTGGTATTTGATTACTCCAAATCAAAAGACATCAAAGTTTGATAATTCTTTAGCATGCTGATAACAAATATGAGGCATATATACGAACATGCAAAAAGTTCCAAACAAAAAGAAATTAACTACGTGTTTCACTATTGATGAATGACTTTCTCCAAAGTTGGTATTTAACTGTGCATGGGCTTCTATATTGTTTCTATCTTAGTTTCTCTTCTATTTAAGAGTATCTTTCTAATTAAAAGTCTGAGTCTATAATTGGAATCCAAAATCCAAACCTGTTAATTGCATATTTAACAAGGGATATTAGATTTTAGGAAAAGTTATTAATTAGCTTGATGATTACAAATCTGAGACTAATATTATAATATACTAGTTTGAAATCAAGAGACGTTATATACATATTCGACTAATGACATTTAACATCCACTAAAAAATGACATTTCTAGATTTTTTATGTTTATTGATTAAAAGCAAAACCGGTTGGAGGGCACACAACTGTCCTTTCTGCACTTATTTTATGCCCAGGTGCCCCTGTGGCTCTGCATGGTACCGGGTCAAAATTTTCAATGACCATTTTAATTAAAATGATAGAGAAACTTTGAAATACGCTGCCAGGGACAACCTGACGCTTGCAGCCCCGAGGGCAAAGAAGCCAAATTACACAGAGATTTAGCACACTCGTGTTACCCCCAGTTGAAATCAGAATCATACAATGATTTTAATTTGTACAGTTTCAGGACCCCAAGTGATCCATAGTGACTAAGCCCTCCTCTCAACTCTAGATTGCCTGCTAAGATTTTGAACTAACCCACACTGACATAAATACCACCTCTGGAGTAATTCTGCCCTATCAATCCAGCACTTCCTACTTGGTATTCCATCTTTTTCTTATATTCCACCTAAACCTGCTTATTCGGTGTATTCCAAGTTATAAATGGCTAAACCTGTAGCCAAAAAATCAAATCTATAAAAAGCACACTTATGTTCTATTTGAAAGCAAGACAACATGGGAAAATATATAGAATTGACAGAGAAAAGTAAGAAAGCTATGTTTATATTCCCAAAAGGTCAGAATTTCATGAGGACTGTTGTCCGAATTTGAGAATAATTGTCCAGTTTCTGAAAATAGTAGTTTCGGCAAAATTTTGATGAGAATAATGGTTCAAAATAGTTAGAGTGATATGTTACGCAAGTGAGAGTTCTTGATCATGTTTGCCAACTTAATTTAGGCGTTTAATTTTTACTTTTCCTATTGTAAGTTTTATTTACCCTAAAAAAAGTAAGTCCGATGTTGGCAGAAAATAACGCACTTTCAGCTCTTGGTAATTTAGCTGAAATCAAAGCTTCTGGTTCCTTCTATAAGTACTGCTGAATGTCGAAATTCTCCGCCCTGGCATTGTTTTTTGGTACTTATTTAGTAGCCGGGCAACACGCGAGAAGTGAAGTTTGGTTAATGCTAAAGAAATAAAACAAACTATGATAAAAATATAATAGTTCAGAAACAAATTTGGGCTATATATTTGCACATTAGGGGTGGGGGTAAAGCATAGCATATATTAAATATGTAACCTAACCTAACCTAGGTATCTTTTTTGCCCCTTTAAGCCCAAAAAACTAAGGTTTAAATATTTTTCACAGAGTGAACAATACCTCACTAGGCAGCGGAAACCTGTTTTTCAGTAGGATCTTTGAGAGTCTATATGCGGTTCTTCTCGTATCTTGCCCGGCTACTGAATAAGTACCGTTTTTTTTACCCATGTATCTCTTAATCTTTTCTTGCGTTTTCACTGAAGAGTGCGAAAAAAATAAATAAACCCTCTTAACTGTTTTTACCAAACTTGAGCTATATTTATCCTTATCTTAAAAAGGTTTTGTTTTCTCTCAACTCAGTCAAGGCTTATCTTTTGCAAATTAATGAATATCAAAGGTCTTTTTAGGTTGGACGCATAACTTGCTTCTCAGTTATGCTTTTAATCATATGATTACAACTAAGGACGATGGAAGATGATATTCAACATTCCAGCGGTATTCATGTCCGCCAGCCGACAGGACCCCCTAAAGGATCTCTTCGTACCGTGTCAATCATGGAGACGCTTACTGAGCTGGCAACGGGGACTCATGGCAAGCCCCTCCTTCGAAAAGACGCTTCGAGGTTTCACCACCCACGGTCGCGAAGAAACTCGGAAAAGCAGGGAGAATTCTCAGATCACATTATGAGTGTGTCGGAAAGATTATTGGAAGAAGTGCTTCGCGACCGAAATAAATCGCAAAAGGCTATGCAAAGTGACTTGGAATTAAGTTGGAGTGGTGATAAATACAGGTTGAATAAAAGAGGAAGAAGTGTTGACGATATTTTGAGAACCCGGGCTCCTCCGTCTCTACCACCCCCCGAAGTCCCTTATATAGGTTCTTTAGAAAGAAGAAGGAGAAGAAGGCTTGGTGGGAAAATGGGTTTTTTTGTCAACCCACGAAGAGGGGAAACAGACTGGGAACAAGATGACGACGATGATGAAATCGGTGATGTTTTTAGTGACTGTGAATTGAAAGCAAAAAGTACAAAAGGTAGTGTTTCTTATACGTGGAAAGATAGATCGAGAATGGTTGAGAAGACAGTGAAAAATGTAGCGAAACATTCTAGAGAAAGAGGCTCTACGCCTGATTGGCTGAAAAGGATACTCGATGCTGCTGCAAAGGGACAACTTGCCAAACTGGTAAGTTACTTTTCACTATCCCTTTTACTAGCCAAGCTTTATTGTCTTCCAATTAAACCTTAGTTGTTTCCATATCTCGAATTTGGTCTCTGTGTATTCATTTTTTCTGGTGTCAATGCTAAAGTCTCACTTGAATTAGCATTAAAAACTCTAAACTTAATATGGCGAAAATTAAAATTTGTAAAACAGTTAAAATACTGGATTGAAAGGAATAATGTCCAGGGGGCACCCCTGCTCCAACCCATATCCAATATGGGGATGGGCAATAGGCCTGATTCCTCCGTTGTGATTGACTCAAGGCGCTTGAACTGAAAAAAATAAGCGTATTATGGCCATGAAGTGCGCTTTTATATATCAGACCTTCTACTAGGTCTAAACACAGGTGACAAGGGTCCATCCCTTCCCTGGAATTTCAAAATTCAGGGCTTTCCCGAATTTCCCAAATAATACTACAACTTTTTGCGTTGCAATTCTTTTTTTATCCTTAAAAAATACTCCAAACATGCCTCATCTCCAATCATCTATTACCGCACCCCCGGACCCTTGGCGAGATTTTGGCTGTATACACTTATGGCCCTGTAACCCTGGGTTATCCCTACGTGCGCGGTGCTAGTTCTTTGGAGAAAATATAAAAGGGATATGGCGAAGCCATAGTTCTGATTTATTTTGGTGAAATTTAGCTATGGGGGCGTTCAAGTTGAGTTTTCATGCCACGTTCAAGACTAAAATACTCCAAAAAGCTATGATATTTTCTGAAAGATGTCACCAAAATGTGCTCCCGTTTTTTTTTCATGTGACGTCATAGGCCAAAAACGAAAGGGCTTATGCGATGCGACATTTTGCATTCAGGGAACGTTTTCAAAGTTCATATATTTTTATGTAAATAATGCGCCCAATTATACGATGTAGTCAACTCATTTTCGAGAAAGCTTCAGATATCTCTTTTTGCCTTTGTCGTAAAGATGAGCGCAAACATATTCACTTACGCGACGTGCATAATTCACGCATCTCACTAAATTGACTACTTTACAATACCTTCATGATTAATTTAGTGTTTTTAAGACATGACTGAGTTATTTTGGGAGTCAACCTAAACGCAATCTGCTTTGTAGTTTTTATGTTTGGGTCTTAAAGAACCCTAGTGCTTGGTATTTGCAAGGTTAGCATGTAAATTTCTATCACCTTGCATTCTCCTTAAAAATAAAAATTTTATCACCTAATAAAAGACAGCTTTATACAATGATAAGGTACTTATGTGTTATATAATACACACTCGAGAAGTGATGTTTTGTGAATGTTAATGAAATAAACCAAAATATGATGAAAATACAATACTTTAGTAACAAAATTATGAAAACTACAACAAAGAATTATGGAAGGGGGACCGCCCAGAGCGCATTATATTAAATACATAACCTAAACTAACATAACCCAAATACCAACTAAATGTTTAATTAAAATATAGCTATTATGTAGTTTCCCACCGAGCTAAAGCTAATTGTCTGGTATAAACACCGTGAAAACGCGGGTGTTGCCTCATGTTCGCGATACAAGTTCTCGAGTGTGTAGGCCTATTATATAACACATAAGTACCAATAATAATTTTCACACAACAAATAAACACTAACATGTTTGGGGAAATAGAATTTGAGCTTATTTTCTCAATTTCTATGACGTTTCTAGGCCGATAAAATCAATTAGAACGTATACTTTTGAAATATTTTAAGATTGGTGGCTATGCTGCAATAGGTTGCCACTTGTACACCTCTACCCCTTCGGATCCACGTTTTACTAGTATATATATATATATATATATATATATATATATATATATATATATATATATATATATATATATATATATATATATATATATATATATATATATATATATATATATATATATATATATATATATATAGTATATATATATATATATATATATATATATATATGATACTACATTAATGTGCGTATACTAGTACGTTACGTTGTCTAGTCAACGGGAAATGTCACATTAACCTTTGGTCTGCTTCGCCGACAAAAATGTTGAACGATGTAGTTGCGAACCCTTGGAACATTCAAAATGATATGTCACAAAAGGATTTTTCTTTAAAGAAATTTGAACTGTTCTTTGAAAACACGTTGCTTAAACTAACTTCATTCTCTATTCCCCAGCACCCAATCAATATTGTTATTTTAAAAACCCACCTTACAACCTAACTGTGTGCCACTTTGCTTAAAATATAACCTCCCAGGGTTTGAAACACCCCAGGGTTTCAAACGTTTTGAGGCTCACCTTTGCGGTAATTTCTGTGGGGTTTAAAAAGTTTGAGTTGGTTGTTCATTTTGATTTGTTCATTTAATTTCTTTTGGCTTTCATTTATTCATTGATAGTAAAAATAGGTCCATTTTAAAATTGGCTTGATTATTCATTTAGATTTCTCTTCGTCTTAGGCTTCATTTATGCATTTAATTATTTGTTTTTGTTTGGACTTAACTTTATTTATGATCGTTTTTGGGTTTATTATCACTCTTTAGCCTAGCTTTTCCTGGAAAATGCTTTTTGTAGTTCTAATTCTGTTCATTTTTAATCGGCCTGGTGTTAATATGTGTAAACAGTACGATTATTTTAATCTATTTCAGCATTTCTGCTTAAGAAGTAAAATGTCGGATTCAAATTTATATTTTAGGAAAAATTTCAATATTCAATCAAAATGTCCGATCAGCTATTGTTTTGGGTAGTAATTTTGAAATAAGTTTTTTTCTATAAAATCTGGGGTGGATATCATGCGGATTGAAAGTTTGCACATTTTTTTTGGTATAAAGTTGTAATGTGTGCTATGTGTGCATTTTCGTATAGTTCATTTTTTTATTCTTAAAGTGTAGTTAGTTAAAGTGCAGTTGAAGTATAGTTAAAGTGTGGTTTATTCTTAAAGTGTAGCTTATTCTTAAAGTGTAGTTATGTAGTTTCATTGCAGTCATTTTGATTTTTTTTTTTCTACTTACATTTATTTGGCATGGACCGATCTTTTCCCTTAGTGGTTTAGAAATTCTAGCTGGAAGTCGTTGGGTCATGTAAATTCCAATGCACAAAAAATAGAAAACTCATTGATTTGCCAAAAAAGGGGCAAAAGCTTTTTTTCCGAGCGGCATGAAATTAATAGTCATAAGTCGTCAATGGTAAAAAAAAAAAAAAAATGATTCGCCCGTAAGTGGACCTTGAAACCATTTTTTTCGATCGGCTGGGACTCTTATTTTGATCCGTTCAGACCAAAAGGAGCTATTGGATTTGAAACGTTTTTTTGGTCCAAAAATTCCGTGTCTCCGATCGGCCTGAAAATTACACCCACAACTCCCTTTGCTTAGTAAATTCAGATGCACAAATAAAATTAAACTACATTTGGCTGTATTGATTCTTTATGCCAGAAAATGCAGCGAAGACAAACAAGTTTAAATTAAAATTGGTTGTATCGATTCATGGTGCCCGAAAATCGGTGGAATTTTTTTCTGGTTGCCTTAGTTATGGTTTTCTGATTGGCTGACTTTAGTAAACTACCACATCTTTTCACCGACATTACTAATAAAAATTGGTGGAAAATGATTTATTATGCATAATATAAATCACATAAAAGAGTTTCAAGTATTTATAACCAAGTATTAACTGCTTATAAGCTTAGAATATTACAAAGCAACTGTTAATGGGCAAAAACAATAACAAATAAAAAACTGTAGAAAAAGGAAAAGCTCAAGGGTCTTTGCTTAGGAACCGGAACCGGAATCCGAGATGAAGCAAAAAAGTTTTCGGCCCTTTTAGGAAAAAAAGAACACTCCTGTCTAATCTGCTTTAAACTTTCAGGAGTTGATCCCTGGACAAAGTAGATCAAGATTTTTTTAAAAAAAGCTAAAAAACTCGCTGGTCTAAAAGGCTTAGCCTATAGCTTAAGAACCCTAAATAAAAACAAGACACAGTCTTCTCGAAAATGGATCTACAAAAAATTTCTTAGGCCTAGGATACCCCTATATAAAAAAGCAAATATCAGGCGCCGACACCATAGAAGTCCCCCCTCCCACCTTACGGCACCCCCCCCCCCCTCCTCAGCTGCGCTCCTGACTGAACCTCATGGTTTTAGTCGATCGAATTTTAGATTTTTCAACCACGCAAGTGAACACTCACTAAACAAAAACTTATGGTTTATTGTGTTCTTTGTAGTTGTTTTGGTAGAAGTTTTTGAACTCACCATACTTTTCAAACGCTGCTGTACCAGGTGTGTATCGAGACAAGTATTGACAACAAATATACTTTGACTTCATTTGACTCACATCTGCTGCTTCTCCACCATGGTCAGACTTAGCTGGTGGCTCCACCCCCAAGGACTGGACAAGCAAAAATTACCTGAGAAAATCTGACGCCGTCTTCTGGATAAGTGCGCATAAAAAATAAAAATAAAAACTCGGCCGATGTCCGATATTTTTTTCCCGATGTCCGATAATGACACTGACCCCCATATTGGCCCGACAATATCGGCTGGCCGATATATCGGTCGGGTCCTAGTCTGGACTATTCGTCAGTCGTCAGATAAGTTACAGCTGCTAGCCCTGGAAAATACAAGGTAAGTGAAGCTACGTGACGACATATGTAAACAAGCAATTCAATCATTTCAAAAATTGAAATTATATACAGAGAACAAAAACGGTCAGTAATAGTGAAAAGTGGTACACCTTCAGGCGTCTGTAATAATTTATTTTTACGTTGGAGTACACGTGATCATTGTTGATATTCTCCTATTTTTCTATAAGCGTTTCAGCTAGCTCATGGTTCGATAAATATTTGTTATTATTTCTTATAGATTGCATCCGGGGAAGTTTAGGCTCGCCGGATAAGTCGGGTAAGGGGTGCTGGAACGCACTCATTGAGGAAATATAAGAAACACTGCAAAATCAGTTTCGAAGAACCTAAAAACACAGTTAGAGAATTTCAGATCCCCCCCCCAGAAGAATAATTGGATGCTTCAGAAAAAATGGGACTGTGTACATCTATTTAAAATACCTTTTTACTGTTTTTCAGCAACGCGCTGTAGCCTCTCTTGAGCCTACTCTTGTGAGGACCCTGGTTGATCACCGGGGTAATAATCTGGCTCATATACTCGCTTCACATGGTCATACTGCAGCACTTTCATGGCTGGTTACGGCAATGGGAGAACATTTTTTACCTGCTGTATTTGAAACAAACGATAAAGGATTCAGTCCTTTGCTGTGTGCTGTAAAGGTATGTGATCTCTTATGTATGAATTAAAACGCCAATTAACAAAAAAAAAAGATATTCTTTCTTGGAATATGAAAGAATTGAAAAATTAGGCCCTTAATTCTTAGAAAAAAAAATCATTCAAATTTACTAACCAACGCGTAACATATGTTGGGCATAATACATATTGGGCCGCCTGTGCCGTGGCGTAACATGATTTTAACTTTCGGGGAAATTCAAAGTACTGCTCACCCCCCCCCCCCACTCCTACCTCCCACCTTTCTCAGTCTACTGGATTATGTCTGATATCAGAGTTTCAAATTATCTTAAAAAATAATAGGCTAAATGCTAATATTAGTATTACTTGAAATAAAGATCAAATAAGACATAATATGAATTCTGAAAATACGGTTATTTGTGAATTTCAATACAGTGAATTTCAAGCTATGATACAGATTCTAAAGCTAGTCTATAGTCCTAATCCTAATGCTATCGAAATGGCTTTACTTCGAATTTGTCTACAAAGTAATCATGACATGTCCTTTTTAAAACCAAAACGACAGCCAGGCATTGAAATGAGCCATCGTGAAGAAGTGATACCAAATTAAACAAGAAAAAAAAAATAAAGCAACAATCCTAAAATGAATTGTTATTTATCTTAAAAGGGATTGATAATAGTTTTATTCTGTAAAAAGTATCCTTAATTGGTTTGCTTTTACTGTACCAAAACTCTTATATTATTTTGTGTTTTCAGTAAAGCGCTAGTTTTCTATAATCCTAGAAACACAGGGAAACATAATTAGTTGGTTTATTTGTACTAGTTTGATTGATATATATATATATATTAGATAGGCTGTGGAGCAATAATTTTTGTCCGTTTTAAGTTTCAACTTCGCTCTTTACTTCCTTGGAAAAACTTTGTTTTTTTAGATTAATCTTTGCTCGTTTTTTATTCAAATTTAATGTAGAAACAACCCTGCCGTGATCTTTTTTATTTATACGGAATAATTTCTGTTCGTTTTAAGTTTTAATGTCATTCCCTAGTTTCAGTTGAAAACTTATGAAGCTGTTTAAGGGCGCATTTAGAAGCTTATATTTATGCCTAGTCACTATTTATAAATTTGACTTGATAGCACATTCCCATAAAGGGCACTTTCTGTTTTTCCACCCATTTTTTTTTCAAATGAAAAATTGTGCCCTTTTCAATGAAACAACCAAAAAAGGTGTTTTTCAAAACCTAGGCAGGAGCAAAAAATAAGGGGACAGGGACGTCCCTTCCCCTCAATTACCGCCATTAGAACTAGCACACAGGCTTCGCCGCAGAGTGAAGTTTGAAGGTTTAATTCAAAAGTGTTGATCATTCAAGCTTAATTTTCGGTAGATTTTTAGTTGAAAAGTTTTTAGTTTTAGTTAGTTTGTTTTCGCAATAATCTTTTACTTTTAAGATGAGTAGAAGATTTATGAAACGTACACAGGGGGTTTGGAAGGGGGAGTATATGTGAGGGGTTCTTATAAACCTCCAGTTAAGGGCTTTGCACCATAATTGTTGCAATGGTACCGCCTTATGCTTCCAAACTCTTCCACTTAAGAAGTGGCCCCAAAAGTGCCGTTTTTAGTGCTATATGGCACCTATAGATGGTAAAATTGATAAAAAGCACGTAGATATGAGTAATAGCTTTAAAATGAGTCTTCCCGGGATGTGCTTGGGAAAATGAGTGCATCACATTTGCAAAAATAGTGGATTATCTAAAAAGCAATGATAAGAATGGACAAACCATGATTGAAAAAAAAACTCAAGGAGGAATCAAACGCATGATAATCTAATTTGAAGTCCAGCGCTATACTAAGAGAACCACGCCTCTAATAATCTAATTTAATATATTGGTGTTTGTAGGACTTTAATTGCGTAGCTTATTAATTTGACCTGGAGGAGGAACCTACGGGAGGTGTTCTTGCAAACCTCGAGTTAAGGGTTTTGGATCATAATTATTACAATTATACCGTTTTATACTTTCAAGATTTTCCGCTTAAGAAGTGGCACCAAAAGTGTTGTTTTCAGTGCTATATCTCACTTATGAATTGTAGAATTGACAAAACCCCGTAGATATGAGCAAACGTTTTCAAATGAGCCATTAAACATCACTCTAAGAAGTGTCTAGGTAGCCACTTAAGTACTCCCAGCTTTTCCACTTCAGACATGGCGGAGTTTATAGGAAGAACATAAATATGAGCAATATTTTGTAGGTGAGCTATCAAAAATCTATCTACGATGTTCTGGTTGCCCGCTAGCCCCACCCCTTGAGAAATGGCATAAAGTGCCCTTTTTTCTGCCATATGGCACTTGCGGATCGTGGAACTTATATAAACCACGTACGTATGAGAAATAGCTTTTGAATGAGCTCTTAAGCATCTCTCTACGATGTTCTAATAACCCGCTAGGCCTGGAAAAAAACGAAGAAAAAAAAGACCGTTTTAAAGTTTTTTAGCTTTTAGTCACTATGGGCTGTGGTTCGCTCTTTACTAGGTTGCAGCTAATGCTTCAACCATGACAAAAAGTTCATTGCGAATTCTCCGGAGAAACTAGTTCATATTGAAATCTGTGAAATCTAATAGATGGTAGATTTTGTAAAAACCTAGTGAATATAAGCAATAGCTTATAATTGAGCCATTAAACATCTATCTACAATGGTGTGGTAGCCTGCTAATGTTTCAGTAGCTTACTGGTGAGCCGACGATCTATAAAACTTACTATGGGGGTTGGGAGGGGGAGGGTGCGGGAAGGGTTCTTGTAGACCTCAGGTGAAGGGTTCTGGAACATAACTATCACAATAGTACTTGTTTTGTACTTCGGAGCTTTTCCACTTATGAAGTGGCACCAAAAGTGTTGTTTTCAGTGCTATATCGCACTTGCTAATGGTAGAATTGATAAAAAGCACGTTTATATGAGCAATAGCTTTCAAATGAGCCATGAAACATAACTTATAAGTTCAGCCAGCCCAATAGCCTCGGCTTCTCTACTTGAGACATGACACAAAAAGTGCCGTTTTTAGTGCCATTTGGAAATTTTAGATGGTGGAATTTAGGGCTATAGAAAGAGCCTAGATATGAGCAATATCTTTTATATGAGCTATAAAAATCTGTCTACGATGTTCTGGTAGCCTGCTAGCGCCACCCCTTGATAAATGGCAGAAAGTGTCATTCTAGTGACGTGTGGCACTTGCAGATGGCGGAGTTTATAAAAAGCACGTAGATATAATAAATAGCTTTTGAATGAGCTATTAAGCATCTCTCTATGATGTTCTGGTGACCCGCTAGGCATGAAGAAAAAAAAAACAGAAAAAAAGGGAGACAGAAAAGTGCTACCGATGCAAAAAAGTGATTTTCCTTGTTGTTCAAGGAGGGGGACTGTAATTTCCCTGTATAAGGTTTTCGACAATTCTGATTCCAATGTTGCACTTTTCATTTTGATCTGACGCCATTTTGGAGGGGTTTCAGGCTTATTTTCGAAATCACCATCTAAGCAAAATGTAAATACCTGAAATAGCATGGTCACAGAAAACAGAATACAGCGACACTAAAGCTTTGCGATTGTATTTCGACCGATTTGCAACAATCTTGGAATAGCCACATCTAATCTTGGTACATGCGTCCCTAACAGCTGACTGGCGAAAACAAAACATATTATTACACAGAGTAATACCAAGCCAACGTAGGCTATCAACTGAACGTATAGAAGCATAATTTCAATTCAAAGGAGAATTCGTAGCATTACCGTTGAAACAAAGATACTCGCACTTTTCAAAATTTAAATTTTGTCCAATATCTAAACAACCTCTTCTCACACTATCCACCATTTTAGACAAAGAAAATTTGCTCCTACTAATAATTAAGATGTCATCCGCGTAAGCAATATACGATACATCAGAAAAACAAAGAAAGCAAGTATCAGCTATCTTAGAGAGCACTATAGCAATACAAAGTTTAAAAACATTAGGGGATAACCCGCCTCCTTGGCGTACTCCACATAGAACACGAACATCCTCTTGGACATTAACCCCGTTCATGGACATCAACCCCGTTATCATTCGTTAATCAGTGTCAGATGGCAATTTTTTTCACTAGGCAGTTTTTTTCAAAACGCTTTTTTCAACTTTTAGTTACTATGGGCTGTGGCTTGCTCTTTACTAGGTTGCAGCTACCGCTGCAACCATGATACCTAACAGTCGAGAAGTTTACTGAATGTACGATCTGATCAAACCGATTTCATAGCCACAAGGATAAATGACGAGCGACAGAATGCATTGGACTTGTATAATTTAGGCTATATATTTGCAGATTAGGGGGTGGGGTAAGGTTAGGTTGAATTAGGTTTTTCCCCCTTTCTGAGATTTATTTTACCCCTCCCCCCTTGATGTGCAAATATTTAGCTCAAATTATATTATTATAAAAACTAAAGTATTATATTTTCATCATGTTATGGCATCTTTCATTATGATTAACCTAACAGCCCCTCTTGAGTGTGTTTGTATAATATATATGTACCAGTAACTTTTCTTTAGGAGGGCATAGACTAATGCTACCAATTTTCAGTGTGTTTTCAAGTTAGTCGCTGATGGTGGAATTTATCGGAATGGCGTAGAAAGGGCGTAATTGATATGGGGCAGGGGGAGGCAACTGCCTCCTTCAGACCCAAGTTTGCCTCCCCAGACCTCATTCCCCCCCCCCCGGCTGAAATTTCGTTTCTGCAAACAAATTCTTGTCAAAACTAAGATAAGCCTTCATAATTCAGGGATTCAGAGAAACAGGACAGTTTTCTTTAGTATATCTTTGCCGCTATGGTAATATATGGCTCATTTTTCCTTTTTCACTATCATTTTCACTTGATTTGGAAAAATTGGATCCAACTTTGCCCCCCCCCCCCCCCACCTCAGGATTTTGACGAAATTATCCCACTCACGTAGATATGAGCAATATCTTTTATATGAGCTATTAAACATCTGTCTAGACACATGCGATACCAATGCCATACAATACTCACGCCGATACCGGTATAATAAGCCTGGTACCGATACAGTGTGCAGCCCTTTCTCCAGGGAGTATGGAGGGTCGTATCATCACCAAAACCTAAGATATTTGACCTTTGAACTATGTTGAACAAAATGACTATCTCAAATTGTGATTGGATGACTTTGGGGGGAGGGACCTTCAGGGAGGGAAGGGGGCTAGTTGCCCTCCAATATTTTCGGTCACTTCAAAAAGACACTAGCACATTTAATTTCCGTTCGAATGAGCTATTATACATCTCTCTGTAATGTTCTGGTCACCCCTAGCCCTGCTAAAAAAAAAAAAAAAAAAAAAAAAAAAAACGGGAGACGCATCAGTGCTACAACAAGGAAAAAGTCATTTTCTTTGTTGTACAAGGAGGGGGACTGTAATTTCTCTGTATAAGGGTTTCGATCATGGTGATTCCAATGGTACCCTTTTCATTTTGATCTGACGCCATTTTTAAGGGGTTTCAGGCTTTTTTCGAAATCATCATAAATTTCTTCTCGCAATAAGCTTTTACTTTTAAGACGAACCAAAATAATGGTCACCATTCCTCAATCAGTGTCAGATGGCAATTTGTTTCCACTAGGCAGTTTTTTCCTAAACATGATTTTTGACTTTTGATTCTGACCGTGTTAAAGAGTTTATTGTAAATTCTCCCAACAGACTAATGAGACTTACTAAGGGGGCTGGGAGGGGGAGTATACGGGAAGGGTCCCTTGTAAATCTCCAAGGGTTTTGGTGCATAGTTATTACAATGGTACCGTTTTATACTTCAAAGCTTTTCAACTTAAGAAGTGGCATAAAAGGTGCCGGTTTTTGTGCTTTTTGGAAGCTACGAATGGCAAAACTGATTCAAATCACGTAGATATGAGCAATAGCTTTCATATCAGCCATTAAACATCTCTCTAAGAAGCTCTGGCAGTCCACTAGCCCCTAGCTTTTCCACTTGGGACATGGCATCAGTGGTGCCATTTTTAGTGCCATTTGGCAGTTGCAGGTTGTAGAATTTATAAATAAAACGCAGATATGAGAAATAGCTTTAATGTGAGCTATTAAACATCTGTCTACGATGTTTTTGTAGCCCGCTAGCCCCACCCCTTGAGAAATGGCACATAATGTGCCATTTTGTGCCATATGGCACTTGCAGATGGTGGAATTTATAAAAAGCACGTAGATGTGAGAAACAGCTTTCTAATGAGCCATTAAGCATCTCTCTATGATGTTCTGGTAAACCGCTAGCCCTGGAAAAAAAGGAGAAAAAAAAGGGAGACAGATGAGTGCTACCCATACAAAAAAGTGATTTGTCTTGTTTTTCCAGTGTAATTTCCCTGAATTAGGTTTTCGACTATGCTGATTCCAATGGTACACTTTTCATTTTGATCTGACGCCATTTTCGAGGGGTTTCAGGCTTTTTTCGAAATAACCATAAATTTCTTTTCCCAATAAACTTTTATTTTTAATACGAACTGAAACGATAGTTACCATTCCTGAATCAGTGTCAGATGGATTTTTTTTTTCACTAGGCAGTTTTTTCTAAACATGTTTTTTAACTTTTGGTTACTATGGGACGTGGTTCGCTCTTTACTAGGTTGCAGCTGCCGCTGCAACCATTATTTATATTTCATATATAATATGTAAAGAATGACGTTCTTATACATAGCACTAATCGCTTTAATCTCTTTTTCTGGTATGTAATGTAAAATGAGAATAAGATCTCGTCTAAATCTCTTCGACTGTTCATAATTTATGAAATTTAGGACTATAGGGGTTTGATAATTAGTCACTTAAAAAAAAAGCGTTTTCAAGTCACTTTTAATAAAAGGGCGAAAATCATGTGATCACATCCTCTGATTTCTCTAAGACTTGCGTTCTTCTCATAAAATTTTATCTACATCATTTCCTTTTCTAATAACTATCAACGTTCTAAGCAGGTTGTTTCCTATTGGAAGCGAGCGAATCTCTCTTTAATTATTACCTGCACTGTAACCACTCTGCTTTTATGAGGGGTTTTAACTAAAGTTTTCCTAAAAACACTTCCCCTTTACCAAGAACACAAAGTCTTAATTTTCAGTTGCATCATTGTAACCACCATGTTCAAAAACTCATTTACTATGCCATCACTACTTTAATATCATCATGTTTAAATACTTTTAATATTCTCTCTAACTCCCTGCTAGATAAATCTTCCTTCATTTCTAAATTACTACAGAAATGCTCTTCATCATTAACACGAGTTTTTCTATATCTTTTCCCCCGCAACTTTATTACGGTTTAGTTTATTCCCAAAACGTTTGCCCGTATCTCCTTAATATTCTATTTGTCACTAATTGAGGTTCCAGTCCTATCGTTATCTTGGGCTAGTCCGTGCTGGCTACTTCACCTCAATTTCTTAACATGTCAAAACAATAACTTATTATTTTGCCATTCAAGGTTTTAGCGCTTTTGCCAATATTCTGCTGCGTTTCTTGGTCTTTGCTCCTGTCCAGACTGTAGGACTATCCAATAGTCTAGTCGAGCGTTTCTATGTTTTTAAATCGACGTTTTATCTCAGCTTAATAGAAACCCAAACCATTTCTTTATTTTACTTTAAGATTACGAGGAATGTGATGGAATTACAAATTTTAGGGATCGCCCTGTAAATTTTTAGAAGAAGTATTTCAATTCTCTCATTGAAATGTTCTTACCCACAGCGCTCGAATTAAAATTCCTCTTCTTCCTTTAAATTTTAGGTCAGTTTGTCGCACGGAAGCACAGTAGACAGAATATACCAGTAAGCTTATCGCAGATCATTTCTGGTCTTCGTTCTCGGTGCGAACAAAAAGCTCCTCCCATTTATTTCTGCATTAGCGGCAATGCGGGTTAGTCTGTTTCCGATTGTTTCAATGCACTTTGATGGAAACAGACTAACCTGCATTCCCGCTAATCTGACTTCGCCTATGTTTATATCTGCAAAAACGTTCTCCGGAGCACTCGCACCCCGGTCCGGGTTTTTATAACGGGTGAGATAGAGAATGATCATACTGGATAATTATATGAACTGTGCACGGAAGCAATTTGTAACTTGGTTGGTAGGTCCACTCTTTTTCGCAAATGAACTCTTTTTACGTCTACACTTGCAATTCAACATTTAGTCAGTTTACAGCCGGATAACTGTATTTAAAAAGCATATTAAGCAATTTCAATTGAGCAATTTGCAATGCTTTTTTAAATACCGTAATGGTAATGGTAGTTTAGGCTGTTATATCACTAGTAACCTTTTAGCTGCAACATAATGAGCGCACAATACATAGTGATCGTGACTTGGAGGTACCACTAGTTAAAGAGTAGCTCAAAGTAGTATTCCTAACCAGGGTCGCCAAAGGGACACTTACGCCTTTGACATTTTTCACGGTGATGTCGGGACACTTAAGGGTCTAAAATTTGAAAAAAGAGCGATACTTTTTGAATTTTTTTTTTCCAGTTAGTGTTTTCGTTTTTGAATAGTTACTGTTGATTTTTGCTCTTTCATTGATATAAACTGAGCGTCGACTTTTCTGGTTCGATATTTTCTTATTAATTAGGAGTTTTTCCGTTTTGAGTGCGTGCTCAATTTCTTTGCTTTTTGTAAAATGGTAACGCTGGGCTAAAATTTTAACCTAAAGAAATACGAGACTGCACCGCTGAGAAAAAAAAAGCAAGAAGTTAGAATTAGAGATGTTGAAATCAAGTTCTAGTCGTACCAAGTTTCTAGTTTTTTTTGCTCATTTTTACACTTTGATCCCAAAATGTTTTTTTCAACCCTGGTCCGAACTCGAGCTAACGCAAAAATGGAATCTGATTGCTAAAATGCATTGGATCAGTAATTAAATATAAAGTAAATAAAGTGTCGTTGATTTTTTTCTGACTTAGTAAGAAGAAGAACGGGGAAAAAAGTTTGTTACAAAAAAAGACTAGGCTACAGCATAGCCACCTGCCAAGCTCCGGCGCTATGGCCTGGAAATGCATGTGAAGACAAGGAAATATAGCATAAGCATCAACAACGAGAAGAACAATAGGGAATTCCTTTTGGAAGACAGTGGAATTCTATATTTGAATGAATATTTCGTCCCTATGTCCTAGGGCCATCCTCCTCAAAACATAAATATAATAAAGAAAATATATTTACATTAAAATATGACCATTAAGACTAAAGTGAAATTTTTTAAAAACAGTCACAGCATCCTTACTTCAGTGAAGTTCAACCAGGAAGTCCTGCTGCGATTACGAAGCTTATGATTGTTTGAATATTTGTAATTCATTGACAATTATTGTAATAGTTGGAATTGTTTCTATTTTGAATTAGGATATATCAGGCTCCTTAAGCATTTTGTTTTTCTTCCCTTTTACAGGATGGACAATTAGAAACAGTCAGATGGATGGTAGAAAATACTCCAGTGGGCTCGATGCTCGGAACGTCAGACACAGAAAAGAGTATTTTACATGTAGCAGTTAAAGCTGATAAGGTAATTTTTTTTAACTTATTTTTTTTTTTTAGCTTCTAGCGTTTAGGGTTTTTAGCTTTTGTACGCCGAAAAAGTCTTTTTTTTAAAGTTTTGCTCCCCAGATGTTTTATATTCTTCTTGTCCCAAAATTTGAAGTTTCAGTGCTGTACCATTAGGGGGTAGTTTATCCGTAAGGGTTTAAATATCCAAAGTTTCACCGAAAAGAAGGTTTTTTTTGGCTTTTTGTTTTTCTACATGCTGAAAACAGTTGGCATCAGATATAATAAGGTAAGCTGAGACGTGTGAACTGTCATTATATCAAGCTAAAATTCACTGTTTTGAGTCTGGGAGGAAGCAGGCTATTCGATTTTTGAACGGATAGGAGATCTTCGTTTTTTCACATTACTTCCTAGCACGATATGATATACATAGAACTGAATCTGATCCGACAAATAAATCACTAGAAAAGCCATCCGAAAGTTACTACACTAGAAGAAAAATTATGTTGAAGTGGTGTTTGTATTTGTTTTTTTTTTGTTTTTTCACTCAATAAAATCGATTTTCTTCTTTCTTGAAGAAATACGATTTTTTTTTATTTGTCTTAAGTCATTGAAAAATTACTAAAGCTACGTCTTTGTTTAACTTTCTTTTTCTTAGAAAATCATCAGGCTGATTTTCAGGGCTGTGATGTGAAAGGTTCATGTTGGCATTTAAGATTATTCCTACGTTATTTCTCCTAATTGGTGCTTGCTCAAATTAATTTAAAATTGAAAACCAAGGTGATTTAAGAAAAAATATGATGATAATGATGCTTAATTTCACTCCATGTTTGTAAATGTCAGGACGGAAGAAAATTGTTTAAAACGTGAAATTCGTAAAAATATCCTAAAAAGCGTCATTTCGAAGTTTTACCGGCTTAATTTCACAGAGTATTTCTCTCAGCATGTAAACATGAGTGTAATTTGGTATGGGGTAAAGGGGGTATGGGTGCAACGCCCCCCTTCCCAGCTGAAAATTAGCGTCTTCAGAAATCTTGTCAAAACTAAAATAGGCTTACTAAAAAAAGCCCCCCCCCCAAAAAAAAACAAAACAAAAAAAAACAGATCGCTTTTATTTTAGTATACCTTTGCCTTTATTGTATTGTATGGCTCATTCTTCATTTTTCATTCCCATTTTCACTTGACTTGGGAAAATTGGCTTCAACTCCCCCTCCCCCCATCCCGGATTTTGACGAAATTACGCCACTGATAGAAAAGCTTAAGGTAAAGAACATAATCCACTTTCTGCTATCGTTTTGGTATTCAGTGGAACGGCAGAACAGCATACATAATTACATTTTTTTTCAACTAAACGCAAAACTAATTAATACCACATCCCACATTGTCGCCCAGCAGGTAGTATAAACAGAATGAATTTTTTCTATAAAGAAATGTTTAAAGGATGTGCGTAGGGTAAACACAGAATTTTCATATCAGGTTCTTTAATTGGTAAGTCTGTTATATATCAATGGTTCAGGACCCCTGGCAGTCTGTGGTGGATCCCAGTGTTTCTGATTGTATACTTGCGCGTTGCGCCACGCTGTCGAAAAATGTAGATGTCTGTCTTAGGTAGACCTGAATCTGTCCCATGTCCAATCTGAAATATCAACGGAGAAGATAACCGTTTGCTGCTACTCAAAGTTGGGATTTGTTAATGGGGAGGAAGAAAATGTAATGGAACTTACTTGTGACAAAACATTGAAGTTAATGTTTTAAAAAGAGTCACTATCAAATCGTTGGCTAAGATGTCTATCCAAAAAATACCAAAAAGCTTTAACATTTCTAATTCCCTTCCTTACGTGTTTGTAAAACTACTTTCTCTCATATTGTTGTTATGAAAGCAAGACACTGCAACAAACTATATTTCAGCCAAAAAATGAGATTCAAACTTTTGAGTATTCAGCCAGGTATTCAGCACAAACTCGCTGAAGTGAAGAAGCACTATTCATTACAATAAGAACTTTTTTTGTTACTGTATATACGAACAATGTTTTCTTTTTTTATTTGAGTTGGTATATTTTTCATTTTAATTTGCTGCTTTGCTACTTATTTTAGCACATCTTGTTTTATCATACGATTATCATCTTCAATTTTTTAGTAGGTGCACATATAAGGTAAGAAAATATTAGTAAAATATTTACAAAAAGAACTTTCAAAAACACATCACAAAATTTGTTTTTTATGTATTTTGAGTACTTATGCATTATAACTAAACCAGCGCTATAGACTGTACAAGGAAACCAGATACGAAACCAGACAAACGGGTATTTGCTAGATAAATTGATGGCAAAGCGTGGTTTCTCATTGAGTTTACAATATTTAAACGATTTTTTTTTGGGGGTTTAGGGCGGGGGGAAGGTACCTAGGTTAGATTAAATTAGGTTATGTATTTAATATACGCTATGCTTACCCTTCACCCCCCCCCCCCCCCCCCTAATGTGCAAATATATAGACCAAATTTGTTTCTAAACTATTATATATTCATCAAGCAGGTATCCAGGATTTTTGTTCGGGGGAGGGTTTACCCGATTTTTTCCCGATTTTTTTTTATTGCATCTTTTTCCTGGTAAGGTTTTGTCTTTACAGGTATTTTTTAGACTAATTTTCGACTCGGTCAAAAATCTCGGGGGGGGGGGTCAAACTGGGTACCCCCCCCCTCCCCTCGGATACGGCCTTGATATTCATCCTATTTTAATTTATTTCATTAGCATTAACCAAACTTGACTTCTTTCGTGTATAGCGCTGGTTTAGTTATAACGCATAAGTACCTATTTTGTTACGTTTTTACGAGTCGGACTAAACCCTCTTTCCCCCCTACCTGGAAACGGCCTTGATTGCAGGGTTCAGTATTTATGAGGATTAAGTCCATTTTCGACATGCCAGTACTCCAACATAACTAGAGCTCAATGTGGTAGGATATTTTATGATATATACAATAGAGAACCACATGGGCCATGGTTTCTAAAAAAAAGACATCAAAGTGAAAAAAAGAAAAACTAAAAAAATATGTAAATCCTACCCCTTTTTATATATACACTTATTTTTTCAAAATAATCTTTACTTAGTCTCCCCCGTATCGGCACACGGACGTATTTCCTCTATTTTGTAATATCTAGTTGGCAGTTGCTCTTTAAAATGTTCACAATCCATTCATTCCCTCCTGCCCCCATTTTAAAAATTTCGTCTCTAAGATTCTCCAAATCCTGCCACAAAATTATATGGATTGTCAAGAGGTCTTTAATGTCATATTTACATAGATAACCATCTTTTTTTTAATCTATCTTTAGTTGATTATTATCATTCAGTACTACATTATGCATTTATATAATCTTCTGTATACCTACACTTTTCTTTTCGTAGTTTTTTCTTTAAGAGGTTTACACCAGCGTTCCCAAAGCGGTATAGTTGTACCGTTTTTGGTATAATTAAGAGGTCCTGGTACAATGGGGTACGTTTGATCATTTCATGGTCCAATCCAAAATTTCTGGTACATTTCGGTACATTTGAGCTGTGTTTGCCATGTCAAGATATACCTCTTCTAAATTTTTGGAATTCCTCAAGCTACCTCTTAGAGATTTAAGCAACCAAAAAAGGGATTTTCGTCGATGTGAGACGAAAAGAAATCCCCACAAGTTTTGGGCTAATCCTCACAAGAGAAACAGCGCTCAAAATTGGCTTCTGAGAGAGGATGAAGATATTTATGAAAAAAAAAGGATGCATGCCTTTCTGCTTATTCTGATCAGAAAGTCGGTACAATTTTTCTCTAAACGTTGTCAACGCTAATCCACACGATACGTTAGGAATTTATGGGGGGTCGTCATGATGAAAAGTTTGGGGACTACTGTAGTATACGATTCCGACTTTGCATCATGGGTGGATCCGGGGAGGCCGCACCTCCCCCCTCCAATAATTTTCTAGTGCCCTGATTCTGTTTTTTTCTTCTTTTTTACTATTTTTTTTTTTAAAATAAACTTACGAACTTGGTCAATTATTGGTGCTCTTGTCCCCCCCTTCCCAAAGTTTTGCTCTAGATCAGCCTTTGCATTGTATGGTCTCTAAAAATTTTGGGTGCCAATTCTGGTAGAACCATAGAACTCATTCAACTGACAGATAAACGTCCCTTAAGGCTACCTGACGAGTATTATCGGAAGCCTGGAGTAATATATTAAGGACAATATAAAGACAAGCTAATCCACGTCATCTATTTTATCCTTTTACTGAACTTTACACAAAGCATTGAAGTCAATAAATTTAATTTTAACAGTTAGGCATTAAGTTGATAGCGATTACATGTTATGCTAATAGTAATTTTTAACCTGGCAGGAAGGCCAAGTTTAGAGCTGGCAGGGTTTTTTATGAAAAACCCATATGTACTTAAAAGGCTGATACAGACTTTTTTTTTTCCAAAGATCCATTAATTACTTTGATTACACAGTCTCCAACTGTTTTCCTACCAAAATTGGGTTGCAGGATTCGAACTATGGGGTATAGTCTAACTTTAATGACACTTAGTAATTAGTGCCACGCGGATCTAAAAACTATTAGTCATTTGCGCACGTTCAGAGTTATGCGGAAGGCTGGAATTATGCATGAAAGATTGGGCTTATCGCATTCCCTCATGCCATGATGGGTATAAATGAGTTAGCGTTACCAACCGATGTTACTGAGCCTCAAGGGGTCTCCGGCTCTTAGCGTTTAAACTTGCTACAAATTACATGCTTCATGGTCTGGTATGCATACTAGGAAAATATAAAGAGAATTAAACTAGCTGTTTGAATTGTTTACGGATCTTAAAACTGTTAAATATGTCTCCAACCTGCCTTTTGTTTGAATGTTAATCAAACTTTTTTTTAGCTCTGGACTTAAAATTTTAATGCTTTTCATCTTGGGATACACGCCTATATTCAGGGGTGTATCCGTTTCTCTGGCCATTACCTTCCTCCTATGGCATAAAGTAAGCTTCCTAGTGTTCAGTCCCTTGGAATAGTCTACAAGTCTACACTCTAACTTTCATACTGAAAATGCTACTGACTACAAAATAGGTGTTGCTGCTCATTTTTTTTTATCAGTTGCCGTATGAACAAGTGGATATTCACCTGTGAAATCTTCTTTACATGGTAAGCTAAGTAGAAAATTGAATTTTCCTGATCCTGAACCACATGTAATGCAAATGTGGCCCTTCTTCGTGTAGGCTCTAGCTTGGAAAATAATAAAATCTAATGGAAGAAGCTTTCTGATTGCTATTACATATTTTTTCTCTTGCTTTTATTTTTTTCTTTCGGCCTCATTTTACTAAAATATTTTCGTAGCAGCATCTGCAACATTCCTAATATTTTTTCACTCAAATTTTATTTGCTTTTCATAATTCTTATTTTTCTTCTGCACGTATGGTGGAGTTCTTTTTCCACAAATACTATTTCTTCAGACACTTATTATTGGAAATAATAACATGAAAAATGGAAGAATTTGAAGTCCTCAAAATATGCAATAAATATACTATTCGTTCTGGAAAAAGACTAAAATTGCTAAGTTGACACAGATGGTTTTATGACAAAATTGGTTATTTAAGTGGTTTTGAACTTACCTTTGTACAAGGAGAGAGGTGAATCGTAGTAGCATTCAAGTAGCTTCTAGTAGCATTCTGGAAAAAGCCAAGCTTTTGAAAATGTGGACACTAGGTCGATGAAAATCTATCTCCTACATTTTTCCAGGATATATCAGGCCTCCCTGGTGAAACCAATAAGGGTCGGGTTGTTTGTTTGCATGGACAGAAGGACGAATCCTTTCATAACAAATATTATTGGACATTAAAAGAATATGCAGACATCTTTCTGTACCGCAAAAAGTATAGGCTTGTTTTGTTAAGAAAGCATCTTTCCAATTCATTCTACACTACCATGGGCGCCCATATGGGGGGGGGCAGAGTAGGGCTCCAGCCCCCTCCCCCCCTCTGGCTGAATGACACTGCTTTATATTTTATATTTTTGTCTTGAGATTTCTATTATGCAGCATTGGAAGTGCCGATTAGACCAGCCAAGCCCTCCCCCTAAGCTAAAATTCAGCTTATGGGCGCCAATGCTTCCTACGTTTTATTAAGGATTAATGTTAGCCAAAGTTAATTAAAAAGGAATAGGCAAACTTTTCTTGTTTTATTACGAAATAATTTCTTCCCTGTGTAAACAAGTTCGGAAATCGTCCCTTAATAAAAACAAGAAAAGTCTACCAATTCCTCTTTAACTAACTGAAGTTATCAGTCCTCAATAAAACGTAGAAAGTGAGCAAAAATCGGAATGACGCTTTCTAAATAAAACAAGGCTTGCGTAAAATGCAAACTAGTCTCGTTTGGTTGTGATACTCCCTTGCTGATAAATATTGTAATTGTTTACCAATCAGGGGACTTATATACTCAATAAATGGGGTGCTTTCTTTTTTTTTACCATTGACCTTGTATGTATAAAAATGGCCTTTTGGCCTTATCCCCTCTGAAATCTCACAATTTCCCCAGTAATTTCCTAGTGTTGCAGGTATTATATTTTATATTGCGCTTTTTATCTTCGGTTTTGACGAATATACCCATTCTCCCTTCCGAAGCCGAATACTGACGTATATGCCTGCCGCTGACCCCTCATTAGAATATATATATGTATATATATATATATATATATATATATATATATATATATATATATATATATATATATATATATATATATATATATATATATATATATATATATATATATATGTATATATATATATATATATATATATGTATATAATATATATATGATATATATATATATATATATATATATATATATATATATATATATATATATATATATATATATATATATATATATATATATACTATATATATATATATATATATATATATATATATATATATATATATATATATATATATATATATATATATATATGTATATATTATATATATATATATATATTATATTATATATATTATATATTATATATTATATATATATATATATATATATATATATATATATATATATATATATATATATATTATATATATATATATATATATATATATATATATATATATATATATATATATAATATATATATATATATATATATATATATATATATATATCTTTTATATACAGATAAAGGATTTTCTGACAATATCTTTTTTAATATATTCAGTGTGTTGAAAGTGACTTCCAGAATATTTAAATTTTGGAAGCATGCAAGCCACCCATAATGGCTTTGCTAATGTGATACACTAGTGACAACCATTCTGGTCATAATAAATGAATTCCCTTTACTAATTAGTAATTCAACCATTCGTAAGAGCTTTCATAACTAGGCCCGTGCCGTGAATAAATCTCAATTTAAACTTGTCTTGTTTCACATATCGTCGTTAGGAAAATATTTGACACTAGGCCCAGTATAACTGACATCGGTTAGGGGGGGGCGGGTATGCCTGCATTTTTGAGCCGGTGGGTTGCCTATTACAAACGTGGTATGTGGCTGATCTATCGTGTATGTCACTGTCTGTTAAAACTAAGTTGATAGGATTGACTGCAAAGGCCTAAATCTATTTTATTAAGGTGAATGCGTGACGGTGGTGACGTGCAAGATGTCATGGATTAAAAGTTAGGCTTGTATTTTCATTAAAGTTTGTCTAGGAAACTATCTTTTGCGAGTGTTTATGTATTAAGAGTCATTTATTGAAAAGTAAATCAATTATGGTGTGTAGACCAATGGCGTAGTTTTGACAAAATCGTGAGAGAGGGGGGCAAAGTTGGAGTCGATTTTCCCAAGTCAAGTGAAAATAACAGTGAAATAAAGCCACATAGTACCATAAAAGCCAAGTTATACTAATGAAAAGTGATATGTTTATGTGGATGCTTGAATTATGTACTTACTTAGTACTTAGGTCCTCCTGAGCCATCTGGGGCGCATAGGGCATCGATGAAGCCTCGATAAACGTCACGTATTGGCGCTGCGGCAAGTACATCCTCCCACTGGGGTTGTAGTGATGTGTGAGAAATTATGTAGGTGTGTTTTAATTTTGACAAGAATTTTGAAGACGCTACTATGTCAACTGGGGGAAAACTGGGCTCGGGGGGTGGTAGATGCATTTTGCAACATATCAGCAAAAGTCCTCGTTTTTGTTTTTTTACGTTGATTGGTTCTTGAAATCGGAATATAAGCATTTAAATTCATTTTTTGTTTTTTTTATACATATTTTATTTTGAAAATGCCCCACGCCTCCCTCATACCCCATACCCTTAAAAAATGTGTAGTTTTCTTGATGTTGAGCCACCCATACATCATAATTAAAATTTCGCTTCAAAAATATCTGTTATAACTGTATTTTTGCGTTACTTTCCCATGATTAATTTGTGCAGGTATTTTTGGACCACCTTGAAGTTCAAACTCAGTCTAATTTGAAAGCTTGATCTTATCTGTTTATTATTCCCTTAAAATGAGTTTAACCCTGAGAGTTAACTTATGAGTGGAATGTGAGTGCCTAGTATCCCTCCCCGTAAGATTATTTGAAGACAGCAATAAAAATGGTAAAACAACATAATCTGCCAGCTATGGTTTAATCTTGCTAAAGCGTTCGAGGTCGAAAATTAATCACGAGAAACACTTTTTTTTAACAGTAAACATTGAGATTTGGCTGTTGAAAAGGTAGAATAATACTCTAGATTTATAGTTTGTGCTAATTTACACTGTCAAATTCACTACGAGGATAGGCTGGATATATAAGGCTGGGACTGTTCCGTTGTTGTGAGATTGTTTGGGGTCTTCACTGCGTCATAACCTCCTTCTCTCGTCCCTATCCCCACAAGGAAAACCCTGTATTCTTGGCATTGTAGTGGCGTTAGGGAGGACCTTTCACGAATTTGTCAAACCACAATCGTGACTGAAAAATCGCTCTAGGGTGACTTTGAGGAGGGGCACCACTCGAGTGAATTAATGCCTTGTAAACGACACAGTAGTGCACTGGTTTTGATTAAGGGACAATTCTTCTGTTTTTTTTTTGTGCTGACTAATCTTTTGCTAGCTATGTTATTTGTTGTGGGTTTCTTCCCCATTGTATGATAATATTTACAGCCATGAATATTTAATGGCTCAAAGATACTGAGGTTGGTTGTGATTGCTTGTGCAGGGCGTCAATTTTTGCTGATCAGAGTGCTGATCATCAAGTGCTCAAAACTATGTAGAGACCAAGATGGGCCTTGGCTTGCATAGAAACCTTTATTCAACTGGAGGTCCCGGCCGCCGTGGAAAAAGTGGGGTAGCATAGTAGCAATGCTACTTGGCAGTTTTCATGCCTAGTGAAATTTGTTGGCAGCTTTTGGGATTCTGCTACTGGCAGCTTTGGAACTTTTCCCATATCTGGTTCCCGGGAACTCCTTGCTGTCTATCTGCAAGCCAGCTAAAGCACTTTATGTTTTAAATAATGTCGGAATTGTGTTATGGGACACAACGGCGTTGAAAGGCAACTATAGTATGGACATTTTACTAACGAAATCAGATGTTTTCAACTGAAGTTATAAGGAGTTTCAGAAATTTCTCCTAGGGTTAGGAAACATGTAATTAGGAGATGCCCAATTTATTTCTTAAAGTAAGAAGGGTGGGGTTGTTTGGGCGTTTGGATGTTTTTTTTCGTGAAATTTGGAAGTTTAAGTCTCTACAGGCAAACCCTTCTCTATAATTTAGAGTATATAAACCATGTTTTTTTCATTTTGAGGCGAAAGGAATGTTAAAACACCCGGGGATCATAACTTACACATAGCAAAGACGTTTTTTTAGACTTCAAGCGTGGCGCTCTTCAAATTTGAATTTTCTCTTTCTTTCTTTTTTTTATTATTTTCTCTTGGTATATCACGATAAATTGTCCCTCCAGAGGACTCTAGAATTCTATAATTTTGATCACCGGCAATAATTCCTTTTTTTAATGTATCTTCTTGCCTTTGCCTTTTTTTTAACAATCACAAAATTTAGAAGTTTAACATGAAAGTAGCTCTGCAAAAGGGATAAACGTTTTCTTTAAGGTATTTATTCTTCTAGTTGAATGACACATCATTATAAGGAATTACTTAAAGTAAAGGTTGTTTACAACATTTGAATAGGCAAGGGGAATTCTGCAGTTCAACCGTCTGTCAAACTCGAAGATAATACTTCAGAATTACACGGACACTGGAATGCACTAGTCCAACTTGAATAACAACCCTGTCGGTGAAGCCAGAGCTTGACAAGTTTGCTTGATAATTAATTATATTCATGTAAAACAGGTTTTCCGAGCCCATGCCAATCCGATTCTTTTTTTTTTCATCTTATCTGAAAGAATTAAAATCCCATGAAAGACGAGAATTCAATCTGACAAAATGAATGCATCGTAGTTTGATAAACGATTCATTTGCCAAGCTCTGAAATGTGAAAAATGGTATGGGAGGGAACTATTTTGATTGTGCTTAAACTGTTTGTCTGCTCAGAATCAAAGCAAATTCAGCCTAAAAATATGTTACCGGTCTATTCTGGCAGCTACGCAGAATTACGTTGGGGGATTATTATGATCCATTCATGGGCGCCGGCAGTTAAGGCCAAGAGGGTACTGACCCCTCGCCTGGGAAGCAAGAAAGACGTTGAAAAAGTTGTAAAAATAGTAAAAGTAGAAACATTCCTACTTATTTAAACCTTGGTGGAATAATTGCTCTTGGTCGCATTTACTCCCTATGTGGAATGGGATCTACTTTACTCCGCTGGTGTATGGTTTACCTTGTCGAGTGAACTGTATATAAATGTAATACAGTATGATCATTTTCTATCTCAACCATTATAAAATGCCGGGCCGAGATGTAAGTGCTCCGGAGAACATTTAAGCAAGTATAAACATAAGTGACATTCGATTTTTTCACGGGTAGACAAGTCAAATTTCTGTTCAACGCAAAACTTTGCTTCACCTTTGTAACACTAAATTTTAAAGAATCTAATTTTAAATTAATTTATTCCAATACATATATAAAAATTGGTAATTAGCAGTGCAATGTTATTTAGATGTTTTTAGGAATTACAAGTAGGTTTCGAAGTTTCGAGTTGGTTTCAAAGGCATATTGAGAAAGTTTATGCGAAAATACGCGTTCCAGGGTAATATACACTGGGCCGCTGATGGCAGATTAAATAGGAGGAGCTGTTAGTACGCGCTAAGATAGTAGTAGCCAAAAATAACTAAGCCGTGATTTTACTGTTATATTATTTATATACAGTGGTTGAGTGTAACCGAATCACTCAAGAGTTTTGTATTCTGGTAAGCGGAGCCTAATCATTGAGTGCTAGAGGTTCTCGCAGAGGAGGCAGAAATCTCTTTTGCTGTAAACTGTGTGTTTATTGTATAGTAGTTCATGTAAAGTGATTTAGTATAGGTACAGGTAAAACGAGTAACAGACAAGCCTATATCTTACATTCACTTCAATCAAAAAACTTTCAAACGTAAAAAATACGCTTAGCGGTCTAGGAAAAGAAACCGGGATATTGAGAGGAACTAGTCAAATTTACAGCTCTTTAATCTAAATCTAATACAGAAGCAGTGATTCGGCTATGCTTACCAAAGTAAATAGCTCTGACAGTCCTTAACCCTCTCCCCATCCAAAAACAATTACCGTTTAATCTGCCGTGACACAAACAAGGTCAACTTGCCAAAACTACGAATAAAATTTGCCACCATTTTAATTGAACCGGCTGATTCTGAAGTGAGAAATAATCGCCTAGCTTCAGACTATTGGCTGGGAGTTACCGACATAGGCAATTGTATAGACAGATTTTACAAACCATGGAAATAATCTTTTGAGTATGGGGTGTTAAAATCGATCAAGTGGGTGACTTCACTTACCTGGGCTGGGTAGGTGACAATATATGGGAAATATATAATATGGGCAATATATTTGCACATTAGGGGGGGGGGGGTGGTGTTGGTAAAGTGTAGCGGGTCTGCATGCAAAATGTGTTAGCTTCAATTATTCTGTATATTATGAAGTAAGAATTGTTTTCTAACTTAGCGCTGTCCAAATTCTTTACATCCCCCTAATGTCCAAATATATAGCCCAATTATATATTTCCCATATATCCTGTCACCGGTGTGAAACCGGTTTTCTCAGATCTAACCTAAGCGTAACTCTTGAGTGTGTTTCGTTTAATTGACAAGTACCGTTTTTCTTTACTGTATGTCGTTTACTGGCTAATAATGCTATCTTATCTTCAAACAGTAATAAACAGTAATAACAGAAGAAGATGAGCATCCAAACATCTAAATCCACCCAGTGTTGGCCTTAGAAAACCTCAGTAGCAGAGTCAGGTTATGCCTTTTATAAACATTAGATTAGTGATCTTCAAAATTTCTAATTTGTCTCAAGCATCACCACCCGGTTATAGTTGGTATCTCATCACACCCGTGACTGATCCAACAATAGCCTAGTCATGCGAAAAATTCCCAGTCCTTCTATTCAAACTGCTGCCTATTCATCTTTCGTTTCAAGTCCCTGATTCAGCATTACTGCGCAGATTTTAAGAGAGAAAAAAAAAAATCACTCAATACTTGTTTTAATAAGATTTATTGACATTTGTATCATACTCAGGATATTTTTAAAAGTAAAATAATGAGTTCTAGTATCACCTTGATTATAACCAGTTAATGTAGCCACGATACTGTTCATGTTCATAGAGGTCCTAAATATACTACTGCTACTACTGCAAGATTTCGCAAGATTCCGCGAGAAAAGCGGATCTCAAAATCCAAATTTCCAGTTTGTGGCTTTTTTTAAGCTATTGGTTTGGATTATTGTTTAATATTGTGCATGCAAATAAAAATTGGTCCCCAAATTAGGGTGAAACAAGTACATCTGGATTTGACTCGGGTTGGAGAAGAAGGGGCCAATTTTCCAAGGATCTTTTCATCAAGACATCATCCAACTCATCATCTGGTGGTACAGACACCAGAAGATTTTGTAGGATCTCAGTCAAACTTGATAGGAATCAAGACGAATCTTTGTCGTGACTTCTGGGTGTTGGGACAAAATCCAACTTGCTTGGAGATGTTAGGAGGTTGTCTTAAACTCATTGTTATCAGGGAATCTGACATAAGGGTTTGTTGGATCTTTACAAAAATTGTTTGGATATCTGACCTGATTCTACTTTTGGGGGAGAGGGAAGGAAGAAGGTCCTTGAATTCTTCTCATCAGAATTGTACCAGAAGGGGCTGTTAGGACTCCGACGAAACATGGGGGAAAGTGCCTCTTGCCTTCTCCTTCAATCCTTGCCATTATGACATTTAACAAAACGTATTGTCCAATGTCACATAAACTTGGTAAGAAGTAAGAGTAAAGTGTTCTAATTTTTTATATTTTGGAGAGACTTACCTCCTGTTGACACAATGGTTGAAGAAGTCTATAAACTCTTATTGTGATATCTTCCTGTACGAATTATCGGATATCAGTCAAACTCTTTGAGAAGTTTCAAAAACGCAAGATATGTTATGATAGAGGAAGCGTCTGAAAACGCCCTCTGGTGTCCGTATACAATCTATCCTCTGCGTCATCTACCAGAAAGGGTAGTTAATATTTGCCAAACTTCTTGGGAAGTAAGGGCTACTGTCTTATGCTTTTGAAGTTAAGGAGGAGATCCGACAATTGAGGAGTGGGGGGGGGGCAAAGTTCTTTTGATCAGGATGTCTAACTGAAGAAGTTGTCATATGACGACCAAACTTGTTCGGATATCACAAGTGTCCTACTTATGCCTTTGCGCACATACCCGTTCTGACCTCTATGGGAGGAAAAGATCTCTATATTCATTTTATCTCAGTATCTACCAGAATGGGTTATCGTATCTCGTCAAGCATAGTAAGAGTGGATGTTATAGTTTTTTTTTTTTTTGGGGGGGGGTTTCAGTTCCTACTAGATCTCTTTGGGAGAGTGGGCTGGTAAATTCGTGTCATCAAGATTTCTAGTTAAAAGCGCTTTTGGATCTCTATCAAACTTGGTGGTAACCAATAGCAAGTGTCCTAGTTATGCCTTTCGCTAGGTCCTTGTCTATCCTAGTTATGTAGGGGAGGTAATGGATCCTTAACGTTTTTTCAGCACAATATCTAACAATACACGTTGTTGGGTCTCAATCGAACATACTAAGAAGTTAGAGCTTGTTTCCTACTACAAGCTTTCAGAGCCCAATCAACTACCATATCTGTAAGAAATGTTGGCCAAAATTCCTGTCACCGGACGTCTACCACAAATTGTACCTAAATCTAAACCATTTATCCTAAATTTGTGTCGTAAGCATATCTACAAAAAGAGGACGTTGGATCCCAAGCAAACTCGATGAGAAGTAAGAGCTCTGAGGCGGATTCAGGTGGGGACGTTGCCACCCCCCCCCTAACGTAGTGGCAGGGGTTGGGGTATATTAGCAGGACGCCGGAAAATGACTTGATATAGTGTTTTGGGCGTCTTTCTTGGGTGCCGACCTAACCCGAAGCCCTTTAAAAAACTAGAATTGTTTAACGAAAATATTTCACAGACTTTTTTTTTCTTGGATGACTTTAATAAATGTAAAGTAACACTGCAACCGACGAGGGAGGAGGCCGCCGCTTGGATCTGCTGCTGTGAGTGAGTGTGGCCATGTTTAGTTTTGACAGAAACCAGCCCATAACCTAGTTTTCTTAATAATATTATTATTTGCCAATCTTGACTCAGTTCAAATCAACTGGACCATGGGTCTGGCTAGACTAGCTTTGGACGTTAACTAAAACTTTAGCTGTGACTTAGATTTGGTCTAACTGGTTCGAAAAGTTACAAAATGCAAAATGCTGTGATACGTGGAAACAACTGAAAAAGTGGGCAGGGGAGTCCATTTTGGGATATGGGAATCACAGGGCCGTATGCAAGGGATAGAGCATTAGGGCCCATGCCCTAACTCCCTAAATGGGGAGATTTTTACAATTTGACTTTTAATTTGTTATATTTTCAGTATAATTTGTGTATTCGGCACTTTAAGAAAAAAAATTTAACATAAAGCTTTTGGAGCCATCAATAATCTTAGTTTGTTAAGACATATTCTTTATTTCTAGCTGGATGTTTTGCAGTGGCTCTTTGAGTCATGTTCGTTGGATGTGAATATTAAGGATCGACACGGAGACACGCCGCTTCATATTGCGGCAAGAAAGGGATTCATAGCCTCTGTTGCTTTACTGCTTCAGCGGGGGGCAAACATTTCAATTAAAGTAAGTTGTTATTTCGTACTTGTTGAGGATCCAGTCGTATTTGATTTTTCAATGTAGGTTACGTGCTGATTACTAAGTGTGAAATCTCGCAAGTTTTGATGCTTACATCATAGTTTAACTGTCTTTTATAGTAGCAATTAAGTAGAGAGATAAATCGTCTTTTTAAAACACTAGCCTTTGGATAACTACGTTGTCTAGAAATGATTTCATTTTAAAAATCATTAAGCCGGTTATGGAGATGTGTTATTGCAGAAAAGCAATGTGAGAAAAAACGACTTTTGTGCAAGGATTATAATACTGGCTTTAATGAATTATACTCATATTGGGGACTTAGCAAGAATTGGTTAGTAATTAAGAATGTGAATTTATATAATATTTCAGCAACAGTTTTAACATAATCAAAGTTGTTTCCACTCGTAAAATAGCAAATGCCTTTGAAAGTACTAAACTTTAAAGCAAATGATTATGGACAACATAATAAATAGATTAGGACAATATACGAGATGCTAGAGCAGTGATGTACATTTAAGAAACAAATTGGAGTAATAACTAGATTTAAGTTGCATAGGCAACGTCAAGTGTTGCAGGAGCAATACTTCTGTCAGGAATCCAAGGTAGGAATTTTAAAACATTATATTGACTTTGTAGTCAATTGAGCTTTATAATTTTTAATCGTTGGCACCGTTACAGATTAGAAATTAAATTATCACCTTATACACCCTAATTAGTACTATATATATATACCTAACATTTGAGCATCATATTGCTGCAGATGCTCTTTACTATAATAAGTAAGAAACTACTTCATGAATTTTTATTTATAATCGCTGAATTATCGCATGGAGGCAAATTTTCTTACCTTCAAATAATCTTATTATTTGAGAGCATAAACAAGATTGTACCCTCAATATAAGCTTATCGAACCAAATTGGTTCTTCAAAGTTATTCTTCGCCTTTCATAATCATACCACTATAGATAGAAACTGCTAAAAATAAAACAAAAATACATAGTCAGTAGAAGTACATAACCCCTCATATCTGAAGGCGAATGTCGTCTAACAACCAATTCTTAATTAAAAATCCCTCACTTAAATACATTCAAAAACCACACTGGCTTTACATGACTTATGACAAACGACTTAAGAATATTACATGACTTAAGACAAAAATATATAAAAATATTTTGTAAAAGAAAAACTAACTTTTCTTCTTTTTTTAGCGCTTGGTGGAGGCCCTTGCCAAAATATCTGCTTTTATCTTTTCACTTCTTTTCTGTCCACCGGCTGATATTACCCTTGTTTTCTCTGCTATTTAATTATATCATTTATATATTTTTTTGTTTGTCATAACTCCCTCGCTTGCCCCTGAATTTTGTTTTCCTAATTCTTTTGATTAATATTTGGAAAACTAATATGCTGAAGTTTCTAACCACTTAACCAAGGAGATGACAGTGTTCAAACGCTCAAGCAACATATTTTTACCTGCACCGTGAAAGTAAAAATAGGTTCTCAAATATACTAAAATAAGAAAAAAGAATGGTCCCCAATTAATGTACTAAATCTTCCTATTATAATAATTTAGCTATGGTCAAGAGTTGTTGGAACTCTTGACGATTGTTGTAGTAGCAACGTGAGCTATTTTTTATAATAAAACATAGCAAAAATTAATAGTTGTAATAGTAACACAAAAATTTTCGTTTAAAGAACTGTCTAGGACGCTAAAAATTAAAAGTCCCTGTGTGTACTCTAGCTTTATGCTAAAGAAACCTATTATTCAGTTCAATTCGTTTCATTACAAAATGATATAACACATAACATCAATCCAAGTGCCTGCCCAAAGAAAGACATGAAAGCACTTGATACTGGGCCACCAAATATATAACAAACGCTTAACAAACGAACAAAACAAACAAAAAGGAAATAAAACAACCAAATTACTTGTTGCTGCAAGTAAGGAGCAGCTACCTCTCTTCGTAATTGTTGATTCCTAAGACGTTCCGACTATTCCGAACGACCCCGGTACTATTGTAGCATCTCGTTTAAACGAATGTGTGAGGATGCTATAGAGCTAGGTTTAGTTTTTGTTATATTGGATATTTACATATAATATTAATTAATTTTGGATACATAATACTGTATTGGGCAAATACATTGGGGACCAATCAGTATGTCCCTCGATGTATCTTTAGCTTTCCATTTGTTCCATAAACTGATGCAATTTTCATGAAATTAGTTTTTTTTTAGCGCTTTTAGCTTTTTTTACTCTTGTTTTTTTTTAGCATTTTTTAACACTTGTTTTTTTTAGCGTTTTGAATAACTCGCTCTCCCCTCTCGCCAAAAAGACTCCTGCGCTCGTACCTGTAAAATATACTTCAAATCTTATTTGCATGTTTTAGTATACAATGCTTTACTATGTATATTTTGTACATTTTTTTTCTCGAGTTCAGATTAACGTTGCTCTATTTGTTGCAGAATTTTTTCGGATTAAGGGCGCTTGATGTTGCAGCAAGGCTGAATCATAAAGGCGTAGTTCATATGCTTCGTCTCCATGAAGCTGCTTTGGGATTGTCTTCTGATCTCTACGAATCAACGGTTGAACTAGAGGACATTAGGAATGATCACTCGGCCTTAAAGAGCTATTTCAGGTAGGAATAATTAAAGAGGATATAATTCTAATAGATGAACATACTGAAGTGATTTGGAGCTTTGCTAGTACTCGTTTCTTTGTTAATCTACATCTGCCTCCTGTAGCCTTGTGGTTCTTTTTGTTTCTTTTTTCTTTTACAGAAATCGCCACCAGTGCTAATGTTACAGTTACTACTAATCGTCTTGTACATAAAAAACGCTTCTTCAAATTAAAAATGAACGTATACAGGAACAAAAGACTAACTGATCAGCCCTGGAAATCTCTGAAAAAAAATGGTTGGGATGTTCAGCCAATGCAGGTATGTGTTATGAGGTTGAACCCATTGGTCTGCATCATAAATTGGTACAAGATAATATAGAAAAACTTTTGTAATATATGAGCAGATGAACAGCCCCCAAACATCCCAATGCATTCAGCCCTCAACAACCCAATGCAAACAATCCACAGCCCAAATAATATAACATGGAGAAACTTTTGTAATATGGGAGCTGGTAAACAGTCCCTAAACAGTCCAATGCATTTAGCCTCAACTACCTAATGCAAACAACCCAAATATTATAGCATAAAGAAACTTTTATAATATGCAAGCAGATAAACAGCCCCCATACGTAATAGTTTCAGAATATTTTTAGTTTTTATGATTAGAAAACCAATATTAAGATATGATTTCTTTTATGCACATAAATTGTTAAAATAAAGATTCATCTGTTATAAAACATCCCACTAGATGTGAAATCCAATTTTCTGGTGTGTTTGAATTCCTCCTTCCTCTTAATGCATCAAAGAATCATCCATTTTACAGGATTGGTTTTCTCCTGGGACTCATTGTAATTCTTACTGTTGCTTCGCTTCTAACCGCATGTTTCGTTTACGATTCGATATGATCATCTCTGTCGCTTTTCTTCTAACCGCAGATTCCTTTGTCCATTATTTTGAATTGGGATTCGTTGCTTGTTGTTGCATGTCTTTAAATCTCAGAGTGCCAATTTAAAAAAAAAGAAAAAAAGAAGAAAATTATAGAGCCGTTTTCGAAAAAAAATGCATACATACATAAATAAATAAATACGTACGCAACTATTGCTAATATATGTACATATATATTCTGATTTTTAGTTACGTTCAAGATTTGACTAGATTTACTCAATATGTATGTTGAATTTTGCTTTATTTTTGTTAGTATATTTGTATATATATAGTCTAATCTATAATGTCTCTTAAGTAAACAAGTTCCTAATCAGTGTAATCTTAAGAATAAACCCCGAGAGTTTTTACACGTGTTAACGATGATCATATGTGAATATCTTATTCCTTGCCGTATTTGTATGCATAATATAACTTTGAAATATGAATCCATAATCCATTGTTATAGTAAGTAACTCGGTTAGGCAACATCCTCTGGTAATACAAGTAGAAACAATAGGCAGAAGAGTATGAGTCAAAGTAATAAGTTGCACATAAATTTCGTTTCTTCGTTTGATTTTCACCTATGTTCGGGATTTAACAATTTGTGGATTGAATTTTGCTTTATTTTGGTGCTTTTTGGATTACACCGGTATGTTCGGTTTGTTTTATTTATATATTTTTTTTTTATCCTGATTTAATTCTTGGTTTTCCTTCTTGTTTTATATCTCTCCTAACCGGCTAAAGACTCTGACTGAGCTGGGACAACATATGCTGAATAAAACTCAGGTGTGGTCACAAAAACATAAACTGCAACTTGCTCCTGAAAATAGTGAAGTGGTAGCCTTCAAAAAAGACAAAGTGGGAAGTTCTTCCTCTAAAATTATATGCTCTCCTGATATCACTAAAGAAGGGGAAAAAAACAATTGAGAATTATTTTCAACCATCGTTTGAGGTGGAAAGCTCATTGCATTGAGAAAGTGCGGAAAAACTGGGACTTGTGTAGACAAGATTATGTATTTATACGAGGCTGTTATTCGACCAATACTTGCATATAGTGTAGTGGTCTGCATTAATTCAACCCAAGGTGTGAGCCATGCGAAGCTTTGATAAAGGCTAAGAGGGTACAAAGGCTAGCCTGTCTTATGATCACTTCAGTGTGTCACGGAGCGGCCAAGGTATCCGTGGAGCTAAGTATAATATAGGACTTCAATAGAAGAAGAAGCAATAGAAAGTGCTGTCAGGGTGCAAATGACTGATCAGTGGACTCGGAGACGGCAGATACAAAACTAGAAAATCGAAAGCCGGGTGGAAACCTGCAACTCATTGCTGGAGTTGCAATGCTGGAGGTGTGGGGAGTTCCAGATACCCACAGGTAATGTTGTCCCATTGGTAAAAGTTGTAAGTCAATTGCAGATCGTCATAAAGAATGGAAATGAAGTGAAGGAGGAAGAAATCACAAAACAGGCAACCATCTGGTATACAGATGGTTCATGAACCCATGGAAAATTGGGGACTAGAATAGTGATATACCCCTGGTTTGAATGAGGAAATAACAGGGTATCATCTAGGACAATTTACAACAGTCTTCCATGCTGAAATGTTTGGAATAGAACTGGCAGCTAAAAAAATGATGTATTAAGAATGATTTTTACTTATGTAAAAAGATATGTTAAGGTGTAGATGCATGTATATGAACTGATAACCAAGCATGCCTCAAGACTCTTGAGAATATTAAGGGCAGGCGAAAAACTGAGTTAGCAGCTAATGCTGGAGCACCACCGATATACTTTGGACCAGAACCTTTCATTACACTCTCTCAATCTTATGGACAGTAGCTTTGAGTAGCGGAGCTATGAGTGGGCGGAGCAACTTGGCTTAGAAAGGTGAGATCCAAAGAAACCAAGGAGGTTATTCTGAAGTTTGACCCCATGCTGACTAAATATCTTTTACGACTTAATAGTTTCAAAATACGGATGGTTACTAAAGCCATGACAGGTATTAAGAATCTTTGGAATCATCTGAGCCGAATACTGAGAACTGATTCTTTAGTTACCTAAAAGAGATGGCAGGATATCCAACTGGGGGGGGGGGTTGCCCTCAAGACTTTAAAAAATACTTTCTGGTATTTTTCATTCAAAATTGAAAAAAAATTATATAAAATGCCTCCACGGTTGGAAAAACACCTTTTATTTGTATCTTCATGAAAATTGAAAAAGGCTTGCCTCCCCCTACATTTTCATGATCTGGTATCCCAATGAGATGGCCCTGGACCCTAGAAGGCATTTAGTAAATGAATGTCGGCCAAGATTAGATACCAGTTGGAGATATATCGTAACTGGATGTTTAGCAGGAGGCATAGATAGAGAGGTTAATGTCTGTCAGCTGGCAAAGTATTTGATAAGAATGAAAAAAAAATAATACTAGTCCCCCCCCACCACTAATCTTTGTTTTAATTTCTTTCTTTTGCGCCTAAGATGTCTTGCTGATTATACGGACGAAATATTCTAGCTACATTTCTTTCTGTGAACTTCATTGGCGCCACGTCTCTTTCCTTGGTCTTTATTATTTTTGTTAAAACTTTGAAAATGCACGTCTCCTTGTTTCATTTGTCACTTTCACTTTTGCAGTACTATAAAAAAAATTTCCACCGTGTGCTATGTTCCATAATGTTTATTAAATGCATTTTAAGGGGGGAAATTAAATTCCCCACTCGAAAAATTTTTAGCAGAAAATGGATTTTTTTTTAAACGGGTCGAGTTATATTAATGTGGATTTGTTGTTTCCTTTCATGTCATAGAATTTTATTCATTTCAGTTTCCTTGGTGGTGCTACTTACATAAACTAAATAAAGTGTGTTGTCTCTACTGTAACTTAAATTAAGCTTGATCTCTGGTGAAGGTCAGAGAATAACTGGGAAAATTCGTAGCTTCCAAATTCAAACATTTAAGTGTTTATATTTCAAGCACCACACCCTTGCCAAACCACTAATTCTGGATTAATAAATTTCCATACTAAAACGGGGATTTCAGTTGGTTGTCTTGTCTAAACTGAGGTTTTTTAGGGATGTGGAAACATTCTGGAAATGAATTCTTGTTTTTCCTGTGATATTTAAATAATTGCGAAGCATTATGTTAAAAACGGGACCACTTGTAAAAACTAGAGACATCTCTTTTTCTATTCGGTATATGGAAATAGTTTCCTTAGAACTGAGATAATGACTGCATATGCAAGTTCAACATAGCAGATAATGGATAATGAGGTTTTCATACCTTTACCCAGAAAATAGGTAAAAGGATAGGTATATGCATGGAAAATAGTTTTGGTGGGAGAGGGTTAGAATAAGGAAAAGTCTACAATATGTGTACGGTTTGTTAACTAAGAAATGGTTTATTTTTTGTTATTTTATGGGGAGGGGAACATACCTGATGGTGGGACAGCTCACCCTGCATGTTTGTGTTTGGTATTGAAGAACAAAGAAAAGACTAAAAACGTGTCTGATTTTCCCCCGGAAAGTTACCCTCTCTGCAGATAATTCCACCCGGAAAATCCCGTCCCCCATGGACAATTCTCACCGGACAATGCCCCGCGTGGACAATTCCTCCCACTAGATAATTCCTCCATGGACTCTTCCCTGTGTGGACGACCCTCCACGGACAACTTACCCCGCATCTAAAAACGAGCAACCAAAGGGAAAGGAAGACTAATTAAAAAATAAAATGGAAAGAAGAAGGCATTATGGAGTACTCTACCTATATTCCAAAATATGTATAGAATATATGGTAAAGCATATCTTGTAGGATTGATTTTTATATTTATATTTCTTTTAATTCTTTTTTTTTGTGGTTTGGGGGCTGGAGGTTGAATTATCAAATCTGGTCATTTATAGTGCCTGATTAATTTCTCTCCGGGAAATTCCCCCTCCACGGAAAATTCTGCCTGAAAAATCCCCTCCCCCATGGGCAATTCCCCTCTGAAAAAGCCCCGTGTGGACAATTCCTCCCCCCAGATAATTCCTACGCTGACCATTCCCTTATGTGGACGATCCCTCCGGAAAACTTTCCCCCGCATGTAAAATCGTGCAGCTGAAGGGAAAGCTAGACAAATAAAAAAGATGGACAAAAGAAGGGTTTATGGAATACTCTACCTATATTTATATGTGTAGAATATAGGCTGTAGTATATCCAATAGGGTTTATTTTTATATTTTTATTTCTTTTTATTATTTTTTTTCGTGTTTTTAGGAGCTGGAGGTTGAATTGTCAAAGAAGGACGAGATAAAGGTTAAAGGAAACAATCTCCTTCGTTCTAATTTGGAGTTTGACTCGTGTTTTTTTAATTATTAATTTAATAATAATAATACAAAAAAAAACAGCCACTGAAGGTACTTCAGACCGACAAAGCTTCTCATGCACGCCAAATCGACGCGTTCTTGATCGCAAGGGGTGAACTAGCATCATGTACTGTAGGTTTCGGTTCCAGACCAAGTCCACGGGAAGTAATTACTGGTACTTCTAGGATCCAGTTTGTATCTCTGTGCACTTCCATCATAGGCAACCCTTCTACAGCTGCCACTAATTTTAGGTCTTTCAAATTATTTTCTTTTACCTTTATCTTAGCCTGCTATGGTAACCCCCCCCCCCCCAAAAAAAAAAAACGAAATAAAATTATATACTGTTGAATATTCTACACCATATATTCTACCTACTCGTATAATTTGGAACATATGTAGAACATTCCAAAATCTATTCTTCATTCTTTTTATTTGTCATACTTTTCCCATGAATGCTCAATTTTACATGTGGGAGGAATTTTCTTGGGTTAATTGTCTATGGAGATGACTTTCCGGGGTGAGAGTCATCAGTAGGTGGTGGGGAGAGATTTTCCAGGGGAATTTTCTGTGGGGTGGAGTTTTTTTTTGGGGGGGGGAATTAGTCTAGATTCGTCATTTATAGCAGTGTTTATTTATCTGTTTATCTTTAGTGAGTATAAAAGATGCTGATTCCTTGTCGCACCAAGAAAAATAATATGTTAAAATATATTTAATTAAGTGATTTCAATTAATGGTGTTGAATGGGTCCTGCATGTAAGAGAAAGGAGGAACGTTTAGAGTGTGTTTTTTTTCTGTTTTCGTGTTTCCTCAACTGGATAATTCCTGAAGATAGGAAATTTATAATTAACTGGATTTTCTCCCTCTTTTGTTAGTTGATTGTGGGGATGCTCTGAGTATGCAGATTTAGTTTTGTAATAAATATAACCTGAACTATTCTATGTATCTATTTTTGGTTCTCAGGGATGTGCTAAATGTGGGGAAACGGCTTGCAAAAGAGCGAGATGAACTATGTCGCGAACTAGGGCGCCTTCACGAAGATGTAACGACATTGCATGAAGGTTTGCTTCTTGAGCTACGAGCCTTTCACCGTGAAGCTTCTGTGCTGAGAGATCGATTACATGGCAACAGAAAAGCTTCAGATAGTGCCGGGTAAGATAGAGTTATATTTCTAGAATGGATTATTGAATTAGTAACCCAGAATATTTCAGGATATGGGACCGTATGAAAGAATTATTATCCACAGAAATTTAAGTATAATCTTAAACAGACATTTTGTAGAGTAATTTTTAGCTTTATATCCCTGCAAAAAAAAAGTTTGATAAAATTTTTATCACTGCTGAGCACAAGAAATGAAAGTGGCGATAAGCAGTATGTCAACTTTACACTGAGATCTTACTTGAAAGTGATGTTTTTCGCTTTGATGCTTATTATATGCAAACTCTGGTACAATTCAATCAGTTTTCTTTCTTGTTATCACTGGGTCTTTTTTCTTTGTCACATATATTTTAAGCATACAATTTTTCTTTCGATTTTTTTTTTTTACTCATGGCATTCCCTCTTTCCCTCTAAGACATAATGAGCTTTCTGAGACTAAAAAAAAATTGCTAATCCAGATTAAAACGCGTAGATAAATAAATTTGATATCCTTTAAGATCCCATTCTCTTCAAATTTAAGTAAAATGTCTTCATAAATTTTCCTTCTAGCCATTTAATCAACGTTGCCAAGTTGACAGTGTTGTGAGAACTAAGTACGAGCACTAACATTTGTTTTAGTCATTTTTCGCTTAATATCTGCCGAAAGATTGTATCAGTTACATACATTCTTCAATCGCTTCGGTATATTGTCCTTTTGAAAGAGGTTGTAAAGACGATAGTGTATAATCACTTAATTTTTATACTCTGTTTGGAGAATGTAAATTATGTAATGTAAAATTTTTCGAGAGAAGCGTCCAATTTTTTTAATTTTCTCATTTTCAGGGCTCTAAAATCTAACTTTTTTACTTCACCTCTTTTAAAGAATGTGATTAATTGGTGATAATAGATGATCTTAGAAAACATCATAGTCAGCGCAGCAGCGTTGTCTTAGCAAAGAGTGACATGTTTCGCTTGCATTATTTTTGTTCCTGTCTTTCATAGGCCAGCGCAATAGCGCTGCCAACGGCCCTTTTAATTCCTTCTGTTCCTGAGCCCCACATGGATAAAAACTACGCAGTAATCTTAATCAGAACAGACAAAACTGAAAAGATTTGCTGCCAGGAGTAACGTGACCTACGGGGTTTGCGTGTAACTGAACCCCCTTGTAACTGAACCCCAAGCAACTAAACCCCAAGCAACTGAACCCCTGTAAGTGAACCACCGTGTAACTGAATCCCCGTATAACCGAACCACCGTGCAACTGAATCCCCGTATAACCGAACCCCCATGCAACTGAACCCCCGTGCAACTGAACCCCCTTGCAACTGAACCCTTGTGCTACTGAACCCTCATGCAACTGAACCCCTTTAACTAAACCCTCGTGCAACTCAACCCCCGTGCAAATCAACCCCATTTAACTAAACCCCCGTGTAACTGAACCCCCATGTAACTGAACCCCCGTGCAACTGAACCCCCGTATAACCGAACCCCCGTGCAACTGAACCCCCGTGCAACTGAACCCTCGTGCTACTGAACCCTCGTGCAGCCTAACCACCGTGCTTACATTGGGTAAAACACAATAGGGTTATGAACCATAGTTATTTAACTATGGTATAGTTATTTAATCTTTAAACTGTTTTAAATAAAATGGCCATCCCAAAATTTAGATCGGATGTATTTGGGGGAAAAATAGGGTGGGGTGGAATCCCTCCGATCACTTTTAACTCTGAAAAAGTGCACTGGAAATTTTGATTTCCAATCGAATGAGCCCCCCCCCCCCAAAGTTCATACAAAATTTTTTCTACAAAAACCTTATGTATTAGCAATGAGCCACTAGCTTAACTTACAGCCCTTGCCCCAGATGCTGCTGGTGGGGTTGTTAAACCCAAAGGCATGGTTATTTGATCTTCAGACGATTTTGAACAAAATGTTTATTTTTATTTTGATCGGATGTATTTGGGGGGGGGGGTGTCGGTTGAGAGGGAAAGGCTGAATGTCCTGTGACTACCTTTGATTCTTCGAAATTGAACTTGAACTTTCAATTTCCAATCGAATGAGCCTCCTTCAAAGTTTTGTGAGCCTCCTTCAAAGTTTTTACGATCATCCATTCTATAAAAACCTTAAATTTTAACAATTGGTAACTTGCAATACCATACAGATTGCTGATGCAGGTGCATCAACAATTTTGTTTGGAATTGCTTAGCGTATCAAGATGAAACTTCTGGTGCATCTACCTGCTACTACTGCTATTAATACTGCTACTACTACTACTAATTCAACACTATTATTACTTCTACTGCTCCTACTACGACCTCTGCTACTATTAAACTAGCACTATTAAGGCTACGCATATCAAGTTGAAAATTTGACAGAATGAGGTATTTGAGGTGGACCTTGAACTAAATCAAAAGACACTATGTGCATGCAGATTTTCAAAATTGCATATCTCAAAAAGGGATTTGTGTATTAAGTTGGAACTTTCAGAGAGTGCTTAAAGGGAAAGTCAATTCACCAAAAGGAAATATGTGCCCCTTCAGGCCTGGATTTACCACTAGGTCCCTAGGCCCGGACCTAGAAGCGCATAATGCTAGCGGGAGCCATAAATTATCACTGAGTAATTTTTTCCGGACAAAAACTGGAATGATGTGATTTATCGTCGCCAGGTGCACTCTGCCGCCACGCTGCCTATTCACAGAAAAGTGTTTTTAAAATAACACAGGAATTCCATGGTCACTTATAAACTGTCAGATGTCTCCCAAGAATGGTAGCTGAGAGTTCGGTATTACCCCTCTCTTTCATCACTTTTCGCTCATCAGTTGTGTTCTGTTAACACACAGTTACATGGTTACATGGTTACACACAGTTACAGTTACATGGGGGTTCAGTTACACGGGGGTTTAGTTAAATGGGGTTCAGTTGCATGAAGGTTCAGTAGCACGAGGGTTCAGTTGCACGGGGGTTCGGTTACACGGGGGTTCAGTTACACGGGGGTTTAGTTAAATGGGGTTGAGTTGCTCGAGGGTTCAGTTAAAGGGGGTTCAGTTGCATGAGGGTTCAGTAGCACGAGGGTTCAGTTGCACGGGGATTCAGTTGCATCGGGGTTCAGTTGCACGGGGGTTCGGTTATACGGGGGTTCAGTTGCACGGGGTTTCGGATATACGGGGGTTCAGTTACAGGGGTTCAGTTGCTTAGGGTTCAGTTACACGGGGGTTCAGTTACAATGGAACCAACCTACGGAGCGTCGCATGCAAGGGCCCCTAGTCATGCAAATACGTATTTGCATAGCTTGGTTGTATAGCTATTTGCATGTATAGCTACATAACTATAACCTGTATGGTCAGATAGATGTTGTAGATAAGTACACAGTAAAAATATATGTCATATTGCCAAATGTCATATGTCAAATATGAGTATGTCACTTGTCTCATCATATGTCTGAATCAGAAAATCGAAGAATTCCTCTTTCTGTCAAAACTTTTATCCCTACAATTGGGCTCTCGAGTTCTGGAGACCCTCAGTCCTTTTCTTCTTCACTGACTTCACACCTTTTTAGACTTATGATCGCTCAGGGATTATGCAGGGGTATCTAGCCTGTGTCCTATACCAAAAGGTGGTGAATATGTGTTTCATATTTTGTGTCTAATTTTAATAAAGCTGATATTTAATGGTCATTCAAGTCACTAATTTTAAACTTAGGGGTGAGATTGCAATATCAGTGTGCTAAAACAAAGCACAATTGTTAGCCTGGTTTTTCATATTGGATCCGATTCACGCTAAAGTGTGTATCCATGGATTTCTTAGCTTAAAGTCGAAAATCAAAACACTGCTGATAAATGTTTGACAAATGGCGATTGATTTTCACCAAAGATGGTGTTTGGGTGTTTTTTATGTCTCTAACTGCGAGCACAAGGCAATAATTGCAACATGAACATTCTAAATTAAAACACAGTAAGCTTTTAGATGGACTCCAATCATGATTGCACCGATAACTGGAACCTAATAAAGAGTGAACTACGGTCCCAAGTAACCGAATATTTAAAAACTCATTTTGGAAAAAAAAAAAATCTCTAGTGAAAAAAAAATTACTATTTGAAACTTATTCAGAAATGGTAACTTTTATTTTCGTTAATCTTGATAGAAAAAGTTCGTAGCAAAAAAAATTTATGCGAATTTGAAAAGAATATCGAATTGAAAAGTGCACCACTGGAATCACCATGGTATCAAAGCCTGTACTGGACAATTATAGTCACGCATCTTGAATGACATGGGAAATAACTTTTTTGCATGGATAGCAGTGACGTTTCTCCTTTTTTTTTCCTTAGGGGTAATCGCATCTAACCAGTCGTCATAGAATATTGGGAGAGTTTTTACTTGAACGAAAACTGCAATATCTAGTGTCCTTTTTAAGGAGTGAAGATATTTTATCACAGCAAAATGACGTTTCCTGTCATGTTGGGGCACAAAACATCAATTTTTTACCCAAAGTGGGTCAAAATGCCGGGAATGCAAGTTCTAAGATAGCCAATCGATTTGCTGTAGTCTATAATTGTATTTGTTTTAGGGTGTTTTGAGCCCCCATCTTGAAAAACGAAGAAAATAAGGTGAAAACGAGGCAGGCGTGAATGCTGCAGTGTGTTCCTTGTTTATTCATGAGTCACCTGTTGTGCCGACTAGTAGGACTAAGAGACTAGTGCAAAATCATAGAGAAATATTTAATGGCTCATTCTAAGCTCTTGGTCATATCTATGTGCTTTTTTGTAAATTCATCTTTATATTGCCATCCTAAAGTACCACATGGTACAAAAATGGTATCTTTTGATGTCATTTTTATAATTTAAATGCTAGGAAGCATAAAAAGGGTACTATTATAATCTTCGTACTTAGTAAATCTAAACTCAAAAATGCGTTTTGAAAAAAAAACATACAACGAAAAAAATTATTTGAATTTAGAATAACAACTGATATTTTGGAATAATAACTGTTATTTGTATTTATCCTAACAGGAAAAGCTACTTCCAAAAAGAATTTTTCAGAAGTATCAAAAAAGGGATTGCTCCAGCACTAGTGGGCCACAGAAACATCGTAAATCTGCCTAAGAGCTCATTCGAAAGCTAATGTTAACATGTATATGCTTAGTATAAATTTGTCTTTCCAATACCATCATAAGGGGCACATAGCGCCCAAGATGCGAATTTTTGTCTTATTTCCAGAGTAGATAGGCTTGGAAGCATAAACAGTATACCATTAAAATCTCCTTAGCCAGAAATCCTTAACCGGATGCTTTAAAATCTCCCTCTCGAATGCTTCCGTTCCCATTCCCCTTACTAAGTGAGAATTTAAAAATGAATTTAGAAAAAAAAAACAACTAACGAGTGACAAAATGTTTTCACTCAACTTCAAAGCTTATTCAGGAATGACGATAATACTGTGTATGCTTATCCTAATTGTAAAATCATGTTAAGAAAATACATTTCAATGGCGTCGAAACCAGGATTGCCAACTGCTGACGTCTCAATAGAATGCAAATCAAGACACAATAAGAGAGATTTTCGCTCAAAAAGAGTACAACTCAAAAAATTAGCGCGCGTGTTGCCCCTTTCACTGTTCTGATCACTCTTTTATTCAGGAAAAACCCTTGATATGGCTTAAAATTCTACTGAAATAGCACGAATTGCATTTTCAAAAACTAAAGCCAATGAAAAGAAGATTGAAACTCAAAAGAGAGGCATAGCACTTTGTTATTGAAAAATATTGTTATTTGAGATGCTCAAAAAGAATATCGTATTAGTAGGCGCGGAAACAGTTTTGTAAAGAACGTTGTCTTTTAGAAAATATTTGTTTGACAAAGCTCTTGGTTTGTTTCACAAAATCTTAACTTGCTTTACGAGTAGGGAGTGGTTGAAGGTAAGAGCTTGAAGACTCCTTCCTAGAACCTAACTTGAAAGTTTTCTTCATTTAGAGCTGCTACTTTCTGAGTCAGCGAAAAGCTACTCTGCTGTCTTTTTTCTGGCTATTCTTGTGCTTCAGTAAACTGGAGTAAACCCTGCTTCACACTTCTGAAGTAACCTTGGCCTTATATTGTTACTTAAGGGATTGCGTTTTTTTAAAGTAATTTATTTGCCTTTTTTTTATTTGGCTATTGTGGGCCAGTTCTAATGCCTAATTTCCCTTAGGCAAGCCCTCAAGTGGAGCGCACGTAATCAGGAAGTTATTGGGTACCTTAAACCTCATTTTATTTACGATCGCATCCTTAATTTTTTATCAAATGTCCCTTTACTCTATATTAATTTAAAAAAAAACTTTCTGAAAAATAAGTTTTTCAAAGAAAAGTAAAGGCCATTTTAAACTTAAGCTCAGCAAATACAAATACCTTTTAAAATTCAAAGTCAAAACGACCAGAAATTACTATTAAAGAATAAATGGAACCCAAAACGAACAGAAATTAAATAAGCAATCATAGCAAAAACATACAACAAGTAATAATATAAATGAATAAATAGATCTTAAAGCGAGAAATGCTTAGATTGAATATGAATATCAAGCTTAAAATGAAAAAAAAAATATTTTCCTATTGAAGTATAAATGAAACTGAAAACGAACAGAAATTAAATAAACAATCAATGCAAACAAACATACAATAGATATTAAAGTAAATTAATAAATAAATCTTAAAACGAGTGAAACTTAAATTGAATATGCAAATCAAGCTTGAAACGAACAAAAATCACCACAAACAAGAGTTTGAGTGTGACCTCCTTCTCTCACTGTAAAAGTCTAAAACCTACTGCGTCATTGGCGCTTTACTGAAAACTATATGCGTCTTGAACAGTATTGGGAAGTATAAACAACATCAAATTGAATTTTTGATGAATAAAGATATTAATAGTTGAAAGATCCATCAGTTTCAAGAATTTATTTCACTATAATTGTATTTTTATTTTCAATACTGTAAGAACTGGAAAAGAAAATATTTGTAATATAATCCGTTTTCAGTTAAGCGCCAATGACGCAGTAGGCTTTTGGATTTTATTTACAGTTAGGAAAGGAGGCAGTATCCAAACACTTATCTGTAGGGAAACTATATTCGTCTTTAACAACTTTAAAAAGAGCCAATAAATTAAACTAAATATTTTATGTATAATGATATTAGTTGCTGAAAGCTCATCAGTTCAAAGTTTTACTATAATTTTAATGTTTATTTTCAATATTAAGTACAAAAGAAAACATTTGTTATAAAATTGGTTTTCAGTAAAGCGGCAATGACGCAGTAGGTTTTAGACTTTTACAGTGAGAGAAGGAGGTCATACCCAAACTCTTGTTTGTGGTGATTTTTGTTCGTTTCAAGCTTGATTTGCATATTCAATTTAAGTTTCACTCGTTTTAAGATTTATTTATTAATTTTCATTAATATCTATTGTATTTTAGTTTGCATTGATTGTTTATTTAATTTCTGTTCGTTTTCAGTTTCATTTATACTTCAATAGGATTTTTTTTTTCATTTTAAGCTTGATATTCATATTCTATCTAAGCATTACTCGCTTTAAGATCTATTTATTCATTTATATTATGACTTGTTGTATGTTTTTGCTATGATTGCTTATTTAATTTCTGTTCGTTTTGGGTTTCATTTATTCTTTAATAGTAATTTCTGGTCGTTTTGAGTTTGAATTTTAAAAGGTATTTGTATCTGCTGAGCTTAAGTTTAAAATGGCCTTTACTTTTTTTTGAAAAACTTATTTTTCGGAAAGTTTTTTTTTAAATTAATTTTGTTCGTTTTTGATTCCAAAAACTTTCAAGTTTTTAAAAATTCCTTATTTCAAAATCAAACTTAAAAAAAATCAAATATTCATCAAAGCATGAAAACTGACATTAAAGTAACAATATCAAAGTGAAAAAATGGGTTTGTGTCAACCTCGGGTTTTTTTTTTATCTGATGTTTGAACTATTTTTAACAAAATTGCTATCTCAAAATTTTTATCGGATGGGTTTGGGGAAAAAGGGCGTGGGAGGGGGACTAGATTAAGCTTCGGTCTCTTTTGACTCTTTAAAAGTGAACTAGAACTTTCTATTTTCAATCAAATGAGCCCTCTCTGAAGTTTATACGAGTATCCCTTATATAAGAACCATATATATCCCCAGAGTATAACTTACAACGCCTATCCCTGGGCTCTGGGGGGTTGTGTCGACCCTGGAGTTTTAATATCTGATGGTTGAACTATTTTTAACAAAATGGTCACCTGAATTTTTTATCGGATGGGTTTATCCATCCGATACGCCCAAAGGCGTTGGGGACGGGAGGGGCTAGTTGCCCTCTGATCTTTTTCACTCTGAGAAAATGAACTACAACTTTTAATGTTCATTCAAACGAACCCTCTCTGAAGTTTATACGAGCATACCTTCCATAAGAACCATATATGCCCCCAGAGCAATACTTACAACGCCTTCCCCGGCCCTGGGGGGGGAGGGGTTGTTTTGACACAGGAATTTTTCTTATCTGATCTTTGAACTATTTTTAACGAAATGAACATACGTAAAGGTTTTTTTGTTATATGATCTTTCAACTATTTTTAACAAAATGGCTACCTCAAATTTTTTATCAGATGTATTTTGGGAAAAAGGGCTTTGGGGGCCAGTTGCCCTCTGATCACTTTTGATTCTTAAAAAGGGCACTAGTACACTGGATTTCCAATCGAATGAGCCTCCTTTGAAGTTTATACGACGACCCATTCTATATGAAGTTCCTCTGAGAAAAAATAAATGGAGTGTGGGGGGAGGCTAGCTGCACTCCAATCACTTTTGACTCTTAAAAAGTGAATTGCAACTTTCAATTTCCAATCAAATGAGCCCTCTAGGAATTTTATACGAGCATCCCTTCCATATCAACCATATATGCCCCCAGGGCATAACTTACAACGCCTACCGCCGGGCCCTGGGGGGCTGTGTCGACACCGGGGTTTTTTGTTATCAGAACTTTGAACTATTTTTAACAAAACGTCTATCTCAAAATTTTTATCTGATGCATTTAGGGCGTGGAGGAGGGGGGGCTAGCTGCCCTCCGATCTCTTTTGACTCTTAAAAAGTAAATAAGAACTTTCAATTTCAAATCAAATGAGTCCTCTTCAAAGTTTATGAGAGCATCCCTTCCATAAGAACTATAAATGGCCCTAGAGCATTACTCATAACGCCTGCCTCCGGGCCCTGGCGGGTTCCATCGACACAGGAATTTTTCTTATCTGACCTTTGAACTATTTTTAATGAAATGGCTATTATAAAAATTTTATCAGATAGGCTTGGGGAAAAAAGGGTGTGGGGGGGGGGGCTAGTTGCCCTCTGATATGTTTCGACTCTTAAAACTTGAACTAGAACTTTCAATTTCCAATCAAATGAGCCCCCTCTGAAGTTTATACGAGCATTCCTTTCATAAGAACCATAAACGCCCCCAGGACAACACTTACAACGCCTATCCCCCGGGCTCTGGCAGGTGTTTTTGTTATCTAATTTTTGAACAATTTCCAAAACACCGGCTATCTCAAAATTTGTAGGGGACGGATTTGGGGAAAAAAGAGCGTGGGGGGGGGGCTAGTTTAACTCTCTTGACTCTTAAAAAGTGAACTAGAACTTTCAATTTCCAATCAAATGAGCCCTCTATGAAGTTATACGTGCATCCCTTTCATAAGAACCATACATGCCCTTAGGGCATAACTTAGAACGCCTTCCCCTGTGCCCTGGGGGTTCTATTGACACCGGACTTTTTCTTATCCGACCTTTGAACTATTTTTAACAAGATGTCTATCTCAAAATTTTGATCAGATGGGTTGGGGGTAGCTGCTCTCGGGTCTCTTTTGACTATTAAAAAGTGAGCTCGAACTTTCAATATCCAATCAAATGAGCCCTCTCTGAAGTTTATACGAGCATCCCTTTCATACGAACAATATATGCCCCAGGGCATAACTTACAACACCTGTCCCCGGGCCCTGGGGGGTTGTGACGTTACCTGAGTTTTTGTTATCTGACTTTTGAGAAATTTGTAACTTAATGCCTATCTCAAAATTTTTATTGGATACATTTTGGGAAAAATGGGCTTGGGGGAGCTAGTTGCCCTCCAATCTCTTTTGATTCTTAAAAAGTGAACTAGTACTTTCAGTTTACAATCAAATGATCCCTCTTTGAAGTTAATACGAGCATTCCTTCCATAAGACCCATATATGCCCCCAGGGCATAACTTACAACGCCTGCCCCCGGGCCCTGGTGGGTTGTGTCAACACCGGAATTTTTGTTATATGATCTTTGAACTATTTTTAACAAAATAGCTATATTAAAATTTTTATTGGATACATTTGGGAAAAAAGGGTTTGGGAGGGGGGAAGCTGGTTACCCTCCAATATCTTTTGACGCTTAAAAAGTGAACTAGAACTTTCAATTTCCAATCAAATGAGCCCTCTCTGAAGTTTATACGAGCATTCCTTCCATAAGAACCATATATGCCCCCAGGGCATAACTTATAACCCTTGCCCCTGAAGACTGTGGGGGGAGTGTCCTGCTCAAACATGTAATTTTCAGAACTTTCAACTACGTTGAACAAAATGGCTATACCAAAATTTTGATTGGATGTGTTTGGGGAAATGGTGAGTGTGGACGGGGTGTCAGTTGCCTATGAATCACTTTCGACTATTAAAAAGGGAACTAGCCATTTAAATTTCCAATCGAATGAGCCCTTTCTGAAGTTTCTACGACAACGTTGTCTATACAAAACCTTATATGCCCCCAAGGCATAACTTACAACCCTTGCCCTGAGGGCTGTGGGGGAATTGTCATCCTCAGAGACCTTAATTTCCAGAAGTTAAAACTACGTTTAATAAAAGGGCTATCTCAAAATTTTGATTGGATGTATTTGGGGAAAGGGTGGGCGTGAGGGGGGGGGGGCTAGTCGCCCTCCAATCACTTTCGACTATTAAAAAGGGAACTAACCCTTTGAATTTCCAATCGAATGAGCCTTTTTTGAAGTTTCTACGACAACGCCTTCTATAAAAACCTTATATGCCCCCAGGGCATAACTTAAAACCCTTGCCTGAGGGTTGTGGGGGAGTGTCCTCCTCAAAAACATATTTTCTATCTGGAAATCAACTACGCTGAACAAAATGGCTATCTCAAAATTTTGATTGGATGTGTTTGGGGGAATGATGGGCGTGGGGGGGGGGGGCTAGTTGCCCTTCAATCATTTTCGACTATTAAAAAGGGCACTAGAACTCTCGATTTCCAATCGAATGAGCCCCCTTTGAAGTTTCTACGACGACCCCTTCCATATGGAGTGCCTCTGGGGAAAAAATATAATAAATAAATAAATAATAAAACATTGGAACCGTATGGCCTTTACTATAGGCAACGGTACAGCGTTGCCTCTGATCGTCTAATCTGCCTCTCTCTTGAAAATACGAGTTTGCTGACAAAAGAAGAAGAAGAACCATTTTAATTCGCATAAGTGTGATTGGTGAAATGCTTTAAGCCTAGGTTTGGACTGACAATTGGTATCACAGTTTCAAGATTTTGTGGGTACGGGTCGTGATGCTCTGTGACATAGATAAACTTTACCTATGTTTTTTTAATTAGCAGAGAGAGAAATTGTCTTGTTCTGTTTTTCGGTATTTTTATAATTCTTCAATGTGTTATGTTAATCGTGTTTTAATTTATATGAACGTAAGTTATTTCAGGCAAACTCTTGAGGAAACTGTCTCTGTTGTCGAATCCCTTCATGAAAGGTGGCAAGCAGCCCAGCGTGGATGGTTCTCTGGAAGCTTAGTAGATATGGAGCACAAGCTTTTGCTTGCTGAAGATGCTTGGAAGCGAATCAGGCTTGGCTCTATTAGGGCGAAGCATGGTGACACAACACCGGAGGAGATTTTGAGGTACTTTTTGTTTACATCTACAAGGTGCTATCTTCAAGCTCACTTTAAAGGGTTCAATTATTTCTTATGGTAAAATGAAATGAGATAATAGCCAAAGCAAAATGCATATCGTCTTTGTTGTTGATGCTGCTGAATCTGAGAGTATCAAAAAAAGATCTAGCTTCTATATTCTGGTTAGGTATTGATCAGTATTTTATGGAGAATTATTGATCAGGGGGACTTGTAATTCAAGAGGTCAGGAGGAGAATCTAAGATTATCAAAGAAGGACCTAGCTTCTATATTCTAGTTAGGTATTGCCAGAAAAGCAAATAAGAGGAAAAGGGACAGAGATCAGTATTTTATGGACAATTATTGATCAGGGGGACTTGTAATTCAAGAGATCAGGAGGAGAATCTAAGATTATCAAAGAAGGACCTAGCTTCTATATTCTAGTTAGGTATTGCCAGAAAAGCAAATAAGATGAAAAGGGACAGAGATCAGTATTTTATGGAGAATTATTGATCAGGGGGACTTGTAATTCAAGAGATCAGGAGGAGAATCTAAGATTATCAAAGAAGGACCTAGCTTCTATATTCTAGTTAGGTATTGCCAGAAAAGCAAATAAGAGGAAAAGGGACAGAGATCAGTATTTTATGGAGAATTATTGATCAGGGGGACTTGTAATTCAAGAGATCAGGAGGAGAATCTAAGATTATGAAAGAAGGACCTAGCTTCTATATTCTAGTTAGGTTTTGCCAGAAAAGCAAATAAGAGGAAAAGGGACAGAGATCAGTATTTTATGGATCGGAATTATTGATCAGGGGGGACTTGTAATTCAAGAGATCAGGAGGAGAATCTAAGATTATCAAAGAAGGACCTAGCTTCTGTATTCTAGTTAGGTATTGCCAGAAAAGCAAATAAGAGGAAAAGGGACAGAGATCAGTATTTTATGGTGAATTATTGATAAGGGGGACTTGTAATTTAAGAGATTAGGAGGAGAATCTAAGATTATCAAAGAAGGACCTAGCTTCTATATTCTAGTTAGGTATTGCCAGAAAAGCAAATAAGAGGAAAAGGGACAGAGATCAGTATTTTATGGAGAATTATTGATCAGGGGGACTTGTAATTCAAGAGATCAGGAGGAGAATCTAAGATTATCAAAGAAGGACCTAGCTTCTATATTCTAGTTAGGTTTTGCCAGAAAAGCAAATAAGAGGAAAAGGGACAGAGATCAGTATTTTATGCAGAATTATTGATCAGGGGGACTTGTAATTCAAGAGATCAGGAGGAGAATCTAAGATTATCAAAGAAGGACCTAGCTTCTATATTCTAGTTAGGTATTGCCAGAAAAGCAAATAAGAGGAAAAAGGACAGAGATCAATATTTTATGGAGAATTTTTGATCAGGGGGACTTGTAATTCAAGAGATCAGGAGGAGAATCTAAGATTATCAAAGAAGGACCTAGCTTCTATATTCTAGTTAGGTATTGCCAGAAAAGCAAATAAGAGGAAAAGGGACAGAGATCAGTATTTTATGGAGAATTATTGATCAGGGGGACTTGTAATTCAAGAGATCAGGAGGAGAATCTAAGATTATCAAAGAAGGACCTAGCTTCTATATTCTAGTTAGGTATCGTCAGAAAAGCAAATAAGAGGAAAAGGGACAGAGATCAGTTTTTTATGGAGAATTATTGATCAGGGGGACTTGTAATTCAAGAGATCAGGAGGAGAATCTAAGATTATCAAAGAAGGACCTAGCTTCTATATTCTAGTTAGGCATTGCCAGAAAAGCAAATAAGAGGAAAAGGGACAGAGATCAGTATTTTATGGAGAATTATTGATCAGGGGGACTTGTAATTCAAGAGATCAGGAGGAGAATCTAAGATTATCAAAGAAGGACCTAGCTTCTATATTCTAGTTAGGTATTGCCAGAAAAGCAAATAAGAGAAAAGGGACAGAGATCAGTATTTTATGGAGAATTATTGATCAGGGGGACTTGTAATTCAAGAGATCAGGAGGAGAATCTAAGATTATCAAAGAAGGACCTAGCTTCTATATTCTAGTTAGGTATTGCCAGAAAAGCAAATAAGAGGAAAAGGGACAGAGATCAGTATTTTATGGAGAATTATTGATCAGGGGGACTAGTAATTCGAGAGATCAGGAGGAGAATCTAAGATTATCAAAGAAGGACCTAGCTTCTATATTCTAGTTAGGTATCGCCAGAAAAGCAAATAAGAGGAAAAAGGACAGAGATCAGTATTTTATGGAGAATTATTGATCAGGGAGACTTGTAATTCAAGAGATCAGGAGGAGAATCTAAGATTATCAAAGAAAGACCTAGCTTCTATATTCTAGTTAGGTTTTGCCAGAAAAGCGAATAAGAGGAAAGGGACAGAGATCAGTATTTTATGGAGAATTATTGTTCAGGGGGACTTGTAATTCCAGAGATCAGGAGGAAAATCTAAGATTATCAAAGAAGGACCTAGCTTCTATATTCTAGTTAGGTATTGCCAGAAAAGCAAATAAGAGGAAAAGGGACAGAGATCAGTATTTTATGGAGAATTATTGATCAGGGGGACTTGTAATTCAAGAGTTCTGGAGGAAAATCTAAGATTATCAAAGTAGGACCTAGCTTCTATGTTCTAGTTAGGTATTGCCAGAAAAGCAAATAAGAGGAAAAGGGACAGGGATCAGTTTTGTATGGAGAATTATTGATCAGGGGACTTGTAATTCAAGAGATCAGGAGGAGAATCTAAGATTATCAAAGAAGGACCTAGCTTCTATATTCTAGTTAGGTATTGCCAGAAAAGCAAATAAGAGGAAAAGGGACAGAGATCAGTATTTTATGGAGAATTATTGATCAGCGGGACTTGTAATTCAAGAGATCAGGAGGAGAATATAAGATTATCAAAGAAGGACCTAGCTTCTATATTTTAGTTAGGTATTGCCAGAAAAGCAAATAAGAGGAAAAAGGACAGGGATCAGTATTTTATGGAGAATTTTTGATCAGGGGGACTTGTAATTCAAGAGATCAGGAGGAGAATATAAGATTATCAAAGAAAGACCTAGCTTCTATATTCTAGTTAGGTATTGCCAGAAAAGCAAATAAGAGGAAAAGGGACAGAGATCAGTATTTTATGGAGAATTATTGATCAGGGGGACTTGTAATTCAAGAGATCAGGAGGAGAATCTAAGATTATCAAAGAAGGACTTAGCTTCTATATTCTAGTTAGGTCATTGCTCAGAAAAGCAAATAAGAGGAAAAGGGACAGAGATCAGTATTTTATGGAGAATTATTGATCAGGGGGACTTGTAATTCAAGAGATCAGGAGGAGAATCTAAGATTATCAAAGAAGGACCTAGCTTCTATATTCTAGTTAGGTATTGCCAGAAAAGCAAATAAGATGAAAAGGGACAGAGATCAGTATTTTATGGAGAATTATTGATCAGGGGGACTTGTAATTCAAGAGATCAGGAGGAGAATCTAAGATTATCAAAGAAGGACTTAGCTTCTGTATTCTAGTTAGGTATTGCCAGAAAAGCAAATAAGAGGAAAATGGACAGAGATTAGTATTTTATGGTGAATTATTGATCAGGGGGACTTGTAATTCAAGAGATCAGGAGGAGAATCTAAGATTATCAAAGAAGGACTTAGCTTCTGTATTCTAGTTAGGTATTGCCAGAAAAGCAAATAAGAGGAAAATGGACAGAGATTAGTATTTTATGGTGAATTATTGATCAGGGGGACTTGTAATTCAAGAGATCAGGAGGAGAATCTAAGATTATCAAAGAAGGACCTAGCTTCTATATTCTAGTTAGGTATTGCTAGAAAAGCAAATAAGATGAAAAGGGACAGAGATCAGTATTTTATGGAGAATTATTGATCAGGGGGACTTGTAATTCAAGAGATCAGGAGGAGAATCTAAGATTATCAAAGAAGGACCTAGCTTCTATATTCTAGTTAGGTATTGCTAGAAAAGCAAATAAGATGAAAAGGGACAGAGATCAGTATTTTATGGAGAATTATTGATCAGGGGGACTTGTAATTCAAGAGATCAGGAGGAGAATCTAAGATTATCAAAGAAGGACCTAGCTTCTGTATTCTAGTTAGGTATTGCCAGAAAAGCAAATAAGAGGAAAATGGGACAGAGATTAGTATTTTATGGTGAATTATTGATCAGGGGGACTTGTAATTCAAGAGATCAGGAGGAGAATCTAAGATTATCAAAGAAGGACTTAGCTTCTGTATTCTAGTTAGGTATTGCCAGAAAAGCAAATAAGAGGAAAATGGACAGAGATTAGTATTTTATGGTGAATTATTGATCAGGGGGACTTGTAATTCAAGAGATCAGGAGGAGAATCTAAGATTATCAAAGAAGGACCTAGCTTCTATATTCTAGTTAGGTATTGCTAGAAAAGCAAATAAGATGAAAAGGGACAGAGATCAGTATTTTATGGAGTATTATTGATCAGGGGGACTTGTAATTCAAGAGATCAGGAGGGGAATCTAAGATTATCAAAGAAGGACTTAGCTTCTGTATTCTAGTTAGGTATTGCCAGAAAAGCAAATAAGAGGAAAAGGGACAGAGATTAGTATTTTATGGTGAATTATTGATCAGGGGGACTTGTAATTCAAGAGATCAGGAGGAGAATCTAAGATTATCAAAGAAGGACCTAGCTTCTATATTCTAGTTAGGTATTGCTAGAAAAGCAAATAAGATGAAAAGGGACAGAGATCAGTATTTTATGGAGAATTATTGATCAGGGGGACTTGTAATTCAAGAGATCAGGAGGAGAATCTAAGATTATCAAAGAAGGACTTAGCTTCTATATTCTAGTTAGGTATTGCCAGAAAAGCAAATAAGAGGAAAAGGGACAGAGATCTAGTATTTTATGGTGAATTATTGATCAGGGGGACTTGTAATTCAAGAGATCAGGAGGAGAATCTAAGATTATCAAAGAAGGACTCTAGCTTCTGTATTCTAGTTAGGTATTGCCAGAAAAGCAAATAAGAGGAAAATGGACAGAGATTAGTATTTTATGGTGAATTATTGATCAGGGGGACTTGTAATTCAAGAGATCAGGAGGAGAATCTAAGATTATCAAAGAAGGACCTAGCTTCTATATTCTAGTTAGGTATTTGCCAGAAAAGCAAATAAGAGGAAAAGGGACAGAGATCAGTATTTTATGGAGAATTATTGATCAGGGGGACTTGTAATTCAAGAGATCAGGAGGAAAATCTAAGATAATCAAAGAAGGACCTAGCTTCTATATTCTAGTTAGGTATTGCCAGAAAAGCAAATAAGAGGAAAAGGGACAGAGATCAGTATTTTTATGGAGAATTATTGATCAGGGGGACTTGTAATTCAAGAGATCAGGAGGAGAATCTAAGATTATCAAAGAAGGACCTAGCTTCTATATTCTAGTTAGGTATTGCCAGAAAAGCAAATAAGAGGAAAAGGGACAGAGATCAGTATTTTATGGAGAATTATTGATCAGGGGGACTTGTAATTCAAGAGATCAGGAGGAGAATCTAAGATTATCAAAGAAGGACCTAGCTTCTATATTCTAGTTAGGTATTGCCAGAAAAGCAAATAAGAGGAAAAGGGACAGAGATCAGTATTTTATGGAGAATTATTGATCAGGGGGACTTGTAATTCAAGAGATCAGGAGGAGAATCTAAGATTATCAAAGAAGGACCTAGCTTCTATATTCTAGTTAGGTATTGCCAGAAAAGCAAATAAGAGGAAAAGGGACAGAGATCAGTATTTTATGGAGAATTATTGATCAGGGGGACTTGTAATTCAAGAGATCAGGAGGAGAATCTAAGATTATCAAAGAAGGACCTAGCTTCTATATTCTAGTTAGGTATTGCCAGAAAAGCAAATAAGAGGAAAAGGGACAGAGATCAGTATTTTATGGAGAATTATTGATCAGGGGGACTTGTAATTCAAGAGATCAGGAGGAGAATCTAAGATTATCAAAGAAGGACCTAGCTTCTATATTCTAGTTAGGTATTGCCAGAAAAGCAAATAAGAGGAAAAGGACAGAGATCAGTATTTTATGGAGAATTATTGATCAGGGGGACTTGTAATTCAAGAGATCAGGAGGAGAATCTAAGATTATCAAAGAAGGACCTAGCTTCTATATTCTAGTTAGGTATTGCCAGAAAAGCAAATAAGAGGAAAAGGGACAGAGATCAGTATTTTATGGAGAATTATTGATCAGGGGGACTTGTAATTCAAGAGATCAGGAGGAGAATCTAAGATTATCAAAGAAGGACCTAGCTTCTATATTCTAGTTAGGTATTGCCAGTAAAGCAAATAAGAGGAAAAGGACAGAGATCAGTATTTTATGGAGAATTATTGATCAGGGGACTTGTAATTCAGAGATCAGGAGGAGAATCTAAGATTATCAAGAAGGACCTAGCTTCTATATTCTAGTTAGGTATTGCCAGAAAAGCAAATAAGAGGAAAAGGGACAGAGATCAGTATTTTATGGAGAATTATTGATCAGGGGGACTTGTAATCCAAGAGATCAGGAGGAGAATCTAAGATTATCAAAGAAGGACCTAGCTTCTATATTCTAGTTAGGTATTGCTAGAAAAGCAAATAAGAGGAAAAGGGACAGAGATCAGTATTTTATGGAGAATTATTGATCAGGGGGACTTGTAATTCAAGAGATCAGGAGGAGAATCTAAGATTATCAAAGAAGGACCTAGCTTCTATATTCTAGTTAGGTATTACCAGAAAAGCAAATAAGAGGAAAAGGGACAGAGATCAGTTTTTTATGGAGAATTATTGATCAGGGGGACTTGTAATTCAAGAGATCAGGAGGAGAATCTAAGATTATCAAAGAAGGACCTAGCTTCTATATTCTAGTTAGGTATTGCCAGGTACTGCCAGAAAAGCAAACAATAGAGCTGTAGTTCCCCATATCAGTAGGAATTATAATTAAACCTAGGTGCAAGGCCACTTGCAATAATTTCTTTAAAGACTATCTGGCAGACACTTTCCAATGGGAGTAGAAAATGTCTTATGCTTGTCGAATTTTTAAGTGATTGGAATTGCTGTGCATTTTTGATTAAGGGGAGGGGACAGATGTTCCCTTTCCCTCACATCCGTGGAGTTTTGCAAAAAGAGCCTAAGTCCACTTATACTAAAATAACAGGAGAGCAAAATGGAAATAAAAACGCACAATGGAAAAATCTTTCTTACAAATCAGAATTTAAGAAACTTGAAACTTTAAAGACTGATTCTTACTTAACTTTTGGATCGGAATTCACCGGAAATGTTCAAATTGCGGAATTGCTCGTTACTTTTCTAAGTTACGGATTTACGCTCTTTTTTACGGCCTTTTGGAACAACTTATAACTCGGTCTGAATTAAAGATAAGCCCATTTTGAATAGACCAATTGATAGATCTTTTCGAGCTCTTTCGAACTGTATGCTGAATTCATTTTCAGGAAAATGTAGACTTTTTGCAAAGCACCACAGACTTTTGGGTGCTTTCACTTTAATCTAAATTTATACCGAGTTTTCTAGTCGTTTGCTGGAATGAAAATCATAGTTGGAAACCGGCTATACTAAATTTTTCTAGTTGGATTGTTTTTCAGAAATGGAATTCAACTTGTTTTGTTGAAATTTTAAACCTTAACATGTGGTAATTGCAATTTTTATTTAGTTTTCCTTAAAAAGCATAGAGCTCATGTGCTACGGTCGGAAATGCTTGAACTTCTCTGATTGTGGATTGCACCACATCTGATTTCTGGGACACATTAATAATCAAGAAGTTATTATTTTCTAATTTTTGTGCATTGTCAGTTGATCCATTTAGGATCAAAATTGACCTATATATAAGGGTATATCTATCTACAAGTAATGAAGCCACTTGCAAATAAAAAAGAAAGGTTAAAGCGTAACCACTACACTGACGACATCTGGCTCGGACGTAGAATAGAATAAAATTTTATTTCAAAAATTTCTTTCACAGCATGTTTGCCAAATTTGGATTTTACGTCTAAAAAAAAAGCACTATATATATATATATCTCAAAGACACTATACGTATATATATATATCATCAAAAGAACGTGACGTTCACGTCAAACATAATTCATTGTAAAAAAATGTATGAAAAAGGTCAACACTTAATTAAATATTCAAAATAAAACAAAATAGAAAACAATAAAATTAATGAAAATACATAAAGAAATATGATGAGTCAAAAATTTAGTTAAAAAGTCAAAAAGAAAAAAAAAATAAATAGATAACAATAAAATTAAAGACTAATTTTCCTGGCTATTGTATAACTCAACAAAACTGGGAACAAAACTCTTCCGATATCTTTCATGTTTAGCGGGGATGGGAGTCAGTTTGGGGACTTTTTGAGATTTTATACGGGACGGTCTGTTGCGGTTGGGAAGGTAAGATTCGGGGATGATGGAACGTAGTCGAGGAACAGACAGGGTCTTGGTACCGAAACGAAGGCATAGGAGGTTCCTTCTCTCGGCCAACGTGGTGAGCTTGAACTTACCTAGAAGATAATGATATGGAACCTTCCCTTCACCATTTATTATTCTAAGTGCTCGTTTTTGGACATTTTCAATCTTATAAATATCCTCTGAAGAAAGACCAAAATGCCACACTGGACAAGCAAACTCCAGTATTGGCCGAATAAAAGAACAATAAAGTTGGAGAAGATCCATAGGGGGATAAGAAAATTTTAACAAAAGTTTTAGAAGGGAAACCGAAGGGGAAGCTTGTTTTAGGATATTTTGAAGATGGGCATCCCACTTCAAGTCAACAGTTATTGTCACCCCAAGTAGTTTAATGCATGTGACAGAGATTTTGGGAGGAATGGGGATTGTGAAAGAAGGGGGTGATTTTAAAAAATTAACTCTCATAACTGACGATTTATTAGCATTAACTTTCATCTTCGACAAAGAAGCCTCCTGGGTGACATCGCCAAGTAATGTCATAATTGAGCTTTTAATATTTCTTCGACAAACCTCAAGTGCAGACAGGTCGTCCACATACTTCCATCGCTCTGTGTGGTCAGTCATGAGGCTATTAACCGTTATAAGAAATAAAACGGGACCCACCAGAGTTCCCTGGGGCACCCTAAAAAGGATAGGAAGGGGATCGGAATAAATGTTTTTATATTTAAGCACTTGAAAACGATTTGTTAAAAAGGAGGCAACAATTTTAACTAGAAAGGGACTCACTTGAAACTCCGTCAGCAGTTGGTTTAAGAGGATATTCTGAAGAGGATACGTCTGAAGTTAACTCAAAAAATAGGCAGCACTAGGTGATCTATCTATAGTATACAATCTATCTGCATCTATAACTTAACTGTAAACATCTATATCGTAAACATTGGAAAATATTGGGGGGGGGGGGGAAAGATGAAAATTCCCAGTTATGGTTTTCGTGTACTGATCGAATGACGGTTAACATTTCTAGGCTATTTCCGAGTTTGCTTTGGTTGTTGGCTAGACCCTGTGGATGAATACTAGCTGAAGATGGGAATATAGCTTAAAATTCGTGGCGAGTAAATATTAATAAGAGATGCGTTGAATGTTTTGAGAATGTGTTAAACCGTAATAAAGATGTAGGAAATGACATAGAAAATAGTGAAATAATATTTGATAATTTTAGAAGTGAAGGAAGATCTATTTAGTAAAGAGGAATCAGAGATGGAACTTAAAAGACTGATAGCGAGACTGTGAATAATGATAGCTTGTTAAATAAGTTTCTGAAAAAGGCTGGTTACGAAGTTAGAGATAATACGTTGAAAATTGTGAATGTGATGTTGATGAAGAAGAAAAAACTAATGCTTTTCGGGAAACTTTAAATAAACTCATTTATAATAACATGATTTGAACGAATTTAGGAGTTATGGAGATGTTATGGTGAACTGCTATGAATTGTCGATAGTAGCAGCAGTAGTTTGAATTTAATGAATGTGCTTGAAGGGATCTTAGTATGAACTTCGTCAAGCTAACTTTCAAATTTATTCCGCATAAGTTAGCCTAATAATTTTTTTCATTTTAGGGTACTAACTCCCCGATTTAGGGAATGCCCCTTTGTGCATTCCAAATCTTCGGCTAATCTTTCTTTCACCCTAAAATCTAAAAAAAAAAATGCTAAAAGTCGACTTCTGCGTCCGAGATGCTCAGTAATAGATTGCTTGTGAAGAAATGGGTTCTTGCTAAGCCCAGTTTCATTTTTTATTTTGGGATTTGAGTAAGAGAAGGTGAGAACTACTGTACCCTTGTCTCTTTGCTAGAAATTTGATGATGAATCTAAAAGCTACTTTCTTTTTGTATATATAAGATTATTCAGATAATTTGAAGGCCCTCTCCTAGAATTACAGCTGTTATTCTGTTTCTGCCAATTCTCTTAACAAAAAGAATTGTATTGACTATAAAATATAAAAAACCGTATCAATAATCTCCTTCTGTTGCCCCCCCCCTCCACCCAAAGCGTATAGTTTGATTTTGTCTTCTTATTCTTCTTTTTTTTCTCTTCGATAAATAAATATATAAATAACCTATACTCAGCAATTTGTCGGTCCATCTTTTTTTTTTTTTTTGAACGTTTTCTTTGTTGGTTCGTATCTTTGTTTGTATATGTTTCTAGTTTCATACCTGTTTGGATGCCCATTCCCTGGAAACTATCGTTTCAATTTGTTTTTTTTTTTTATGTTTTGGCTTACATACATTTTTCTTTTTTATAGATGTCGTCTAGAAAGCATCGCTATTACACAAACTACAATGAAGTTAGACATGAATCATCTCTCAAGCTCCCAGTCTTCTCTTGAAGAACCTTCATTATGCCAATCAAAGTATTTTAATGAATCTGATGGCATACCTTTGTATGAAACAACAAGCCCTCTGTCTGTTAGCTGTGCTCCTCAATCTCGTTTGCGGAAAGTTTTGGAGGTGGATCGAGTTTGTATCGAACCACGAGTAGAGACTTTGTCTCCTAAACGTCGAGCTTCAGAGAGAACAAGAACAGATGTAGCAAATATTAGGGTGAAAGGAAATAATGGAGGAAGTGTGGGTTCGAGACATGATCAAACTAGTGCCACTCTACCTGTGCGTGTGCAAGCAAGAAAAATAAGCAAAGAAGAGATTAAACAAAAAATGCAAGAAATACGGCTAGTCTCTGAGAGTGGTAATGCTTCAGTCCTGGAGATTATTGAACCATCAGGATCTGACCCTGATGAAGGTGATTTCCGAAATTTATTGCCGGAATCTCAATCAACTCCTAATAGAGATCAAGGGGCTGCAAAATCAATGTTAGAGAGAGCTCAGTTTCCAGAACCAGATTTATTAGCAGGTACTTTTCGTGACTCGGAAAGAGATATTGACATTCCTGATGGAAGGAGGGAAGAATTTCATCTCCCACCTCCAATTGAGTTCGATAACCAACACGTGAGTTTGAAGAAGAAAGGATTTTTCAATAAGTTTTCGCTAAAATGGAATAAACGAAGGGAGAAATCAATTGATGCCAACAGTCAAGCATCAGCCTCTGAAGGTGATACACCTACTGATGAAGTGAAAGATGAAATTGTATCCCCAAAGGGTAGAGTTGCCGGTTTGTCCCAAATGTTTGAAGAGATGGCACAACCTGTGTCCGCCTCTAATTACCCGTCTCTTGAAACACTTTTGTCACCAACAGAAGAAGATACCCTGAAACAAAGTTTGCTTACTCCACCCTTAGAAACAAATAACGAAAAACCGAACTCTTTAGAATGGGAAATTCATAACGTCGGAATATTTCACACTGAAGAAAAAGACAAAGTTTCAAGTGTCCCTTTAGGAGAGGTCCTGCCTCCAGCCCCACCCGATCCCGAAAGGGAATCCATACCAAGTCCTTCTAGTCATAAACCACGTGGAGATGATTTTGAACAGCCAAGGGACCCACCTTCTTCTCTCAGGCTTCAGTCACATTTAAGCAAGAGCAGTCACGATTTGAAAAACAACGCCTCCCATTCATCAATTCAAATTGAAGCGATGAGTGTTGGCACTTCTGAAGACTCAGGCATTGTCGTAAGGCCTGCCAGCTCTGCATCCAAATCTGACACGTTATCCCGTCCTGAGAGTCTTAGTGGCATATATCCGCCGTTTAAGGGTAAGGTCTCTCTCTCTCTCTCTCTCTCTCTCTCTCTCTTTCTCTCCTCTCCCTCTCCTCTCTCTCTCTCTCCTCTCTCTCTCTCTCTCTCTCTCTCTCTCCTCTCTCTCTCTCTCTCTTCTCTCTCTCTCGCTCTCTCCTCTCTCTCTTTTACGAACAATAAATTGTGTAATTTAATGAGGAACTGTACAGACAGTGAAATTTAGAAGAAATCAATTGAATATTTCGGCTTTGCATATAAAAGCCGTCATCAGCACTATAAATGAATAGAATAAATATAAAATTAAACTTACAATAAAAAACAAGAAAACTAAAACCAATAGTAGAGCACTCCTTGCATCATGACTTAAAGCAAGTTCAGCTAGGACTGGTAAACAAGTTAATTCATCGAGGCAAAAATATTTCAGGAGCAAGTTTTTAAAGCGTGTCTTGCTTTTTTGGCAGCAAGCCCTGTAGGTTCTTTTTTATTCATTAAAATGAATTCATTCATTAAAATTCAGGATCCTTAAAATTGGTTATTGGTTTTGTTGTATAATAGTTTAGATCATTATTAATTAAATTTATCAATTAGATCATAAAAGTTTAATTTCAATTGCCTCTTGAAGAATTTGTTTGATACCTAGATTATTATTAATGAGGATAGTGCCTTGATAAGTATTGAATTTGGAAAATATGGTTGCTTAGAGCTGAATCAGAAGAAATAGAAATACTACTAGAATTTAGAGCCTTTGTTATAATATCCATCTGTTGTTTTCTCATCAACTTTTGTTTGGTTCTGCCAACATAATAATTGTCACAGTCAAATGGTATTTGATGTAGCCCTCTTTAACGAGTAACGAGTGTCTTATCTTTACCAGAGTTGAAGAAATTCATAGTTTCTGAATTATTTGTAAAAGATAGAACATATTGTTCTATGTACAAACTATTTCTAAATATCAGTATGATTTTTGGTTTCTAGGGGAGGTATACTACATTTATTTATTGGAAACTTCATAGGATAAGACGTCTTGATTTTAGGACAATGTCTGTTTACTACTACTACTACTACTAACAACTCACCGCAGCGCCAAGCTGCCTGAGGCCAACACAGCTACGCACGCCCCTCCTCCATCTCAATCTATTCAAAGCCTCCCTTTTACATTCGCCCACGAAGTTCCCATTTCCTTTAAATCTTTCTTTATGACGTCCTCCCACCCCAGACGAGGACGACCTGCTTTCCGTTTAGCCCTAGACGGTTGGCCGAAAAGAACAATCTTCGGCAATCTGTCATCCTTCATCCGCATAACGTGCCCTAGCCACCTCAACCTTTCTTTCATTATAGCCCTAGCGAGCGGTATTGAACCACATTTTTCGTATAGCCTATTGTTTGAAATACGGTCAGTCAGCCGGGTACCCAGAACAATCCTTAAGCAATTTCTCTGGAAAACATCTAGCAAATCTTCGTCCGCTTTTCGGAGCGTCCATGCATCAGAGCCATATTTGACCACTGTCGTCACTGTAGCTTCTAATACTCTAATCTTGGTTTGCAGACTTATCTTCCTATTCTTCCAAATTTTTTTTAACTGTGAAAAAACACCCTGAGCCTTGGCTATTCTACTTTTAACGTCTTCACTGCTCCCACCATCTTTACTAATAATACTACCAAGGTAAGTGAAGCTGTTTAGCCATACAATTTAACACAATACTAATTGTATTTTTAACAAGCGAGATAGGACAAATGTTTCCAAATAGTACGTCTCTAATAAAATTCAATTCTTCTGGAATATATGACTCTGGACAACTGTTTGGGACACGATCCACGAGAGAAATTACGACACGCTTTTTAACTTGTGGGCAGGAGGGTCACGTATGGGGGGAGGGTAATGACCTCCTCTAATGTTTTCAGCCAAATGGTAAAACATTTGAGTCGTAAAATAGCTGGGCAATATTTTACTGGCTGAATTTTTTTTTCCTTGTTCTTTATTAGGGGAAATGGGCTGATGAAAATATATGATGTAAAATTGATGAGGATCAGTCTCAGTCTGCAAAAAAAAGTAATTTTAATAGCAATATCAACAAATCAGTCGGTAAAACTGACCAGTCAGTTAGTAAAATCCATTATCGCCCTCCCAAATATTTTCTCCAACAGTTAGCATGAATTGCCCTACCGCTTGAGATGGAAAAGTTGATTTTTAACGTGATTTTTTTATCTACTGTAATCGAAACGGAAAAGTGATTTGACTTGAAATCCTTGTATGTGTAATAGAGTCCTATTTAAAAAGAATTGACGCTGAAGGCATTTTGTCAGAAATAAAACTTTCTCTTTAAAATCGTAATGGAGTAACTAATGAATGAAAGGAATTAATAATAAAAAAGAATAAGAAATGAGACGGGTCAAATAGCAAGGGCAAAAAATCATATAGGATAAACAGAAAAAATGTATACGAAACAAGATAAAGTAAGTAAAGGTGTAGAAGGGTGGCTTTTTGCAGTCTCAGAAAGTCCTAATGCTGCATGACTAAGACCTCAGGAAACGATCTACAGCCCTGTTTAGGAGCTGAAAAGGTGTTTACAACCACCCCTCTCTACCCAAGTAGAGAGAGGAGCACACTGGGTCATTATACTTAAGTTTTTTATATACTTTCAGAAAACTCACCTATTTTTTAGATTTAGTTTTGAACCCCCCACCCCTTCCCCACACTAAAAAAAATTATTGTGCACGTGTCTGCGTCATCTCTTTCCTGTTGATAATGCCTAGAATATTCTATGAACACAGATATATAGGCTTTAGCTTTGAAGAAAGAAACTGTATTTATTTTTAAGTTTCTCTTGTTTTTTTCTAACCTAACAAAAACCCGAAAATCCACGCAAAAATAAACGAAATGTGAATGCTGTCTTAGGAGCTGAAATTCATAATTAGGTTGCAGAAAATGACAGGACTCATTCATAAGGCCCTGAATGATGTTTTACCAGTCCATGACATCGATAAATTTTTGTACAGAATGGAATTTGTCTTGAAACATCAAGAAAAAAAAAATGTACTTAGTAATTGAAAAGTCATCAAGGAGCCTACAAAAATAACTGACTAATTTATAAGATAGCTCATTGATCTCATCAGTTGCAATGTGCTTGTAATATAAAATTTTACACTACAGAAATAGCGTTTGGTATCTTAGTCGAGAGAAAAATTAATAAATTATAATCTAACCTCTAGAAACGTAGTCGTTCAGATAAGATATTTAGATGTGATATTTATTTCAAAAAATGACTATCACAAGCCCCGAAGGGCCGAATTCGCATTTCGGGGTCATATAATAAAAAAAGACATAGAAATAGCACAACAACTAAAAAACTGGCTAAACAATGCCAAAAACAACAATATCAGAAAGGCAAAGCCATTCATTAGTCTAAAAAACAAACAGTGTCAAATGTAAGAAAGTTAAAAAGGCACAAATTAAAACAAAACCAAAAAAAAAAAAAATTGAGATAAAAATAGTGTTAAAAAGGTTTAAAAGAGAGTATATAAAAAGGGGAGGTAACGGAAGAGCCAAACGGACACCAGCATGGGTATCACCAGTACAAAAAAAAAAAAAAAAAAAAAAAAGTGGTTTATTTGATCAGTAATGAAGGGGAGAAAGGTTTTTTCATATCTGGAGGTTAAACAACGGATGGGGGACAAGATAGGGATGGGTTTAGAAACAGTACGTGGCAGGCGGTGTCTGGATGGGGAGTGTCTTTTGGGGAAAATGTTTTCCGTGCGAGGGTTTATTATTGCATTTTTTGCAAAACGGAGGCACAGCGTTCCTCTCCTGTGCTCAAGAGTTTCCAGCTTGGCCTTTTTTAGAAGGAGCTGAATATGGTACCAAAGTTTCTTTAAAAATTATTCTTAGGGCTCTTTTTTGAATAGATTCAATTTTATCTGATTCATCACGGGAGATGCCAGGATACCAAACTGGACAAGCATATTCAAGATGCGGGCAGACAAAGGAAGTATAAATCCTTAAAGAATGGGATGGGGGGACGTTAAATTTATTCAAGAGCTTAAGGAGAGACATGGACGCATTAGCTCTACGGACAAAATCTTTCACGTGGATATCCCACTTTAAATTAGAGGAAATTATAACCCCAAGTAATCTAAAGGAAGACACAGAAATATCTGGGGGGATAGGGTCAAGGAAGGCGGGAATAGATTTCAAGAAATTTATCGTCATTATATTTGATTTAGTGGAATTTACTTTCATATTTAGGTTCTTAGCTTCATCCGAAATGTGGGTTAGAATTTCAAGGGGGTCACTTTTAATATTCCTGTGACATACTTCGAGGATCGACAAGTCATCCACGTATTTCCACCTTTGGGGGAAGTCCTTACCAATATCGTTAATCATGACTAGAAATAAAAGTGGTCCCAATAAGGTTCCTTGAGGAATTCCACAATATATAGGGAGGGGGTTAGAGAAAATATTTTTGTATTTAACAACTTGGGATCTATTTGAAAGAAACGATATAACAATATTTACTAACAGAGGATCAAGTTTAAAGTTAACCATTAGTGAACGAATTAGGGTTGTGTGGTCAACCAGGTCAAGAGCTTTTTGGAAATCAACTAAGACAAGGTTCAGCCAGACATTTGGTTTATCAAGGTTACTTACGATGGTATGCATTAAGTGCACAAGGTAATGGGTGGTGGAAGTTTTCTTTAAGTTACCAAACTGCCGGGTGTCAATACGCGGACAAATTTTATCCTTAAGCCAGTCACAGAGGAAACCTTCATAAAGTTTGGAAAAAACAGAAGTGAGCGTAATGGGGCGAATGTTGGCGAAAGTCAGACTGGCGCATTTTTTAGGGACAGGTGTTATAAAACCTTGTTTCCAGCAACTTGGGAATTTACCAAATTTTGTGATGTGGTTGAAAATATTTGATAAAGGCTCAGCAATTTTGTCCGAAAAGGCTTTAATTAAGTCAACTGGGATGTCCAAGGGACAAATAATTGATTTTCTAAGCTTAAGAATTTTATTTATAACATCAGAGGGAGAAATAAAGGGGAAGGAAGTATTAGGAGGAATCGTTGGACTTGAGCCAGTGAAAGGGGGGAGACTTTGCACGATGGAAGCAAGGTACAAGTTCAGATCGTTGGCAGTCTTATTAGGGGGTTCAGGGAGATGAAAATCAATTTCGGAAGGGCTTTTTCCGCATATTCTTTAATTTTTCTGTACCATTGCTTGGGCTTGTTAGAATATAGATCTTTGACTCTATTATTATAATAATTAGAAGCTGCTTTTCTTAATTTTTTCTTTAGGAACTTCCCGAGGCTATTAGCCTCAGTAATGCGACCTGCTTTGAAAAATTTGATTTTTTTTCTTATAAGTTTTTTAAAAGACTCAGTAACATAAGGCTTATCTGTAGAACACGTTTTAAATTTTTTCTCAGGGAAGTGGAATTCATAATTACTCCTCAATAGATTTTGGAGGGACAAAGCCATGTAGTCAACGTTCCTTTATAATATGGAGAATTCAAAACAGAAAGGAAAGTTATTCTTAAAATTGGTCCAATTTTGTAGAATTATTGAATTGAGCGAGTTCAGACCGTACAAAACATCTAAAATGATTTGTGTTTCTACAAAAAAAAAAAAAAAAAAAAAAAAAAAAAATCTGGAGTGCTCTACTTCAGTGCAAACATCCCATCATATAATATACATGTACAAACGTTATAGATATGTTACTATAGACTGAAATTGGAGAATGTCGGCATTCACCGGTGATGTCCGAAATTCCTTTTTTTCTGCTTGGATTTAGTCAGCTTTGCCACTCAGCTTTGTCAGTTTTATACAAGGTTTTATGGTGACAGGTTAGGTTAGGTTTTTAACCCATTTCTAAGATTTACAACGTAATTTAACCCAACCTAACTTTAACTTTTACCATCAAACCTTGCATAAGACTGACGAAGATGACTGGCAAAGCTGACTGAATCCAAGCAGTGAAAAAGGAATTTCGGGCATTCACCGGTGAATTTTGACATTTACCAGATTTCGGTCTTTCATCGTAATGGATACATGTTGAATAGGCTGAGAAGCATTGGAATTTTTGTTCGTTATAAATTTCCGTTTCACACTATACTTTATTCAGTATTAATTTTTGTTCTTTTTATATGCCTAACAAACCTGAAGAAAGGTTCTTTGTCTTACTTAGCCGATGATACAGAAAATGTTCAATATGAGCTCTATTAAATATAGCATGATATATATCAAACTTCTCCGAGGATGAATGCCGGTCGATTATTGTAGATACAAATTATGCAGGGTTTCGACATAAGAGCTGCACGGTATCAGTTGTACATTATTGGTAGTATATTTCTTAACAGTGGCAAAATCCAAATAATTGGATAATAACCTACTGTAATTAAACGGCTAAGCTGAAGGTTATTTTTTTGTCTTCTTTTGGTAATATATGTCCGTGTGATCTAATCTGTTGGATGTTAGTTATAAATTTAACTCTCTTACATAAATTTATCTTAGCTGGTGTATTGGCATAATAATTGCGATTGAAGTTAAAACGAATTCGTTGAGTGTTAACATTCTTTTTACTGAAGAAAAAAAGTATCTGTCGGCCGTAATGATTAAAAGAAGACTTGGTTTGTTATTTATTAATGCATTCCAACGTTTGGTAACTTGAATTCCTCATTCTTCTCTTTAGAGAATGCAGTTATAAAGGAAATCGTCATGACAAATTTTAGATACCATGTGACACTGCCTTGTCTGGCTTTTCATCCGTGTATCCAGTCTGTGTAATTCGGCAATTCTCCTTAATAATGATTTTCTGAATAGAGACTAACGATCTTTCTAACCTCTCAATTCTAGAGACGCCTTCTAAAGTCGCGCTTTTAAATGCCATATTGCACTCATGCCATAAGTGCCGATTTTAAAAATGTATGTGAAAGTCCATATTAGTTTTTATGTCAGTCCTTACTCGTCTGTGTACTGCAGTAAGAAGATTTCTACGTCTTGGTCTTCTTTGTGTGACTGTCTCGTCCGGTACTTCATATAGGCATCCAGCGCATATCCATTTCATCAACTCTCCTTAAAAATACCTTCCTTGTGATACCGCCCATTTTCCAGTTTTCTCCGTTCCGGAAATAGCGCCTAAAATGACAATTTGGATGCCATATGACACGCGAACGTGGTGCTAACTGCTTCTAATAGAATTTTTTCCCCGGAACCGGCAGTATTGAACCGAACTCCCGAGCTTCGCCAAGCGTGGCCTTACCAACTGCGCCGTCATCAGTTTTTGCAAATAGTATGTGTGAGTCAACATAGGATTTAATTTTAGCCCTTGTGTGTCTTTTTACGACATTAAGAAGATGTTGTCTTGGTTACAAGCGCTATGCCTCATCTGGTGTTTCATCGTTTGTGTATATTTCACCAATTTCCTAAATAATAGCATTCTTAAGAGGCCTAATCGGCTTCCTAACCCTCTCTGTTCCAGAGATAGTGCCCAAAAATGGCAGTTTTTGATGATTTATTTCAGTCAAACCTGACGCTATAAGTGTAAAACTTTCATATGAACCCTTACGAATGAATCATTTATTTATAACCCGTTATAAAAAAAAGCTGGTATAGACGTAGTACATCACAAGCAAATGTACAAAAGAAAAAAGCAACTTGTAATATGACGGGTGTAGACAAGAACATTTACTTCCTACTGTGACCCTTATCTTACTACTGCAAGATATGGCTCCATTCGTGTGACAGTTTATCGTTGAAATTCACAACACCAGCTGCAACGGCAGTGCATAAATCAGTTATATTATAACAATTAGACACAAACGAATTCCGGGTCCAGGGTGGGAGGCGAAGGAGATATTTTGAAGAACGGTAATAGCACGATCTGATTTGCTTAACGTCTGTTATTCGTCTACGTACGACCATCCGTATTATGTTATAACCCTCGAAGAAGAAAAAGAAAAGGGAGTACAACCCACGCAAAAACAGGATGTCTTTGTTTCTTAAGATGGGGGACAATGAATTTTGGGTCAAAGGTTTCACTTTTATTTCGATTTGACTTCATGTTTTGGGTTATTTTTCGAAATTTCTTTAATTTTCTATTTGCAGTTTCAAATTGCTTTTCAGTCGTTTGGGTAAAAGTTATTGTTACTGGACCAGTGCCAACTGTTCTCAGGAGGCAATTTCTTTGACGTTTTTTTTTTCTTTCCCAGATACTATTGGTCATAGTTCGCTCTTTATTAGGCTGCAATTACTCGTATATGGGACGAATCCTGTTCAAAAGTATCAGGGGCTCAAAGAAAAACAACCCACTAAAATATAGAACTAGAGTTTTTCAAGGATCAGACCAGAAATGTTAAATATGAAATATTTCAGGAACGTTTTCTCTTGCCAAAACTTCTCCTCAGCATTTGGATAGATTATCTCCTACTCCTATTGACACACCTAAATTAGAGCAAGAACAATCCTCCGACCAGCCACGGTACGAACATAAAAGGCAGGGGCGACTAATTGGTCGCGTTGAGCAGGCCATTATTAAGAGTCCAGCTTTGAAAGAAGAAGCGGAATCTCCACCTTTAGAAGTAGGAAAGAAGGAGAAGGGACCTGAAATGCTTCAAGTGAAAAGGATCCCGAGGGTAAGAGTTGCTTTTTAAATTTGGCTACGTAGGTACAACTGATGTTGCTATTACTTTATATATTGTACACCTGATGCTACTATGGTAGAATATCCTAGTCGTACGCTGAATGTAGCTAAAGAGCGAAGGTGTCTAGCTTGAGATTCGGTCATGCGCAATATTACCAAGTCTTCTTTACAGCTTAAGTTTCAAAATAATTTTGATTGTTTTACACATTATACGGTTATATAATGCACATATCATGTGGCGACATCAGTTGTTCAGGTATATGCTGCTTGTCTTTTTGCCTTCATTTCAAGGAAGGCAACAGTTTATTGGAAGCTCATTAGCATTTTAAGAGTTTTTTTATTTTTATTTTCAGTTTTTTATCTCTGCAAGGCTTTGATTAAACTACATAACTATATTTCAGAGTAAAAAAAAAAAAAAAAAAAAAAAAAAAAAAAAAAAAAAAAAAAAAAAAAAAAAAAAAAAAAAAAAAAAAAAAAATCTACTGTTGGATTATTCCTGATTTGAAAAATGCCGTTTTAAGCTTGTATTTAATTAAAAAAAACTTTCCACAATAGAAGTTTCAAAGAAAAGTTACATTAAACGAAAAACGAACAGAAATAAAGTCAAATAATTTCTCAAGATTAAAACTATCACAAATCAAAATAAATATATAAAATGAAAGCGAAAACGAACAGAAATTGAATAAATAACTGAGTCAAACTCAAAACGAGCAGAAAGTAAGAGGAGTTGAGCTGACGCCCCCCTGTGCCGTCTAAAGACCGGAATATAATTTGTAATTTACTGGAAATAATCGTTATTATGAGCTATGTATTTTTATTTCTCATAATATAAAAAAAGGAAAAAAAAATCACCATCATAAACCTGATTACTGAAAAAAAAAAAAAAAACGTACGAAAAACAAATGATGTGGATTAGCAGTTTAATTTATGCTCATATTCCTTCTTGAAAGTCTTGTAATTTCAGATTTTATAAAATTAAAAAGAGAAAACATTTAAAACGTATTTATTTTCATTAAAGCCCAAATTATATTCTGGTCTTTAGATGGCACGGCGGGTGTTAGCCCTACTCCTCATAGTTTCTGTTTGTTTTGAGTTTGACTCAGTTATTTTGTTTAATTTCTGTTTGTCTTCAATTAACATAGTCTTTTCCATTAGTTAAGAAAAGAACATTTTAAACGTTTTGGGTTTTTCTCTATAATAATCCAGGTTTTGGCTTTCCTGAAAGTCTAAACTCCTCCCTGAAAGTTTCTACTTTATGCCCTATTTCAGCCCTAAGATGCACCGCCTGGATATCTTGACAGCCTGCATGCGCTTAAACTATTTTGATTTAGTTCAGTAGTATCAGTAATAGTAGTCATATTAGTAGTTGAAGTGGTAGCATAAGTAGTAGTTTTATTGGTAGCCCTAGAAGTTTCAGCCTAGTACCGTAAGGCGTTACTCGGATATTGTTAATACACCTCTTTGATATCCCCCATGTGCATAGTGTGTTTTAATTCCGTTCAAACTATCAGTTCAACATACGCCTTTTCATGTCCTAAATGTTTCAACTTAATACTCTAAGCCGCTCCTGAGATACTGCTGATACGCCCTTTTCACACCGTGTATAGGTTACCGTGAATGTCCGAAATCTGTTGAATGCGGACATTCACCGGTGGATGTCAACAAAAACATAATCGCTCGGCATATGCCCAAAATATTTGTTAAATATCCTTATTTCTGACTTTCACCGGAGAATGTCGACATTCACCATGCACTAATGGTGAATGTCGAGTATTTCTGAGATTTATGTGTAATATTCTTGTATTTATTTTGGAAATCTTTAAGCATACGTGTTCTTTTTCCGTGGCCTATTCTGAACATGAGCCTCATAAAGTATACTGAAGAATTCCTTGTTGGTAACATAATACTGTATATTCGTTTCTCCTAGTTTTAGAGTTCTTTTCTTGAGAAAAACAAAAGCAATTGTCTTCTCGTTTACCCGCAATTAATGCATTTAACTTTCATAGGCAGCGCAATCAGGCTGCCTAAGTAAAGAACGGTGTTGGCACAATTTTTTTTTTTTCTTTAGAACAGGGCACTTCGTATCAAAGGAGTTGTGGTAGAAACTTCGAAAAGGGATCACTCGATTGGAAATTGGAGTGGCTTGTGCCCTTTTAATAGTCGAAAGTGATTATAGGCAACTAACACCCCTTCCACGCCCACCATTTCCCCAAACACATCCAATCAAGATTTTGAGATAGCCATTTTGTTCAGCGTAGTTGATTTCCAGACAGAAATTATGTTTTTGAGGAGGACACTCCCCCACAGCCCTTGGGGCAAGGGTTGTAAGTTATGCCCTGGGGGCATATAAGGTTTTAATAGAAAGCTTTGTCGTAGAAACTTCAAAAGGGCTCATTCGATTGAAAATTCAGAGGGTTAGTGCCCTTTTTAATAGTCGAAAGTGATTGGAGGACAACTAACCCCCTTATCACGCCCACCTTTTCCGTAAACACATACAATCAACATTTTTAGATAGCCATTTTCTTCAATTTTCAGTTGAAAGTTCTGGAAATTAGTTCTTTGAGGATGACACCCCCCCCTCCCAATAGTTGAAAGTGATTGGAGAGCAACTGACGCCCTTCTCACGCCCAGCATTTCCCAAAACACATTTAATCAAAATTTTGAAATAGCCGTTTTGTTTAACGTAGTTGAAAGTTCTGGAAATTAGGTCTTTGAGGATGACAAACCCCTCACAGCCCTCAGGGCAAGAGTTGTAATTTATGCCCTGGGGGGCGTATAAGGTGTTTATAGAAAGCGTTGTCGTAGAAACTCAAAAAGGGATCATTCGATAGGAAATTGAAAGGGATGGTGCCATTTTTAATAGTCGAAAGTGATTGAAAGGCTTGACATTTTTATAGTAAAGATCGATGTGGGTAAAATGTATTATTATTATTTTTATTTTTCTAAACCAGGGCACATCGTATCGTAGGAGTTGTCGTAGGAACTTCGAAAATGGATCATTCGATTGAAAATAGAAAGGGTTAATGCCCTTTTTAATAGTCAAAAGTGATTGGAGGGCAACTAGTCCCCTTCCCATTTGCCCATTATGTTTAAAAACTAAATGTTGCCTTAAGATTAAATCTAAATGCACCGTGTTTATGCTAATTCCCAATAAGGCATCTCAGCAGTATCCCAAGAACGACTGCGGGTATTATGTTCAAACTTTCGGGGCTACCTCTGCTCTTACAATTTAACCAAATCAAAATAGCGTATAAGTGTATCCAAGCTATCAAAGAAAGTAAACAGTTTTTTTTTGCGAATTGTATCAAGTTTTCCATTTCAGGTCAACTAGAGGAGGAAAGAAACTAAATTAAACACTACTATTTGTGTCCAGATTTTTAAAAGGGTGTATGCTGTTAAAAATTGCTGAAAATTTTTCTCCAGCATGCAAATAGCAGGCCAAACTATAAAGTCTTAAAAAAACGGAAAGATTTAAAGTATTATTTTCATTTTTCCTGAAAAGACTATGTCAATATAGAACGAACAGAAATTAATTAAAAAAAATTTTTTCACAAAATAAGTTTTTCAAAGAAAAGTAAAGAACTCCATTAAACCAAAAATGAGCAAAAATAAAATCAAATAATCGGCCAAGCGTGGAACTACCACAAATCAGCATCGATAAATAAATGAAACCCAAAACGAACAGAAATTACAATAAATAACTGAGTCAAATTCAAAACGAGCAGAAATTAACATGAGTAGGGCTCAAAACCCCTATGCCTTCCCAAGGCCAGAACATAATTTGCACTTAACTGAAAAAAATACAAATGAGTGTGCATTGTCAGTTTAATATACATATACTGATATTTAGTAATCAAAATGTTAATATTATTTGATTTATTAAAGTTGTAAAAATAAAAACATTTATATATTTTCAGTAAAGTGCAAATTATGTTCTGGCCTTGCGAAGGCATAGTGTTTTTCAGCCCTACTCATGTTAATTTCTGAATTTGTTTGAGATAATAGAAATCTCAAAACAAAAGCATATAAATAAGGCAGAATCATTCAGCCAGGAGGGGGCTGATGCCCCCTCCTGCTCCCCTTTATGGGCGCCCATGGGTAATAGCGTGCACATCATGCGTTTTAATCAATTGGTCATCCCCCTCATAATTCCCTGAAAATCACAACTTAATACCCTAAACCACTCCTGAGATCTGCATGAACATAGTGTATTTTGATTTAGTTTAACACTCCCCTCGACATTACGCCGTTCTTTCTGATAACAAATGCTGTACGTAAACGATGGGCGAATTGTATAACTTACAGCCTTTACCATGAGGGTTGTGCGATTTACATCTCAAGAGGCATAGCTATTAGAACTTTCAACTAGCTGAACAATTTGGCTATCTGGAAATTTTGATCTGATGAACTATGGCGAAAAAGTGCGTGGGAGGGGGCCTGGTTGCCCTCCAATCACTTTTGACTCTTAAAAAAGGTACTAGAATTTCTGATTTCCAATCAAATGAGCCCCTTTCGAAGTCTCTACGACAAATTCTTCCATACACAATGCCTTGGTGTGAAGAAAAAAAAAGTAAATAAAACATGGTGCCCACTTCGCTCTTTACGTACACAGCACTATTGCGCTGTCTATGAAACGATTTTATGTTTAGGATCGGTGCTCAGTATACCGGATTAACTGGACGGAGAAATATACTCGTCCTGGTTACTTAGATCTGTTGATTTTATTGCATGACTTTTTCTTTCTTTTGTTTTCTTATTTGACATCAGTGAGAAAATGCGCTTCCATAAAAGTACTTATAATACCCCATAAAACGTTATAAAATCGGTAACAGGGTTTCTGATGGGTCTCCTTTGTTACTTATATTCTAGATACTTAAGATACTAATATAGCCTTCTTATATATAATACTTATTTTCTTATTATATGCTTATATGTATTTACTTATTTACTATGTGCTTTGTTAATCATATATACGTTATTTTGACTAAAAAGGGTGGGAGTAATCTGACTGATACTAAATCATATCTCAGTAGGCAGCAACTCAAAAGTGCAACTCACAACCACTGGTATTGAAGGGCAAAGGCAAATGAATGGATGAAATGAGTATTGATGAAGTGAAATAAATGTTAGATTAGCTGCAGCGGGTTCTAACGTTTAATAATGATCATTAACTATGTGCTGTTACCATCATCCTAAAATGGCTACGTTCTAAAATGGGGTGGATCTACCAGAGCAGAATTAACAATTTTCATTCTTATGGCATCTTCTCACTCTTGGTTTGGCCCAACTTTTAGGGTCTTCTTACGCTGAATACCAAGAACGAATCAACAGTTTTTTCAGGTTCTTTGCTTTAGAACGAAAATAATAACAAATAATCAATTACCTTACATTATAGTTGGCTTTTGAAACACACCCTAAGAGAAGAAATGTCCCTTTCCCTATGGGTCAATTTAATGCACGCAAATTGCCAGCCTAAATTGGGGGACTCTGAATGTTTTGCATAGCTTAAACACGATTAAAAAATCAATCAATGTAATTTAAACCTCATTTGATGTTTAGCTAAGGGTTTCTCAGCTCCTTAAAACGCAATAAGCGTTATTTTTTTTTCAACACGGTTCCAATCTACTTCTTCATTTCTTAGAGAATGCTGCGTGAAGAAAAAGCAATGAGGAAAAAAAATCGGCTAGAGCGTCCCTGGTATGACGTTTCAGACGACGAAAATGATGACCTGCTAATTACTTCTTCAAGACTCTCAGCCGTGCCATCTGTACGCTCGTCTAGCAGCGAAGAAGAACCGGAAACAGTCTGATGCTTCATTCTATACTTCCGTATTTTTAATCAGCTGTTTGGTTAGATTACTTTCAATTATTGTTGAAAATAACCGTCTTATAGTTACAGAGAGGCCACTGTAAAAGGTTTCCCTTCTAAGGGTCCACTGAAGGTTCTAACTGCGATCAAAATGAAAGTCAATTTTATCTTATCGGTGACTGGTCGACCTAAACAGGGAATTACGTCAGTAGTTTCCATTATATCCTACCCTTAAGTTGAAACAGTATAAGCTAGTATTTTGGAGTGCATGAATATTATTATGTCATTTTGTTGTTGGATTTTCTTTTCAGTCGTTTAAAACGTGTCATACTGTTAGATAGATATACAGTTGGTCGAGACCGTGGTTCTGTGGTTTTCAATTATCTGATATTAAGTGAACATACTTGTTAAAAACATATTGTGAATGCATTCGTGCAATTGATTAAGAGGTATAATCATTAGTTATCAGGTTGTCTGTATTGATTGGTACCGTCTTAGAATTTGGATTCGTAACATAATATCACGGTCGTAGCGTGTGCAATATTGTTTTGGAATTAATGCCTTTTGGAAGAAGAAGAATTTCCGCACATTTTAAATTAGTCATGTATATGAAAAATAAGCCTCAGGAATAGTCAATATAATAGTAGAACTATAAAACTTAAAACTTGAAAAAAAAATTTTGGGAGGGGGGAGTAAAAAGCAAAGTTAAGGTGAATTATACAAAAGAATAGAGAGTATTTGTGAAAACTTAGAGATTTCTACGATCGGAGAGGACAGGACTCTGTCCACTGATGAGCCTAAGAAGTTAAAAACATTTCTTGTTTATGAAAAAAAAGACACAAATGGGGAACCTGCATATTGACCTTTTCTTATCAAAGTTTTGTCAAAAAAGAATCTATATTCGTAATTCAATTGACCACTGCTGTATATGCGAATATTTTTCATATAGCATAGTACATGGGCGCCCATAAGCTGAATTCCAGGGAGGGGGCAAACATGGTCTAATTGGCACTTTTAATGCTATATAATAGAAATCTCAGAACAAAAATATAAGAAATAATGCAGCGTCTTTCAGCCAGGAGGGGGCTGGCGCCCCCCTGCCCCCCTGCCCCCCTGCCCCCCCCCTTATGGGCGCTCATGGCATAGTACTCCAAGCCAACGCATGTGCTGACATGTTTGTATCTTAGACAGATGTTTATAGTATGTTTTATGTTGGAGGAACGCTCATGCAACTGTGTCATTTCCCACTCTGACACACTATTATAAGAACATTTGTTTACTGTACAAGTGTTTGGTTAGTCAAAGAGGTTCAGTCTCTGAATTGTATATGCTCGGTTTTTGAATTACCCTTTTCTGAAACGTATTTATATGATTGTTGGTACTATTCCAAGACAATTTAAAAAATATTTCTGATCACACCTGAAAAAGTAAGGGCTATTCTTCTGTTTGAGGAAGTATGCATTTAGACATCATAACCAAAGTTTTTTCCTTTTTATTGAAGGAGATGATAAATTCTAAGGAAGTACAATTTTCAGCTGAAACGATTTTCTGATGAAAAAGAAAAAAAGGTTTATATCAGGAAATCTGAAGCTTAAGTAAAAAAAAAAAAAAAAAATCGCCTCTGTGGTAGATACTTAAAATAATACTAATTCTTTTGAAGCGTCGATTGTTGACTTTTTGAAATTTTCAAGAGGAAAAAATGAATATACATCTTGTACATTTAGAACGGTAGTGATCAGAGCCGTTCAAAGGGAGGGGCGACCGGGGCAGCTGCTTTGGGTGCCGTGGCTGGGGGGGGGGGGGCTCGCTCCTTGGGGGTTGTCCACTTTGATCAAATTTTCACTTTGATTTGGCTTCTTTTTTGGCTTATATTTGAGTCGGCATGGAGCGCTGTAATTAATTTTTCCCCGCGCACAATCAACCCTAGGAACGGCTCTGGTGTTGATGTACCTTTAATTTCAGGAAAGAAAGAAATTTATGTAGGAAAAGACAAATTAGCCTAACACCACTTTGCTCGAATTTTCTAAGGGTAAAATGTGGATTAACTTCTGGTAATGCTGGTATAAAGTATGTTGCTAGTACCGGTACTAAAATGGAGTGGTCACACCCTTCCCACGGAATTTAGGGTTCTACCATGTATAACACAAAATAATGCTAGATCTGGACATGTATGTAGGATGGGAGGGCTCCTCTCCCTCACAAAATCTCAGGATTTTTTAGTATTTTTATAGTTTTCCTGCTTAGATGAGTCTTCCTCACCACCCACCCACTCATAGAATATCTGGCAGGCTAATGTAATTCTCTCCTCGTGGACTATTGCTTTTATTTTTAATTTATTTATCATGAAGTAATAGTTGCGTTGTATTGAAAGCTTGTGAAATGAGGACACAAATATTTTAAACGAAAAGGGAGAAAAAAAGCTTCTTTATTTTGCTAAGAGAGACATTTTTTTCCGACGTTGGTTTCTTTTTTATTCTATGTTTATATAAATACTTATTTAAAAATGTCTTTTAGTATTTTGCATCTTAGTGCTGAGGCAAAGTTATGGTAATAAAACCTCTTTTGCCATTTAACACCCTGTTCGACAAAACCTTGGCCTCATGAAACGTGTGGACCATATTTCTTGGTTTCAAGGAAATGGTGTTTACCTTAAAATCGAATTTGTTGGCATCCATTTTCTTTACCGACTATCAGAATAAAGAACAGTTTAGTCGCTGGAGGGTTGGACGACGTAGATTTTTTCGAGCTATCAGTGGCCGTATTTCGTCAATATGGTGGACTCGACGCAAGGTTTTGACCTAGCCTTTTTTAGATTTATGCTCATTTGCGTTGAGCTTTACGAAAATGCAACATGAGTGTTGTTTACCTTGACTCGAGTTTAACAGTTTGACTCACCAAACTTGATTCTTTCAAGTTTGTGCAAGCTTTTCCTAGAGACGCTTAAGGTCATCCAATCTAACTAATATTCTTATTAGTGCATTGATGTAAAGTTTGACCGTCCATGCTTTACAACTTTAAAATATTTGCCAAAAAAACGCCACATCTATTCAGCTTTCTAGATTTTTGGGAAAATTGACGCTTAGATTATAAATGAGAATGAGATGTGTCTCAGCGTGTGCAACTGGCGAAATACAGAAAGTTATAATGGAAAAGAACAGTGGTGTTTACAAGGTCGTATCCAGGTTAGGGGGTTTGACCCCCCCCCCCCCCCCCCGAAATATTTGTCTTACTCGTAAAAATGTAACAAAAATGCATATAAACTTTTTTTTTGCATTTTTTTTATTTATTTTTTTTGTAACGAAAACAAGACGGATGAAATCTGACTTGAAATGTAGTATTATGAATCCAGTGTTGAACAGTAAATTGGTATATCCTCGTTATTATTATTTTTTTTTTTTTTTAGGGTAAAAGTGTGTCCTTTATTTGATCATGAATATATTTAGAGCTGTAAGATCTGACTAAAAATTGTAATTGAAAGTGTGAAATTATGTACGTCTTTATGGCTAGAGGGATTAAGTATGCATATTAATGATATAATTTTGTAAATTATTGATTTAATTTATGAACTTAGTAGGAGATATCTAACAAACATGTTTTTAATACTTCGTTACGATGCTCATCATGTTATATTTGTTTCACATTCAAATGTAACTTAAACGATCATTGCTCTGCTAATGATTATTTATTACTGTTTATTTTACTGCTCATATTTACATAAGCTATTGTGCAGTTGTATGTGGCTCCACTAGTATAGGCGTGCTAAATTGATTATTATCCAAGTTCAGACACAGTACAAAAGTTCCCCGTCCGTGTTTCTGTCATTTTCTATTATGCCAAAGATTTTTTATTTGGCTTTTTTAGGGTGTTTGGGTTTTTGATGATTGGAATTTTGTTTTCCTTCTATTCTAATTGTATGTCGTGGATTTGTTTGTATAGTTGCTCAACATTTTTCATGAATATTTCATAGTTTCCGTCCGTAATTCTACCTCGTTCCACTACTCATGTTACAGTTTTGTTATTGATTATATATGTGATTTTCGTGCCATGAATCTATTAATATATTGTTACACTATATTATCTTCCGTACTATTCTTTGGTAGATTTTTTTTTCTTTTCTTTGAGGTAATTCTGTATGCCTCTTACCAGACCTAAAGTTTGATTCGGTGGATTAAATTTCTTGCTTTATATAATTGATAATGATGGTAACTCCCAGCCAATCATCAATCTTAATATAATCGCGTGATTTCATACAACGTGTATGTTTAGCCGAGGCGTCTGTAAAGAAAAAACAAACTAGGCTGAAGTATCAGTATGTTTTCGATAATCAGAAGAGAGTATATGTTTCTTTTTTCTTATGCACAAAACTGAAGGCAATTGAGGAGTTTTCGTTATAGAGGATTGACTTTTCATGAGCAACATGAATTGGAATTTCATGAGCAACATGGGAAGACATGAGCAGCACCAATACCAAATAATAAAAGAGGAAAATTAGCGGGACTTTTTCCTTATTTCTTTTGTAATGAAGGAGACGAAAGTTTTATTTCATATCTGATGTGAAGTAAGGAACGGGGGCAGGGGCGTCCTGAGGCTCATTTTATTGGAGAGGTGATCTTCGTAAATTTTACCGAATCGCTACCTGATTTATGCCGAATTTTCTGCAGAAATCAAGAATTTTGCAAAATTTCAGCCGATTTTGCAAAATTTCTGCAAGATTTTGCAGGATTTTGCAAAATGCCCAAAAAGTTGGCTTCCTCCCCTCGGGACGCCTCTGAATGGGGGACTAGATAGGAAATGATTCAGAGACAGTCCGAGGCGGGCGGAATGTGGGCGGGGAGTGTCTTATAGGGAAAATGTTTTCCGTGCGAGGGTTTGTTATTGCATTTTTTGCAAAACAGACACTAAGTAACTCTCCTCCGCTCGAGTGTTTTCAATCTGACCTTTTTTTTAGAAGAAGAGAATATGGAACCTTAGCTTCTATGACAATTTTTAGCTTCTATGACAATTGACAATTAGCTTCTATGACAATTGACAATTAGCTTCTATGACAATTTTTAGCTTCTATGACAATTGACAATTAGCTTCTATGACAATTGACAATTAGCTTCTATGACAATTTTTAGCTTCTATGACAATTAGCTTGTATGACAATTTTTAGCTTCTATGACAATTGACAATTAGCTTCTATAACAATTTTTAGCTTCTATGACAATTGACAATTAGCTTCTATGACAATTTTTAGCTTCTATGACAATTGACAATTAGCTTCTATGACAATTTTTAGCTTCTATGACAATTGACAATTAGCTTCTATGACAATTTTTAGCTTCTATGACAATTGACAATTAGCTTCTATGACAATTGTGTGCAGTCCTCTTTTTTAGATGGATTCAATTTTTTCTAATTCTTTGCGAGAGATGCAAGGATGCCAAACTGGACACGCATATTCAAGATGCGGGCGGACAAAGGAAACATAAATCCTTACAGAGTAAATAATCCGTACAGTCAGGTTTCATTAAAAGGTGACGAATTCTATAGTTTTTTTTAAGTATTCTGTTTTGTCTCACAGCTGGGGAATCGAGTTGAAACTTTTAGGAACAGTTTTGGTCGATGGGGGGGGGTATATTGACATGGATTTTTGTGTTTAGAGAAAGGGGGAAAATATATGTTCTCTTGTCTTTGCAAAACGGTATATACTCTGTTTTTTCTTTTTCATGCCTATCGTCTGACAAAACACTTTGGCTTGAAAGAAAACAAAATAAACATATTTCAAAAAATTGAATTATGTCCAAATAATGACATAAAATGTTCATAAAATATATTTACGGATAGTGTTTAAAAAGAGACACTTTAACTTTGCAAAGATTGGAAAGAATTTTCGAACTTCTCAATTTAACGCTAGTCTTGTAAGTAGCCGTTTAATGCCTTTCTTTGCATAAAAGATGTATTTCAGTTCTTGGTCATATTTGCCTATTATAAGGCTAAAGAAATAAATTAATTCATATTCCAAAATAGAGATTCCACACCTTACTGAAAAATGGCCCAGAATTAGGAAGCAAACAAAATGTATCTCAATTGCTTGATGATTATCTTAAGTTGTTATTTTCTGAAATATAAAGTTTGGTTGGAAACTCAATCGACCTCCTAAATGAAAACCCTACACATCAATTAGGAATTATGCAAAGTTGCTGACAAAACGAGGCGTATCTTAATTAAACACGATAGACGACTTAAAAAAAAAAATGCTTATAACTTGAAAACTGGATTTATTAAAACGTCTCGTTAATTTACTGACCGCTGCGGTTAAATGCGGTATTAGGAATTTTACTTTGATTTATATCCTTCAATAATTCAAAAAATCTTTTATTGGCCAGTCGTAACATTCAAAGTTCTTGTGAAAATCCATTTATTTGGGATAGTTGTGTGTCTGTCAGATACAATGATGTTTTATTTTAAAATGTTTCTACAATGAACTGCATTTTCATTTGAGGTCAAGGTGAACACAGTAAATATAAGTTTGGATAAACTCGATGAAACACATTACCAGGATGATTAAGAAAGAAAAACTTTGACTAGTGAAGGTAGGAAGATTAAACTGGAAAGGGAGAACGAAAAATAAGAAGAAGGGAGGTACAAAGGGAAAGTATTTAAGGGGAAAACGAGAACCGGTAAATAAAAGCCATAATTTTAGGAATTTTGTAACAAATGGAATGAAGCTTATTAATTTCATGTGTTTTCATAAAGAAGATAATTACTTTTTCAGAAAATTATTTGGACTTTTCTGGAGTTATTTGGAATGCCTTCAAGATTTAAATTAATGAATGAGTCTATAAAAGTAAAAACACGTAAAAAGAGTAGATATGAGCATCAAAACTGAAACAACAGTGAACATAGAAGGGATTCCATAACCACTCACGATACGCAAGTCAGAAAAAGAAATTGACTCAAAATTAATATAAAAAAAAGAAGAAAAAAAAGGGATTGCCACTGAACAGTTGTCGCTTAAATGGATGGTAAAATTCACCCTGCTCCTTTGCTTAAACGATACGCAATTTGACACCATTGTATTTAATTATATTAGTTCAGATTCAAAGTTCTTATTGCTGAATTTTAAAATTGACAAAAGTCGTCTTTTGCTGTTGCAATAATATCCTACAGCAGTTGTAATCCTACTGTCTTCATTTTACAGATATTCCTTACTCTGTTAGGGGTGACTTTTTGTCCAGAAAAGTTGGTGTTTAGAAATTGCCTGGCAAAAAATGAACGGCCAGATTTGACAACGGGTCTTCCTGAGGCTTTTTTTATACTTGAACTTGCAGCAGGACCAAGCGTTTTCCGCCTCACCTAACATCTAAAATTAGGCATTTAGCAGGAATTTTTTTATCGCAAGCCCCCTAGACTCAGTGGGGCTGAGCTTCCAGAGTTACTCCACTGACCCCCCACCCCGAACTACGTTGGATTGAAATTCTAGCGTTTTATACACTCAGTTAGGGTGGCTCAAACTCGTATAGATTGATGATAGAGCTGAATGAAAGAAGCTTTTGCGACTAATGAATTCTCCTTCATTCTTGAATGCAGAGGGATTGCATCCAATCAAGATGGGTGCTGAACATGGATCAGTATAAAAATCAGTTCCCTGGAGACGAAGCCTCACAACCACAACTTAAGATGAAGTCGGGATTACGGCATGGAACTTCGGACGGAGGAAAGCAACTTATTTTTTTCCCCCTGCATTTAAGTTGATAATCTAGTTATCAGAGTTCTTGTTCCGCTTGACGAGATAGGGAATTATTGACAGGGAGTTTTGTTCTATGAGACCATTCAATAATCATCTGTTGCTGTTGTACAATTAAGGAATAAAATCAGTTGTTATTCAGTCTCTGACCTGTTAAGACCTATTTATTCTTTTAAAAGGATTAAATCCCGGTTTTTGAACAAGTGTGAATAAAAAGAATTATTTTTGGAGTTAATTAGAGACTAAACTTCATTTTATCCTAAACCCAAGAATGACTAGGAGAGTGTGCCCCGAATGTCGTTGCAGGGCACTTTAAACTGTTTGATATGCACTGACTGTGGATCATGCTTCCACGAACAATGTGCTGGAATTGAACGTTTCCAATGGACTAAAAGTTGACTAAGCCTAGATTGTTCTGCGAAATAGGATAGTTTAAACAAGGATAGTCCAAAAAGGTAATTACTTTTGCTAATACTTGTTCCGGTCAACCCCAGCATCTCCCAATTACTCCCCCCGTCGTCTGTTGGGCAATGACCTGGCGAACATAGTGATGGAAATTCGATCATCCCCTCTAGCTCCAAACCTTCCAAGTAATAATGACCATCTCGAAGTCAACAAGTCTAATGGCTCCTGCCAGACTGAAACTACTACTTGTGGCACTTGTTGTTCTAATCCCCTATCGGACTTATCACTCCTTTCCCTTATAGCAATGAGATATAAATTAGAATTAATAAGCAAGGAAATATCTGCAATCATAGACCTTAGGTCGCGTCTAAATGAAACCCCTCCAAAGTCGTCTGATGTTAATGAGGATCAAAATCAGGAAATTATCATTAATAAATCCCACCCGGATAAATATTCAATTGTTTCCTGGAATAAAGAGGTGATGAAACAAACTTGTATTTTTCAACAGTTCCTTGGTGATAACATAATTAAGAGTTCATCTGACCTGAACACGAAGTCGAATGCTAATGAATGCCAACTAAAGGTCAAGACAATTAAGATAAGCGGTCATGAATTGACTACACACAAGGGTGTATGCAAATTTTCCTGGAATGATATTTGTAAAAAGGCAAAATATGTAAATATCTGCATGTTTGCAAGAGTTTTAATGTTGAGGGTGAGTTTAAGGTCTCTGACTGCCAACTATTACACCAGAAAGTTTGTATTAAGTTTGGAAATGGTCGTTGTTTTGGTTGTGACCGGATTCATTTGAATCATGGCTATGACGCATTCAAAAAACTTTTTAATAATACCGGAAAGAGTTATCATCAACTGTCAAACTCTCTCCCGTGTATTATCACTATGAATATTGATCAGCCAAAAAACGAAGTTCGCCACGCCATCCCTCAAAAGCAACATGAGTCTGAATTATCAACGGCACCGAACAAACCCATTCAGAAGACCTCCATGTTATGTTCCCGTTCCCTCTCATTTCAATTGCCGAATCAGTCCATCTCCTCAGTCCCGTTATTTGCATCAAATGAACCCAAGAACCTACAACAAGTATCCAATAGCAAATCAAGAAAACCTGGTATGATACATTGCTCCTCCTCCTACATATTTCCCAGACTCCTTCTAGCGAATGTAAGGTCACTGGTAAATAAAATGGATGAACTTCAAATTAGTCTTGACAAAAACCAGATTGACATGGCTTGCCTTACCGAACCATGGTCTGCAACTGAAGACTTTTGCTCCATTCCAAATTATGACTCCCATTTTAAGCCCAGAATAGACAAAGATGGTATCCCTCTATCTCATGGTGGAGAAGTGGCATTTTTTTGTCGGTCTACCCTTCCAAATCGGATTCTTTCATTATCTTAAATAGGGAACAACTACAAAACTGAAGTTCTATGGCTCTGGACCAGACCCAAAATCCTCTCAAAAGAAGTATCTTGCTTGACTTTTTGTATTATTTATTACCCTCCTCGTAGTGGAATTAAGAAGGAGCTGACGGCATATCTGCAACTTTATACTGACAGAATTCGCTACAAGTATCCTTATGCTGCAATTACATTATGTTGTGATTTTAATGAGCTAGACCAAAAGTGGCTTAGCTCTGCTCTTAGCTTTAATCAAGTGGTCAAGTCGCCTACACGCGGTGGTAAAACCCTAGACTTAATTTTTACCAACATTGAAGATTACTACTGTGTCCCCAAAATAGCCCCTCCATTAGGGGCAAGTGACCATCTATTGCATCTTTTGGTCCCCTTTATCTTTTTTCCCCCTAAACGACTAATCAGTTATTCTTATAGACCCATTACTGACAAGAAGGTCGCCCATTTCAACTTAAAACTTAGTTCCAAATGTTGGGCCAATATCCTATGTCTTACCAATGGTAATGATATGGCTTCTAAGTTTTCAGCGGAACTTTTCCAGTTATATCGTGACACCTTTCCATGAAAAATGTTACTCGCAAATCTAACTGCAAACCGTGGATAAATAAAAAACATTTGTGCCTAATAAATGAACGTGATAAACTCTTTAAGGAAGGATTTTTCCAAGAATCTTGAAAACTGAGAAGCATCGTTGTTAGCGAAATCCGTAAAGCAAGACAGGGGCATGGTGCGCACGTGCTCAATAAGTTATTGTATTTGGACCCTAAGAAATTCCACAAAAGTGTCCAAGATCTCGTGGGAAAGGTCTCTTCAAAATTTTTCTTACTGGAGGGTAATGGCGATCCAGTGGGTGCGAATGTCATAAATGATCATTTTGCTTCAATTTGTAAAATTCAACCGCCACTCCAACATATGCCGGCCAACAATGCAGTGATTGACATTCCTGTGATTGAAATTCATCAGACTCAGCTTAAACTCGAAACTCTTGACACAAATAAGTCACTATACCCAGGTGATATCCCTACCAAATTGATTGTGGAATGTGCCCAATATTTAAGTGTACCTCTAACTGCTATTTTAACCAATGTTTTGTAGATAGTATTTTTCCAGTGTGTTTTAAACGAGCTATTATATCTCCTATACCCAAAAATAAAACCCCAAAATTTCCCTCTGACTTAAGACCAATGTCAGAAACCTCTATTTTCTCTAAAATCTTTGAAAGTTTTTATTTACAATTTACTTTTTGACGATATTCATGATAAAATCAACCCAAATCAGTCTGGCTTTAGGCCGAATCATAGCACCGCGCATTCCTTAATTTATATACTTGACACTATTTTCAAACATCTTGAGTTGAATAGTTCCTATGTTGAGGCTCTTTTTGCTGATATTAGCAAAGCCTTCGACAATTTCGATTATCAGACAGTTATAGATAATGCAAGGGCCTTAGGTGCAAGAAATTTCGTTTTACGTATATTAGCTAGTTTTTTGTCTGGCCCTGAGCAATGAGTAGTCTTCGCTAACGGGGATTCATCAAGTTTTTCATCGATTTCCTATGGAGCACCTCAAGGGACTAAGTTAGGTCCTTTAGCATTTTTAATTGTTTTTAATAATGTTTTACCAAGTTTTGGCAACTCTTTTAAATTTGCGGATGATTTGAAATTTATTCACTCTGATACATTAAAAAAAATTATCCACTCTGATACTTAGATTTTGTCAATTTTATCCAACATATCCGACAAAGGATGTTCATAATGAATTCATTCATTCTGAAATTTAGATTTTGTCAATTTTATCCGATGTATCTGGCAAAGGATGTTGATAAAAAAAAAAAAATTATTCACTCTAACACTTGGAATTTGTCAATTTTATCCTATGTATCCGAGAAAAGGATGTTGATATAGAATTTTAGTCACTCTGATACTTAGATTTTGTCAATTTTATCCGACATATCCGATAAAGGATGTTGTTAAAGCATTTATTCATTCTGAAATTTAGATTTTGTCAATTTTATTTGATGTATCTGACAAAGGATGTTGATAAAAAAAATTTATTCACTCTGACACTTATATTTTATCAATTTTATTCGATGTATCTGGCAAAGGATGTTGATAAAAAATTATTCGCTCTGATACTTAGATTTTGTCAATTTTATCCGACATATCCGACAAAGGATGTTGATACTGAATTTATTCATATGTTATCCCATGTGTCTGACAATAGATGTATGCAAATTCCTTTTCTTACATCTCCGATGCTTTAATAGACATTCTAAACGTTTGATATGCTAGCTTACTCTAAAAATAATTAACACATAACAATGTAATGCATAATAATTTTTTTTAATGAAATAATGCTATGTAGAATATTAATACAAAAATATATTATGATACATTATTAATATCAATGATCAACTTTGCACATTTTGAATCTGTTCCATAAAATAGTTCACCGTGTTCTCTCTTGATATTGTAGCTATTCTCTTCTCTTAGTTCGTAATCAGTAGAATAATCATTATTCCATTTTGAGTCATACACAATTTACAGTGGTGTGTCATCGACAGGCTCAATATGCTTTTCGTCTTTGGTATTATTTGGTTCATTGACTGTTTTATCAATGGCAGTAACGTTTGCTGGTACTTTGTTTTTCATCGATTCATCTTTATATTCCATAGTGATATTTTCTGCCAATGTCCTTTTTATATTTTATTGCAATTTCACTGTCTATTATCACATTATTTTTACACAGGTAACAGTTTCGGCACGTAGACAAGATATGGTTTATGATATTAGTAGAACAGTAGGACTTTCTTTTTTTGATCTTCTGTTGAATGCTAATACCCGAAAGCTGACGATAGGATGTATCAGTAGGTAATGTGTTACCTGCAACAGTAGCAAGGAATTGTCCTCTATCATCAACGATTATTTTTATGTTGGCATTCTCTTTGAGTGCAATCATCTCTGGAGATCTCAATCTTGCATATCCACCAACATAAGACTTGAAATTTTTCGGTACTCCAAAGAAATTTAATTCCTTACTGTTATGACAATGCATGCATACATTTCCAATAGTGCTATCGCTTGTACTTGTTTCATAGTTTAAATACTTCTCCTTGTCGGCATTCAATGCTACAATAACATTGTCATGTGAACACACTTTATTAAAATGCTCCATCTTCACTTTTTTTAAAGATATGACTTATGTGTTTATCGTTCCACTGCGTAAAATAGTTGAAAAAATATAACATGCTAAAAAAAATAATAAAAAAAGTAAAAAAAAAACTTCAAAAAAAATGGGGAGAGGGGGGCCAAAAAGTTGGAGGGAGGGGGCTCCCTTCGAGTTTGGGGATAGGGGACCTTTGGAGGGTTGAGGTCTCTGGTGGTTAGGGTCGTTGGTGCTTATGATCCTTGATGGTTCGTACTCACATACACCTTACTACTTGATTTGCAAGGATTTCTAAGGTTTGTTCTGAATTTCATTATTAAAATTCTTTTCTTCGCCATCTACATCTCTCTTAGTACAAACTTTTTAGTATACTATACGTTAGACTCTATTTGAAACTGACAACACTGTTCAAACGCCACTTGTGTATTATGCAGAACACATCGAAGAAGTAAAGCTATCCATTATTAAAATTCTTTTCTTGCCATCTACATCTCTCTTAGTATCAAATTTTTATTATACCATAAAGTTAAACTCTATTTTAAATTGACAACACTGTTCAAACACCACTTGTGTATTATACAGAACACATCGAAGAAGTAAAGCTAGGTCAAGTCATAAGACCATTTTATCATCGTTAACCACTTCTATAGATTGATATTGTTCCAAATTTATAATAAATAAGCTATGAGTTAACATGCCCTTCGGGGTTACCTTAACTGCTAATCAGTTTAACCCTTTTTCTCCATCTTCATACGATCCAATCACTAATTAGAATCATTCACGCTCCTATTATTCAAACATTAATTAATATCGTTCATAGAGTCCAATTCGCAAATGCTAAACCCTTTTTTTTGCAAATAGAGTTATTTTTTTGGTAAATGATTCAACAGCATATGGCATCAATTCTAGACATGTTGCATTCTTAATCAAACTCGATGAGATGCCTTTAAGGTTGAGGTTTTCAAACTCTTTGACAGGTTCTACTCACTCTCTTTGACACTTTGTTTGGAAAGGCACCAAGGAAGTATAGGTGTGAGAGGATACTCCTCTCTTTGAAAAGGTGTAGAAGTCTCGTAGAATAGCATGGTAATTCCTATACGTCTAAGCAAAGTATAATGTACTACTCTACTTGTGCTTTTATTGTATGTGTATGTAATCATGAATGTATCTTATCTTATAACAAACTTAACTTTTCGACTGCAAAGGAATACAGGGCGTTAATATCTGTTTCCATGCTGTTAGTTCTTGACTCGAGCAACTGGATAACATCCAAATGTTCTGGAGTTGCTACTGAAAGTGCCCGAGTATTGTCTCATGGAATCCTGGGTTTGCCCCACCACGGAAGTACTTAGGCTGATTCTTATACTGCTGGTCATATTGAACATGTCCCATTTCGTGACGAACAGGTATCAAGTCTTGCATCTCACAGTTGTATATTGCTTTATCCTAGCAATGGATATTTATTTATATTCAAGCATATTCAAAAAGATTATTAAGCACTGAGTATATCTATTGAATTGAGCTTCCGTGTCCAGTCAGTGGTGCACATGCCACTAGTGTCACTTAAGAAAGTATATCATCTTGTTCTTCTTCATATTTTTTTTGGAGGGGGAAGGCAGGGGTTAGGCTAAAATATGAGAATTTTCCTTGAGGATAAGAATTAGTAGTGTATTAATTGCATTTCGCGACAAAAATTTGTACTTTTGTCTCTGTTTTATGAGTCTGTTTCATCGCAGGAGGAGGAAAACGCACCACTGCCTCGACCCCAATGAAATTACTGTATGGAAAGGTGCACAAAATAAATATTCCTTGCTGTACGTGAGCACTATGGTGGGAGGGGGGGTTCATTTGCTATTTTTTTTTACTAGAGTGTTCGCTGCCTTGTGTAATGCTTATTATGATGACCGAAAGAACCTTTCTAATTCGTAATTAGTTTTGGTTACAGTCTTGCCCATAGCAGATGTCTTTTGGCAAACTTCCAGTAATGTTATGAAAACCTGAATCCTGATTGCGTTTCTGCAGCTTTGCATTTACCATAGGTAGTGCAATAGCGCTGTCTAAATAAAGAGCGATGTGGGCACAATGTATTATTTAATTTATTTGATTTTTTTTAGACCAGGACACTTCGTATCAAAGGAATTGTTGTAGAAACTTCTAAAAGGACTCATTTGATAGGAAATTGCAAGAGATAGTGCCCCTTTTAATTTTTGAAAGTGATTGGAGGGCAACTAAGCTTCCACGCCCACCATTTTCCCAAACATCGCCAATCAAAATTCTTAGATAGCCATTTTGTGCAACGTTGTTAAAAGGCCCGGAAATTGTATCTTTTAGGATGACATACACCCCCCCCCCCGACCCACAGCCCTCAGGTCAAAGATTGTAATTTATGCCCTGGGGGCATATGAGGTTGAGATGGTAATTTGTTGCCGTTGAATCTTCGAAATTGGCTCATTCGATTCGAAATTGAAAGGGCCAGTGCCCTCTTTAATAGTCGAAAGTGATTTGAGGGCAACAAGCCCCCTCCCATACCCATCAATTCTCAAAGAGCAAAGAGATGAGATTTATTGAAGAAACAAATAAAACGAGACTACGGCCAGCAGAGAAAAAAACAAAAAGACGCGGATATTTCGCCTGTATACAAACGAGGTGTCTTCAGCGCAAAAGAAACAAAGATTAAAAAAACTAAAATAAAAACACATAACAACCACCATCAGTTAAACTACAATTGTCCCAACAGATCCATATAGGTCACTATCACTAATAGAGTTACGTCGATGAGAACACCAAAGCAACTGGATAAAAATATATGAAATGAAAATTAAGTCAATTATTCTATTGCAAAATAATCCTGTTGTTTGCTATCATTGATGCAATTCTCCTTGGTCTTGTATTTAGTCTCATCCCTAGGTGATTTTCTAAAATCTCAATACCCCCGTTAACAACTGGTTCATTTTTCAGAAGAATGTTATAATTGGATCAATATTTAAATTTCCTGTATACTAATTTATTGAAACACTAGAAAGCACATGTTTTTTTTTATTTTAATAGCCTCCCTTGCCCATTGAGTAAAACCTCTATCATTAGAAATGGCCATGGCATCGTCGAATTGTAAATGATGATCAGGGTTGTAGAAAATGCGTTCTGCCAAAGCAGAAACTAAGGTTTGAGGAGTCTTGCTTAATTTTAGAGCTTTTTCTATTGAGTTGCGATGTTCAATAGATCTTTCAACAAATTGTTGGTGAGCTCTGCCAATGTAAGCTCCCACAAGAACAAGGAATACTATAAACCCCACTAACAAAACTACCCCGAGTGCAATCCTTTCCAGAATTAAGGAAACTTCTTAAAGGTCTTATTGGCTGGAAATATGTATCACTGTTATATTTCTGTAAAATCCGTTAAAGTTTTCCCCAAAACCCGGCACATACGGGAAAGATATAAAAAATTTTTAGGTAAATTCAATTCTGAAGACTATGAAACTGCAGTTATTTTAATATTTTGTTTAATACGCTTATTTTCTATTAATTCATTTATGAATTTAATTGGGTAACCATTACAAAATAGAATGTCGGTTAAATACAATAATTCCGAATCTAGAAATTCATGAGAACAAATTCTAAAGGCCCTATTCACTAGAGAATTACAACCCCTCTTTTCACCGAAACAGGATGACACGAATGAAAATTTAAATATCTAATGTTGCATGTAGGCTTTCCGTAAATTGAGAAAGCAAATGGAAATCTCTTTTGACTGATAAAATATCAAGAAAGGGTAACTTGTTATCTTCTTCAGACTCAACCGTAAATTATGTATTATTTACGGAATATATCTAAGGATTCAAAGCTATGTTTCCAAACACAAACTACGTCATTCATGAATCTACCCCAGAAACAAGGGGAAAGCCTAAAACTACTTATAGCGGACGTATCAATAAAATCCATGTAAAGGTTTGCCAACAGATGACCCAGTACCGCTCCCTTAGGCAAACCAAACACCTACCAGTAAAAATCTCCGGCACTGTGCTAAAATCCAGGACACACGAAAGAAAGACAGCATCAAAACAGGTTTCCGCTGCATAGTGAGATATTGCTCACTCCGTGACAAAGATTTAAACTTTAGTTTTTGGGGTTAGGTTATGTTAGATTAGGTTACGTATTTAATATACGCTATGCTTTACCCCCCCCCCCCCCCCCCAAAAAAAAAAATTGTTCATAAACTATTATATTTTCATCCTGTTTTGTTTTATTTCAGTAGCTTTAACCAAACTTCACTTCTCGAATGTGTCCTAGATTTTAACACAGTACCAAATCTCCCCTAAAACCAAAACAAAGAGAATGTTCATTTACCAGAGTAATCAATTACTTGATAACCTCGACATCCAAACTTGGATGTAAACAAGGTTACATCCTGTAACCAATCAAAGTTTTTGTTATTTACTCCTTTATATACCTTCGTACCTTTTTACGCTACAGTTAAAACAAATTGAAACAACATCAAAACTGCAGAGAATTGGATTCCCTTCCAATGTATTTTTTTTTAATTTATTAGTGAGATCAGTGGAATTTTTTAAATATGATTTTTGTGTTCCTAAAAACGGACAAAGTGCCACAGATAACCACTTTTCTAATTTGGAAACAGGTGACGGAAAAGATGATAAAATGAGATGAGGGGGGACTGCAGATTTATGAATTTGGGTAAACCATTGATTTTGGGCGCGGAACAGCCTCTTGGGTACAACTTATTAAAGGATTGGGGAATTATGTGTAAATTCTTTTTCAGTGCCTCCAATTCCTTTCTTCTCGACTTAACATATTTGTCCATAGTATTAAAATCGAGTTTCTTATAAATGCAAGTATCAGAAATAATAGTTTTCATTTGACGTTCGTAATCATAACTGTTTATAATTACAGTAGTGTTGCCTTTATCCGCTCTAGTGATAATAAGGTCTTTTATCCTTTTTTAATTGGGAAAGTATTTTAATGTCATTTTTTGTTGTCCTTTTCAATTTTACTCTTTTTAAAAGTGTTGAGTTTCCTTACAATCTCGGCTCTAAGTTCTTGAGGAGCCTCAACCTTATCAACAAAAACCATTTTGCCTGCTTTTACCTTAGGAATTATTTTTGAGTACGAAATCGATGTTGGAAAACAGAACTTAGAACCTTTGGGCAAAATTACCTCCTGTTGAGTTTCCTAAGAGTTTTAGAAAAAAAAATTCTTAATTGCATGACTTAGACAAAAACGAGGATAAAAACATCCAAATCCTGGAACTTTTCAAACTAAAGTCTATTAAATTTATCAGCCAAACGAACCTTTGACGAATGGAAATCATGATGAAAAGACCTAACAGCTATTTTCTTAACTCTGAAAAAAATGTCAGATGGAAGGTTATTCCTTAAAAGATTTTCAAAATGATTTAACTCTTTGGATAACTTACAAAGTTTTTGTTTTTGTTCAGAAGCTACATGAGAAGAGGCTTAGTTTGTTTCTTAAATTTGATTCATTTTCAGTGCCAAAATTAGAATACATTCTGAAAGATTTCGGAATCACTGATTCCTTCTTGCGATTTTTTAAGAAAATTTGTTGATCTAACAAATTAGCATTTTATTAATAAGAGAGAAATAATAATTGACAGAAACGGCTAATTGTTGCCCGTAAATTTGAAGAATGAAAGATCTTAAGCCGAACTGGCCAGCCATGACAAACAACAAAGAGAGAGAACACAATACAGAAAAAAACAAAACGAGACTACGGACAGTCTACTGAAAGATGAAAAACACAAATGAAGCGGATATTTCGGCTGTATAAAAGTGAGGCGTCTTCCGCGCAAAAGAAACGGAGATAAAAAAACAAACAAACTAAAAACACATAAAAACCACCACCAATATCAAACTACAATTGTCGATTCAGATACACATAGGTCACTGTCACTAATAAAGTTTCTTCGACGAGAACACGAAAGCAATTGGACAAAAATATATAAAATGGAAATTAAGTTAATTATTCTATTGCGAAATAATCCTGTTGTTTGCTGTCATCGATGCAATTCTCCTTGACAATTGTGGTTAACATTTGCGGTGGTTTTTATGTGGTTTTAGTTTAATTTATTTTCTTAATATTTGTTTCTTTTGCGCTGAAGACGGCTCGCCTCGCTATTATACAGGCGAAATATCCGCGTAGTTTTAGTTTTTATTGTTTCTCTATTTACCGTAGTTTCGTTTTGTTTGTTTCTTCATTGATTTTTCTCTCTTTGTTCTATGTCATGGCTGGCCAGTTCGGCTTAAGATCTTAGTAGGGACCCTTCTTAGGATACTAACTATACAAGATCACACGACCACTTTTAGGCCACTCAGAGAGCTAGAAATACTACCGGGAGTGACGTCACTTAACTTTTAGGAATTATTAGTTTTGAATTTACGTAATATGCAGTGTCGAAATCAAACTCCGCATTATCTGTTTTGATGCAATTTCCCCTTGGAACATAGTATATGTTGTTTGCGCTTCAAGTCTAAGATAGCAGTTCTTTTGAAGCACACTTGCCAAAACAATGGAACCGTCAGAGATTAATTGAAATTTTAGGGGGTTATTTGGACAGGAAAAATTTAGAATTTCTAGGTTGTGGTCGCTATAATGCACACGTTCCAATTTTCAATATAGAGGCTCCATTAAGAGTTATAAATGTGTAAGAAAAAAGTTATCAGAACGTCTATCAGACCTCATCTTTGAGAGTTAGACAAGTGAACGAATTGAACATTCAATTCTGACACTTTCTTGCTTAACATTATCCTTTTAAAATTTCCCCATGAACTAAATAATTCCTGATTACGACTTCTAAAAATTACTAACCTTAGACACTTCCACTTCAACTGTTTATGCAAACATCCAGTAATAAAATCAACATTAAAAGAAAATTAAGGAAAAAGTTAGAATTTCTAGGTTGTGGTCGCTATAATAGAGAAGTTCCAATTTTCAATACAGAGGCTCCATTAAGAGTTATAAATGTGTAAGAAAAAAGTTATCAGAACGTCATATCAGACCTCATCTTTCGAGATTTAGACAAGCGAACGGATTGAAAATTCAATTCTGATACTGTCTTGCTTAACATTATCTTTTTAAAAGTTCCCCATGACCTAAATGATCCTGATTACGACTTTTGAAAATTAATAACCTTAGACACTTCCACTTCAAATTTTCATGCAAACATCTAGAAATAAAATCAATATTAAAAGAAAATTAAGGAAAAAGTTATAATTTCTAGGTTGTGGTCGCTATAATAGAGAAGTTCCAATTTTCAATACAGAGGCTCCATTAAGAGTTATAAATGTGTAAGAAAAAAGTTATCAGAACGTCATATCAGACCTCATCTTTCGGGAGTTAGACAAGCGAACGGATTGAACATTCAATTCTGACACTTTCTTGCTTAACATTATCTTTTTAAAAGTTCCCCATGACCTAAATGATCCTGATTACGACTTCTAAAAATTACTAGCCTTAGAAACTTCCACTTCAACTGTTCTTCCAGACATCCAGCTATAAATATCAATATGAAAAAGAAAATTATCACCAGTTTCAGAAATTATGCACACCGAAAACAACTATTTTGAAACACTTTTACCGATCTGCTAATTTAACTGTGCAGAAAAAAACATTCTCGATCAATGAAACATAAACGTCCCATCGGGTCAAAGAGATATGAGACTGTAAGGAATCTGACATGTTACTCGTGTGTGTACATTACGAAGCCAAGATGGTTATATGCCCTTCTTTTTCAAAATTAGCTGGTGGAAATATTAAAAAATGTAGGCGACTTATGAGAACTTCAATATTTTTTTTAAGGAGGAGGGGGATGATCCACGGGCTCATTGGGTACATTCTTATGCCATTCTTTTTCAAAATTAGCTCGCGGAAATATTAAACAATGTAGGCGACTTATGAAAACTTTAATATTTTTTTTAGGGAGGTGGGGGATGATCCGAGGGTTATTGGATACATTCATGTGCCCTTCTTTTTCAAAATTAGCTGGCGGAAATATTAAACAATGTAGGCGACTTATGAAAACTTTAATATTTTTTTTTAGGGAGGTGGGGGATGATCCGAGGGTTATTGGATACATTCATGTGCCCTTCTTTTTCAAAATTAGCTGGTGGAAATATTAAACAATTTAGGCGACTTAAGAAAACTTTAATATTTTTTTTAGGCACATGGGGGATGCTCCAAGGGCTCATTGGGTACATTCTTATGACCTTCTTTTTCAAAATTAGCTGGTGGAAATATTAAACAATGTAGGCGACTAATGAAAACTTTACTATTTTTTTTCTTTGGGGGGGGGGGAGATGATCCAAAAGCTCATTGGATACATTCTTATGCCCTTCTTTTTCAAAATTAGCTGATGGAAATATTAAACAATGTAGGCAATTTATGAAAACTACAATATTTTTTTATAGGGAGGTGGGGATGATCCGAGGGCACATTGGGTACATTCTTATGACCTTCTTTTTCAAAATTAGCTGGTGGAAATATTAAACAATGTAGGCAATTTATGAAAACTTTAATATTTTTTTAGGGAGGTGAGGGATGATCCAAGGGCACATTGGGTACATTTCCATACCCTTCATTTTCAAAATTAGCTGGTGAAAATACTAAACAATGTATTCAACTTATGAAAACTTTAATATTTTTTTATAGGGAGGTGGGGGATGATCCAAGGGCTCATTGGGTACATTCTTATGCCTTTCTTTTTCAAAATTAGCTGGTGGAAATATTAAACAATGTAGACGACTTATAAAAATTTTAGTATTTCTTAGGGAGGTGGGGGATGATCAAAGGGCTCATTGGGCACATTCTTATGCCTTTCTTTTTCAAAATTAGCTGGTGGAAATATTAAACAATGTAGACGACTTATGAAAATTTTAGTATTTCTTAGGGAGGTGAGGGATGATCCATGGGATCATTGGGTACATTCTTATGCCCTTCTTTTCCAAATTTTGCTGGTGGAAATATTAAACAATGTAGGTGACTTATGAAAACTAATATTTTTTTAGGGAGGTAGGGGATGATCCAAGGGCTTATTGAATACATTCCTATGCCACTCTTTTTCAAAATTAGCCGGTGGAAATATTAAACAATGTAGATGACTTATGAAAACTTTAACAGTTTTTAGGGCGGTGGGGGATGATCCAAGGGCTCATTGGGCACATTCTTATGCCCTTATTTTTCAAAATTAGCTGGTATAAATATTAAACAATGTAGGCAACTTATGAAAACTTTAATATTTTCTTTGGGAGGTGAGGGATGATCCATGGGCTCATTGGGTACATTTCTATGCCCTTCTTTTTCAATTAGCTGGTGGAAATATTAAGCAATATAGGTGACTTATGATAACTTTAATATTTTTAGGGAGGTTTTGGATGATTCGAGGAGTCATTGGGTACATTCTTATGCCCTTCTTTTTCAAATTACCCTTCTTCCTCCATCTTTTTCTCAAAATGACATGAAATATGCTTGCGGCTTGCCAATATAAAATATGCTTTAGCATTGTAGTATACTAAAAAAGTTTAAACTAATAAAGCTGAAGATGCCAAGAAAAAGAATTTTAATATAGAAATTCAGGACAATCCTTAGAAATAGTTAGAAATCAACTAGTGAGATGATTATGGATTTGAACCATCAAGAACCGCAACCACTTTTTTCAACTTTTTATTTTTACATGTCCTAGAATGACATAAAACATACTTAAAACATAGAAAACTTACATTTAATATTTTCCAAATTCAAACAAAGTTCCACTTTAATTCTAAGTTTTCTCAACGAAGTGAAGAAAAGTTCAAGTTCTCTTCTGAGTTTTCTCAATGATAAGAAATAAGTTGCAGATCAATTCTAATTTTTTCCAAAGAAAATATAAAGGTTCCTCTTCAGTTCTGATTTTTCTCAAAGAGATGAAAAAAATTTAAAGTTCTGTTCTATTTTCTCGTTAAAGATAGAAAAAGTTAAACTTTGATTGGGAATTTTCGCCATGAAGATAAAGAGTTCCACTTTAATTCTGAGTTTTCTCAAAGAAGTGTAAAAATGTTCAAGTTCTCTTCTGAAGATAAAAAGTTCCCCTTTAATTCTGAGTTTTCTCAATAAAGTGAAGAAAAGTTCAAGTTCTCTTCTGAATTTTCTCAACTAAAAAAGTAAGTTACGGATCAATTCTAATTTATTCCAATGAAAATAAAAAAGTTTCACTTCAGTTCTGATTTTTCTCAAAGAGGTGAAAAAAATTTAAAGTTCTGTTCCAAATTTTTCGTAGAAGATACATAAAATTTCGTAGAAGACACAAAGAAAATAGAGACACCGAAGACATATCATTAAGCCCAATTTATAACACTTTAATACTAAAAGACTCAATTGTTATTTGCAGTAAGTCAAATTTAAGAAAACCCATTTGCATACCTAATGAAAACCAAATTTGCAGACAAGCAAAAAGTATCACGAGGCAAACCATTCTTGCTCAATCTCTTTGGTAAATATGATCGTTCACTGGCTTCGGCTTGGTCTTTCATTCAGTGTCTGTTCGTATCTGGTAGAGTAAACTCCAAAAAGGTTATATTTTTTTACTTTTTTTTGCCTCGTGATACTTTTTGCTTGTCTGCAAATTCGGTTTTCATTAGGTATGCAAATAGGTTTTCTTAAATTTGACTTAGTGCAAATATCAATTGAGTCTTTTAGTATTAAATTTTCATAAATTGGGCTTAATGAAATGTCTCCAGTGTCCCTATTTTCTTGTCAAGAAAATAGGGAGTTTTAAATGTCTCCGGTGTCTCTATTTATAGCCACATTTTTGTTTATATTTTTTTTATCTCGATTACCTCTTTAAAACATTGCTTTAGGCCATTTACAGTGGATATTAAGGTTGCCTCCTCAAAAAGAACACGATGTGTAGGGTTTTTAAAAATATGCTGGGCCAAGGCGGAATCAAAGTTGTTATTTTTATTTTTCAATCTCAGGGACTTTTCTATTGAAATTTTGTGTTCATGCAAACGTTTACCAAGTTGTTAATGGATCCTACCAATTTAAAATTTCCCACATGAACACGGGTTTCTGTAGACTCCGCTGCCGAGTACATGGTCAGTTTTATCTTTTCCTGAGTTGAAAAACTGTTCAACTTTTTGTTCACTTTTGAAAGAAACAGAGAGATTGTGTTTCTTTAAAATTTTTCCAAGTTTACCACTAAGTTTTGAAATGTATGGTAGAGTTGTGAAAGTTTTTTTCTCAATTGCCGGAATAACTGAATCAAGGGGGACGGGCTCCCCATTTTCTTGACAAGAAAATAGAGAAACCGGAGACATTTCATTAAGCCCAATTTATAACAATTTAATACTAAAAGACTCAATTGATATTTGCACTAAGTCAAATTTAAGAAAACATGCTTGTATACCTAATGAAAACCGAATTTGCAGACAAGCAAAATGTATCGCGAGGCAAAACACTCTTGCTCAATCTCTTTGGTAAATATGGTCTTTAATTGGTTTCGGCCTTGTCTTTCATTCAGTGTCTGTTCGTATCTGGTACAGTAAACTCCAAAAAGGTTAGATTTTTTTTTCTTTTTAGTTTAGCACTGAGAACGACTTCGCGGAGGTCCTTGTCGAAATATTTGCTTGTTTTTCGTCTTCATGTTTTTGCCACTGGCTGACAAAATCCTCGTTTTCTCACCCCTTTTTGGTTTCATTGTTCATTTTTTATTTCCTTTCCTCTATTAGCTTCTTATGTCATGTATAGCCAGTGTGGTCTAAGAAAGTATTTAAATAAAAAGGTTCCACTTCAGTTCGGATTTTTCTCAAAGAGGTGAAAAAAATATAAAGTTTTGTTCTACATTTCTCGTAAAAGGTAGAAAAAAGTTATACTTTGATTGTGAATATTTGCCATGAAGATAAAGAGTTCCACCTAAATTCTGAGTTTACTCAAAGAAGTGTAAAAATGTTCAAGTTCTCTTCTGAATTTTCTTAAAGAAGAGAAAAAAAGTAAGCTCAATTCTGAATTTTACCAAAGAAGAGAAAAAAGTTCTACTTCAACTCTGAATTTTTGAGACATAAAAAAATTTAAAAGTTCTGTTCTAAATTTCTCCGTAGAAGATGGAAAAGAAGTTACAGTTGAATTCTGAATATTCTCCACGAAGATATAAAAAGTTCCACTTTAATTCTGAGTTTTCTCAGAGAAGTGAAGAAAAGTTCAAGTTCTCTTCTAAAGATAAATAGTTCCACTTTTAATTCTGAGTTTTCTCGAAGAAGTGAAGAAAATTTCAAGTTCTTTTCTGAATTTTCCTAAATATCAAAAAAGTTACAGTTCAATTCTAAATTTTTCAGAAGCTAGAAAAAAGTTATACTTCGATTCTGAATTTTCCCCCAAGGAGAGTAAAAGCTCTGCTTTAATTCTGTATTTTCTCAAAGAAGTGAAAAAAAGTTCAAGCTCTCTTCTGAATCTTTTCTGAAAGAAGAGAAAAGATTCTACTTTAATTCTGAGTTTTCAAAACGAAGTGAAGAAAAGTTCAAGTTCTCATCTGAATTTTCTCAAAGAAAAGAAAAAAATTTATAGTCCAGTTCTAATTTTTTCCAAAGAAAGTAAAAAATTTCAGACTTTTTAATAAACATTCTAAGCGTTTGTAATGCTAGTGTATCGTAAAAATAATGGAAATATAACAAAGTAATGGATAAAATATTTTTATTGAAATAACGACATGTAGAATTTTAACATAAAAATATGTTACATACATTATCACACATTATTAATATTATTGAGCAACTTAGGACATTTTGAATCTATTCCATAAAATAAATCATCATGTTGTATCTTGATACAAGAATTACCCTCTTCTCTTAGTTCATATCCCGTAGAATAATCATTATTCCATTTTGAGTCATACACAATTTTTACTGGGGTGTCACCTACAGGTTCAATACACGTTTTATCTTCGATATTATTTGATTCATTGACTATATGATCATTGGTAGTAATAATGTTCACTTTTGCTTTATTCTCCATTAATTTATCTTCATATTCATTGCTTCTTAATTATTAATTGTTTACACTAATTGTTTACTAATTGTTTATTAAACACATTAATTGTTTACTAAGAACCTTTTAAACAAAGAGCAAAAAACCAGTCTTTGACCCATTAATCACAACCATTTTATACATTAAAATAATTAATAATGAATGCTCGTCGTTCATCTTCAGGGTATATTTCTTGACCAACGCGGAATTCACCCCAATACTTCAATTTTATAGTCACGGGTGCCAATCATATACGTAATGATTTCTGTTCGTTTTAAGTTTTGATGTTGCTCCTTATTCTCAGTTGAAAAACTTGTTTTTTTTATTTAATTTCTGATCGTATGTTTAAATAATGCTGGAAAATTTGGTGCCCCCTTCGTAGCAGTGTCCCTTCCCCCATAAAAACTTCCTCCATGAAAAGATCGTCCCACATAACCCCGACCTATCCCCTTCCCCCCCCCCACTACCAGAAAAAATCCCCCCCCTGAAAACGTCTGTATACTTCCCAATAACCAATACTATATGTGAACATTGGACAAAGTTCACAACTTGCAGCCCTTTCCTCGGGGAGTGTGGGTGTTAAATCATCCTCAAAGATATAGTTACTATATTTTCGACCATGCTGAACAAATGGCTATCTCAAAATTTTGATCGGGTGACTCTGGGAAAAAAATGAGCGTGGGAGGGGGCCTAGTTGCCCTCCTTTTTTTGTCACTTAAAAGGGGTACTAGAACTTTTAATTTTCGTTTAAATGAGCCTTCCTCTGCTATTCTAGTGCCACTGGGCGAAACGATCACCGCTGGGGAAAAGAAAAACAAAACGAAAAAAAAACCAAATAAACACGCATCTTTCTTCGGGCAAAAAACACAAAATTCCACATTTTTGCAGATAGGAGCTTGAAACCTCTACACAAGGGTTATCTGATACACTGAATCTGATGGTGTGATTTTTATTAAGGAGCGTTTCCCCTTGTTCTGAAAATAAGCCAAATTTTCTCAGGCGCGAGTAGTTATAGGTCAATCTATTCAAACAGAGTGTCCCCCCATGTAGCTATAATGATAGGTACTGGGCAGGTAGCAAATTACTGTATCAATTAAAGAGAGCAGGCAGGTGTAGCTATAAAAGTTTCAAACGGGCAGTACTCCCGCCATACAAGCAGACAGTACAATGATCAGATTCAGCCTACCATGAAAATTCGTGCTGTTCACGAAACCATGGTTGTTATTTTAGTCTATAGTTGGTAGTGGGAGTATCAAGAATGATTGGATTCGAGAAACAGAAGATCTTACGGAATCTAGTCAAATTGGAAAAATGTTTAGTGTTAGATGATGACTTTTTGGAATTATCTCTTCAACGGAAAATATTTTCTCTAGAAATGCTTAACTGTATAATGGGAACTGATTCCCCATCTTTGGATTATTGTATGAAGCTTATGCATTGGGAATCAAATGGATTTACTCAATTTATAGATATATTAATTGAAACGAAGCAAAATGACATTGTGATTCTGCTTTTAACCACTACCTAGAAATTCATTCTTTAAAACAGTAGGAAATAAGTTTTTGTGACGTTGCTCGATTCCTCCTCCTCCTAGAAGATAATGTTATTTTTCTATTGATTTTGAGTCAGTTTCTTTTTGGCAGTGAGACGGACAACATCGAAAAAATGTATCATACATGTTCACTATGTTTATATACATTGGGTAGCTGGACATCATGTGAGAACTGTACTAGAGTTGATGACCATAATGAAAAGTGTAGACTATGCAATCCGTGTAAATTGCATAAAGGATATGCTGTAAAAATTGAGGACTGTAATACCTGTCTTGAAGAGACTTGTGACTCCCATCCTAATGGATATCTATGCTCCAATTGTGATTATAATAAGTGTGACCAACGGGAAAATACTTACCCTGGTATGATTAGAAAAAACCCTAAACGTGACTTCAGTTTATTTCTACGGGATTGGTATCGTCGTGGATTTAAATTGTATTGGGAAGAAGAATTTGGAGTACGTTTCAATTGTAAAAAAATGAAGAGAGTATGGTTCCTGCATCATCGTTGTGAGGACAATGCATATAATGATTATAAACCTAGTGATTTTTATTTGGCTGTGACAGAAAGTGATTCTTAATATGAAAATATTGTGTGTGACATTACTTCAAATAATCAGATAGAAACAGGTAAATTTTTCAATATGAATCTTAATAGTATCATTGACTTCACAAGAAGATTTAATGAAATGAAGTTACAATATATTGTGGAAAATGTGACCCTGACTTTGCACGCCAGGATCAGTACAGTTGAATCCCAATGATCTGCCACCACTAATCGTTGTCGACGACGATGACTATGATGATGACAATCTAAATAACTATGAAGAAGAAGAAATCTAAACAAATGAAGACAAAAGACTTTTTTATAGTGCATATATATTTTATTAATAAACAAATTCACATACATTTTTAAAACACTTTATTCTTAGGGCACTGAAATCAATACTGTACAGGTCTGAGAGGGTATTTTCTACTAGAAAGTCATTCAAACGAGGACTGTGTACATAAATGTTGAGAAATTCACTGAAAGTATAATCACGACATCGAAAAATGAAATAAAGTAATGCATGAAAACCACAGCTTTGGGTTGATAAATCTTGTACTCGCATCCGATTTTGAATAATTGTCTTCCCACTTCCTTCCAGGTAGTTTTTGATGTGTGGTGTGTAGAATGCATATGTTAGACCAAGAGGATCAAAAAATTCTATATTCTTCGCTGTTTGATAGATGCATAGCCAATGACCCGTCTGCACAGTCGATGGACTACTATTAACAATGATAATGGTTTTGTTAACAGTATGAATATAATCAAGGAAATCTGAGGGTATACAATAGGTTTTGTATTTGGACATAAAAGGATCCATGTTGAATACATCGATTATTTGATTGGTGTTCATGGTGCCAAGTCTAAAAGAACACTACCATCGGGGGTAATTTCCCAATAGGTTTCAAATTAATTGAGTGAGCTTAATGTTACACTCTCTGTCAATTGTTTGTCAAAGGTACACTCTAAACGTACAGTACCTGTTCGGACAATACTCATATCTTGAGTACCAGACAAGTCCAAAACAATGATACCATGACTTTTTGCGAACATTGAATCAGTAATACCATTTTCATATAGTTGAGAATCTCGATCTAGGGATTGCATTGTCAACTCATATAGGGTCCTATAGGATTTATCAAAGGACAGATTGTAGAGAGGAATTCCATTTACTTTACAGACAAGAGAGGAAAGTCCAAATAATTCAAATTCATGTGGCGAGCTTGTCCACGATCCTACGGCACTAGCACTTTTTACAAAAGCCAAGGCAAGTTTCGATTGAATTTCACCATTTCTAAATGAAGAATCGGTGTAGGTACTTGATCCAGTGGCGATATGACGTTGATTGGCGATTGTGTGAGGAACGAGCAGTTTGATATTATTTCCAGAGGCTCTTCGTTTTTCAATTGCCAAAGCAACAGAACTCATAACCTGTTGTTTTCGCACATGAAGTATTGCCGAAGTGAGATTGACATTATGTTATTTTTCTATTGATTTTGAGTCAGTTTCTTTTTGGCAGTGAGACGGACAACATCGAAAAAATCGATCATACACGTTCACTATGTTTATATACATTGGGTAGCTGGACATCATGTGAGAACTGTACTAGAGTTGATGACCATAATGAAAAGTGTAGACTATGCAATCCGTGTAAATTGCATAAAGAATATGCTCTACAAATTAAGGACTGTAATACCTGTCTTGAAGTGACTTGTGACTCTCATCCTAATGGATATCTATGCTCCAATTGTCATTATGATAAGTGTGACCAGTGGGAAAATACTTACCCTGGTATGATTGGAAAAAACTCTAAACGTGACTTCAGTTTATTTCTACGGGATTGGTATCGTCGTGGATTTAAATTGTGTTGGGAAGAAGAATTTGGAGTACGTTTCAATTGTAAAAAAATGAAGAGAGTATGGTTCCCGCGTCATCGTTGTGAGGACAATGCATGTAATGATTATAAACCTAGTGATTTTTATTTGGCTGTGACAGAAAGTGATTCTTCATATGAGAATATTGTGTGTGACATTACTTCAAATAATCAGATAGAAACAGGTGAATGTTTCAATATGAATCGTAATAGTATCATTGACTTCACAAGAATATTTAATGAAATGAAGTTACAATATATTGTGGAAAATGTGACCCTGACTTTGCACGCCAGGATCAGTACAGTTGAATCCCAATGATCTGCCACCACTAATCGTTGTCGACGACGATGACTATGATGAAGACAATCTAAATGACTATGAAGAAGAAGAAATCTAAACAAATGAAGACAAAATACTTTTTTATAGTGCATATATATTTTTATTAATAAACAAATTCACATACATTTTAAAACACTTTATTCTTAGGGCACTGAAATCAATACTGTACAGGTCTGAGAGGGTATTTTCTACTAGAAAGTCATTCAAACGAGGACTGTGTACATAAATGTTGAGAAATTCACTGAAAGTATAATCACGACATCGAAAAATGAAATAAAATAATGCATGAAAACCACAACTTTGGGTTGATAAATCTTGTACTCGCATCCGATTTTGAATAATTGTCTTCCCACTTCCTTCAAGGTAGTTTTTGATGTGTGGTGTGTAGAATGCATATGTTAGACCAAGAGGATCAAAAAATTCTATATTCTTCGATGTTTGATAGATGCATAGCCAATGACCCGTCTGCACAGTCGATGGACTACTATTAACAATGATAATGGTTTTGTTAACAGTATGAATATAATCAAGGAAATCTGAGGGTATACAATAGGATTTGTATTTGGACATAAGAGGATTCATGTTAAATACATCGATAATTTGATTGGTGTTCATGGTGCCAAGTCTAAAAGAACACTACCATCGGGGGTAATTTCCTAATAGGTTTCAAATTGATTGAGTGAGATGATTGTTACACTCTCTGTCAATGGTTTGTCAAAGGTACACTCTAAACGTACAGTACCCATTCGGACAATACTCATATCTTGAGTACCAGACAAGTCCAAAACAATGATACCATGACATTTTGCGAACATTGAATCAGTAATACCATTTTCATATAGTTGAGAATTTCGATCTAGGGATTGCATTGTCAACTCATATAGGGTCCTATAGGACTTATAAAAGGACAGATTGTAGAGAGGAATTCCATTTACTTTACTGACAAGAGAGGAAAGTCCAAATAATTTAAATTCATGTGGCGAGCTTGTCCACGATCCTACGGCCCTAGCACTTTTTACAAAAGCCAAGGCAAGTTTCGATTGAATTTCACCATTTATAAATGAAGAATCGGTGTAGGTACTTGATCCAGTGGCGATATGACGTTGATTGGCGATTGTGTGAGGAACGAGCAGTTTGATATTATTTCCAGAGGCTCTTCGTTTTTCAATTGCCAAAGCAACAGAACTCATAACCTGTTGTTTTCGCACATGAAGTATTGCCGAAGTGAGATTGACATTATGTTATTTTTCTATTGATTTTGAGTCAGTTTCTTTTTGGCAGTGAGACGGACAACATCGAAAAAATGTATCATATACGTTCACTATGTTTATATACATTGGGTAGCTGGACATCATGTGAGAACTGTACTAGAGTTGATGACCATAATGAAAAGTGTAGACTATGCAATCCGTGTAAATTGCATAAAGAATATGCTCTACAAATTAAGGACTGTAATACCTGTCTTGAAGTGACTTGTGACTCTCATCCTAATGGATATCTATGCTCCAATTGTCATTATGATAAGTGTGACCAGTGGGAAAATACTTACCCTGGTATGATTGGAAAAAACCCTAAACGTGACTTCAGTTTATTTCTACGGGATTGGTATCGTCGTGGATTTAAATTGTATTGGGAAGAAGAATTTGGAGCACGTTTGAATTGTAAAAAAAAATGAAGAGAGTATGGTTCCCGCGTCATCGTTGTGAGGACAATGCATGTAATGATTATAAACCTAGTGATTTTTATTTGGCTGTGACAGAAAGTGATTCTTCATATGAGAATATTGTGTGTGACATTACTTCAAATAATCAGATAGAAACAGGTGAATGTTTCAATATGAATCGTAATAGTATCATTGACTTCACAAGAATATTTAATGAAATGAAGTTACAATATATTGTGGAAAATGTGACCCTGACTTTGCACGCCAGGATCAGTACAAGTTGAATCCAAATGATCTGCCACCACTAATCGTTGTCGACGACGATGACTATGATGATGACAATCTAAATGACTATGAAGAAGAAGAAATCTAAACAAATGAAGACAAAATACTTTTTTATAGTGCATATATATTTTATTAATAAACAAATTCACATACATTTTTAAAACACTTTATTCTTAGGGCACTGAAATCAATACTGTACAGGTTTGTCAAAGGTACACTCTAAACGTAGAGTACCCGTTCGGACAATACTCATATCTTGAGTACCAGACAAGTCCAAAACAATGATACCATGACTTTTTGCGAACATTGAATCGGTAATACCATTTTCATATAGTTGAGAATTTCGATCTAGGGATTGCATTGTCAACTCATATAGGGTCCTATAGGACTTATCAAAGGACAGATTGTAGAGAAAAACCAACAAAGAGAAAAATCTCTAAAAAAAAAAAAAAAAACGAGACTGTGGCCAGTGGAGAGAAAAGAAAACAACAGAAACAAAACAACGCGGATATTTCGCCTGTATACAAACAAGGCGTCTTCAGCACGAAAGACACACAAGAAGAACAAGATAAAAAAAAACAAGATAAAACTAAAAACCAATAAAACCATCACCAAAAAAAAAAACAAAAATGTACAATCGGCGCAAACTAATACACGTAGGGAAAAGATGCTAATATAGAGTTACTTCAGTGAGGACACCAGAGTAACTGAGGAAAAATAAAAAAAACTGTAAATTACTTTAATTATTCAGTTGCGAAATAATCCTTTTGTTAGCTATTACTGAAGCAAATCGTTTTGGTCTAGCAGGTAAAATAGTCCCCTGGTGATTATTTAAAATATTTACTCCCTTATTGACTGTTGATTCACTCTTTAGAAGGTTATCATAAATTGGGTCAATATTTAAATTACCCGTGTCCCTATTTATGGAAAGGTTAGCAAACATATGTTTTTTAATTTCTATGGCTTCCCTGGCCCATTGGATGTACCCCTTATCATTAGAAATAGCCAAGGCTTCATCAAATTTTACAAAATGATCTGGTTGAAGCCAAATATGCTCTGCTAAAGCTGAAACGAAAGTTTCTGGAGGCTTGCTTAATATGAAAGATCTTAAGCCGAACTGGCCAGCCATGACAAAAAACCAACAAAGAGAAAAATCTCTAAAAAAAAACAAAACAAACGAGACTGTGGCCAGTGGAGAGAAAAGAAAACAACAGAAACAAAACAACGCGGATATTTCGCCTGTATACAAACAAGGCGTCTTCAGCACGAAAGACACACAAGAAGAACAAGATAAAAAAAAAAAACAAGATAAAACTTGACTGTTGATTCACTCTTTAGAAGGTTATCATAAATTGGGTCAATATTTAAATTACCCGTGTCCCTATTTATGGAAAGGTTAGCAAACATATGTTTTTTAATTTCTATGGCTTCCCTGGCCCATTGGGTGTACCCCTTATCATTAGAAATAGCCAAGGCTTCACCAAATTTTACAAAATGATCTTGTTGAAGCCAAATATGCTCTGCTAGAAACTTTCGTTTCAGCTTTAGCAGAGCATATTTGGCTTCAACCAGATCATTTTGTAAAATTTGATGAAGCCTTGGCTATTTCTAATGATAAGGGGTACACCCAATGGGCCAGGGAAGCCATAGAAATTAAAAAACATATGTTTGCTAACCTTTCCATAAATAGGGACACGGGTAATTTAAATATTGACCCAATTTATGATAACCTTCTAAAGAGTGAATCAACAGTCAAGTTTTATCTTGTTTTTTTTTATCTTGTTCTTCTTGTGTGTCTTTCGTGCTGAAGACGCCTTGTTTGTATACAGGCGAAATATCCGCGTTGTTTTGTTTCTGTTGTTTTCTTTTCTCTCCACTGGCCACAGTCTCGTTTGTTTTGTTTTTTTTTTAGAGATTTTTCTCTTTGTTGGTTTTTTGTCATGGCTGGCCAGTTCGGCTTAAGATCTTTCATATTAAGCAAGCCTCCAGAAACTTTCGTTTCAGCTTTAGCAGAGCATATTTGGCTTCAACCAGATCATTTTGTAAAATTTGATGAAGCCTTGGCTATTTCTAATGATAAGGGGTACACCCAATGGGCCAGGGAAGCCATAGAAATTAAAAAACATATGTTTGCTAACCTTTCCATAAATAGGGACACGGGTAATTTAAATATTGACCCAATTTATGATAACCTTCTAAAGAGTGAATCAACAGTCAAGTTTTATCTTGTTTTTTTTTTTATCTTGTTCTTCTTGTGTGTCTTTCGTGCTGAAGACGCCTTGTTTGTATACAGGCGAAATATCCGCGTTGTTTTGTTTCTGTTGTTTTCTTTTCTCTCCACTGGCCACAGTCTCGTTTGTTTTGTTTTTTTTAGAGATTTTTCTCTTTGTTGGTTTTTTGTCATGGCTGGCCAGTTCGGCTTAAGATCTTTCATATTAAGCAAGCCTCCAGAAACTTTCGTTTCAGCTTTAGCAGAGCATATTTGGCTTCAACCAGATCATTTTGTAAAATTTGATGAAGCCTTGGCTATTTCTAATGATAAGGGGTACACCCAATGGGCCAGGGAAGCCATAGAAATTAAAAAACATATGTTTGCTAACCTTTCCATAAATAGGGACACGGGTAATTTAAATATTGACCCAATTTATGATAACCTTCTAAAGAGTGAATCAACAGGCAAGTGTTATCTTGTTTTTTTTTTTTTTTTTATCTTGTTCTTCTTGTGTGTCTTTCGTGCTGAAGACGCCTTGTTTGTATACAGGCGAAATATCCGCGTTGTTTTGTTTCTGTTGTTTTCTTTTCTCTCCACTGGCCACAGTCTCGTTTGTTTTGTTTTTTTTAGAGATTTTTCTCTTTGTTGGTTTTTTGTCATGGCTGGCCAGTTCGGCTTAAGATCTTTCATATTAAGCAAGCCTCCAGAAACTTTCGTTTCAGCTTTAGCAGAGCATATTTGGCTTCAACCAGATCATTTTGTAAAATTTGATGAAGCCTTGGCTATTTCTAATGATAAGGGGTACACCCAATGGGCCAGGGAAGCCATAGAAATTAAAAAACATATGTTTGCTAACCTTTCCATAAATAGGGACACGGGTAATTTAAATATTGACCCAATTTATGATAACCTTCTAAAGAGTGAATCAACAGTCAATAAGGGAGTAAAGATTTTAAATAATCACCAGGGGACTATTTTACCTGCTAGACCAAAACGATTTGCTTCAGTAATAGCTAACAAAAGGATTATTCCGCAACTGAATAATTAAAGTAATTTACAGTTTTTTTATTTTTCCTCAGTTACTCTGGTGTCCTCACTGAAGTAGCTCTATATAAGCATCTTTTCCCTACGTGGATTAGTTTGCGCCGATTGTACATTTTTTTTTTTTGGTGGTGGTTTTATTGGTTTTTAGTTTTATCTTGTTTTTTTTTATCTTGTTCTTCTTGTGTGTCTTTCGTGCTGAAGACGCCTTGTTTGTATACAGGCGAAATATCCGCGTTGTTTTGTTTCTGTTGTTTTCTTTTCTCTCCACTGGCCACAGTCTCGTTTGTTTTGTTTTTTTTTAGAGATTTTTCTCTTTGTTGGTTTTTTGTCATGGCTGGCCAGTTCGGCTTAAGGTCTTTCACATTGTAGAGAGGAATTCCATTTACTTTATAGACAAGAGAGGAAAGTCCTAATAATTCAAATTCATGTGGCGAGCTTGTCCACGATCCTACGGCACTGGCACTTTTTACAAAAGCCAAGGCAAGTTTCGATTGAATTTCACCATTTATAAATGAAGAATCGGTGTAGGTACTTGATCCAGTGGCGATATGACGTTGATTGGCGATTGTGCGAGGAACGAGCAGTTTGATATTATTTCCAGAGGCTCTTAGTTTTTCAACTGCCAAAGCAACAGAACTCATAACCTGTTGTTTTCGTACATGAAGTATTGCCGAAGTGAGATTGACATTAGCATCGGGTGCTGCATCAAGGGTTTTTCTCAATTTGAAATTGGACGCTGCAAGTTGTAACTTTATATCAATTTTAAGATTGGGGGGCACCCATTGGGATATATTGAATATTTTATGATTGAGTCTACCAACTAAATGATACTCCTTACTCACTGCCCAAGTGAGTTCACCGTCAGTATCAATATTTGATCTCTAGTCATAGCCCATTGGCAGACCTCTCAATTTCTTATAGGCCATTGGAGTCATCAACATAAATTGCATGTAACTAGCATAGTTCGATAGATTGTTGCTAGTGCTCACCAATGTTCCATTTATGTAGACACATATTTGTTTAAATAAATTGTGTAGTATACCATTTTCATAGGATAGTCCATCGACGTTGGAGGGAGGTGAATTGTCAGACTTTTTCCTCACCACAACTTTTATATCAATAAATGTGGATGATAAATCTATGAAGTGGTCTTCATTGGAATAAATTTGAAATTATATGTATTTTTTTAGAGAGGGGTTGCTGTGGATAGAATTGTTCATAGTGCCCGTGTTTTACACTGACATCCACACTTTCTGCATTGAAAAGATTTAGAGATGTGGTTACAGTGGGATGAGATTCCTTGTGGAGTAGATATGCCATCTAGGAAAAGAAATCCCTTTTCGATCTAACAGTTTTTCTTCTTGGTTTCTTTTTCTTGCTTTTCTTTGACAAGAGTGATGATGTCTTTCGCTTCTGACCTGAGTAGAGACTGATGAGTGAAGAGATGTTTCTCCTCCTTTTAAAACCTTTTCCACTTTGTTTCAATCGCTCGCCAAGGGATCGTGCGCTGGACCTGAGATTTTTTGAAACACTTTCTTTAAAATCTTTACCAATCGTGCAGCGTAGAGGATGCAAAATCTGCAGTAACCGGCGCAATATATTTTTTAGCCAGTGGTATTGCAGAGCGAAACAGCTTAGCAAACCAACTGCCAAGACCATAGCCCGACATTGACGAACGGCCTTTATAATAGCCCATTCCATGACCCAATTGTCGTGGCTGGAGAGCAGTAACATAGCAATCAATATCAGGGCATACAAATATATTTTTTCTATTAGCCATTTCTGTTTGTTGCCGAATAGGTCGAAAATGACATGTAATCACGGCCAAACCTTTTGTTATTGCTAGAGGATCACCTAATTTACTTCTTAGTGTTAACTGACAGAGTTCCAAATACGAAGTGTTTACAGGAACATACTGATGATGCTTTATATTATAGTGATGTACATGTTCATGGGTTGTTTTTCGTTCAAGAACACGTAGGAGGGGGACACTTGAATTACCGACTCTCGACGTTTCCACAAAGGATGCATAAAGAAATATGTAAGAGTCCGAGGCGAGACCAGGTGGATAATCAGCAAAAATAACTTGATCCATCCCGCTAACAGTTCCAGCGTTTTTCCCATTGATCATATTCTTTTTAAAGTCAAGAATATCTCTCAGATTGTCATTGAGATGAATCATTTCAGTGTCAACAGGTGAGGTAATGTAAATCCTATCGTGTTCCATTGAATAATTAAAATGGAATGTACCATTCCTACGATATGAGATTTTTCTATTGATTGCACGACACAAATCCGTCATAGTACCATATTCTTTATATCTCAATGTAACATCCGGATATTCACTAGATTTAAGTGCTTCAACCCATTCATACTCGACAAAGAGTGACCATCGAATGGTATAACTTTTATCTCATACACACGATCCTTTCTCAGAATATCATAGGTATTTTTGAGAATGCAGTCGACAAGAGCCACTTCATACTTTCCATCATCGAACTTGATGGCGGGGGAGAGTTTCGTCCAAAAATCACTAGTTTTATTCAAATCATTGTAGAGAGGATCGGAGACATTGGACATAAACGTTACATAAAAATCATTGGGCATTTAGTCAATATCTTCAACACTGATCCAAGGATCAAAATCTGAGTTGTATCCTAGCCAACGAACAAGCAACTGTTTCATGCCCCTGTAAGTACGATTCTTTAATATCTTTTCAAGCTGATAGATTTCGATGTTTTTAACTTTTTGTAATTAATAATCATAAAAGCCGCCAAGAATCTCATCATCTTTCATGTCACGTAGACGATACGTTATGGGTGTAGTGTCCAAGAGTTTGGAGACTTTAAAAAGTTCAGTGTACCATAAGTAATTACCCTTTTCAAAAACATTAGTAGTTCGATTGATTCGAACGGTATCACAAACATTGAATTTCTTCTTTTTCTTCTCATTACCACCATTGGAATATTGTTTAAGAAAAGTGTCAAATGTATTGACGTCATGGCGAACTTCTGTTGGGGTTGAGTTGGACAGGGATCGATGTGGACGTTGATTATAAATCAACATGATTTTATCCAAATCATGAATAAAAGCAGTAGTATTTTTTAAAGTGCAATATCTAGAAATTAAAAGTTGAATAGTTCTTATCAGCCGTTCGGCCAATGCTGCCTTTATTGGACTATGACTATGATAGAGGATTGTATTATATTTCAGTAGAACCTTCTTTACATGGGGATTAACAAATTCACTACCCCGATCCGTTTTAATCTTCTTATAGCAATCCTGTTCAAGGATGATTTCAAGAGCTTTAGCAACTTCATCGCCGCTCTTTGACCGCAGTGGAACGGCATATGTATAGCGACTAAAAACACTGATTGCAAGTAGAATGTACTTGTACGGTGTATTGTGACGCCGTTGAATCTCATCCAGAGTCAAAAGATCTCCTTGTAGTATTTGTAATGGGAAAAAGGCTTTAGTTTTTCGATAGTGATTACCACGAATTCTACGATTACGATGTAGAGTGTAACTTGATTCATTCTGTAGATACTCTGCCGCCCGATTCTTTTCAAGTCCAGTGACTTGAGCAAGTGTGGTGGGTGAACTTAAACTTCCCACTGCACCAATATTCTCATATGTTTAACCTTGAACACGGGTATAAAAACTTTGTCGATGAGTTATTTTCTCAGGTCAAAATTGGCATTTGAAATACAATGATGCATTCTAAGAAAAGGAATATTGATGAAAGCTACACGCAAGAAGTAAGTTGTTCTTTTATATTCTTAGTGGGTAAGACATTAATTCTATTAAAGTTTATCGAGTGGTTTATACATTCCCCTTATAGTTAACAGATTGTTAAATATTTTTGAACCTGGATCTCCAGAGGTCGGTAAAGAACAATATCAAAATAAGAAAAAAGTATGTAAACACTGCATTTAAATGGCTTGCGAGCTTAGTACATGAGGTAAATCATACCTATTTTTTATTCCGGCCCAAAGTTCCCCACCCCCCACTATGCCACAGTCGTCCACCCCCCAGCCCACCAACCCCCCTCCCTCCCTCCAACCACCCCCTCCCTCCACCCCCCCCCCCACCAACTTTTTTTTTAATTTTTTTTACTTTTTTAAAACTTTTTTACATCTCTTAGAATGTCATGAAACACTTAAAACATAAGAAATTCACATTTAACATTTTCCAACTTCAAAAGTGGGATGATATAGATGTGTGTTGCGACTTTTACTATTAGAAAAATAATGTTTGTAGTGACCAATTTTTTTTTCTTTTTTTCAACTTTTTTTTCAACTTTTTTTTTACATCTCTAAATCATATCAGAAAAATAGAATGACACTTTTAATTTAAATTTTAAAACTTATTCTTGTTTATACTATTGATGAGGACTGATGATTCTCATTCAATACTTTTTCATGAAAAACAAACTTTTTTTTACATCTCTAAATCATATCAGAAAAATAGAATGACACTTTTAATTTAAATTTTTTAACTTATTCTTGTTTATACTATTGATGAGGACTGATGGTTTTCTTTCAATATTTTTTCATGAAAAACAAACTATTTTTTTAGGATTTTCCAGAGCTCCCCCTACCCGTTAAGAAGATAAGAAGGGACGAAGCGACTCCAGTGGTCATTTCAAACAGACCAACTGTTATACAATATGGTCGTAGGTCGAATCCATTATTACCATCAACATTAACCATAAACCACCCAATAGGCAACTGTCCAGCTGCCACATCCAGCATCCACAACAATATGCCACAACCATCCGTACCCATCATACACCAGCCAACTGTCAACTGGTCAATTCCCACATCCAACACTCACAACAAGATGCCACAACCATCCGGACCCATCATACACCAGCCAACTGTCAACTGGTCAACTGCCACACCCAACATGCAAACCATACTCCCATTCCATGAAGGTGATGTAGTCATGGAACCAGTCACCTCTCTCCCTGATTACGTAAGAAAAATTGTATCTTCTCTCTCTCTTATCTCTGTATATATCTATCTCAGTGTGCGTGTTATAAAAAAAAAACAAGAAAAAAATCTCAATGTCAATGTTAGGATCTAGCGTGAATTAAGAATTAAAAAAAAGTAATAAAAGGGTAGCGGTTCTACAGATTTAGGATATTAAACAGTGAAAATATTTTTTTCAGCTTAATTGAAGTGCCACATCACCATTTAAAAAAATATGGCATGTGTGTGTGTGTGTGTGTGTGTGGTGTGTGTGTGTGTAAGCGTGTGCGTGTGCGCGTGTATGTGTGTGTGTGTGTGTGTGTGTGTGTGTGTGTGTGTGTGTGTGTGTGTGTGTGTGTGTGTGTGTGTGTGTGTGTGTGTGTGTGTGTGTGTGTGTGTGTGTGTGTGTGTGTGTGTGTGTGTGTGTGTGTGTGTGTGTGTGGTGTGTGTGTGTGTGTGTGTGTGGTGTGTGTGTGTGTGTGTGTGTGTGTGTGTGTGTGTGTGTGTGTGTGTGTGTGTGTGTGTGTGTGTGTGTGTGTGTGTGTGTGTGTGTGTGCGTGTTACCCCCCTTGGTAACACTAAACATTTTTCCAATTTGACTAGATTACGTAAGATCTTCTGTTTCTCAAATCCAATCATTCTTGATACTCCCACTACCAACTATAGACTAAAATAACAACCATGGTTTCGTGAACAGCACGAATTTTCATGGTAGGCTGAATCTGATCATTGTACTGTCTGCTTGTATGGCGGGAGTACTGCCCGTTTGAAACTTTTATAGCTACACCTGCCTGCTCTCTTTAATTGATACAGTAATTTGCTACCTGCCCAGTACCTATCATTATAGCTACATGGGGGGACACTCTGTTTGAATAGATTGACCTATCACTACTCGCGCCTGAGAAAATTTGGCCTATTTTCAGAACAAGGGGAAACGCTCCTTAATAAAAATCACACCATCAGATTCAGTGTATCAGATAACCCTTGTGTAGAGGTTTCAAGCTCCTATCTGCAAAAATGTGGAATTTTGTGTTTTTTGCCCGAAGAAAGATGCGTGTTTATTTGTTTTTTTTTTCGTTTTGTTTTTCTTTTCCCCAGCGGTGATCGTTTCGCCCAGTGGCACTAGAATAGCAGAGGAAGGCTCATTTAAACGAAAATTAAAAGTTCTAGTACCCCTTTTAAGTGACAAAAAAAGGAGGGCAACTAGGCCCCCTCTCACGCTCATTTTTTTCTCAGAGTCACCCGATCAAAATTTTGAGATAGCCATTTTGTTCAGCATGGTCAAAAATATAGTAACTATATCTTTGAGGATGATTTAACACCCACAGTCCCCGAGGAAAGTGCTGCAAGTTATGAACTTTGTCCAATGTTTACATATAGTATTGGTTATTGAGAAGTATACAGACGTTTTCAGGGGGGGGGATTTTTTCTGGTAGTGGGGGGAAGGGGGTAGGTCGGGGTTATGTGGGACGATCTTTTCATGGAGGAAGTTTTTATGGGGGAAGGGACACTGCTACGAAGGGGGCACCAAAATACGATCAGAAATTAAATAAAAAAAACAAGTTTTTCAACTGAGAATAAGGAGCAACATCAAAACTTAAAACGAACAGAAATCATTACGTATATGATTGGCACCCGTGACTATAAAATTGAAGTATTGGGGTGAATTCCGTGTTGGTCAAGAAATATACCCTGAAGATGAACGACGAGCATTCATTACTAATTATTTTAATGTATAAAATGGTTGTGATTAATGGGTCAAAGACTGGTTTTTTGCTCTTTGTTTAAAAGGGTCTTAGTAAACAATTAATGTGTTTAATAAACAATTAGTAAACAATTAGTGTAAACAATTAATAATTAAGAAGCAATGCTTCTTGTGCTTGATCAATATATTGACTAACTTTGTAAACAATAAAGAAAGTGAATAAATGATAATATAGTAGTTTTTTCAGCTATTTTTGAATGTTTAGTATCTATATCTAATAAGGATTAAATTTTAGTCCAGCCTCTCAGTGGGGAAATAGCATTGTTAGAGCCTGATTTGTCAGAAAATAAGTGGATTTTGTAATTTAATAATGAAAAAATAGTTAAAGTTTGGATGGAAAAATATTGGAAAAGTTTTGAATACTTTTTTAGGAATGGACAAAGCGTGTTAAATGATGTGTTTTTCTAAACAGTACTGTTCAAATCATTTATTCGTTCTATAATTACGGCAATATAGCCCCAGTGTCAACCCCCCCCCTCCCCCGGTACAAGAACTTTTTCATTATTTTCCTTTTATTTTTTGCATAACTTGTCGACTTTTGGTGGTTTTGGCAAATTTAACTCCCCCTCCCCCCCCCCAACAAAAAAATTATGTGTGTAAATGCATAATGTGGCCAGCAATATATATGTCAAAGGCACGACTATGGGCTTTAAGTTATTTCAGAGCATTTAGATAAGGCCTGACTGTCTAACAGTTCAGCTTAGCAAATTTTGGTTTACGAAGCCTGTAAAAAGTAAATGATATTGTGTCCTCTCTGGCAAGGGCACCGGCATAAAAATTTCCAGGGGGGGGGTTAAGAAAATATGTAATGAATTTATCGATAAGAAAATCCTATTGTAGAGATTGTGATGGCTTCAGTTATGTAGAAGATCAAAAGTCTCACAGAATTTCCATCCATACAATAAAAAACGGAATTTGGCACCAATAGATATATCAAAAGAATTGGCTGATTATGCTGATTCCCAATATATTGGTTTCGTTAAGTTTAGTCTTAACCATCAAAAGCTAGGAGCCTGAGATAATTTGTCTGATTTTCGGATAAAGGGGGACCCCCTTGAAGTCATATAATTTTAATTAGAATCACACCATCAGATTCAGGGTACCAAAGAACCCTACTCTAATTGTTACAAGTTCATATCTGCAAAAATGTGGAATTTTGCAATTTTTACCAGAAGAAAAATCACGGAAAGCGTGTTTATTTTTTATTTTTTTTCCCCAGGGGTGATCGTATCGACCCAATGGGCCTAGGACGTCGGGATAGGGCTCATTCTAATGGAAATGAAAAGTTTTTTTGCACTTTTTAAGTGACCAAAAATGGAGGGCAACTAGGCCCCCTCCCACGCCGCTTTTTCCCAAAATCGTCCGAGCAAAAATTTGAAATAGCTTTTTTCTTCAGCATAGTTGAAAGGCCCAATAACTATTAGTCCAGTAAATCTACGAAACTCTTGCACAAAATTGCAATATAAAAGATTTTTACACCGTCTTGTAGAGAAAAAAATTCTGTACATCATATCAGAGTCCCCAAAAATCCCCTTGGCGAAACAGGGTGAAAAATAGGGGAAAGGAGGGAAAATGAAAAAAATTCAGTGTCAGATTTTTTGTGCGCTCGAATTTCATGTCTGCTATTTTTCTGCGCGGAGAACTCGAACAGAGAAAGTTATATTGTTTTATCGCCGGAATTGGTATGATTTCCCCATTTAATGGGGAAGGGGAGGGGGAACAGTATCCTCTAGAGTTGTGCGATATGGTTGGTCAAAATATTGCCCCCAAGGTTTTTTGACTCGATGATTTAAAAAAACATGGTATTAGATTCGTATCTTGCTTTTCTGCAGTGTTTTCACCGTAGGGGAGACAATGCATCGGGCCTTCGGAGTACGTGGGCAGATTTACTTCGACTATATAATAGAAACATAAGACAAAACTAAATGTAAAAAATGAAACAAATCAGGTAACTTCGGTAATCACAGCAAAAGATAATTACGGATTTGATTGAACTAAAAAGGATTAGATCAAGGATTTGTACTAAACATCGTCCTCTTTATCGTTATCAACAAAAACATCTTTATTATATACACGCAATCCCTTGGCAGTCTTTTCAAGCAAGTGTGCAAGGCAATCCATTTTTCTGGCCGCTGCAGCATGAACTGTCACAGTTGGAACACGTGCAGCTGCAATGAATCACATTTAGCAGATGAGGCGGAGTAGGTCCGATGTCTGTCATGATCGAAGTGAGGCGTCCGTCACATAATCGCCATCCCCAGTCTTTCGGGTCGAGTTCTGACGCAGTATTACGCCATTCCATTACCTGATAGAAGACTCTATAAGAATGAAATTTCACAGCCAATGAAGTTGTTGGAAGTCTCTCTGGGTTCACAAAAGTTGATGTCTTTGAGCTCTTCAGTTTTTTAAGCAAAACCCTGTACCTAGCTTTGCTGAGACCCTTCCCTTTCTTAGCCTTGTAGAAACACAACAAAATATTTTTCACCGGCTTGCAGGACTTCTTCCTTCGTAGAGCGCGGATTAAGGAACACTTCACGGTTATTCCTAAGTTCTTCATGGCTTTTCAGGAATGGCAGGACAGCCTGATTTCCTATCCCAAACAAACGGGACGGACGCAACCAAGAAAAGCTTGGTCAACAAGAATAGTGTGACATACCTGTTCTAGCGATCTTATGATAAAGCTGATGTGCCGGTATTTAGTTGACAGCTGTCTTGACTTGGTACTGGTTTCGAAGAAGAGATCCCTGGCTTCCGGAGGCAGACGATGGAGAAGAAGGATCAATAAATCAGTGTCGTTCCTTGGCCGCATTAACACCTGTTAATGTAATCAGAACGTCCACATCTCTCTCTGCATGAAGGACAGTGAGGCCGGCTTGGACAAGTTTCTTGCCAATAGCTCGAATAATGTTCTGCTTATTTTTGGAATTCCGCAAGAAGTCTTCCTTCTTCCTTTGCAGCTTCATACTCAGTGTGAAATTGGCGGTCGGACACTGGATACCTTTCGTTCGTCTAACCTAGGTGACATCTCTGATAGACGGACCTGAAGTGTAACCATCAAAGATGATGGAAGCATTTGAATACTTCTGTGTCACGAATGAAAAGTAACTGTTGCAAATCCGTTCGAAAGTGTTTCCTGTTTTCTATGGAATATGCTGGAGCGGCCATCCACCATCGATCACGACTTTTCCGGCTCTTTTGATAGGACGTTCAAAGGTTCTGCCTTTGCTAATTTCGAAATAGCTTTCGCTAGCTCCGCTTTACCTGGCTGTCACGGCAGGCTTGATGATTCGAAAAGGACAGTAGGATAGCTAGAGAGTTTGAATCTGAGAGTTTCTTCCATATCCCCTCCGGCTGTAGTTGCCGCTGCTGCAAGACGTTGTAAAGAAGACTTGCGTCAATTTGTATGTTTTCACCGTCAGCTTTGGAAATGTTGCCTTGGTAGGCCATCGTAATCACTTTGCTTTTGCGCTTGAAGATGTAGCGATCGGCATCGGCGTCCTCCATTGACTTCAAAATTTCTTCTCCTATTGCCTTTGCTGCATCCGCGTTCACATCCCTTGCTGCTGTCATACCATTCGATATATTGCGTAATTAAGTGCAGTTGTTGCACGGGCAGGGCTGCGCAAAAAAGCTAATAAAGCCTTTACGTCCTTTCTATCCAAGCTGGTCTTGCGGAAACTTGCTGGTCAGATGATACGTACTCAACGCCGATGAGTGACTGCATATGCTAATTAATTTCAGCTATCACTGGCATTGACACTGTCCAGATCAACCTTTGCGTCTCACTGGAGATAAAAGGACCCCCTACAGCTCTTGGGGAAAGGTTTTAAAGTTATAAAAATCGCCTTTTGTTTTATTTGTTATTGGGAAGTATGCATACATTTTTCGGGTGGGGAGGTGAGGACGAATTTTCTGCTGGGAAAATTTTTCATGGAGAGGATGGTTTCCAGGGGGTGAAATTTTCAGAAGAAATTTTATACTGGGTGAATTTGCGAGAATTAATATTCCAAATTTCTTTATATATTTTGCTTTCTCTTTACCGATTCAATTTTACGCGTGGACATGTTAAGGGTAATATTCCGGGGTAAATTTTTGCCAGGTTTGAATTGTCCGGAGGATATTTCTATAGGGAGGGGGATTTTTCCGTGGACGTTGAGCCAGGTATCCTGGCGTTATTTAAAGAGCGATCAGAAATAAAGAAAAACAAGTTTTTCAACTGAAAGTAAGGGGCAGTATTAAAACTTAAAACGAACAGAAATTATTACGCATATGAGGGGGTGCCCCCTCTTCAACATCTCGCTCTTTGCGCTAAAGTTTCAATTTTGTCCCAATTCTTTAAAAACGATTCCTAAAACACAAGGGTCGTTTAATTAGAACAATAAGTAACTTTTTTTTAAAGTGCCGAAAAACTGTAGCTTTAAAAGCAAGGTGTTGAGGAGGGGGGAGGCCCCTCATATATGTAATAATTTCTGTTCGTTTTAAGTTTTATTGTTGCACCTTACTTTCAGTTGAAAAAACTTGTTTTATTTTCTTTATTTAATGAAGCTTAGAGACAAACAATTTTCTAAAGGCAATGGAACAAGTTTGTCAATTAAAGTAAAAGTATTAAAAAAATGAAAAAAGTAATTAGCTACAAAAACACACAAAACAATAGCCTACTTACAAAAACTAGGATATAAACTCTCAGCATTAAGTTACAAATAGATAAATACAATCGCTCCTAGAAACAAAAAAAAATGATAATAAAACACAAAAAACGTATCCGGCCAGGGGGAAAATACAGAAATTCTTAGCATTCCGTTCAGGGGAAACCTTTCTGATAATAGTGGCTTTATATATCAGCTCATGGGTACTCTTGTAATGCAAGCAAAAGTTGACGGCATATTCTTACCGAAATTGCCCCTTGTTAAGTTGTTTTCCTTTTGTTTTCTATGATTATACTGACTTTCTTATGTTCTAATAACTGCGCTAATTACAAATAAACAAATATATATTCAAGATCATCATGAAAAGCTGATTTTTTTGACTGATGAATGTTATCAATAGCTAGGCTCTTATACTTTCGTTATTGACAAGGATAGTTATTTACTTACCATTTCATTACTATGAAGAATTTTTTTTTTTTTTTTTTTTTTTTTTTTTTTTTTTTTTTTTGCTCCAACCAAATCATATAGAAAAAATATCTAAGGAAAACTGGTTAGGGGTTACTCAGTCACAAATTAGAACTTATATTTTCCTTATTATGGGTCAAAATCTATTAGCAGGCAGCTAACAGTGGAGCAATAAACATTTTCCCATGGTTTTTCCCTATTCTGCTCACTTTCCATTGGTTTCCTTATAATTACTTTATAATCCCAAATTTCCAGGGGGCCATGGCACCCCTGGCCCCCCCCCCCTTGCCAGTGCCCATACTCTCTGGGAGGTTTTCATTTATATTAAGTTACTTATTGCAAGTATCTTTCTATGCTTAGAGATGAACATTTTCAGTCAAATTGGTCTAAACATCGATGATACTAAAGCGCAACAGACGTGAAGTAAAATGTTGTTGTCTTTGAAAAAATACTCTTAGACCCTAGGGGAGGGGTCGATTTCCTTTGAATGAAAATACAAACAAAAAATATTAGTGACACTGATACAAAAGGTGTTTGTCGAAATCTAGATAAAGATCAAGAAATCTAGAGGGGGCAGATTTTTTTTGTAACACTGACATTTCAGAGAGGAAGGTTAACACCCCTGTGTACGGTCTTCTCTGATTGGACTTTATATAAATTATCATCCTCAATCCCTGTGCGATTTTGCTTCTAGCGGCTTGTAACTTTCCGTTCTATGTCCAAGAACCCTATATTAATGTTTTCCAAAAATATAACTCCACGGAATGTATTTGCGCTCCTGGAAATCTTCCACAAATTCAAGTAGTTTGACAATTATCATGAAGGAGAAATATTTAGTTTTTGTACTAACATTGTTCAACAGTTTATTTTGTAATGTCTTTGGACTACCAGATGTGATTCGTATTGGTATGCCCCTTATTTTTTCTACTTTCTGTATAAGATTTGATCTTATCTTTAACATATATTGTTTGTTATGTTTGTAAAATTCTTGCTTTTTAACATTTTGCACTGTATCTCTGACGTGAAGACACAGGTGTGGCTTTTTTTTCAGAAAAAACTGTAATTAATACAAAAGGGAATTTTAATGACTTATGGAGTTCAAAACAACCAAGGATGTTTAAACATATTCAAAAATAGAAGCCTACTTTGAGAAGCCTATTCTAGTATCACAACTCTAGTGTCACAAATATTCTAGTGTAAAATTATACAGTCACAAATATTCTTAAATTATTTTGTTCGCCGTAGTTGTCCAGAGCAGTCCTATCTAATTTGATAAGAAAAAAAAATCTCTCTCAATGATAAAATTAAGATTAAAGCTTCAAACGAGTAGAACTTTGCCTCAGATTGGGGGGGGGGGAAGCCGTCTGAACATCCCTCTGTAAGTTCATAAGTATGATTTAAGATTATATCAAATTACTAAAGATTCAAATGAAACACAGGTTTCGAAACCTAAATCCCAACACCTTACAAAATTTTGCGCGTTCTCTTCAATAAAAGATACATAAAAAAGGTTTTCTTTAGTGAAAGTAAGGAGCAACATTAAAACTCAAAACGAATAGAAATTGTTCCGTATATGAAGGGTTGCTCCCTCCCACAGTCTATAAATTATAGGCAGTATGATCTTTCCCTATCTTACCCATTATAAAAACCCGGATCGAGGTGCGAGTGCTCCAGAGAACGTAGAAACACAAGCGACATTAGATCTTTTCACGGGTAGACAAGTCAGATTTCTCTTGAACTCGAAACTTGGCTTCAGCGTTGGAACACTAAATTTTGAAGAAACTAATTTTAAATTAATTTATTCCAATACATATATGAAAATCGGTAATTAGTAGTGCAATGTTATTATTAAATGTTTTTAGGAATTAAAAGTAGGTTTCGAAGTCTCAAGTTGGTTTCAAAGGCATTTTGAGAAAGTTTCTGCCAAAATACGTGTTCCAAGGTAAGTGGACCGCTGATGGCAGATCAAATGAGAAGAGCTGTTTGTACGTGCTAAATCAAGAATAAGTGGGAGGAGCTGTTTGTTCGCACCGAGAATGAAGAGCCAGAAATTATTTGCGGTAAACTTACTGCTATATCTTTATACTGTGCTCCCTCCTCAATACCTAACTCATTACGCTAAATCTTTTAGCACTTTTAAAAAAGCTTCCTATTCTGATTTCACTAACCATTCTTAAAAAATTGGGACACAGAGTCAAACTTTAGCGTAAAGTCAAAAGTATTGAGGGGGGACCCTTCATAGACAAAATAATTTATGTTTCCTTTGAGTTTAAATGTTGCTCCTTACTTTCAGTTAAAAAACTTGTTTTTTAGTTTCATTTCTGAACTTTTTCAAATAATGCCGGTAAATCTGGCTCACCCATGAAATATACCCCCCCCCCTCACGGGAAACTCCTTCGTGGAAATTCCATTCAACGTAAAGCATAACCTCCCCCCCTTTACACTCCCTCCAAATAATTCCATCCTCGCTGAAAATCCCCCTCCCTTAAATTTCTTGCTGACGATTCAGCCTGAACGATTCTCCATAGCATACATTCATTTGAAAAAACTTTAGTTTTCAATCGGTTTATCGATCATTACGGAAATCCCCGCTTCCGTGGAAATTTTTCCCAGGAAGTAAAAACACGCGGAAAATAGCCCCAGATAATTTCCCTGGAATATCTCCACATGCAAAATAAGTTGTCAAAGAGAACGTGAGATAATTAAAAATAATTTCGTATGGAAATTCTGTCAAACCCACCCAGTGTAAAATTTGCTATGAGAAGTTCACCCCTGGAAATATCCCTCCCCAAGGAAGATTCTCTCTATGAAATTCCACCTCAAGCACAAAATCCCCCACCCCCCAAAAAATGTCCGTATACCCAGTAACAAATACTATACGTAAACAATGGCCAAATTTCAAAAGTTACTGGCCTCTCCTCACGGACTGTATGGGGTCATTATACCCCTAAAGAAATAATTATTTGATCTATCAATTCTACCGAACAAAATAGTTATTTCAAAATTTTGATCACATAACCTTGGAGAAAAAAGAGCGTGGGAGGGGGGCCAGTTCCCCTCCAATCTTTATGGTCGCTTAAAAAGAGCACTATAACTTTTAATTTCCGTTCTAACGCACCGTCTTTCGATTTTCCAGGACCCTTATTTTGATACGATCACCCATGGAAAAAATAAACAAAAAAACACATCTGTAATCTTTCTTCTGGCAAAATAGCAAAATTCCACATTTTTGTAAATAGGATCTTGAAACTTCTACAGTAGGGTTCTCTGGTACGCTGAATCCAATAGTGAAAAATTTTGCAGGAATTGCATGCAAAGGTGCAGGAACCATTAAGATTCCTTAAATTTTAGGGGGGCGTTTCCCCCTGTTTCAAAACTCAGGCAAATTTTCTCAGGTTCGTAACTTTAGAGGGGTAACATTAAACTGGATGAATATTTATATATTTGAAATCAGCATAATAAGTTGATGTATCTAATTCCGTTTTTTAAAGTTTCGGTTACTATTGAGCTGATTAACATTCACATTCTTACAGGTGTAGTTCTACAGTCGTACAATTGTTTACAGTTGTAAATAATAACATTCTTACAGTTCGTTACCACGAACTGTTTGATATATTATAATGTTTCATTTATATACTGCATTTATTAAGCACCGTGTTGTATCTTAATACAGTGGTGGAGCTAGCCTTAGCTTCTTTCCACGTTACTTCAAGAATGTACCCTTTTACCTGATTTTGAAATAGTAAATCTTTCCATAAAATTTCCGAGCCGTCCTTTTCTCTAAGGGTATTTGGAAGGGCACAAAATACCTCAGACCCTAGGCTCAAAGGAACCAGGACCGATTTTATTCTTGGAAATTTGGGTTGTGTTTTAATGTTCTTAGTTTATATTACAATCAATACAAGCTCTATTTCTGATTTTGTTATTGATAATGATTTATTTTTTCCGCTGAATGGATACTTGAAAATCAAAAGCAATATGTTGCCAAAGCGCGGGAAAATTTACCCTATAGCATAAAACCTAAAAGCCTAATTGCGAGAGACGGTCAAGGGAATGCTATACGCAGTCCTTTACTTCCAATTCCCAATGAATCGGTATCATATTACCAAAAAAAAAAAAGAAAAATGGGTTGAAAACATAGATACCCAGGGTCTAGGTTTGGCTGTAGAAGGTCCAATCCCTCACAGATGGGAAGCTGTTGGTGAGTTAGTCAATTCGTGGATGGACAAATTGTACATTACCAGCCATTAGAAGATTGCAGATAAAGAAGGATGCAATAGATGAAATTCTAATCAATCATCAAAAGAATAGAGAAGCTCCAAAACCAAGTCTTTAGTATTAGGAACTTCATTGTTCATGCAGCTTATCGTAGTGGTAATGCAATTTATATGGAGACTATGCTCTTTGACGACGCTAATTCGTAACAACAAAGAAGAAAAAACACTTCAGACACAGTGGATGCTCTCCTCCACTGTTCAGGAAACGAGGGGAAAGCCTTTGATTGTAATTGTTTTTATATCAAGGGGTCATCTCGATTAAAAAACAACAACTAGGAATTATCATAAACTATAGATCCGACAAATGAACTATTCTAACAAGAACTACTTATGGTTAATAATACTTTTTTGCATTTCTCTGCAGCACCAAGAGCTAATATACTTACTTTAAAATATCCACTTAAATTTTTTAAAAATGAGGTCCAAGCAAGACTTCCACGGTCCAAAAATTCCTACAGTCGCTTCAGAGGTTTCAGGGCCTTCCGGGTAATATATGGCGCCTCCTTGTTCTAAATGTATAAATTAGCTAAGGTTATGAGTTGCAAAACTCTTAGGAAGGACGAATTGACATTTCAGGCAATTCATTGCCAGCAATAAATTGCCATTTCTAGTTACCTCTGCGCAAAAGCTCTTTCGGCTTCTTAATGTGAAGTTGGGTGGTAAATGCTTTAACTCTGATTTTCTTCGATGTATCCTCTCTCCTTTTAAGGCCTGCTCAATAGTCTTTCCAAAGACGAAACTTCGGAGACAAAAGTTGAGAGATTCGAGACAGAACTCTATTCAGTTATGTCCGCTATGCTGTTTGCAAAATTAATGTATATACTAGTTTATTTTCTGTTTTACTCATTATTTACGCATCCTTTTGTTGTTTCTGCTTTTACAAACAACCCAAGCTTTAGCCCAAACGAAAGCTCGGTAATGCCAATTTTTTGCAACCTGAAGAGAAGCGCTTGCTAATGGCTTATTTGAGTATTTAGGGAAAACGTATTCCAAAAGAGAGTTTTCCAAAGAAAACCAAAAAAAACATAGTAATAAAGATTACTGGAAAGAAGCAATGTAAGTAGACTGATTGTTTAATACACAATAGTATTAGTTCTTTGAAATTTAGGCAATTTTTGATTTTCAATGTTTTGACAATCAAATAGAAATATTTACAATGTAATTTGTTGTCAGTAAAGGGTAAATGATGCTCTGGCCTGTAAGGGTTGGTAGCCCTACTTCTGTGTTGAAAAAAAGGCAAGGGGTGAAGGACGGGGCACTAGACCCATGAAGTCCAAACTGGCGGTGCTGATCTCCTTTTCATGACCCTTCGGCCAGGAAATACAATAGGGGGCTGGGGGACAGCCATCCTATGCTTTCGCGCACCCTTCCTGCTTTTCTTCCTCAGATTTCTCCAGGTTCCCAATTAGAGCTGGGTTGACTTTGTTTGAGCTTACAGAGTCACGCCAATGATCCCCGTCCCAAACCAAATAGCTTGCCACGCCAGGAATCGAACCCTCGCCCTTCGGACAAAGGACTGTACTTGTACTTAATGCAAGTTCAAGCCGCATCCAGGCTCGTCGTGGCGCCCAGAAGACAACGACAAGTTTCTTTCCAGGGATTTCGCTCGAGGGTGGCAGGCTCCATAACTTCAAGCCAGTGATGATCCCAGCGTCGTCCAAAACTACGGAAACCCCCAATAGGCTCTAGGTCAGCCTTGACTGTCGCAAGACATGTATTCATCAGGTATTCATCAGGATTCCAACTCATCAGGATGCCCCGCTTCTAAGTCAGAGAGAAAATGGAGCAAGTTCAAAGGCCATGTGAAGGAACCCGCAACAATCATCCTCGGAGTTGTAAAAGGAAAAACCAAAAAATAAATCTCTGAGGAAGCACTTAAACTCTCTGCAATGAAGAAGGAGATATCCAGCATGAAGTCTGCTGAATAAAAATCGCTGCGTCATGAATGCCATAAGTTTGCTTGAGCTGACAGAAAGGCTGACTGGTCAAATTTGGCCGATGAGATGGAAAAAGCCGCTTCCCGAATTGATACAAGGAAACTTAGATACAAGGAACAGGGAACCAGATTCTTGGAGAATGTACCAGGAAGAAAAAGCAATCTACCACCCCTCTACTTAAAGCAAAAGACGGGCAACTGCTCACAAGAAGGGAAAAACGTATCGAAAGATGGCGGGCACACTTCCAAAAATTCTTAAGACTAGGAATTTCTAGCAGCAAAAGCCAATACCCCATATACTCACCCATCCCGTCAAAAAATCATTCTTATGAAAATATGCCTATGGACCCACCTACTAGAGAGGAAGTAGGCCAGGCAATTAAACTCCTAAAAAACCACAAAAGTCCTGGAATAGATGTCATCCCCGCTGAGCTGCTGAAAGTTCTGCCTGACTTGGCCGCAGTTGAGCTCCATGAACTTGTTACGGATGTATGGGATAATGAATAAATTCCCGATGAGTGGAAGACATCGATAATAGTCCTTATCTTCAAAAAAGGAGACCGAATGGAATGTAAAAACTACTGAGGCATATCCCTCATCCCGATTCCGTCAAAGATATTCGCAATTATACATCTAAAGTTGGCTCTGAAAAACTAGAAATTCCCGAACGCGACCCAAATAAGCAGGATTTAGACCAGGCATGGGCTGCTGTGATCAGATCTTTAGCTTAAGACAGGTCCTATAACATCGCTTCAAACACCAGCAGGAGACAATCCAAATCTTTATCGATTTCATCACGACTTTTGACTCGGTCCATCGGGACGCCATATTGGTCGCAATGAGGGAGGACGGAGTCCTTGAGAAGATCATCAGACTACTGAAGGCATAATACGATGGGACCAAGGGCCAAGTTAGAGTTGATAGTGATCTTTCGGATCTGGTCATGATTGAGGAGTGTATACGTCAAGGATGCATTCTGTCACCGATCTTATTCAACTTCGTCATTGATTGGATTCTCGCGGCCCTCGAAAAGTATAAGGGTGTGGAAGTAAGCCTGTCCTTCTCACGGATATAGATTACGCTGATGATGTGAATGTACTTGCTGAGTCTATTAAAGATGCCCAGGCCATGATTAATGAAGTAGAAAGCAGAACACTTTTGACTGGCCTCCGAATAAGCATACCGAACACGAAAACGATGCGGGCAGCTGGGATGGATGACACCCCTGTGACCCTAAATGGTAGCCAAATCGAGGACGTTCTGTCGTTTAAATACCTTGGCTTAATGATGAATACAACTGGGGAATCATCAGAGGAGATCCAGAATCGCATATCCTCAGCATGGAACGTCTTTCTGCAGCTAAGGAACTTGCTTTGGAAGCGTAGCGAAGTCTCTCCACGCACAAAGCTCCGAGTCTATGAAGCCATGGTACTCTCTGTTCTTCCCTTTGGCTGTGAAACTTGGTCACTGAAAGCAGCGGAAGCGTCAAACTTGGACGTATTCTATCACAAATGTCTTGCAAAATACAAGATACATCCTACGAAATCAGAGATTGTTCTCACAAAAAACAAAATACTTCTTACAAAGAAGAAAATAATTCTTACAAAACCAAAATAAATCCTAAGCAATCAAAAACTCTTCCTACAAAATACAAAATTCTCCTTACATCATACAAAATACATCTTGCAAAACAAAAAAATTATTCTTATAAAACAAAAATACATCCTAAAAGATCACAAATTATTCTTACAAAATACAAAGTTCTTCTTACAAAACAAAAAATAATCCTTACAAAACAAAAACATATCCTAAGAAATCACAAAATATTCTTACGAAGCAAAAAAGATTCTTATAAAACAAAAATATGTCCTAGACAATCACAAACGGTTTTAAAAAAATAAATAGTCCTAAAAAATCGGAGTTATTCTTACAAAGTACTAAATACTTACTTAAAAGAAAAAATACTTCTTACAAAGCAAAAACTAATTCTTACAAAACAAAAAAACATCCTAAGAAATAAGAAATTTTTCTTAAATCACGCGAAATACTTTTTACGAAAAAAAAAGTTTTTAGAAACAAAAACACATCCCAAAAGATCACAAATGATTCTTAAAAAATACGAAATACTTCTTACAAAACAAAAAAATTTCTTATTAACCAAAAAAATACTTGTTACAAAGCAAAAAGTAATTCTTACAAAGCAAAAGTACATACTAAGAAATCCCAAATTCTTCTTACATCATACAAAACACTTCTTAAGAAACAAAAGAAAATTGTTAAGAAACAAAAAACACCCCAAAAGATCACAAATTTTTCTTAAAAATTCAAAATACTTCTCTAAAAACAAAAAATTCTAACAAAAAGACACATCCTAAGAAATAGTAAGTTCTTCTTACATATACAAATAGTTCCTACAAACCGAAAATACATCCTAAACGAATACAAACGGTTCATACAAAATACGAAATTCATCTTAAAAAAATCAGAGATTGTTCTTACAAGATACAAATACTTCTTACAAAACAAAAATACTTCTTACAAAGCAAAAAATAATTCTAACAGGATAAAAATTCATCCTAAGACATCACAAATTCTTCTTACATCATACAAAATACTTCTTACAAAACAAAAATAATTCTTAAAAAACAAAAATACATCGTAAAAAATCAGTGATTCTTCTTAGAAAATACAAAATACTTCATGCAAAACAATAAATATTTTTTACAAAGCAAAAAATAATTCTTACAAAACAAAAATGCATCCTAAGAAATCACAAATTTTTATTAAAAAATAAAAATTACTTCTTACGAAACAAAAAATAATTCTTACAAAACGAAAATACATCCTAACAATCGCAAACTGTTCTTACAAAATACTTGTAACAAAACAAAAATACTTCTTACAAAACGGAAACAATTCTTACAAAACAAACATATATCCTAAGAGATCACAAACTCTACTTACGAAATACAATATACTTCTTACAAAACAAAATAGTTCTTACAAAACGAAAATACATCCTAAACAATCACAAATTCATATTAAAAAACAAAAAATAATTCTTACAAAACCAAAACGGATTTCTACAAAACAAAAATACATCCTAACAAATCAGAAATTCTTCTTACAAAATATAAATACTTCTTACCAAACAAAAAATACCTCTTACAAAGCAAAAATAGTTCTTACAAAATAAAAATACACCCTAAGAAATCACAAATTCTTATTGTAAAATACAAAATACTTCTTACGAAACAAAAAATAATTCAAAAATAATTCCTAACAATTACAAACTGTTCTTAAAAAACAATAAAATACTTTTCATAAAACTTAAACAATTCTTGCAAAACAAACATCACTTCTTACAAAACAAAAATACATCCTAAACAATCACAAATTTTTATTACAAAACAAAAATACTTCTTTCAAAACCAAAATGATTCCTAAAAAACAAAAATACATGCAAATAAAATCAGAGATTATTCTTAAATAATGTCAATTTCTTACTGCTGTCATCCATTCATTTTCACTCATAGATGAAGACACGTTTTGACTATCTCAAGTGTTTAGAGTTAGAGACTTATGAGGTGGAAATTTATCAAGATTCAAATAATTGCATTCTAGTTAGTTTCATTTAGGTTTACCTGGCGTACCCCGCTATGCTAAGTGAACCTAAATGAACCTAATTACAGTGCAAGAAGAATTTTTGAATTTTTTGAACATTTTGTTTAAAGAGTTTTTTGTTTTGTAGGAAGTATTTTGTATTTGCAAGACGAATTTTTGATCTTTTGGGGTGTTTGTTGTTTGGTAAGAATGTTTTTTGTTTCGTAAGAAGTATTTCTTATGATGTAAGAAGAACTTGTGATTTATTAGGATATATTTTTGTTTTGTAAGAATAATTTTTTGCTTTATAGGAGGACTTTTTTTTGTTTTGCAAGAACTTTTTGTTTTGTAAGAAGTATTTTGTATGATGTCAGAAAAACTTGTGATTTCTTAGGATGCATTTTTCTTTTGGAAGAATTATTTTTTGCTTTGTAAGAAGTATTGCTTTTATAGCAAGTATTTCGTATTTTATAAGAATAATCTCTGATTTCTTAGGATGTATTTGTATTTTGTAACAATCATCTGTGATTGTTTAGGATGTATTTTTGTTTTGTAAGAATTGTTTTTGCTTTGTAAGAAGATTATGTGATTTCTTAGGATGTTTTTTTGTTTTTAAAGAATTATTTTTGTTTTGTAAGAAGAATTTTGCATTTTATAAGAATAATTTGTGGTCTTTTAGGATGTATTTTGCTTGTGAGAGTTATTTTTGGTTTTGCAAGAAGTATTTTGTATGATGTAAGAATAATTTTGTATTCTGTAGGAATAGTTTTTGATTATTTAGAATGTATTTTTGTTTTGTAAGAATTATTTTTTGTTTTGTAAGAATGATTTGTGATTTTTTAGGGTGTATCTTTCTTTTTTAGGAATATTTTGGTTTCGTAAGAAGAATTTTAATTTCTTATGATGAAATTTTGTTTTGTAAGAAATATTTTTAATTTTTTAAGAAGTGTTTTGTATTTTGTAAGAACAATCTCTGATTGTTTTGGATGTATTTTGTATTTTGTAAGAATCGTTTGAGATTATTTATGATGTATTTTTGTTTTGTAAGAATAAGTTTTGTTTTTAAGAAGTATTGCGTGTTTTTTAAGAAGAATTTGAGATGTTTTGGGATGTATTTTTGTTTCTTAAGAAGTATTTTGTATTTTGTAGTGTGACAAGGTGGTGTAAATTGCTTGAACTAACATGTTCTACCGTTTACAGTTAAGGTGAGAGGTGCTAAATGATCTTTTTTCGGTGTAAGAGGGGTGAGGGGGGGGGCTGAAATCTAGCGTTAAGTCAAAGAAATGAAGCCTTTTCATTAAAAGCCCTCAAAAATATCTTAATGTGGCTTAAATTTATCTCTAACGAGATTATATGAAATCTGAAGAGAAAACATCATTCAAATGTGCCCTTGTAAACTCGGGGTGCATAGTCTCGCCCCGAAGAAACACGGAATTTTCATTAAAAGCTCTTAATATGGCTTAAATTTACCTCTAGCGAGATGATGTGAAATTTAAAGAGAAAAGATTATTCAAATGTACGCTTGTCAACTGGAGATGCATAGTCTTCACCCCCCCCCCCCAAAAAAAAAAATATTTTCATTAAACAACCCCAAAAATATCTTAATAGGGCTTGAATTTACCACTAACGAGATGTGTAATTTGAAGAGAAAATATTATTCAAATGCGCGCTTCTCAACTGTTGGTGCATAGTCTTGGCCGAAAGAAAAGTTGCACTTTTATTAATAGCTCTCAGAAATACCTCAATAGGGCTTAAATTATCTCTAATAACAAACCCCCCCCCCTCCAGAATTGTCTGCTAGGAGCCTCATATTTCTTTAATTCATACATATTTTTGCTAATATTTTATCTTATGTCAGGTTTTTTCATGTTTTGTTTTTTACATTTGCTCAGTTTTGATTTTTTTTCTGTGATTACATGATTTTATAGCGTTTTTATCAATAAGTTTTTATTTAAAAAAGCATGTGTCTTTTTAGATTTTTGATCTTGGACAAATCTTCAATACGTAATCGTTTACGTAATTTAATTTAAGTCTCGTAATTAAAGTATCGCCTAAAAAGATACGCTAGCAGCAAACAAGCAGTTTTATCTGGTAACAGACTCTTAAAGCAATACTTAATGGGCAGGTGTAATTTAGTAATCGATTTTCCCCTCTGCTTTTGAATTATTGCAGCCATAAGAAACACGCAATTGTCATTCTAGCAAGCGCGAAAGGGGTGCTTTCCTTGCATGCAATAAGTTATTTCGAAGAATGTCTTAGCTGAAGCAAAATATTAGAAATAGATCAGGGCACCTGGTGTCTAGGGCGCTGTTCCATTGAATGGAAATGGCATTTCGAGTCCAAATGGGGAAAAAATCATTAGAATAAAAAGGTTCCTCGAGAAAAATAAACATATTGAATGAAAAATTAAATCTCAAAAAGTATTAAGTAATATCCCGCGTGTGTGTCCTCATCAGTTACAGTTGAGGATTACACTTGGGTTCTGAAGAGACATGTCACGTGTGAATGCGTCATATTTTAACATTCCCCATTACATAAGGACTAAAGAAATGTTGAAAAATGTCTTGAAAAAGATATATTGAAGAAAAATGTCTTAAAATGTCTTTAAACGCCTTGAAAAACGTCTTTAAAAAGGCCTTAAGAAGATTCCCTGCTTGGCGCTGCTATTACGTAGCCCCCACGTATGTGTAGTACTCAGTTACAACCGGGGTCCCCCACGGGCTCTGAAGAAACAGGTCACGTTAGAATGCATCATTCCCAAGTATGCGCCGTCATTACGTAACACCCCCACGTGTACGCTGCCATTACGTAACACCGAAATGTGCACCGTCATTACCGAACACCCCACATGTGCAACGTATTTACGTAACATCCACGTGTATGCCGTCATCATGTAACACCCACGTCTGCTCCTCCTCAGTTACAAGTGGGACTCCCCACGGGCCTCCCAAGTCTAGCATGTTATGTGAGATTGTGTCTTTCCCAATAAATATA